>JBCAMK010000011.1:1200000-1800000 GCA_038503065.1 Paragyromitra xinjiangensis
ATAGAGCTGCATTGCTGACCCTTTGCAGATATTTATACCATCAAGGCTGTTGCTCAGGATGACTTCGAGGATGTCCCGATACCAGACGCTCCCATTCAGCAGCCGAAGACGCCTAATGTAGGAACAGGTACTATCAAAAGTGGGCCTCCGGGGAAATGAGCGAATGTGTCGAATTAGGTACTTGCATGAGGACGATATGTGGAAATTATACATTGAAAGTTATGGGTAATGAGTGGCGGGAAAAGCCATCAATTCTTCATCTTTCGCAAGATTATTATCAAGTGCTTGGAAGAGACTAAACTACATCTCAAGTTATCTTACTATATGCGAACGGCAAGAATTACTGTAGAACCGGCAATATCTCAGTTCGTGTGCAGAGGATCTTTTTGTAACAATGACATCGTGTTGAGGCTGGTGAGATGTCTTGGCGTAAAACAGCGCCACACAAAGGTTAATGTTGGTTGTCCCGGCGTCGCACACGTCCTCGCGCCTTTCGACAAAGCCATCAACCTCCCATACTCTTCCCATCGTGTTTTCTCAGGCAGCTAACCCACCCACAGCAATTCACCGTGCCTGAAGCTGGATACATGCTTACTGGGTTCAAATACGGAGGAAGGGAGTTCTAGTCACTCAAATTTTCTTCTATATTGCCCCTGTAATCTTCTTCAAGTTTCCACCCACTCGGCGTTTTTTTGCACGCAGTAAATCGAGGATAAAGAAAGAAGCACGCGAGTTGCCAGAGAAAGAATAAGTAACACCCCGCGCAAAAAAACCAAGATAAATCCTCTCCCAACAGTATCACAACCCATCATCCAGAGAAGAAGAAGGAAAGACTATGGCCTCCAACGACCAGGCGCAGAGCTCTGTCGAGGAACAAATTCAACAGCTAGGAGCCGCACGCGCCCTAGTATTAACAGACCCTATCTATTGGGCCCAAATACTTCACGGGATTCTTCCCATCGTATCCGGACCAGTCGTCGAGCTACGGCGATGGGGGGCAGACTTCCTCGCTGAGACGTTTTCAACCCCTGTGGTGGATATCAACGAGAAACAGAGCCTAGCTGTGACATGCTTGGATACCATGGTGAGATTAATGGATGAGAAGGAGGCGGGGATTTTGAAGAGCGTGGTCCAGTGTAGTGCTTCTGTGTATCCGCTTATATTCAGATACATGTACGTGCTTTTGCTTCGTCGGTTTGCGTCTCGTCCCACTCGCTCTACCCCAATATTCCCCGTATATGCCAGCTCTGCCTACGGGAAAAGCTATTTATTTATTTTTATTGCTTCTTATTTTTCGAGAAGACCATTTACTGAGACTCTTTTTGGGGTTTTCTTTGTTTCTTTGTTTTTCGTTTTAGATGCAACAACCGAGATGACCAAGCTACATGGGACAAGATGGACACCATAAAATCGAAGATTCTGAGTTTGTGGGATTCCGGCCCTGTGGGCGTGCGGCTCGGGTGCATCAAATTCGTCCAACGGGTTATACTAGTACAGTCAAGAGGAGTTACGGACCCTAGAGTGAGTGTCGTTCCGTAGCCCTGTTTCCTCCCCTTCCATCCACTGACCGAATATAGCTTGCGGATAGGTCAGAGATATCGTTGACCATGGTTCCTACTAACCACCCCGTACTATCCCTTCCTGCACTTGATGCAGAAGCCCAAGGTTTGCTTGATCGGCTGCTAAGCGTCCTCCATGAAGAACCATGGTTGGTTCATTGCTCCTGGCGAATGTTTATATAGTAGATACAGGTATTGATTATGTGTTTGCCATAGTGACCCTACTCTTATAACGGCTACCCTGAACAACCTCTCAGTAATTGTCAAAACCCGGGCTCCCCTAGCACACAAGATATTGTCTGCCGTAATGTCGTTCAATCCCTTGGCTATAGTGGTCAAGGCAAACACCGTAAAAAACCGACTCATGATGCAATGTATGGAGAAGACTGTGCGCATATTGCTACTAAATATAGCTCGGTACGAGATATTGCCTACCCATTACATACCTAGACTAGGAGTGGAATCGCTGACTTTTCGCTGGTTGCAGTGCGAATCAAAACGGACCGTATACAGCCAAGATCTCACAACATATCCAAAGACTCACGCAGGCGAAGATAGAAGTCCTCGAGGAGTTGTCACGGAAGAGGCCAGCTCCACCACAAGAGACGGAAGCAGCAAAGCGTATGAAGGTTGAGAATCAGATAGTACAGCAGGCGCAGGCGCAGGCGACGGCCGCCCCTACACCAACACCTCCACCTGCCCCCACTTTACCGCAGCAGCAGGTCATCACAGGGCCCATGTCGTATGCGCAATTATATACCCTTTCCACAGATGTAGCTATGACATCGTTCGATGGGCAACAATTGCCTATCGATTTAGTACTTCAAATCATTATTGGTAGTATCTACTCTATGAGCCAACATAACCTTGATGTTGCGATTTCTGTAAGCTGCTTTGTCATACCTGTTGTTATTAAGCTAACGTGTATCAGGCTGTAAGAAATCGGTACACCGCGCTCGCGGCATATGCACCTCCAGCTCCAGCACCCACACCAATTCCGGCCCCAGTTCAAAGTAGTCAAGTTACTCCACCAACAGTTGATGAGGCGCGGGATGAACCACCAGACAAGGTAGAGTTAACAAAGGAGGAAAAGGAGGAGGAGGAGGAGGAAGAAGAAGAACGTGAACTGCTTCAGCTCGGGAAGTTCAGCCTTCCGCCCCCATCTCCACTTTCCCCGGAGGAAATGCATGAAATAGGTCTTGAGGCGGTAGAAAGAATGTTTGCAGTCGTGGATCAGTTTGATAAAACATCGCTCATATCGCGGAAAAGTAAACTGGGAGCAAACAGACTAGCAGCAAGTAATTGGGACAGAGAAGGGTGGATTACTGTTCTTACTAGGTTGGCTACTCGTGGGATGGGGAGTGCACCCGAAGAGCCCACTGTGGGAAAGAAGGAAGAGAATGGAGAGATATCATCGTCATCATCGCATGCGATGGTAGCGCCATCAGCCTTAAGCACTGCGATTCGCGAGAAATTGTACAACTTCGTTATTGCGGATTTTAGGGGTAGGATGGACGTTGCAGTGTCATGGCTGAACGAGGAATGGTATAATGATCAGGTGATGGCAAACACACAGCCAAATAGGGAACCACAGTATCGCAAGTGGATGATGAAGGTTATGGATGGAATATTCCCGTTTCTAGAGAGCAAAGATAGGTTATTTATGAGGCTACTCTCGGAGATCCCGGAGGTTACGGTAGAGCTCATGCAGAAGGTTAAGATGCTGTGTCTTGATCCGGATAGGGCTATGTTGGGAATTCAGATGCTACAGTTCGTGGATCTTGCCTTTTTTGTTACTTGATTTTTTTTTTTCTTTTTCTTTTCGCCCCGCGTGTGTTGTACAGACCAGCTAATCGGGTCTACTTTTAGTTATTTGGCGATGCTGAGACCACCAGTCAGAAACATATGTATGGACGTTCTGGAGGACCTATATCAAAACCGTGTGTGCCGAGTTCTCTTCCACCCTCGAAAATTAATTAATATTCTGACCAAACTGCACAGACCATGAAGTTCGCGGCCAGGCGCAGAAACTTTTACAGAAATGGAGGCCCGAGGCGCTCGCTGCTATTGACAACGGGGAACAGAACAAAGCCGGCGTCAACGGAACCGGCGCGACCATAACACAAAGAAACGGGGCCACGCTGGTAAACTAATAATCGCTTGCCGCTTTCACGATACGAGGAAGAGGCCCTACCCTATAGTTTCCCATCCTTACTATTTCCCCCCTTTCCATTTTCTCTGTAGAAGTCTAGGGATTCGTTTTTCGAAAAGCATGGTCTGGAGTTATGTTGATTTAATGACTTGGTGGTCCCAGGGGGAAAATGTGGAGGACAAAATGGCAGGATACCTTTATTCTTCTCTATGTTCTTTTTTCCATACTTGATTTGATTCAGGGAGTTTTTCCTGCAGGGGCAGCATGTATCATTATTCTTCTTTGCCTTGTAGCAATAGTACCTGGTTAAACGCGACACGCGTGTAATGGGAATGAAACAGCGTAGGAGATAGAACCCCTCCCTTACAGCAGTAGAGTGTTCACAAAACGTCTTCTGGAAGTAGTTCCAACAGCAACGGGGGTTCATCCAGGGATTCGTTGGTGATTGATAGATCGTGTCTGGTTTTAATCTGATGCCCAGGCCCCAGAACGAGCCTCATTGCAGTGCTCGCGCCCAAGTCGGACTGGCTCAGAGCTCTGCGTCGTGCTCCTGGGCCTGTAAGCTGTCAGACAGGCTCCAGCGCACAGGAAGACTCAGATAGAGATACGTACATACATAAGCGAAGAAAGAGTAATATACATGTAGTTTACAGCATGGTCTCCATCTCTTCTTCATCTCCTTCATCGTCTTCATCCACATCCCTACTTTGCTCTCATCTCCGCTCCTGCACCACCCAAAGTTATGACGAAGCAATTTCAAGAACTGCAGTGTCTACAAGTTCTCCTCCAACACGATATTGGTATGTCTGCCTTTATTGCTATCTTCTCTTTCTTCCTTTTCTTATCCTCCCTGCCGTGTTTTCCTCTCCCCAGAACAAAAACGTCTGTGCGGTACCATAAATAGTGAAGCGAACAGCAGATCCTAGAAAGCGTGCAGGCAGCGGAAGGAGGAGGGGGGCTTACCTGCTTCGCTTTCTTGGGTTGTTGTCTGTTGTCACTACCAATTACGCACATCTAAACAAATAACAATACAAAGCGACTTTGGCTGACGCGAGAACTCTCCGACAAATCGAGTTGTTCGGAGAAATAAACAGACGACAGAACTGAAGAAATCTTCCAGCTTGAACAACTTACTTCCGGGATGAACGGCAATACACCCACCAGCGACGATGACACGCTGCTGCCGCCCGGCGCTAGGACTCCCGATGGTAGAAACAGTCTCGATGGCCGATTAACCCCCGACGGCAGAACGAGCCTCGACGACCGTGATGGTGTCGATTTATCGAATCTTTTATCAACATCGCCGGGGACGAATGGCGACTTATACGATGGCCCTACGCAGCAGAGCTCGGGTATGGGTAGTAATAGCCTCAGCCGAATCACGACGGGGAAGAGCGGACGGGTAATCGAAAAACTCATGGCCGAAAATGATCGATTGAAGAGAGATCTGAAAACACAGACCACGGCGAGGGAAGAGGAGCGGAAAGAGAAGGAGGCGATAAGGTCCTCCAGAGATTCGCTACAGAGTACAAATGAGAATCTGATACATCAGACCAATGTCGATAAGACTTCACTTGCTCGGAAGGATCGGAAAATCGAAGAATTGAAGGCAGAGAAAGAACGAGAGACGGCAAGGCGGATGGAAGCAGACACAAGTCTCAATGAGCTTGTCCGACAGAGCGATGTGAGGGTTCAGGAACTAAAGACTACGTTGAGCCATGAGACGGCAGAACGGAAGAAGACGGTGAACCAGTACGAGGTTCTTCAACAAAGTTGGAAACATTTAGACGAAGGCTACCGGACTAGAGTCGATAGGTTACGAGCAGAGCTCGAAGCTCTGCAAGCGGAACGAGAGCGGGATCACCAACTGCTGAAGCGACTCGAGGTCACCATTGAACAACAGCGACAGGAAGTGGACAAGCTACGAGTCGCAAAGAACCGCATCGCAGACAGATACGAGAAGACTATGACCGATGCCGAGAGGGGAATCACGGAAATAAGGCAGAAGGCAGAAGCCACCGAGAGAGACACGGATGAAACGCTGGCTGACGCAAAGGAGACCCTTGGAAAGTTACGACATGTCATGGCTGTCCAAAGAGACCTGCGGACGGGTTAAAGGTTCTCGGGAGTGCTATGCGGGATGAGATGTTGCTCAATGGCCGGTGCAGGAGTTTGGTTGTTGTGGGTTGCTGGTGCTGGGCTTGTGTTTAGGGTGGGATCTGGTGATTTTCATGCTGGGACAGACCGGTTCTGCAGAATTGAATGATCAAGGCATTGGGGCGGTGTTGGGTTGGACAACGCACAAAATGGAGTTCTCTTTGTTTTCTTTTCAATCTTTCTTTTTGGTTATCGAATGAAGTAACAAAAAACCACCGGGGTCAGCGGGAGGGGCGGAGGGAGGAGGTTGCTGCACCGGAATGAAAAGGATCACGTTAGTGTTTTATCTTTTTTTGCGTTTGCATGCCTGATGTTTTTGCTTCTTAGGTGCCTAGACTGCATGGAGCTGTGCGTTTGAGGCGGAGATCATACCAATCTATACCTGTACTATAGACGAGGCGAATGTTCTGATGGGGATATTTCCGGGTTTGTTCCAGTCTTGTTTTGTGTGTTCGGGTACTTTCACATTATATCTTTCAGTAATGATTAGCTTTTCACTGACTATTCTTGTTATATACCGGTATTACACCTTTTTTTCTCTCTTTCTCTTTTTCTCTACCTTTTTGTTTCTGTCTGTTTGCGTCCTCTTAGTGTCCTACTCATAACTCCGGGGTGTCAATGTTTCTCCTTGTTCTATCTTCAAGCTTTGCTACAGCCTGTGAATTCTTGGCTTTGAAGTCATGGGCTTACTATGTTTTTAACTCGTCTTTTTCGTGGCAATACTCATCTATCTAAAAGCATTCGCTGGTGTGTACTATACAGAGCATGGCCCCAAGAGGTCTGCTTTGCTCAGTTTTACTGATAACCCTCTGTTCGAATAGGTATCGATACACTTATACTTCGATAAATTCTTCCGAGCTTTACTCTCTACCTAATCAGCTAATTACCCATTCTAATAACCTTACACTGCATTTTCCGCAACTAATGACTGTTAATCATAAAATATCACTCGATCAATAACACACCTCCTATGTTGGAGATGCTTCCTAATACGGGACTTGGCCCTTCGGAGTCGGAAATGATTGAGAGACAGGCACCCGAGAGAGCTATTTAGATAGGGGCCGTATGCCCACCTAGCAAGCAAGCAATCAAGCCTTCTATTCCTCCCTACGTGTCCCAATATTACAACATCCTATCGCACATTTCAGCTTGCGGTGCTGGTACATACACTCGGAAGACGTTCGATATTGTATTGAACACAATCCACCGTAATAGGCGGTGTATTTTAGTGACTCGGGCCGTAAGATGGCTTTTGTTGGGTATTTAGTTGCGGTTTACTAGCCTTCACAAAAAGCCCCCAACTGGCTGAGAGAATTTCTAGTCGCTTTATTGGTGGAAAAACAATAAAATAGAGTGGAGTGGATAAACGAGGGAACGTCATAGTGTCTGTATAGCGCGAATGATATCGTATAATTATAAAGTCTTTGATCGCAAATTGGGAGGGGTTGATAAAAGTTTGATTCCTCGGTACCTGTGACTTCTCGACTAAAACATGAAATCTATTCGTAGGATGAATACCCATAAGGGGTCTATCCTGCTTCTGAATAATAGTAGCTCAGAAATAAACTCATTATATATATATAAAAAAGGAATCTATCCTTACTTAGTGCAAGAGGTCCTAGATTAACGAATTAGTTTAGTCGAGCAAAGAGCTTTTCAGTCCACGGATCTCGATCACTTATGTGGGGTGCTTCAGGTTTGATTGGTACTTTCTGAGAATTTTGGATCAAAGTTAGGTATAGGCCCGGT
The DNA here is from genome assembly GCA_038503065.1 of Paragyromitra xinjiangensis. Lineage (NCBI taxonomy): Eukaryota > Fungi > Ascomycota > Pezizomycetes > Pezizales > Discinaceae > Paragyromitra > Paragyromitra xinjiangensis. The sequence goes on from JBCAMK010000011.1 coordinate 1,207,618, forward strand.
TTGTGAGGGGCTTGAGCCTACCAGTTGGTCTTACAGACGGCATTCTTGAGATCTATTAATACCTATCTCGTTTCTAACAAAAGGGCCGGCGGCATGTCTAGGGATAACCTAGATGCTTCGTTTTCAGGGTCTAGGCTAAAAGCCCTGTTAAGAACCAGCGGTTTGTAGCAGGATTAAGGCAAGATTTATGTCTCATAGAATCGTCATAAGTACACTATGAAGAAGTGCAAGTGGTCAGGGGTTGTCGCTGTGAAACCATATCTTGCAGGAAAAGTGTAGGTTCTGCATAGTGCAAGGTAAATGTAGTTAATTCTCTAGTTCCGGAGGTTGTTGTAAATAAGCTTAACAGGGGTAAACTCCCCCGATAAATGATAAAGGTGGGGCTTTGATTGGTGCCAAGACGGATAAGGCGTCCAACGACAAACCCCGCCAAACGCTAACTGTCTTGAGAACTTTCACCAACGTTGCCCTGAATCCATTGCATGGTCACCATCACTGATTTCAACTCTTTTCTTCATTTTATTTTCATCACTTCCCTGAGCAAGTAGAGTACTTTGGCTAGCATCATTGTAACCAATTCTCCTTCTGCTGTTGGTTTCTAAATCTCTCGACAGCTTTCGTTTGCCTGTTTTGGAGAGTGCCTCTAAGCTGTTAGCGCAAGAACTGTGTTCGTCGTCGTCGCCATGGAGCACCACCAAGGCCGTAGCGTGGTCGTCACAATCCGCACGGTGAGTTTTAACCCCGTGATTTCAGTTCTTTGGGAAGATTCGAAAAAGCCAATGTTCATGATGGGTTTCCGTGGTTTAGGTTTTCGAATATGGCCCAGAAGCTGTAGATCGCCTTATTAATACCTACAAGTAAGCCGGTCAATATTTGTTCCCTTCATTCATGTTACTATAAAATGCTAAGAGGCACAGGCAAAAGGACTATTCCAATTATGTGGAATGTAGATTCAACCCCGTCAAACAAGTAAAGGCTCCGATAATGAAATACTGAAAAATGGACTGACTGACTGACTGATTTAATATTAGTCCTTTGTTCTAGAAGGCGATAGCGGTCATTCAGAACTTGCATTCTACGAGTTTATGGAGTTGCTCCAAAAGGCGATTAATGCGGAAACTATGAAGCGCCGTCTACCAAAGGCAAGCTATTTTCTTTTCAGATTTACGCAATTGCTGACCGAATTTTAGGAATATGCACCTATTCGCCGCTCGAAACTTACGCAACTCAATTCGTCTGCCATCGTATGGTCTGAGCTGGAGGATGAAGAAATAAGGGGCCCAAAGAATAAGAATGGGGGTGTCGTATGTCTAGACTTGTTCTTTCAATGTTTTGCGAAGGTGCTGCCCCTACGGATTTACTAATATGTCTAGGGTAGATGTCCTCTAATGATCCGAAATATGTCCAAAAAATGGGGTCTCTGTCTCTAGTACCATCGGATCTGACAGGCAACTACAGCCTCACCGAATTCTGGGAACCACAAATCAATAAAGTAGATTTCACTGCAATGTTGCATCTGCATGGAGGGCGTCCTCTTACTGCCGAAATCGCAAGAGTTTGTAATTGCGCAGTCTACCCGAATTGGGAAAAGAGAAATGTAAAAATTGGCGCCAACAGCCGTGCGAACATTGATCGTGTTTTGAGAAAACTCAGAAAAATCGAGGAACTCTTTGTAAGTCACTGTCAATATCATAAAGATAATTTCAATACCCTTACTGATTCGGAACAGAAACGTGGATTCGAGCCGTTCTCTATGATCCTTGTCCACCCTGAAGATAAGAAAAAGTTTGAGTTTAAGCTCGTCTCGTTGGACAAGCAAGGAGAGTTGGAGAGAACTACGGTCTTTCCACACTCATCCAAGTGGCACGGACATCCTACTAGCAAGCTATATCTTATTCGTATGATGGAATACTCCCCAGCCAAGGAACGTTTTGTCCCCTGTCCAATCGAGGTAGGATCACCTTCTTGGGCAGCAGATGCGGAGTATGGAACTGGACCGTCTGATTGGATTGGCTACACATTCAATGGATGGGGGAGCGCAGACATGAACCCCTTGCTCTTGACTTCTAGGCCGGGCTCTGATGGTGGATCAGACAGTGAAGGTGGTCCTGATCTTACAGGCTTCGAACCTGAAGATCTTGTAGGTCAATATAATACACCTGGAGGTCAACTTGCCCTTTCAATTTTCTCTGGGGCTGAAGAAGCTTCGCATGGCTATCAATCTACCCCAGCCCAATTCAGAGCTGATGGCGGATTCAGTCTGGGTAGTCGCCCACTAAGTGTGGATGATAACTCCCCAGCAGCTACACGTCCTACAACCGGTGTTGTACGCGTCCCAAGAGCTAGGGCTGGTAAAGAACCAGCTGCTATTGAAAACACAAGAGGATTTGACGATGCAACGACCGGATATCAAACTGAAACCAGTAGCCACTATAATGATCTTGCCTCCCTTCATGTTGACAGTTTCCTTAATAATACTGCCAATCATTCAAAGGGTTTTAGCTTGTCAGGCGCCTCTAGCGCTGACAGTGATGAATTTGAGCTAGGGCGTAGGCCTGTCGAGAAACATCTTGGAACTGGAATTGAGCTTTCGGCCAGGCCGCCACCCACAGTTTCTAGCAAATTCGGTGGCTACTCCGATAGGATCGTGGAACCTAAAGAGGCGGGGCCCACTGTTACTCGCACTGTTAGGAAACCAAGGGAAAGAAAGCCAAGGTCGGAAAGTGAGACTGCTGATGAGAGCTCGGGGCCATCTGAAAAGATGGAGAAGATCTCGGAGATGGAGACTCGGAAGGTTCAGAGAACCATGAGGCAAAAAGCACCCTCTCGCAAGAAGTTATATGATGGAAACGACGAGAGCTTAAGGTTTTAATCTGCCATATGACCGAGAAATATAAGTTCTAACCACCGATTTAGGCTAGAGAAACATAATAAAACCAGGCTTCACGAAGTTCTCACTGAGTGGTGAGACATAGAGCGCTTATATAGCGAGAGTAGTTTGCTAACGTACCGACAGCTTCGATCATGTTCGTACCTGGCATGGCAAAGTTACTTTTGAAGTCAAGTGAGTTTTTCATCTTTCATCTCTTTAAGTTCATTAGATCGAATGCTGACTTTAGGAAGCCTGGGCCGTATTGTCATGGTGGATGTCCCCAAGGCAATTTCCAAGGCCACAATAGATTGGACCGAATGGGAGAATACACTAGAAAAGACAGAAGACATGAGCCCTGTCTTTACTGAAATGTATGATCCTCTACCACCGTAGGGGGAATCTATCAGTGCTAATATCCATCTAGGGTTACCTCTGAGTACTATGATGCAGAATTTATCTGCGGACTAAAGATGAGCAGGGCAGAAATGCTTTTTTCCTCAGACTACCCCCAGAAGAAGGTTACATACGAGTTTCACTGCACCCACAAAGGGAAGCATCGGTACGATTTTCCCTACTACTTTTAACCCCTCATGTGGCTAACGATTTCTTTAATAGTATTATGGAAGTTGATGCCCGAACCTTTGAATATACCATCTATGGTGAGATTCAAAACTTCGGTATGATTCACTGGGCTTGTCCTCTTAGGTCTGTATAACCTCTTGCCCTTTATACCCTATATTGTACTAATCTACAAACCTTCAGAGCCTGGGATGCTAGATACAACCTCTCTGGTGCGAAGTTTATTCTTAATGAAACTCCTGTTTTTAAGAGTCTGCTCGAGAGTCTTTACATTCCGTATGTGTCCCGGGAGGGTTGCTGCAATTATCGGATACTGATAGAAACGGTAGAGACGACTCCACAATCCCGGATATCAGCTTTCTCGTAAGAGGCAGGGATTTCCATGTCAACAAGATCCTCGTCAAGCGCCAGACACGGCGCAAGGCCATAATAGACAGCATTACCTTAGGTAATGACATCGACCTTATGGTAACGGAGGTTCAGGAGATGGTCATCCAAAGCCATAAATTTATCCAGGAGCAATTCAGAGCTATGGCCCAAGATAGGTATGACAAGATTTCTTTTAGTATCATTTCGTTAGTGAGTGATATACTCACGATATGAAATTATGTTTTAGATACTCCATGACACGCGCAGGATTGCTCTATTACAACTTTTCCTTCGTCCCGAATGAGATCGAGAAGGCTCTGCAGCAAAATCTCCACCTCGAGATCGGCGAAGAAGTCAACTGGAAGACGAAGGAAATGATCGGTAGCCCTGAGGATGGGACGACGCTCCCAGGACTCCAGTCACTTACTAATACAGTTCTTAGGAGGATCGATGATATTGGGTACAACAACGCTCCTCTACTTCTTGAACAGCAGCAGCAGCAAGAAGAATGATTTGACGCTATTGTTAGTGTTCGAGAATACATTATCTTATATGCGGATGCCCCTTCACTTTCCTCTTTCAAGCTAGTAATCATAACTCTCAGTTTCATTTCATTTTTGAATGTGATTTTGTTTTGTGGTGCTAGCACATACTTTGCATTTTCTCGCGCATGATGTATGGTATCTTAATGGTCGTGATCATCCAGTGGAGCTATTTGAAGCGAATGCTAAAGTCATGTTAGTATCAGAATTTCCTGGTATTTTGTCTTGAACCATAGTTACTATATCTTCTTCTACAGCAATAAATAACGGGTGGGGAACGTAAAAACATCACGTTCTCGGCTATTAGTTTCGGGGGTGTTGTAGGAATTTAGAGTGAGTGATGATCCATGAGTGAAGGCCAACTAAATTCAACGAGAAGCGGCTACAAACCTCACCAGGGAAATCTTAGGAAAATATGATACTAATTTGATGGTGCTTATGGTCGTGTAACCAATTTGTGGCGCGATAATCACTTTTTCAAATAGCGTCGACAGATCGATTGCCTTCTATAATATCACCCTAACTAAAGTTCGATCTGGAACAGGAGTTTCTACTATGACGTTTCACTCATTAATACAGAGACCCGAAAAGCAGCATTTCACCAACGAGAGGATGTCTCATGTGTTATGATGCCCGCTATATTTTGTTGATAAAGGGCGGATACTTCGTTCTATAGGTCTTATTTTATACTTTCCCCCGGTTTTCCAGGACTGTGTTAGCTTACCTAGCTCTAACTTACCTATTTTACGGACCAACATCACCTTGCCACCGGTATACAGGATGCATAGAATCCGGTTATTACTTCTAGCTCCTAAGAAAGTTCCTCGAGCACAAGCGTAAGCAGCGCTAAACGAAACTATCTATTTAATGTTGAAACGCTGACGCCAACAAAGGGTCTCGCATTTGCAAAGCAAGCGGCGTCTAGAGGAAACTAATAAAACTAGGGGAACCCTACTATAGTTACAAGGTACGCTTTCTCTATGAGCTACAAGGCACTTGGGTCCAATAAACACTTTAGGTGTGGGTAGCGGCTAAGTGAACGGTAGTCCGCAGGATCGCCCAAAGATGAAACCTCAGCTCCTTTTGCATGCAAGGCTTATCGTGAGTTATATGTGCTTACTGTCTAGTATGTTATATCGGGCCTATCACGGCCTTATACAGCCAATTTTGTGGAGGATCACTATGGTGTGTTGCGTACCAAAGCTCATCCACACTGATTCACAAAAAATCACTCGAACGCCTGGATGCTGCGTAAAAGCAACGGCCTATAGAGAGGGGAATATGGAATTGTATCCCTTTGAGGATTGAATGAAAGATTTGCTGGTCACGGGCATAATTACAGATTCATGAGGTGAAAAAAGAACAGAAAACAACTATTTAAAGTTTTTCGCCTCTAGAAAGTGGACTCGAAGAACAAATCCCAGGTCGAAAGTTTCATAAATAAAAGTTATAAAACGATATTAACGCCGTCCGTCCATAGCCAAGCCTATATTCAGCCACGAAAGTATTCTCCAACTCTGATTTTTGTAAACACCTCACTCAAATTCATCGTCCTTTCACTGTAGGCCCAGCTGCCCCCATAATAACTGAAAAACTGAAAATAGAATTAGATCTTTCTGAAACCCGGATCTGCGCATCCGCTACACTCAATCATACCAAGTCAAAGCCTATAAAAATATTTTCCCTGTCAATATTTTATTATTATTGCTCCCTTTTTAGTCTATCATTCTGTTGATCTTTGTACAGATCTATTGAGATGTTTTAGTACCCAGCTCATGAGATGGAACTCTTGATGATGAACTTACCTCCTGAGTTTCTTATTATATTCTTTCTTGTCTTCTTTGGTACCCCAATATAGCTTGGACGCTTCTTGATTAACCTGGGTGCGAGGATCGTATGGTGGGTTCTCTTCCTCCATAAGGTGAATGATGGCATCGATGTGGTGACGCCCCTCATCGTATCTTCGTGGGAAGTAACACGGAATACCGTCGGCTAAACACGGTTGGTCAATATGCTCACCTTAGATTCTCAAAGGGATATAGAAATCCATACTTGTGATCCTGTGGTGATAGAAATGAGTGAGAAACTTAGCCCTTGGCTGCTCGTCTGGAAATCTGGGGCTGAATGCCAACTCGAACGTAAACAAGCCCCCATCTAGGTTTGTCATCGGTCTCCCAAAGTACGTCTAGAACCCCCCAAAAAACCGCAGTTAGCTTCTCGCACGTCCACTGCTTTCCCCAGGAGATGTGAACCTACAACTCGCCAAACGAATGGATTTCCATCCACCAACTCGACATCTAGCGTCACCGAATTTTCTTTCTTGAAATATTCCACTGTCTGCTCAAACTGTCTTTGTAAATTTGCTGCAACACCGCTCTCCTTGCCTTTCAGGACCAACCCTTCAGCTGCCCAATCTGCCGTCTCTTTTTCTAGCCTCTCCTTGATAAAATGGAGCCTTCTTTCTAACTCAGCATATAGGAACTTTCCCTCCATCGCATTCCCTGAATGTTCGAACGGCATCCTTGTAAATATCTGTCCTTCGGCGACTTTCTCGCGTTCTATGGCAATCGAGGCGACATAGGAGTCGTAGTACCAGAGGAATCGACGTTTACATAGATCCTTAAACGGCTCGAATGTCGAGGGTGTTTCTGAATCCATCATATTGGAGTCGCCGTCATCGTATATATCTTGTTCCGTAGGACTTGGTGCTGGTTGGAGTGTGCCATCTGGGTTGATGCCAAGATGGTCTTCAAGCCTAGAGATCACAGAAACGCGGAGTGTTTCGTGACGAATCTGCACATGTTAGATCAGAAGCGGATAATCGATTCGTTATATAAGATACAGGGACTTAGTAGTGGTACGAGAAACTTACCTTAAGGCAATAAGCCTTCATATTTTCTTTATCGTGTTCTTGGTTCGCATTTTCGAAACCAGGTTCATTTTCATACGGATTGGAAGACATGAGACTCTGAATAGAGATCAAAATTGACTCCAGCCCTTGTGCCGAAGACCACTCCTCTCCACGATCGCCCCTCCATGTGCTGAATTGATAAGTATAAGCATACCGCCCTAAATTGATCATAGTTTCATAAGGTCTCGATAGACTTACCCCAGAATTGATCTGATTGAACAATAGAGTTAGCTACTGGAATAACGTTAATCCGAAGATGGTAAGAGACTCTAAAGCTTGGGGAAACATACAAACACACTTTCCCCGCTGCGTAGATATTCGGATTGAATCGACATCTCCCGGAGTTGGTGGTTAAAGCAGTAACGGCTGGAGCTTTTGCAGGGTAGTCTGTATGCAGTGAGAACTCAAAATTCACATGTTTCAGAAACCATCATCCACGTGGTTATAGGGCTGCATGCAAGCATTAGTTTCAACCCACCTCTGCCAAATTTCAACGCAAACTGTGCGAGCAATCGAAGTTAGTCTCGAATAATAGAATCAGAGTGCTATAAACTCTAATCCTATAGTTGAGTAGGGGCATTGGTTTAGGATTCGACATAGTAGTTGGGAGAAATAATTAGGCTAGGGGTAGTCACCTCGAAGAAACCAAATTCATATGGGGTATCAGGAGGTCCCAAGATTACAGCCTTCACGTTCCGGACATCTGAGTCTCTACAAGCTACGGCGATTGCTGGGGATGGGGATATTAGCAAAAGGCTATTGAACGGTACGCCGCTTGGCGGAGGAGAAGCTTACAGAGGTCGTTAGACTTCTTGATCTCACTTAGCTCCTGTGGGGCGGGGTTAATGAGGGGTTCAACAAGATTGTACAATAAGTAGCTCAGGGAAGCAACGGACCCTAGTAAGCCGAATGATAGATTGGTTCATAGTTGCGGGAGGGAGGAAGCACCAGGCAGTATCGAAGGAGTGACCGGAGGAAAGAAGCCAAAGGAAAGACAATCAAGAAGTTTTTCACAGAAGAGAAGGATAAAAGTACGATGATCCTAGGTCTAGGCAAGGCTGCGGCGCGGACAAAGAGACACGAGTAAGCAAAGAGACAGCAAGACGAGTTTCACGGGCTGTCCAATACATACGAGCACCTTTGGTGATATAGGCAGGTAAGCGGTCAGTCAACGAGCAGCACGGCAGCTGTACGAACAGAAGCACGACCACACAGGAATGCTATCCACCATGCAGCTATCTTCCAGTCTTGGCGGATGACAAAGGGATGCCGCCTTTCTAAATACAGTTAGACCAGGGACCCCTCACCCGCAATCCATCCCGGTCTAGAGAGAAAAAAAGCCTTCTCCTCCAAACAACCTCGTGGAGCGACCATCATGCGGTGAGCGCTCGCCGACTCGCACCGCCTTTCTCACTGTCGCCTTCAAACGCCTACCACGAGTAACCTAAACAACCGATCTGCATGTTTATTTTTACGCACCTACCGAATGAGTAAGGGATCAAACACTGGCGTCCCCTGGGATCGCCGTCGACCTTAGGGCGAACTTTTTTTCCCTCCATTTTATCGACCACCTGTGTTCTAGCGGCCCAGTACGTGCTTTCTGGACTTCTGCTTACAGTATCGTGATATCGAAGTTGCGGCCCTTTGCCCCTTGCTACACCTGTTCCATGGGCAAGGCTACCGGTAGCTAGTTGGTGACGTCGAAGCAGAATTTGGCATGTATCTAGAAAACTATAGGCGTATGTACAGTATGTACTACAAAAAAGGGCAGCGTCTCTTCGTGTCTTGATCTTTTTGGTTGTCGCGTGCCAGGCGCGAGGTACCTGCGGCTGGTGCTGTTCCGGTTGCAATTGCATTCTGTCGGGAGCCTGTCCTCGCCCGCTGTCGATTATTTCTCTGCTCTGCGCTTCCTATCCAGTCGTGGAATAATTTAGCTTCATTTCCTAGTCTCACCTTCTCCACACAACGCAGCCGTGCCCTGGTTGTCTGTCTGGTTGTCCCTAATCAACCCAACCTCTCCCGCAGCCCCAAAATAGCCACTCCTCCACCTCCACAGTCCCTTCTCCACCGCTGGTGCTTCTGCTGCTGCATAATACCCATCTCCGCTGCCTTGGGTAGATACTTCGCCCTGTCACAGAATACCTAGTTGCCTGGCCTCCTGAACGCGGATAGACTGACTGACCGCTCCTTCAGCATTACCTCTTCTGCACATCCCCCCCACCCACCCACTCCCCTCTCTCGTACATACTTACACGATCTCCCCCCCCCGCTCTTTTGGGTGTGTGTGCATGGGCCACTGTCGCCGAGGGCTTGTTACCGGCTCCCTTGCTCTTCCCATATCCACCCCTTTCCTCCTCGACGACGAACCTCTTCCTGTGTCGTCAAAATAGCAACGCTTAAACTTCATTCTTTAAGCTCCAGAAACTCGGCGTTTGTGACACATCTGTTCTGCTACCTATCCTATCGGCCGCCGAACAAGAGATAATTCAAACTAAAGCTTTACGCCTAGCCGCTCTCTCTCATCCTTTTATTTCTTTTTTCATTCAATTCTTTTTTTTTTTTGGTGGTAAATTTTTCTGTTTTAAAATCAGTCACCCAACAACTATACAGCTAGCAATCGCCCCATCAAATACCTTGAAATTGCGTCGATATTTACGAGTCAACTTTTTTGGTCTCTAAGATCACATGTCTGCACCATCAGACGGGCCCGGGCGTCCTGCAATCGATTCACGGCAAACCCTCCCTCAACTCACAACAACGCTACCAAGTCCTTCAACCCAACAGCCACGGAATAGACAACTTGATGATCGTTCTCCTGTATCGCCACCTGGAGCTGGACCTGCGGGGGGAGGAGGAGTTACTGTTAGTGGAACAACGCATGGAAGCTCGCCCAAATCTACTCGGACGTGTGCAAAATGTCAGGGTCCTTTGACGGGTCAATTTGTGCGCGCTCTGGGCGGAACATATCATTTGGATTGTTTCAAATGCAGGGTAAAAACCGTTTCGCCCTATGAGGACTCGTGCCCTTGGCTTGCTGACATTGGTTCGATTTAGGACTGTGGCGTAATAGTAGCCTCTAAGTTTTTTCCTGTGGATGAGGATGAAGGAGAAGGTCAATATCCACTTTGCGAAACGGACTACTTCCGTCGTTTGGATCTTCTGTGTCACGAATGTGGTGGAGCTCTACGCGGATCATACATCACTGCGCTAGAACGGAAGTATCACATAGAACATTTTACATGTTGTGTATGTCCAACAGTATTTGGGCCTCAGGACTCTTACTATGAGCATGATGGCAAAGTCTACTGCCATTATCACTATTCTACCCAGTTTGCAGCAAGATGCAACGGATGTCAAACAGCAATCTTGAAGCAATTCGTAGAAATTTTCAGGAATGGACAGAATCAGCACTGGCATCCGGAGTGCTACATGATACACAAGGTCGGTTACTCAGGGCTGTGCTTGAAAGGTCCAGCGATGATTTATTTTTATAATTTTTTTATGCGGCTATTTTTACTATTACACTGCCCAGATCTCTTCGTGTATTTTCTGGAAGATTGTGAGGAAAAAAAATGCTAATACGTATCGGACGGTTTTTAGTTTTGGAATGTTCGACTTGCACCCCAAGACACCGGGGAACCAAAATCGCCGTCTGTGGAAGACCCTTCCACTCAAAGGCGCTCGATGGTCCGAGACGCTGAGGAGAAAATGGAAGATAAAGTCTACAGAATTTGGAGTGTACTGTCGTCATTCGAGGAGTCTTCCGCTGCATGTATTAGCGATATGCTTTTGCATGTCTCTAACGGAGCATATGTAGACGGGGTTTTTGTGGCAGAAAAGTTCATCTGGCATGTCGAAATATTATTTGGTTCTGCGGATAATTTGGATGCACAGTTCAATGGCATGTCTGAGTCCAGTGGCATGCCTGTAAAGGGTATGTTTTATTGGTTTTGTGATGCACGTTGTTTGGCTGTCTATGCGGCAACTGTCGCATGGCATGCCTATTTTTATAATTGAATACGTCATAAGGCTGACAGTTTATTTAAATTCATCTAGGATTATCTTACTCCCGAGAAGCGAAGCTGCTTTGCAAAAAGATTGTTGCATTTTTTAGTCTTCTTTCCAAGACCCAAGAAACAGGTGTAAGGAAGCTTGGTGTTACACAAGAGCTTCTTTCGCTTGTCACAGGTCTTGCACACTATTTGAAGCTACTGATCCGAATTACCTTGCAAGGCTCCTTAAGATTGGTACCAAGCTCCCGCTTCCCAATGCACCACCCGAAAGCCTGTCTAGCGAAAAGCCCATCTAACCGCGCCTCGGTATGTAGGAACGAGAACACAACAACGTTGATGCTTTGAGGTTGTTTCTTGAGGAATTATCTGACCTAGAATCAACTAAAGAACCAAAACAATCCCTCGAATCTACACAGGGATTATCGGAAAATCTGGCGGACCAGCATTCAGATCTCTGTGCTGTCTGCCGCACTACTATCGAGGAAGAATGCGCAAAGTTCGGCGAAAGGAGGTGGCATATGAGTTGTTTAACATGCTCGAACTGCAACCAGGAGTTGAAGGGTCATCTACTCGATGCTACGTGGCTTGAGGCTGAAAACCGAGTTCTTTGTACGAACTGCGCATCCCAAGTTTCGGATGCCCGTGGTCCATTCGAGCGCGTAACGCGTTTAAAGCAATATGTATATCTTTTGCGGGTGGCACTTGCACGGTTGTTGTTAAGGCTCAGGGAAGGAGGCACCCTCCCACATACTTCAGGTAAGAAAAGTTTGTTAGCTGGATTTGGGAACATTTCTAAAGAACCGCGAAATACTAGATGATCCTAATCTTCGAAGCTATGATTCCAGCGAGGGTCATAAGCTTGGCATCGAACCTCCATTGCTTCGATCAGACACGCGATCAAAATCATACAGTGGGGAAAGCGGAGAACGTGGTCAGCAGAACAATGAGGCTTACACCAATACGATAAATGACATCCGTAGGTTACGATCGACACGTCTTGATCGGCAGTTAGGAAGCTCCGCGAAGAAGGCTCGACAGTCACGAATAATTGAAGGGCCAGAGGCAGACAGTGTGCGGCCAGGATCTTCGGATGGACACCACGTTGACAGGCGTCGTGATACAGGGCAATTCCGGATAGTTGAAGATAGGGAATATAACGGAGAGCAGCAGGAGGGCCGTACCTTTGGAAACGACAAAGTACTTACACTTGACGATATACCGCGAATTGTTGCGGCTGAACAGGCACGAGAACAGCGACCAAATGCATTCAAACACCACCGGCCCAATCCCAGTGGAGAAGGGGATGGACCAGGTCAGCCAAAACTTCTTAATGGGCACCAAAGAGATCTCTCAGTTGACAAATTGCGAGAAATGGGAAGCCAACAAGAACCTGCACCACCGCCAGCACGAACAAAGAGGTACTTCTCAGAACTATCCGCTATCGACTACTTCATCGTACGGCATATCGCGGTGCTCTCGATGGAACCGTTGGTGGAAGGCCACTTCAACCTGGAAGAATTGTTGGGGTTAATTGAAACCAATAAGAAGACATTTTGGGGGAAATTCGGGAAAGCATTCCAACCGGCCGACAAGAAAAAGGGGGCCAAGAAGAAAGGTGTTTTTGCCGCCGCCGTCAGGAACATCATGTCAAACAAGAAGCTTACAAAAACAATAGGTGTTTTTGGCGTAGCGCTAGACGTTCTGGTGGAAAGGGACGGCGCCGAATCGAGCATGGGCGTAGGTCCTGGCACTCTGCGAATACCCGCGATACTTGATGACGCTGTGGTAGCTATGCGTCAAATGGGTGAGTTTTTGTCTTCCCTACTCAAAACTGATTCCATCCGATATTTTGAGTATGCGAGCCAAAATTCGGCTGCTGATTGTCGCAGATATGTCTGTTGAGGGCGTTTTTAGGAAAAACGGCAATATTCGACGACTAAAAGACCTGGCAGAAGCAATCGACCGAGGTGAAGCTCAGGTAGAGATGAGCGGCGAGGGTCCCGTTCAGATAGCGGCACTTCTAAAAAAGTTCTTGCGAGATTTACCGGATCCATTACTGACATTCAAGCTCCATCGTTTATTTGTGACTTCTCAAAGTAAGCACCATTTCATGGCGAATTTTTTCCCTCAAGCTTATAGGTGGTGGTGTAGAAATTATGGATGAGGAGAAGAAACGAAGAATTCTTCACCTCACATGCTGTTTGCTGCCAAAGAGCCACAGGGACACAATGGAAATCCTATTTTCGTTTCTCAATTGGGCTGCATCATTCTCGCATATTGATGAAGAGTCGGGAAGCAAGATGGACGTTCACAATTTGTCAACTGTCATCACACCGAACATCCTTTACTCGCAGAAGAAAGAAGCCGGCATGGACGACAGTTTCCTTGCAATTGAAGCGATCCATACGCTGATAGCATGCAATGAGACTATGTGTGAGGTGAGATAGCCATTTTTATACGCATGCAGGCGGTACGTATGTTGACGGCGCCTAAAATAGGTTCCCGAAGATCTACTATCGATACTCAACGATTCCAATCTTTTTGCAAATGGTGCGGATGTCACAACCAAGGATATCCTCAAACGATATGGAGATCTTATCAACAGACCTGCGCCCGGAAGAACCCCTCAAACCACCAGTTCGCCACCGCGATCTAAAGAAGGCAGAGCCCCAACAACCCCGGTCTTTCATCGCGTAGATACCGACCCGTCGCAAAATGTAGCCATGCAAAAAGAATCATCAGTCAGGCATGTTGGAATGCCCCAGCCTAATCAGCCCGGCCAGCCTGGACAAGCCCAGTTCCCGATGAATGCCCAGAATCCCAATAGTAATCCTAATCAATATCAGAGAGGGCACGGTCGTGGAAACTCGGGGTCAAGTCAGGAGGGAGATAATGGCCAGAATGTTGTCCAAAACGGTCACGGTGGTCAAAATGGCCCCAACGGTCCAAACCATCAAGGTGTTATCCACCATCCACATAATGGTCCCAATGATCCACGACAGCCGCAATGGCCTGGTCGACAAAATAGTCAAGGGCAAAACCATCAAAGCCGTCAACAGCAAGGCACTATGGGCATCACCGGCTTAATCTAGGCATTCAAGGTCGGAGGGGAAGTAGGAACGGATATCGGGAAAGGGATAAAAGTATTTTATTTTCTGAGCATTATTGTTCGAACTTCGTTTAATGGGTTCCCTATTTTAATTCATTGATAACCAATCCTTTCTCTTCATTCATGGCTCTGGATGTTTTGGCCGTTTGTTTTTCTACTACACTTCATGTTTACTTACACAAGCGAGTTTTGTGATATTGATTCAGCGAGACGGGTCTTTTAGTAACTGTTCTCTGCCATTTTCTCCTATTTCTTTTCCGTTTTCTTTCTTTTCCTTTCCTTTTTGGCATTTGGGATTGGAGTATGGTATGCGATACTTGGATATTCGGGGAGTGGGGCTTGGTGGATATGTTGGTGTTAATTTCTTTTTTATCGTTTCCACTTCTTCATGTCTTCTTACTTTCTTCTTTCCCGTGCGTTACACCCTGAACATTCCTCTACCTTCTTTTCGACCCATTTCTCTTCCACTCAAGCGTCGCAAAAAACTTCCACTTATTTCCGACCGAGTTGTATTACTGGGTTGGCGCCGCGCTTCATGGTTCTAATAACGGACAAGGGTTGTCACGAAGGAGGGGTAAGAGCGGGGAGGGGGCAGTTCATGAAGGAGATATTTAAGAATGGGCCAAAAAGTTGGGGATGGATAATTGCAGGAGCACTCAGAGTTATGTATGAAGAACATGCTGCTCTGTCTACCCTCCTCAGCTATGTGTAATTTATTTATTTTTTTCTTCCTTCATTTTTCTTTTTCTTTCCGTTCGCCTTATCCTTTTCTCTGGTGGAAATCTTTATCTTCCTTTATTCTTGCCCCTTCTTCTGTATTTGAATACCTCCGGCGCCCTATTTTCTTTTCTTTTCTTTTTATTATTGGGTGGAATGTGGAAGAGGGCAGGGGGGGGGCCTTGGGTGTATCCTTTCTATTTTGCGGTGCGTGCCCGCCTCATCTGCACGATGAGTTGTAACTAGCAAAAAGTGTGCGCGCGTGAGTGTCTTTGTGCATAATAATGGCTGCCCTGAGCAGAAGGTTTTGCTTGTGAAGGGGTTCTACTTTCCTAGTCTTGGTTTACCACTACAAAGTGCAATGTTACACCTTGAGTGTAAAATGTTTCGAATTGATCAACCGAAGGGAGCAGAACCAATCGCAACGATCTACAGAGATGGTGGGTGTTGTGACGGCGTCTATTCCAAGGATTCTGGAAGGCGAAGTAACCCTAGCCTTATGTTTGGTGATCCTACGAAAGTATGATTACTCTGGAATGTAGGTCAGGTCATCAAACATTCGCTTTTTTTTCTTTTCTAGCCTGCTTTGAATGCGAAGGACATCGGTTTTCCAAGGCTCTGTGTTTATGATACTGCGTATGACGTGCAGTTTTGCACTTTAGATCTAATTTGGGGGGCAGAACCTAAAAATCAGATGCAAGTTGCGGACCCTGCCCGCCTCGTCCCTGCCCGCTCGCCGCTTCGGCTATAGGCAACGGTTATGCCCGTTATTTCGGCACTCTAGTTCATTCTTATTTGTCCGGCCCTTCTCTTTGCCTATTATTTTCCAAACTCCCTAGTGGCTCACAAACCCATCTCTCAGGCAGTTTTTTCTAAAGATTCGGCGTTCCGGTGTGTTGGATGGCTGGTAAAGCTCGGAAGAGGAGCCATTCAAAACCTGGGGGCTTAGGCTCACGACGTGCATCCTCGGGGGCCCCGGACTTTGTGAAGGGCGTCATCTATCAACCGGCAGCTTGGGATAAAATTCGCTGAATGTTATTCGGCCGCCCAGTTTCCATTTCGTCTGGTGTTTGCCATTTTGATATCTTCTTTCATCTCTTTTTTTTTTTCCTTTCCCTTTCCCTTTCCCCCGAGGGTTTGAAGAGGGGAAAAAAAAAAGGACATGTAACAAAACGCACGCAAAAGCGGCAAACCGTCAACGATGTGGGTACGTTTGAGATACAAGTGAGGGGGCACGAAACATCCAATACGAAAGAGATTCTCGCAAGGTTTGGCTGCGGGGTTTAAATAGCACGATGTATCAGGGCATGTCACGCTCTTGAAATTCTAGGAGTTAAGTTACCCGGTTGGCGATTCTCGTTGGTGGAAAAGACGAGAGTGGAGTAGAAAATCCTGGAGTTGTGGACCCATCAGAAAAAACCTCTCACACACTTCAGATCTTAAGGCCAAGCCGCCACTTCCCACTGCGAGTTCTCGTCACCCCACCCACCCCCCGAACTAGGCCAATCCCCTCATCGCCACCCTTTCGTCCTCTTTTCTCTATCTAACTTGGTCCGTTTTCTTGTTCCCTTTCTCCTTCTCTCTTCCCTTTCAATCCGCTTGTTTTGCGAACCGAAACGAATCCGTTCCGTTTCGACATCCCCTGACGACGACCTTCGAAAGTCCGTCAAACCCGTTGCTGAGAGAAGAATCTTCGCTCTCTTCACCCCTTTACAACCATGTCTCAATACTCTCAGAACCCGAGTCAACAACACTCCGCCAATAGCGATTCTGGCTATGGTGGATCCGTCGTCGAAGACGGGGAGCACGAGTTTCCTATGACTGTGCTCAATAATGGGCAAACCAGTAAGCCTACCTTATTTTGTGACTGTTTTTTTTGGAGCGGCGCCAGGCGCGGTCGCGGTGGTTGTGCATCGGTACTGACGTATATGGCAGCGGATCCAGACAGAAGACAGTGGGCGAGCCATGTCCACCAACTTTACTTGTACGGTTACCCTTGGTGGAGTTTCATCTCTTTCGCTCTGGACTTTCACTAATTGGGTTATTTCAGTAATCGAAATCGTGTTGCTCTTGGACGATGGATTAACCGAACGGTTGAGACGTTGAAGGTGTGTGACGAAATATCGGCTATTGCTGCATGTGATAGAAACTAACGCTGGTTGTCTAGGGTTTCCAATCCATGAACAGCAAATGGCCTGCTCACTACCCAGCGGTTCAGCGTGTAGACTCAACATCTTCTGATTCTGATGTCTCGGAACAACCTCGCCTTGTTACTCCCCAAATCGCCCAGGAATTTAATGTTCTCAAACTCGACCTGAAACTTGGCGCCCTTTCACCGTCTGAACTTGTTCACTCTCTGGAAAAGTCCTCCATCGCTTCATTGCTTGATGGCAAAATTGGTCAGTCTGTCAAACACTTGATGCTCCTCCGAGATCGTATCGAAGATACTTCATCCAAGGTTTTGGTCACTGGTGATCTCAACGCTGGAAAATCTACTTTCTGCAATGCCCTTCTCCGCAAAAAGGTTCTTCCGGAAGATCAACAACCCTGCACCAGCATTTTCTGTGAGGTTCTTGATGCACGTGAAAACTCATCTGTTGAGGAAGTTCATGCGATCCCTCTGAACGGCGCCGGCTACAACCGTCATGATGACAGCACCTACGATGTATATTCTCTCGACAAGCTAGAGGAGATTGTTGTTGAGAACGACAAGTATTCCCAGGTAAAGATCTACGTTGAGGATGTTCGAGCAATCGATGAGTCACTTCTTCGCAATGGTGTTGTTGATATCGCTATCATCGATGCCCCGGGTCTCAACCTCGACTCCATCAAGACCACTGCCGTTTTCGCGAGACAAGAGGAAATTGATGTCGTTGTCTTCGTTGTCAGCGCTGAGAACCACTTCACATTGTCGGCAAAGGAGTTTATCCAAGCTGCGGCTAACGAAAAGGCATATATCTTCATCGTCGTCAACCGATTCGATAACATCAGGGATAAGGCCAGGTGCCAGAGACTTATTTTGGAGCAGGTTGCACAATTGTCACCAAGAACTCACCAAGATGCTGAGGAGTTGGTTCACTTTGTATCCTCTAACGCGGTAATTGAAGGAAAGGATGGTGCTAAGCTGAAGGAATTCGACAATCTGGAGCAGAGCTTGAGAAGGTTTGTTTTGGAGAAGAGAGCAAGGAGTAAGTTGGCGCCAGCCAAGACTTATCTGTTGAATGTCCTTGGGGATTTGGAGACTTTGGCCGAGGTCAACAAGAACGCAACGTTGGCAGAGCTTGAGAAGCTCCGGGGCGAACTCTCCGAGATCGTCCCAGAGTTCCAGAAATCCGTTCAAGCACGCACCCAGGTTTCGGATAATGTCGAGCAAACGATTGATGATACATCCAACACTGTCTACAAGTTCTCTCGTAAGAACATTTCCAACACAATTGCTCACATCGACGACAAGGCTATTGTAGAGTATGATGGTGTCCTTTCAGCGTTTGCCTATGCCGAGAAGACCAAACAGGCCATGCTGCAGAAAATCCAAAACTCCGTTACTGCATCTGAGGAATTCGCCCGAAACCAAACTGTCCAGGGTATCACATCCATCAAGGCTTTGGGCATCATGCACCTTGGTGATGAGTATGTCGAGAAGGCTTTCCGCAAGGAGTTGATGTTCTCTCGCAAGAAGCACCAATTGAGCAAGACCATCAAGACCGAAATCAATTTCTTCGACTTCTTCGACTTCGACAAGCAGGAGAAGGTCGCTGGGATGAGCATGGGCCTCACCGTCGCTACTGTTGCTGGAGGCCAACTCTTCGGTGTCAGCAGCTGGATCGACGGCTTGTGGAAGGCAACTTCCATGCTCGGCCCGCGCACCACCCGCAAACTCATCGTACCTGCCCTTCTCGTCGCTGGTGCCGCTGGTGCCTGGTTCCTCATCGCCGATATCCCGAACGCAGTTCCTCGAAAGCTTGCCAAGAAGATCCGTAAGGAACTTGAGGCTATGGACTATGTCCACAGTAACTCGGAGCGCATCACAAAGGAGACCAGAAAGGTTCTTGGATTCCCGGCCGAGGAACTTCGTGGCGCTTTCCAGAGGAGCATCGAGAAGCAGGGTAGGACCATGGAGGAGAAGAAGAAAGTGGAGAAAGAAAGCGAGGTTGCTGTCAAATATTTCGGAAACCTTCTAAGGGAGGCTAGCGAGCACAAGACAGGTGTGATGAAGCTGGATCTTGAGGGGCCACCATCGGGTATCACTGCTTAGGTGGAAGGCCGAGTTGTACATGTACACTGGGTGATTGATGGTACTGAAAAATGAGAACTGACTTCAACATTGTTTTTCATGGGTTTCAATCTCCGTTCTCGTGGAGGTTGGGTTTTGCTTGGGTTGGTTCTGCTTGGTCTGCTTGGTCTGCTTGGTCTGCTTGGTCCTTGGTCGTTTGGTGTCGTTTGATTGACTCTTTTATTGCATGACTCTTTCTATTGCATTTTCTGTTTTTGTTTTACTCTTTACCTGTTTTAGTGTTTGTGCTTTCTCACTTAGATGATCACCGCCGATAAGGGGAATCATCTGGGTGATGTTCGATGGATTATGTTTTGTACTTTTCTATTCTGCGGAGATGAGTACGAGTGGAGGAAGATGATGTCTGCATTACGAAAATTGTGGGGAAGGAAAACAGGGAATACTTATTTCAATCCCTTGCCTAGGTCATTTCTTCTAAACCCTTTTAGTGCTTGTTGGCTTCCCTAAGCACCACGACCTACTCTAAATCTCTGTTTCGCCTTTTCCTATTACCATGATAATCCGATAGTTAGCTTTGCATTTTAAAGGTATACAGATTGGAACACTATTTTTTCTTATTTTCTTTCTTACTCTTGATTGAGTTTTTCTTAGGGCTATCTTGTTAGGGGTCTTTTTTACATGTACAGAGAATGCTCTGTCGGGGAGAGGGCGGGCACTTCATTTACGGACTAGTTAGAAGGAAGGTTGGAGGGATGGAGGATAACTTAAGTATACAATGATTATTTCATGAAATTAAAACCAAAAGTACTTTTACACCCGTGAACCTGTAAAGCTAGCTTTATATTCATCGCCTAGTCTCGAAATGTTCGCTATAGCCATAGCTACGGTCGTGACGGTGATAATGGTCGTCGAGGGTCACTCGACGGATAGTTGATGTGACAAAAAATATTTATTTATTCCGCCCTGCCTTGCCCCACCTACCCTGCGACCTCAACCCGTAATGATGTAACGCCTTAGATAACATAATCAGAGAAACGAAAAATAGAAATCGGCCCTACCCCTACAGGAAAAGCGACAAAATGGAGAAGGTTAATAAAGTACAGTGCTAGCGGAGAAACCCCTCCACGCGGGTCTATCTCTTTGTGTGTCGGGATTAGGTGGTTGGAGTAAAGTGGGTGTTAGGCTGCGGATTCGAGGTGATGGGATGTGATGAGAGGGTTGGGGGCCCAGCTTGGATATATGGGGTTAGATGAGATGAGGTGGTAGAGGTAAAGAGGCCTGTTGTGTTTCCAGGGAAATCGTAGTGATATAAGGTAGAGTGGACGGGTATGGGTGGTTTGTTTATTGTATATTGGCAGCTTTCCGTTTGTCGGAGACCTTTTTTATAGCTATTTTTCAAGTCCCTATTAGCTCGTAGTTCTTGAACAAGATGGAACATTCTAATATGAGAAGAGACCCAGGGACGATATATCCCATCATACATACCAGCCAACCACTCATCATTCTTCGGCCCACTCTCCAACATCGCCCCGCCCACCGCCACCGCCGGCATAGTCGTCGCCCCCGTCACCGGCGCCCCTCCATTCACCTCTACACCCGCACTCCCACTCCCCTCCGGAGCTCCAAACCCCGCAACCCTTCTCATCTCAGCAGCCTGCGAGCCCCTCAACCAATCCACAAACGCATCCACCGCTCTCGTGTCATCATCGTCCGGATCATTGAAAACATTCAGTGGCCGCAGAAGCCCAACATGTTCGAGCGCTAACCGGACATCAGGTAGTTCTGCGTGTGTACGGCCGGCGCTTTCGGCGAAGTCGCGCGTGGTGGTGCCGAGGAGGGTGAGGTAGCGCGCGATTATGTCTATTTCGTTAGCCTCTTCGGGCTGCTAGGTGAGAAGGGGGATACGGACCTGTGACTGCGTCTAGGACTGAGGGCTTCGCGGTAGTTAGTCCTGCGGCTCGGAGGGATTGAGCGGCTGTTACACGCAGGAGTGCAAAGAATAGTTCTTGATCGCTCATGCCTGGTTGACGCATATAGTTCTGTCACTCCTGGAGGGGTTTTACTTTTCTGAAATCGGATGCTCTCACTCCAGTGGGGGTCCTTTCATGGCGGTCCCGGGTGAGTGAGGGTTGGGGGCGGATAGAGGTGGTGGTTGTTCAGGGGATGTTGTTGTGGTTGCTCAGTTACTTTTGAAACATCGGACGTCCGTGGTGGGAGACATCTTATTGGGTCTACTATTTGAGGCTACAAGTTCTATTGGGCGTGCTGCATGTTTCGGTCAAGGCATATTACGAGGGTTTTCGGATCGCTTCCGGTTGCGCTTTCATTTGAAATAAATTATTGGAGCGCATGCAGACAATCATAAAAATTAACCCAAAACATAGAAAAGAGTCCAAACCCTACATAAAGGAAAGGCGTAGAAGAAGGGATATGACTAGCCCACACGGGACACCCAAGAAATGCAAGGACAAAAAAACGCTACAAAAAAAAAAAGCAAAGAAACAGACGAGGACGAGAATGAAAGTGAGAAAAGAAGGTTTGATAGATTCGAATCAGATAAAGGGAGTAGACAACCAGGTTAAGCACTCGGGAATCCGGCAAAACCCTGCTTCTTAGAGAACAACGACGCCAATGAGTCTTGCACCTCAAAATCCTCGATAACGGCACCAAAGCTACATAATAGGTCAGCCTCGAGTTCAGATAAGTTTAAAAAGGGTTATCCGCAGCGAACTTACCCGTGGCACTTGACCTTGGCCACGAGTTCTTCCGCCAGGGATTCGAAATCGTGGAGGTCCAAGTAAGAGAAGTTCTGGTGTTGTAGAATCGTTGCCCAAACACTAGACCGTTACACACACGTTATTACAGTATTCCAAATATTTCTGACCAATACCCGCCCCAACCGGCAAGGAGGTTTCACAGGTACGACGCATAAACAACAGAACGACACATAGGACTTACGCAATCGGTGTCAACTCCCCATCCAATTCAAATCTATTTTGCATATTAAAGAGATCGCTCAATTCATTCGCCGCCAAATCCCACGTCTGTGCTCCCCATGGCACTTCAGCGTGTTGGGCTACATATGTTGGTTCAGGCGGACACGACATCATCATTCTATGTCCGTGAAAATCCGCCTCAGGGTTCTTCTCAATGTTCCCAAACATCAACTGAATGTGATCCATGCAAGGCTTCTCCAGACTATTCGCGTCTTAGCATTTGATTACCTCCCGTCAGCTTCGGAGACGTAAGTGGGAAGAAAAGGCGAGAAGGTGAAACTCACGCCAGCACGAAATCAATCCCAATCTCGTTATACGTCCTACCGAAGCGGGCGACTTCTGGTGGCGGAGTAAACGATGGATCTTGGCGCTGCTGAGTCCCTGTGGGGTAGCTATTCGGACCATTATACGGGATACCGTGAGATTCTAGAAGTGCCCTAAGACGGGTAGTCTCCTCTAGTAATCGACGGTTGTCTTCGAGCGCTCGTGCTTTCTCCTGCTGGAGCTTGGTAAACTCGACTTGAAGTCTGATTCGGTGTAAGGTTTTTCGATATTCGGATTCAAGTTGCTGTCTAGCAGGAGAAGAGAGCATACTGATTGACTTTTTCCTCGAGAGCCTTGGTGTATTGCTCCTTCCTTTCACGATGCGTCCTGATTGGGTAGGGTTGTTAGCAGGCATGATTGATATTTGGTGATCAAGGCTATGTTGGACGGGAGACAAGGAAGGAGGAGGCTATGGAGTTTTAAAAATGATAGAAGGGAGTTTGCTTTTATGTATGGAAATAAAAAAAGAAGAAAAAAAATATACCTTTGCGCTTGTCTATTCAATTCTTGTCTTCGAGTTTGCGCAGGCTTCGAGTCCGGCTTGGGACCTCTGCGTTTCGGCTTTTCCCCATCTGCACAAAGATATCAAATACTTGTCAGTAAGGTGTAACGAATAACTTTGATAGCCGGCTTATCTCCAGCAGGGTTTAATATGCGGGTATTGAATGCTTCCAAATACTTGAGATACTTAAATATCCAAATACCCGAAGCACAGACCAGTAGTATTTTGGGGAAGATGAGTCGAGGGGGCCAGTGACATCACGAGGGGTCCCCGGCAAAAGATGCCCCCGGGTGAGAAAAAAACAAAGAGGGGGAGGGAATTTGGAATTCGGAATTTGGAATTTGAAATGTAAGACAACAACATACCTTTTCTTCGGGAACCTAACCCAAGCTTCAGGAAATCGAGATTGAATCGTCCAGATGTAGAACCCTCGGAGCTCGGTACTTCCGTCGACCGTTAGTTAAAAAGTTCGTGACCACGCACAGAAAAAGCAGAAGGGAAGGAATAAGAGAGATCGTGATGCACAGAAGGCCGATCAAAAAGTAAAGGATTTGGAATTAGAGGGAACATGAGTCCCTCATTGGTACCACACTCACGTCCGTCAGGGCTTGTCTGATCTGATTCGGGAGGCGACATCCCTAAATCTTGCATATGATTCATAACGTGCGGAGGGTGTTCTTGGTTATCCGACATTTTTTACTTTATTTTATTTTCGCGGTTAACTGATATGATTGCCGTACTAATTCTTTCGTTTCTGTGCCGAAGACTGTCCAACTTGCAGATATTTGAGGTTGTTGTACGCTAGTTACCAGGAAGCTGGCTCTGGCTCTATGGGACGTGCTGGGATTGGCGAGAACGATCGATGAGTGGTGTGGGGCCGGGCTTGTTATTTGGAATTGTTGCCTTCTTAGCTAGTCTTTGCGGTGGCTTTCCTCGGTGGATCTCGTTAAGACGAAGAGCCTTCTCTCCTCTCCTCTCTCCTCTCCTATCGACAGATCTTCCCTTCTCCAGACGAACCGTGTACGCGGAAGGGAAGAATCTCAATTTGATAGCTAGATGGTATTTGAGTAAGAGCCTTTTAAAATTAAAATTAAATCAAAAAGACTTGAAGGTTTAAAAAAGAACGGTGGTAATACCCCACACACAAACCCGACTTTGTTTTGCCTTGAACTCGTTGCAAACAGGTCCTCTCAAATATATCAATGGTGGTTTGGCCAAAGGACAGGACAGAGAGGGAAAGACTGCTCTTCAGCTTTCGGGGTTTTGGGGCGAGGCGATGCGGTTTCCTGGGGGTGAACAGACCAGGGGGGCACGGCGCATATGCGGGTTGACAAATTCTCTCACGCTGCTTCTGGACGGAGGTCACACACAAACCGTCAGCCCACACTCCAGGTTTTCTGTTAAAAAGGAATCCTAACTTACTTTTGTACCCCTAGCTTCGGCTACGATGGTGTTTTGAATTGAGGGTTTTCGGTAGTTTAAATATGTGAATGGTCCCTATGAATGGTCCCTGTGAATGGTCCCTGCGATAGAGCCTCACCTTGATAGGCGGGGGAAAGTCTTGGTAGAGGTATTCAAAAGAAACGACTTCTCAAATAGAAAGATTAGTGTGGGGAAAGCGAAAATGTGTTTCTCAGATTTCTGTCATCTCGGGAGTCCCCAGGGCTTCATATAAAGACCGCGGAGGCATCGTGGATTACATGTGGGCGCAGCAAAGAAATAATATTCGCCACGTCCAGACTCCCAGTACGCGTATCATAGGCATTCCTCTGTTTTCCGTGACGATTATTTTTGTTTCTGACATCGCGAACAGGATTCCGGGAAGCACTACTGACAGCGGGCCGATGCCCGTTGTCTGGCACCGCCTTTCTTCTATTTGGAATTGCCACACCTAAATTCTGAATTGATGTTCGAGACCATGGTTTTCTAGGAAAAATATTCATTTTCGGGATGCCGGTATCGTAAGCGGCGTCTGGCAGTCGCCGAGTGTTGAAGCTTATTTTGGATTCGTTCCTGTGGAGTCCACTTATTTATCTATCCTGGCCCACGACCAGTCCAGTTCAATGCACGGCTGCAATTCCTGATAAATTGGGGCCAGGGGCTGAAGTAAGCCTCGATGAGATCGGCTGCTGGGACGATGACGACGGCGGGAATATCTAAATCATCAATTACAGCTTTCTGGGAATTTAAACCTCGCTCTAGGAATTTGGCATCCTTTTGTGGTTGGCCTGAAAAAGAAACCAGTCGATTCATGAATTGTCACTCCCCTGCGATCATCTGAAATAATGTATGCAACGCTGATCGGAGCGCCCAGAGTGATCTGTGAGGGTGTTTTGAGGATTTTATTCTGCGAACCCCTACCTACGTACCCCACAGCACCTCGGTTTTGGAGTAACTTTTCTTTTCTCCAGGACTTTGTGTTGCTATCCTTTCAAATTCTCACATCAGCGTTTCGTGTTCCTGCCCGTTGATCACGAAATGGCTACCTCCTTACGGGGCATCATCCGAGCTCTCATATTCCTAACCCCATGGTCCCTGCACCTTTTGCTTGCAAACGTTCTCTTAACGCTCACCCTAATCCCATCATTCATCATACCCTCCCAAGTCTACACCCTCAACTCCCAAATCGCATATTCAGTCTGGAAAGCCATTCAAAACTACTTCGAGAAGAAACGTGGTGCTCGAATCACCGTCTCCGGAGACCCTCTCCCCAAACGCGAGAATGCGCTCGTGGTTGCAAATCACGTGTCATGGACCGATTTCTACCTTATCCAAGCTATCGCCGTGAGAGCCAGGATGCTAGGGAGTTGTAGGTATTTCGCAAAGACACAGTTGAAGTGGGTTCCACTGCTGGGGTGGGGTTTGGTTGCGAT
Organism: Paragyromitra xinjiangensis; assembly: GCA_038503065.1. NCBI lineage: Eukaryota > Fungi > Ascomycota > Pezizomycetes > Pezizales > Discinaceae > Paragyromitra > Paragyromitra xinjiangensis. Next base: position 1,233,659 of record JBCAMK010000011.1, read on the forward strand.
AGGGATGCCTATGGTAACGAGGAACTGGACGAGTGATCGAGAGGAGTTTGAGGCGTTGTTTGAAGGGATCAAGGAAGCAGGACGACCCATATGTGAGTGATTTATCCTCGGCTTTTCGTCATACTACTTATTAGCCCTGGGGGAGGGCTGGATCTGGTGGTTGTTGACATTTAACCAGGGTTAATCGCGTTCTCAGAAAGTACCCGTTTCACCCAGAAGAAATGGGAAGAGACGAGGGATTTCTGTATTTCACGCGGCAAGCCGGTTCTCCCTCACGTTCTATACCCACGGACTAAAGGCTTTGTGACTTCTGTGCAAAATTTGAGGAACGACTCCCAGATTAAACATGTCTACGATCTCACGCTCGCCTACTCCCGGGGGGGTAAAAGATTTATGAACGCGCCAACGATATGGCAATCGTTTACATTCAGGCGTCTTTCACCGCCTTGGAGGTTTCATGTTCATGTTCGTAGGTTCGAGCTAAAAGATTTACCGAATGACGATGAGGGGTTGAAGAATTGGCTTGAGGAGAGGTGGGTCGAGAAGAGCAGGATTTTGCAGGGGATGGAAGGTGAGTGGACTGAGTTTGAGGGGCTAGGGGAGTTGCGTGGCTTGGTTGGTTATTAGTGAATAAGCGTTCTCAGTACTTGAAATGTCTTAAGATATCCGGAGTATCGTGGGGGGTTAAGCTTTGTAGAGCTTTGACAGAGTGTCACGAAGAAACAACATTTGTTACGGGTATAGTGGTTGTGGTTCTAGGTTCTTCAAGTCTCAGGAGTCTCTTACCCTGGCAAAGCAAAGACGGCAGAGGAAATTGATCTCGTACGAGGCCATCGCATGAAAGGGACTCATCTCGTAATTAGAAATATTCTGAATCTTAGATTCAAATGAGGCAGCTGATGGGGACAACTCTAATATCGGTAGTAAGGTCAATGATGTCCAAAGCGTGCACGTCCCGCCAAGAAGCGGCTGAAAGCACAACCCTGTTGCCCTGGACGTCACTTGTTTATTTAAACCTCCTTCCTTCCGATTCCCAGATGTCTACTCCTCTTTTCCATGCCGAGCTCCTCTCAAACATCAGATCAATTACTGTATCCATCCACTTACAATCTGCTCTTAATTCTTCAACGAAGATCTCCCTCTCAACGCCATCCCAGCTCCAACTCCACCACGATGGCAAAACTACACCTTTCAACCTCCCGGCCAATGTTGCCCCGTCAGCTTCCCTGATTTTGGAGAAGACCGCCATCGCGTCTGGGGAAAGAAAGCTTTCATACCGTCTTCCAGTAGCACCTGAATCATGTCCACAGTCATTAACAACCGAAAACTACGTTCCCTGGTCTGCATTGTCTTTATCATCATCCACCAAAGATGTATCTCTACGCTGCAAATCCTGCTCATCAGAGCTAGTATCCGGCGAGAAGATCAACACGTGGAAGGACTTGCCGTCAGGGAATTGGGCAGATATGATGGATTTCTGGCATTGCCATAAACCGGAAACGGAGTCTAAAGATGGCGACGCGGTCGAGAGCAAGTATGCCAATTTGCAAAGAGGGTACACTGCAGTAGGAGGGACTGCATTGGTGGAATTAACGTATTTCTTGATTGCAGAGGGGGATTGTGGTAGTGCTGTTGAAGTTGTAGAGGTAATTGAATCTAGTCTATTCTCTCACTCCATGAAGGTTTTTCTTTATCCGTCCGAGTTTGGGGCAAAAAGAAGGGCAGTAGCTGCCGGAAGGTTTCAATGGCTATCTGTACCGATACAATTGCCCGAGATCAATTACCTTGGTCTGTGTCTTGACTTTGTGTTATTGGGAGTATTCTCGCCTTTGGGGTTTGATGGATCTCCCCGTGACGCGGGGAAGGGGCATTAGATTGGGGGCGGATGGTATCCTTTAAGGATGTTTTTTCGTTATTGCCTCTAGGTTTCACCGCCCTGTTTGCTGTAGATTCAGTCTGGGTGGGAATTTTATGAGGCACATTCTTCCGTTACTGTAAATTGTGGCTCATACTCTAAAATGCGTGGTTTAGCTAACGATGTGAAGAACTCTGCGAAAAAAGGACACACGCGGCTATGCTGCAGCAACTGCAAGACCGTTATTGGTATTGTCGATACAGATGGAGAGAGCCCGGCCCGTGGGTGGAGACTCAATAAATGGAATCTAAAGCTGCGACTCGCCGCTAATGGGATGTCTGAAGAGTACTCATACCCTATAGCACCCTTTCTCTCTGCGCAACTCTTAGCTTTCGCTGAAGGGGAGGGCATAAGAAGGCTAGTTGTCTCTTGTGACGACGAGGATAGTAAAGAATTAAGCCGACTGAAGTTATGGTTGTTCAATACCGATATTAAATACACGAGTTCCAAGACCCGGCGCCCGATGAGGGCGGTGAAGGTGTTTTATCAAGAAGTTGAAGTTGAGGATGGTGCGGGAGCGGAGCAGGGGACATCCCTAGGGAATGGAGAATTTGAGGAGGTTAGGTTGGTGAGGGAGATGGTGGTGGGTTTAAGAGAGGAGTTAGGGAGTAGCACAGGGGAGTTATTAAAGGAGCTAAAACAGTTTAGGGAGTGGAAAGTGGGTGCTTTGCAGAGGTTTGAACCTGGGGATGTATGATTCTTGGGTCAATACTTTAATTTTACATCCGGTTATCAAGAATTGAAGTCCAATCATGAAACATCAATCGTACTTTTTTTTTGCGGTGTAGTCTCTAAAAGGGAACGGGAATGGCCTAGATAAAGGATGGACAAAGATCTCACCACCATTGCATGGTTATCGATTTACGTTGTTAGGTGGGCCGGGAGGCTTCTCGGGGGTTATCGAGGGAGTTTGTTCTCCCCCAGCCTAAAATCCTGACAACGAAAAAGGACGCTGGGTTGAGTTTTAATCATGAAACATCAATCGCACGCATGGTTGACATATATCTGGCGTCACTTCCCGGAGTGATGCCATCTTGAGGCCTGGGCCACCTCGTCTTATCCTGTGCCCTCTTTCTCTTTCTCTTCAGCTGCAAAACCGGCAGATTCACGAAATGGCACTATTGAAGGCCTCCCATACTTATCATCTCAAAATGGTATTCTTCTCTAATAAAACCAATGCATGCAACTTCACTATCATAACCCACATCCCCTTCCAAAACCCATCACTGCGTCTTCTTCCCCCCACCTTTCACCCTCCGCAACCTATTCTGTCTCTGACTCTCCAACCCATACAAAAACCCCCCACCAAACACCACCACCGCACCCACAAGCACACCCGCATTCAGCTCATTCCCAAATAAATAAATACTCAACAACAAACTAACCAGCTTCCGAATATTAAGTACGATCGTCACCGTCAACGCAGAGGACATAGACGCCAGCACGTTCACACCACGAACACAAACATAGTGCGTAAGCGCGTTCATAACCAGGAAGATAATCTGCCGTGGCACTTTTGAAAATACCGGGAGGGGGAGATCGAGAGGTGGAGAGGCGAGAAGACGGGTGTATTGGGATTTAATCGGACGGTAGAGTGGGATGAAGAGGAATAGTGAGAGGAAGTGGGAGTAGAATAGTCCTTCGCGGTAGTTGTTGCCGTATTTGGTGTATGTACTTTCGATGTAGAGGCCCATGAAGGCTGATATGACTTGGGCTATGAATAGGATGGCGAGGCCGGTGAAGTATTGGATTGTTGAGGATGAGGATTCGCTCTGGGGGTTGTTAGTGGGGCTGATGAAGGGGGGTGGGGTACGTACGGCGCCTTTGGAGTCGCCCCAGGCGGAGAGTACTATTCCTATGGTTAAAATGAAGACGGAGAAGACCTGGACTCTGCTGTATCTGTGTGTATCCGGAAGTTAAGTAATTAACAATCATTAATTTTAACTAAATGCTAGACGTGAATAAGTCGAGGTAGCAGTGTTGATACCTTTTCCCCCAGAACCATCCGATAACTAACGTCGTCATACTGCCACCACTTCGGAGGATGATATGAACAGGAACTGAAATCTTGTAACCAAACGCATAATTGTTTAATATAGATACGCTAAAGTAGAGTAATATCTGGACAAGCCATCTGTGAATCGGTATTGTATTCGGCTTGAGTAGCGTGGGTGACTTCGGGTCGAAATGGTAGATGAATCCCTCAACGGCTACGAGGAGGAACTGCGCGAATGTGAGAAGATGCCCGCTCTGTGGCTCTGCTCTAGAATTTTATTTCTTTAGACCTTGATTTTCGTGGTATAAGAGTAAGGAATATGTCTCACTTTACGATGGCTTCAAGCGCAAAAACCTTTTCCGTCGTTTCAAGAAAAATTTAAATTTTAGCACTTACAGACTACAATAATTTGATATATCTCCATTCTCGTTTCTTCCGGTGAGAAGGTAGTCAGTCAAAGAAGAGCCCTTACGTTCGAGCAGCAACCCCCGAATATCAACCCGATCATAACGGCCATTTGTACCCAGATAGGAATCGTGGCCTGCGCAAGTGCGGAAAGTGCCGTTGTCGGGAAAGCATTCTTCGAGCCGGCGCTGCCTTCGAGGTGAGGTCGAGCGTCGATTTTGCTTATGCCTTCCGTTGACGCGTCGTAGCTGTGCGCATCGTTCGCGTTTGGCCCTGCGGGGAGTTGGGGCTTGCTGCTTCGGCGCTGTCCTCCTTTCGCCATGGTCTAGTTTGGAGTATTAAACACCTAAATCTTGGGGAGTGTTAAAAACTTGGAATTGTTCGGAAAGGTATGAGGATCAAGTTACCAGCAAACATCAACCTTTAATCGCAAGAAAAGAAAAAAGAAACGGAAATAATTACTCGCAGGCTTGAACAGAGGACAACTCAGCCGTTTTATGAGGTCACGGCTCGCAGGGATTCCACCGCTCCGTCAGGAACCCGCGTCTCTGGCCTCGCTTATCGCCCCACTTTAAGCCACCTGGACACCTTTCTTCAGCTTTTTTCTCTCGTGATACCTAGGCAGCTCTTAGGCTGTGCTGTAGATTTGCTAATAGTGCGGGGAACTACGGTTACCAAGGTTTCGACATCCTCTTTTCGGGAGATCAACAGCAACTTCCGAAGAAATGGATTCCCTCGTGGATGTTATCCCACTCAAACCTACTCAAGGAGTGTTCATGAGATCTGGGCTAACATATACTTCATGGTAGGCACGATCTCTTGTGGTTATTTATCATATCCTAAAGATATCTTTGTAGTTATTGCGAGGAAAACATCTATTGCATGATTCGGGACCACGTAGACCCGGTAGATCGTAGGTTTTATGTTGTAGTCTTCATCTCAAACAAGGAGAAATGTGAGTGTATCTAATTGGTCTAACTCAAATGGGGTTTCAACCAGATCATCGGGAAAGCTGACTCCGTGTCGTAATCTTTGCTTAGGTATTCCGCTGTTCCACCAGAAGGTATGTTGACATACGACTATGAAGTGGATTTTTTTAACGGACATCTTGGAAATTAGGCTGGGAGACATCCAAAGGTTCCCGTGTGCTGGGTATGTATTTAATCTGAGTACGACTTACTCGTTTTTAAGTAACAAACCTTGTTAGGCTAACAAGACTATCACTAGGACTACCACGTGATCTTGATCCATAAACCTACTACCGGAAACCTCCCATCGATAGTTTACGACTTTGACACGACTTTAGATCCGTTCGGGCTTCCATTTGAGACCTACTTTTCGAAAACGCTCTTGTTGGAGCCCGATCCGGAAGTCGATCAAGGAGCGATGCTTTCGTTCATAGGCAAATATCCTCGGTTTTTCAAACTAATATCTGCAGAAGAGTACTTGAGGCTGTTCGCGAGTACAAGGAAGCATATGGTGAAAGTACCATCGATCCACAAGACAGGGCTGGAGAATGAGGGTTTGGGTATGGAGGCTGAGCGGTGGGAAGGCGGCTGGCTGGCGAAGCCCCCAGGTTATCCGCCGATTAGAACTGAAGGTGAGTAATGAAATGGGTCGGTTTTGGGTCTTTCCTGGTTCTTTTGTACTGCCGGAGCTATTCTTCATGGGTTTCTCACTCACTCACGATATGAATGATCAAATACTGATGCTATTTTTATCTTCCGTTAGAATCGGACGATACCTTGGCGAACTTTCTCGATTTCACTTGCCGAGATGGAGATAAATATGGGAATATTGTGGATGAGCGGGGATTCTGGCAGGAGTTCGCCGGTATCGAGTCTTTGAGACCGGTCGACTGGTCGACCGGTTATAGTATCTAGAAAGATCCCTAAAGCTTCAAAAGTCTCGTCTGGGTCCATTGGCTCATACCGGTTTATATACTGGCTAGCCCGCCACCAGCTCCTTTTCTATCATCAGTTAGTTACTCCAGCAAACGGCTAAAATTGTTAGGTTTAGTCTGCAAGATTCTTGAATACACTGCACAAAGTATTTTAGATCTCGGCCTGACTTAGTATCGATAGTGCCCGCATTCCTGCACCAAGTCATAGGTGTGACAGTCATCTGCAGAATTATATAGCCTAAATTACTCATGATATAATCCAAGATTCCTGTGTCTCATGCCTTATTACTACAATAGGGAATATAACGGTCAGACATTTAACTTCTTTCTCAAGAGTGGTTTGGCAATATCACCAAGTCTTGTGACCATATAGACTTTATCTAAAGAGAGAAACCAAAATTTAAGCCTTTCCCAGAAATAATCCACCTTCTCGTAACATGTAGTCCTTGTGTGGCCCGAGGAGCTATCAAAACTGGCGACCCATAACATTTGGTATGCTGAAAAATATTCTTGAAGTACCACAACCCGCCATAGCCCTCTTGGGCAGTAGGGGTGGAGCTCGGTAGGGAGATAGGTTAAGGAAAGGAGAATTTTAGGAGCAAGTGATCCTGGCTTTGGTCCTTGGAAGGGTGTAATTGTGAAAACTACCTTTTTTGTTTTCCGCGATTGGTTACAGTGTTCTAGATATGGTTTTGGCGGCGTTCTGGATATTATTTGAGTCGCTAGCTGGGAGTCTTGACATGAGACTGGCAGTGTAAAGGCGCCTACTCTGCTCTATCTTGATGACATTGGACGGACCACAACTCACGGATTGTGGTATTTTCCCTCTCCAGCCGTAAATTTCTCTGTCCCTGTTCCGTTCCGTTGCATACGGGTTTCGTTCGGGTACGCCAAGGTGTGATTTTTGGCTCCGATCTGCCGATCTAACCCGCAGATTCGACTTCTGCAAACCCCCAAACCTCCAATATCTTCCTGCAGGATCTCGCTGCCATATGAACTAAACCGGTGGTTGTAAGTTGTCGGTAGTGGGGGACTCGCAGGTGGTACTTATTAGTGAAATGAGATGGACTTGTGAGGCGAAAAATCGGCGGTGTTCTTGAGTAAAAAAAGGCGTCCGAGAATGACTCCCGGAGATTATTCCAAGCGTCAATCTATCGTTAGATTGTGTTACTTGGGTATTAATCACCGTGCAGGCAAGGCAGACGATGGGTTCCCGGGGTATACTAGGGTAAAAACCTCTTAGGAGTGATATTGAACGAGGCTAAGTCGTTCGATCTTAGTTTTTATTTATGACGTAGTAATTATAGACAAAGCAAATGATTAGTTACAGATTATACAAGATATATAACCGATAATCAGCAGGTACATGTAGTATACAATAATCTATACCCATATCTAACGCCCCCAAAAATCAAAGCCGCGGGGTAATGTTTATACAATGTTAATGGAAGAAATTAAGACATAACGGATATGATCTTCAAGGTAATTCATGCAACACCTGCTTTTTGCCCTGTGGGTTATCCACCCCACCACCTGGCTTTGCTGGAAATTCCCTAGACTCGCTATTCGGCGTACTGTGATAATCCTGAAGTGGCACTGGAAGTTCACTGGGCGTGTAATGTCTTTCAATCGCTGGAAGTTCCGCCTTGAAGAGTGTTTCCTGTTCGGAAATACCGGTTTTTTTGTAAGAACTCCGATTGGTGCCCCGTGATTGTTTTCTTTTCCTCAAGAAGAAGATCAACCCTAAGGCGGCTAGAAAAGCTAATGCTCCACCCACAGCACCACCGATTATAGCGGAATTTGACGTGGAACCGGAGCTGGAGTCTGGAGGGGTGGTGGAAGGTACTGGCCCGCCTGGTCTTGTGGGGAATGACTTCAGTCTGTTGCTGCCGTCTGCAGCTACTGCTGCGAATGGTAGGATTTCGGTTTCGTTGGAATAGCTCGCGGGTGAGATTTGGAATTCGTTGCTGTCGTAATTGATTGCCTTTTGGATGTTAAAGATGTGTAAATATATAGGGATCTAGGAAGGTTGAACCTACAAGGTAGATCGCTTTTAGGAATGGCAAACCGAGAACAGCTGGTGCGTGGCTATGTACGAGAACTGGCCAATATTTTGACTTTGTAGGTTCTGGAGCTCGGAAATAGCTTTTATCCTTTTCCCAGACTGTATGAGGCATTAGGTTTTTGTCCCAAAGATCCTTAGTGGGGGACACATACTTGATTCTGGTAAAGTCACATTAAACTCAGTTACACCAATCCTCGCGTCGTCGTTCATCAGTCTTACAGTCATACTGACATTGCCATAAGTCCTGTTTTTGACTACACCCGTGTCGCTATATACGTTGGCTCGTGCGTTTCGGAATCGATCTGTGATCCACCGGGTATAATTTAGTAAAATTGCAGTTACTAAAGTGGGAGGCTTCAATACATACTGGCGATTTGTGCCGGAAGCATTATCCACGGGTTAGAAGTATCTATTTCTGCTTCGAGAGGAGCATCCATCAAAACCTCCACTGTATTCGGACTGTGAACATGGATCCCTGTGATCTTGATCCTAGGTATGCCATTCACTAGATCGTCTCTCAGGAATACATCCCCCTCTTTCTTAAAGTCATACCCTCCGAGAACAATACTTCCTGGGTAACTAGCGTTCTAGTACTCGTGTTAGTCCACCTTATACCCAGACTCGTTTCTGTGACTAATTTGTACCTTTGCGTTTGGATCCCAGTTCTCATCATAACTAACATCACTCCCAGCAAACATCGAAAACGCCCTCGCAGCAATATGTCCATCATCCCTCAACCTCTCCAACAACGTCGAGCTAGCCCCAAGCCCCACATGAGAAAACGACGTATTCGTTTCCGTCGCGAAATTCATATCAAAGTTTGCCACCTCAACGCCACCAACCCTGATGGTATCAGAACCAGTCCTTCCTTTAGCATAGTAATCTTCCGGATCCGACACCATATCGAATACGCCCGAAGAGCTTAGCGTCATCGTTGTTGATACGGCTGGATCGAGACGCTGCCCATCTGCGCAGTTGTCGAGGAAGTCTTTTAACGGTGCTGAGGGGTCGGGCCCGATTATGTCGCATGCTGCACTTAAGGGTACCCAGGTCTGGTTGAGACGGTTTGCTACGATGGTTCGTAGACTGACCTCTGGGTTGGAGACCTTTGGTGGGTGTTAGTATTCTTTAAGGTAGTATGGGGTAGATGGGAGTTACGCACGGTTATGGGGAAATAGTAGGAGTCAAGTATTGCGATTTTTGGGTGGACGAGATTGACAGCTATTGTGGAATTGACTTCAGTCTGGCGAGGGAGTAGCTTTGGAATCTTCATCTTTCCCTATTCACTAAAGTAAACAAAAAAGAAAGCGGAAACGACAGAAATAAAGTAACGAAACGTGGGAAGAGAAAAAAACGCCTGAAGGAGGAGGTAGGGCTAGGCTTAGTTATTAAAGAATCTTCACAGTGCTACTATATTGGGTAGAAAATCCCGGGACCAGCTAATGGCTGTGGGGACGCTAAGTTCCGTATAAGATGGCTGTGAGCGACCTGCCAAGTTCATTGTGATGATCTGGTGCGAGTGAATGGTACAGCTTGATGTATTTACCTGTTCGTGCCACGCAGCATAGTATGTTGCATACATGTAAGAGTGGCTGGGCCTAAAGGTCTTTTCGCGCATGACATTAGGTATTTACAGTGAATTACTTCAATTCCTTCTATCGCTACGTTCGGTAGACTCTGCAGAGTTCTCTAGCATGACGAGAGTTCCAGCTTCAGTCACCATAAGGCTGATCCAGTCTGTGGAATGCAGTCAACAGCTTCCTATTCCGCACCCTTGTACTCGCAGCGGCACTTGTTACTATTTCGGGGTCCGGTGAACCACACGCTATAGATCAAGCATAAACCCCCAGCACGTTAGACGTGTAGCCAACATTCATCAAACTTCTAAACACTTTCTCCGGAATAGAGTGTTTTGGCCACACCAGGTTTCCAAATTTCGAGCTCAAAATTTGAATTCTTGGCAGCCGTGTAGCTAGTCTGTTAAAGTATAGGTCCCGCTGTTGATCAAGCTGATCCTGTGGCTTTCATATACCGTATTATCTGGTGAAATTCGGTTTGGCGCTAGTGGGCGAGGCTTGCATTGGCTTGCATTGGCTTGCATTAGTATGCGCCCAGGTGTCTAACAACTGTGTATGTCTTACTATTTTCCAACTTCAGCTGCTCACTCAGGGGGCAGAGGAAGTAGATATCGTGAGAGAGAATTTGTAGTTTGAAGTGACATTTTGCATCTCTACAGCATCTCATCATGGCACGCCCACCACTTCGTCGTTTAGGAGGTTCATCTACTCCAAGACCCCATCAGAAAAAGCCAGGCCCTAAACCCAAACCACTAGATCAACGTACTTGCCCTGAAATTCGACCATTACGACGTGTCGAGCGCTCCTATACACGAGAACGAAAAATCCAAGTCCTTTGTTTTCTGTACCACTACCGAGTACCATTCGTGGACCGTGACGGAGTAGAAAAAACACGAGCGGTTAGACAAGATGAGGCTGCTTCAGTGTTTTTGATTCCAACTAGTACAATTCAGACGTGGTGGACAAATCGTGACAAAATAATTCAAAGTTCTAAAGGTCAACGAACCGTTCAAGTCGCATTTGTTTGTCAATGGCCTGAGATGGAAGAAAAGTTATTTACAGCATTTGTCAAGCGTCGAGAGGAAGGAAAAACAGTTAGAAGAGGCTGGTTTCGACGCACCAGCAAGCGCATTTTTAAAGAGTGCTATGCTCGATTGGGAGAATCTTTATTCTGCTTCTCTTCCGGTTGGTTTAGTGGATTTTTGTCCCGACACCATATTAGTTTACGTTTCACGACAAACAAGGCGCAAAAAATCCCAGACGATTACCAGCAATTAGTAGTCAATTGGTTCCAATTCAACCGACGAAATTCTCAACTTCGCCCCGAAGATTTGCAAGCTCGACCGCATGTTTTTCTTGAGGTAGTGCTTGCACGCGATGTGGGGCGGTATTACTTGTCAAATATATGCAACCTTGATGAAACCCCACTCCCATTTGAATATTTGGAAGGCCGCACATATAGCATCAAGGGTTTAAAAACAATATGGGCAAAGACTATAAGAAGTGGGTGGGATAAGCGACAGGCGACCTTAATACTTTGTATTTTTGCGGATGGGATTTCACGGATTCGGCCGGTAATTATCTTTCACGGGAAAGGTAGTAGTCGAATGGATGCAGAACGCAAGTTGTATGACAAACGTGTCATGGTGGAGTTCAATCCTACAGCTTACAACAATGAACAATTATTTTTAAAGTACATTGATCAACATCTTTTACCTGCGTTGGGTGGTCGACCAAGTCTTTTTGCATTCGATTGTGTAGAGTTTCACAAAACCTCGGCAGTCCGGCGAAAGCTTTTAGAAAATGATGTAATCCCATCAGTGGTTCCACCTGGGTGTACGGGTCTAGTTCAGCCTCTTGATATCTCGGTCAACAAGCCCTTGAAAAGTCTTATGCAGGATTTTACCGATGAAGCAATTGAGCAACGGGGGGAGGAGCATGACAAGTGGACTGTGGGTGAGATGCGTGTATTGACTACACATTGTGTAGCATCTGCCTGGGATGATCTGTGTAAGAATAAAAGGCAGGTTGTGGTAGATTCATTTCGTCATGTAGGGTTATCTCTGCCTGTTGATGGGAGCCGTGATAGCGAACTGTGTGTAAAGGGATTTGCGCCCGGGACTTTAGAAGTGGGTGATTGGAGAGCTGGAGCACAAGAATCAGTAGATGAAGAGCTTATTTTAGGAGACAGTGTAGGGGAAAATAGTACCTTGGGTAGCGATGGAGATGAATCAGAGGCGGTAGAGTTTGTAGGGCAGGGAGAGGAATCATGAATACCACAGCACACTGTAGCCAAAAGAAATAAAAAGAGAATTACATCATCACACAGGCTTGAACTCGAGTCCCCTGCGCGGGTGCGCGCATGCGATACCTCTATACTATTCATTCTAATATACTTAATCGCACATTGTTTTATTTGAGTTGATGTTTAATTCCGAAGCGCTCCTCAAGCATTTCCCATATTTTTGATATTGTCTCGCCCACTGCTGTATATGCATGCACGCCACTGCACCATGCATGCACGCCTCACCTACTAGCGCCAAACCGAATTTCACCAGATAATACGGTAACTCTTGGTCACTTTCGCGCAGATGATTTTGTGAGCTCTCGCACCATACCTTTTTAAATCGATCTTCAGCGCAGCCAAGAACTCAAAATTTGGAAATCTGGTGTGGCCAAAACACTCTAATAAGGGGTACAAATAGGAGATCGGCACTGCCGCAAAAGACATGAGGGAAAACGGATACTACGAGCCGATCCCCGCGGGTTCATGGCGACCGGGGTGCGCTTATTCTGCCTTGATGACTCGGTATCGAGCAGACTGTGATCTTCATGCTAATCTTAGCGGAGGTGGTGGGTAGCAGGAAGCTTGAAACAATACTGTTCCATTCCTAGGGTCTTCACGTATTGCCCTGATATATAAAAGGGTGCACTCTAGAAGCACATGTTCAAACCCAAGCTAATAGCAATGCCTCTGGCGTATCTTGGCATTTCTTGGTACCCGCGAGTAAGTTAGACTTATCCAACCGAACCATTACTTTATAATAGGCTTCCCCTTGAGCTAATGCTAAGCGAAACGGCTGCATACTGCATGTATTCCAAGGGTTCGGGGGTAGAGTTTGTCAGACTAGGCGGACGAAAAACAAGCATTATACGAGGCCTTCCATGTAGGGCTTTCCCCGCGTTTGATCGGCGGGAGGATCTGAGTTCGAGTGATGTAGTGTGAAGTGACCGAATGGGGGTCGTGTATGGATACATGTAAGATCACAGGATGGAATTGATGGGGTATATAGTTGATCTAGTTGGGCAAATGGAAGTGGTGGGCTAGAAAATCTCGAGATATAAACTTTGGTTAGTGATGTTTCACGATCACTTCAGTGGAAGTGATTCAAATACTGATTGAAAGTAGACCATACAAATTACCCTTTTGAGTGTATACCACTTGACTCCTACCTTTTAATACAAACCTATTGATACAATTACGTTACTCTAGTAAATACTCAAACTCCACTCTACACAAACAATTATAACCAACCAACCCCCCCAAACAGCTACTAATACTGAATCGCAATCTTCCCATACCTATCCTTAATCAACGGATCCACCCCCATCTTCAACAAAAACTGAATAAGATCCCAATCCCCCACCTTCCTCGCCACATGTAATGCCGTCTGTCCTTCCCTATCTTTAACGTTAACATCCACCCTCCCCGTAGCAGCCCTCACCCCAACCTTCCCATCACGCCCAACGACTCTCATATTAACCGTCCCCTCCTCCCCACCCGTATCCAACAAATCCCTAACCAACACCATATGTCTAAACAAAACCGCCAAATGCAACAACGGCGTCCCACACTCATCCCTCCAATCCCTATCATTCCCATTCTCCAGCAACAACCACACAATCGCCAACGAACTACAATCCTCCTCCTCCTTATCTGACAACTTTGACTTACATATCCGTCTCGCCTCGTCCAACGGCGTTCTACCGTTAACATGAGCTTTCGCCTCAACATTCGCCTGCCACTCTAGCAGCACCCTGACACTCACAGCATCACCCTTCAACACAGCTATATGTAACGCCGTATACCCATAATAATCCCTCAAATCCACCACCGTGCCCCCCGCAAGCGCCATCTCCAGTAACTCCCTATCATCCATCACAACCGCCCAATGTAGTGCGGTGAACCAGGTTCTAGAGCCACCGTGGACAGCGAGGGTTGTGGAGTTGTGGAGGGCGAAGTGGACTGGGTCTGTGGTTGGGGGGAGCTGGGTGCGGTTTGGTCGGGTGGGGGTGCTGGGTGGCGTCATTAGTTTTATGTTGTTCTCGGGGGAGAGTGCGATTTGGAGGGCGGTGGGGTAGTTTTTGGTTGTGGAGTGGAAGAGGATGGTTATTAGTTGGGCTTGGTTGAGGGTCCGGAGGGTGTAGAGTTTTGTGGCGTCCATGTTCTGGGTGCGGGGGATGGGGATGTATTTTTGGATGAGAGGACTTGAGGAGGGATATGTGGGGAGATAGATATCAGATAGATAATCCAGACGTATGCGTAGAAGAAGGAGGGAGAAGAAGACATACCGTTAAAACAATATTCCTCCAGCCACCCAAAACTTGCTTGCGAAGTAGTGACAAACGCACCATCACCTGATCTGTAACAAATCTATCTTCAGCCGACTTAAGACCTGCGGGGTTTATACTACTCCTTTGTTAGGGATACTTGATGGGTTAATCAATCAGTCAATTGCAGTTCTACCTGTTATTCAGTCAGTCATAGTGCTCCTAGCTGGCGAGTGAGGTGGTATGAAGATGGTGTATACGAGTCAGAACTGTAACCGTTTTCGGGTGTCTTCAGTGTCAAAGACCACATAGGTATCTATCCTAGGCCCGATACGAATTTTATCTGGTAGTTTCTAGTCATGGTTGTCATTGGCCACCATCACGATATCAATTCGTCAAAGACTCACCGCAAAGGCCAACTACTCGTAATCTATCTACAACGCCGAGTGATAATGCATGACCAATTCACAGATATAGAACATTTATCCATAAGCCCCCCAACCCTATTCTAAACAAACCCCCACGATCTCTATCTACACCCCCTACTCCTGCCTTCCCCCCGAAAACCTCTCACTCAACACCCTCAACGTGCTCAAAAACGCATCAACATCCACATATGTCCCCTTCAACCACCTCTCCCCACTCTTCGAATTAAACGCCCTCCTCCCATGAACAACCCTCCTATTCGCAAACACCACACACTCCCCCTCCTCCAACCTAACCTCCAACAAGCTCGCCGGATCCTGCATCGACGCCGCCATCGTCCTCGCAGCATTAACATACTGTCTAAACCACGGAGTCTCACCCACCGTAATCCCAGTTTCGAACGGAGCCTGGAACGGGGGCGCCCAGTTTACATGCGAGATTCGCGGAGTGGTGAGGTAGGTTGGTGAGTCGAGGACCACGGTTGGTCGGGTGTAGTGGTAGTGCTGGCCATCGTTTTTGTAGTGGTAGGTTACGGGGAAGCCGCACAGGGCTCGGAAGAGACCGTCGGATGCCATGCGGACGGCGGTTGCGGCGCGGAAGGAGTCGGCGAAGAGGGAGGCACCGCCGGTTACGGTGTTGCGGATGCAGTGGAGGAATTGGAGGCCGGGGGGGGATTCGAAGTAGAGGAGGTCCATGTGGAGGCCGAGGTAGAGGGAGGTGTAGCTAGGTTTCGTTAGTTTAGTTGGAGAGGGGGAGGGGAGACGGACGCTATGTTTTTGGCGTCTGGAGCGTTTTTGACATCCCAGGTTTTGCCGTAGAATGTGGTTTTGATGTTACCGATCCGTTCAGCGATCCTTTCGACTGCGTCTTGATTTGGTGTTTCCGGAACCCCACGAAGGAAGAGAAGGCCGTATAACGAGAGGTGTGTAACGGCTTCATACAACCTCAGATCAGAAGTCATATAATCGTCGTAATCCACCCATAGCATATCCTTCTTCATGAGTCTCGCATCCCACATGACCTGTCTACGATCATTATAGTTGTGTCGTAGACGATACCGCAGCTCTGCGTATTTGCGCAGAAACGCGATATCGTACGTGCTAACGTGGGCCTCCAGGAATGGGGAGGGTATGTCGTTCACCCAGTCTTCGACGACGAGGGTCCCACTGCCGTCGAGGGCGTGTATGGACTTTGGCATGATTGAGCTAGGGATCTCGGCGGTCTGGAAGAGCTTTTGCTGGGTGGAGGGGTCGACGCATTTTGGACAGGTGCAGGCGTCCCGGAGGAAGAGGTTGTCGAAGGAGACGAACTGGCCGTCGACTTCGATGTTGGTGGTCTTGGTGGTTCTGTTGTTTGTACGCTGGATGGCGACGAGAGGGTGGGGGGCCTTCTTGGGCAGACCGATGCGGTGGGGAGGGGAGACTGCGGGTGTGGGTGGTGATTGGGGGGGGGAGGTGAAGTAGCGGTGCGAGATTAGATATCGTTTGGGACTGCGGTAAACTGGATTCTGGAGTCCGAGTCGGAGAGGGAGGCGCGGGAGGAGAGATTTCATGCTGGAGAGGATTTGTATTAATTGCTTGAATTAATGGATCTGTTCTTCTCTTCTCTCCCTCTATTCTGATATCTGAATCCTGATATCTGAATATTGTTTCTGTTCGTTGAGGCTCGGGAGAGAAAAGAGAAACAAACGATCTAGACTCAACTCTTCACCACCGACCGATGCCAGGACATAATAGTAATAACCGCCAAATCTCTCCGAAATAATGACCCGCGTTGGAAAGAATGGAAAAGAAAATGTATTCCCATCCTGAGCCTTCTATCTCTCTCTTCTAACTCCGGCAGGCTTCAAAACGCAGTGTCGCGATAGCAGGAGCAATTGCTGGTCTCGTCTCGCGGTACGTCTTCAGTCTCAGTCTCTCCTACCTCTACCTCTACCTCTACCTCTACCCTCTCTCCCTACTCCCTCTACTCTCCACTCCCCCCTCTCTAACTCTCCCAGCTTCGTCATCTCCCCCCTCGACGTCGTCAAGATCCGTCTCCAGCTCCAAACAAACCACCACCTCCCCAATGGCCCCCTCTACCGCGGCATCCTCCCCACAATGCGCACAATCATCGCCCAAGAAGGCCTCACCGCCCTCTGGAAAGGAAACATCCCCGCCGAACTCCTCTACCTCGCCTACGGCGCCTCCCAATTCCTCACCTACCAGCAAGTAAACATCTTCATCACCAAATCCCACTGGCAAGTCCCAGAGTCCGCCAAATCCTTCATAGCAGGCGCCACAGCCGGCGGTCTCGCAACAACATTCACCTACCCTCTCGACCTCCTCCGCACCCGGTTCGCAGCCCAGGGTTCAGAACGAGTATGTCCCTACACACCTCTAGTAACCCTACTAACACCCCCAGGTCTACTCTTCTCTCAAACACTCCTTCCACCATATCCTCACACATGAAGGACCCTCCGGCTTCTTCCGCGGTCTCGGCGCAGGGGTAGTACAGATTGTCCCACACATGGGACTATTCTTCATGACGTACGAATTCACTCGACAACAACTCTCTACGGTGTCTACACTACCAAGCGGATGGAGCGACGCAATCGGCGGGTCTATAGCTGCCACGGCAGCAAAAACAGGTGTATTCCCGTTGGATCTGATCCGGAAGAGACTACAGGTGCAGGGACCAACGAGGGGGAAGTATGTACATCGGAATATACCGGTATATGCGGGGATTTTGGGGACGGCGAGGGATGTGGTGGTTGCGGAGGGGGTTAGGGGGTTGTATAAGGGGTTGTTTGTTAGTTTGGTTAAGGCGGCGCCGTTGAGTGCTGTTACTATGTGGACTTTTGAGAGGAGTTTGAAGACGATTAGATGGTTGGAGGAGGAGGTTGTGTTGTAGAGTGATAGATGAGTTGTATGATAGGGTTTGGTTTATGGCGTATACCTAATGAAGCGTTTGTTTTTTGTTTGGAGTGATCTCGGATGTCCGGATCATGTGGTATCACTCGGGTTGTGTTAGGGCCATGGGCGTGATGTTATGATTCTGGGTATTTAGTGGGTTGTTAGCACCAGGGCCTCGAAGGTCGAGGTAGTAGATGGTCTAGGTTTATTTGGGCGGGTTTAATATGGTGTTTAGGTAGTCAAGATCGTAAATTACAGATAAGGGGCACATTTTGTTTTATTTACTTCATTGGGTGCATGGGAGCAGAAATTTGTCTAGTTTAGTCCCTAAAACGTGTTAGATACGGTTTCCACAACCTCTCACTCGCTACTTCTAGAGATCGCCATCGAGCGATAATCAAATTATTCCGTGCTTATCTAAAGTGATGCTACGAGCGATGCTACGAGCAGATATGTCCACACCAATGATAGCAAGTTGTAGAAGGGGTGGATAAAGCTAGAGGAAAATCAAAGGCTATAGGTCGAGTTTTTAGGAAAAGAAAGCTGTTAGATATGCCAAGGTGTACGGACAAGTTACGGGGATGTGTATGGGTGACCCGCCATCAAAGGCATGGTTGTTTAAGCCAGAAAAAGAGAAGAGACAGTATAGGTATACGCTGTTGAGAAAGTGGTGTTTTAATGAACGTGATACATGTAGTGCAATGTTTGAGGGAGTGTAAGTTATGGAGGGAGTCGTTGATAAGGAGGGTGGCAGTTATGGGAGGGGAGTTGAGGTCAGACAAGGAGCGGAAGAATGATTAATAGATAGGGAAGAGTGGATATACGGCTGTATTTTTGTTCGTGTTTTTTCGACGCTGTCTAGTACTTAACCCAAGTGGCTGAATGTCCTTAATGATCACCTACATGTATCTATCTATCCTATATAAGTTCAGCTAGCGATACCCCTTCCGTTCTTATGTGGTAGCTAAATAACAGCCCGCGTAGACTCAGGCATTTAATCATCTGATGAAAGACTCTTACTGGAAAGTACACCTAGGCCTATCGTTATACCAAAAATCCTCAACCGACGTACTTATGACAGATAAATAATCTGAAAATGCAGCCCCACAATCTAAAATTGGCCGGTCAAGCCGTAGACACAAGTCTAGAACGGCTACTAGAGTCATTCCCAGGTTCTTCTCCAAGTATATGGTGGATTCAAGGTAACTGTCCTAGTATGATAGGAGAGACACCAGGGAAGATACATGCATGTAAATCGAATGCCGCAGCCCAGGAAGTGTCAGTTATGTAACCACCAGGCTTCTCCCATTCCATTCAAAGGCCGGTAAACTAAGAAACAAACATGACGGCAAAAAAGTGGTGTAGTAGTTAACGCTTCGCCCTTCGCCCTGTCGGCCCCTAGCAAGATTCTGGAGTTTGGTTTGGTTTTTCTGTTCAGATCCCCGTCAGTTTAGTTTTTTCCTTCCTGTACCTCGAGCTGCGACAATGCAGCAAGCTGTTTCAATTTGTTAAGGTAGTAGGAAGTACATCCAACCACCTGGGCTATGGTACCACAATATCACCGATTACATCAAGTAGGAGGTTCCAGGATACTACCAAAAAGTGACGAAGACCTAATGCTTCAAGGCTAACTTCTTCTGCGCCAAAGAAATTCCTCGTTCGGCAAGAATCCACTACAAGTCAACAGTAGGACTACACTGTCTCACATCCAACCAATTTGATTTGTTGCAACTGCATTTGCCTTACACCATATCCACCCAGAAATTATCACAGAGATAAACTGGCGCATATAGATCGTCACAATCCGTGTCAGTCCCTCGTAAGATAAAGCCTCATAAAGCACAAGATCAATAATCAAACCTCGTATTGTAACCTGGTAGTACAAGAGACAGGTTTACTAAGCCCTAGTTAGCCCTACCAACAGTATGAAAAGATCTTCTGTGAATGTACCTCTGAAACATATCCGCCACCTAAGTTATGATTACCCTTAAACTTACCCTATCATGGATACATGTATCTTGGGCCGACAAATTCCAGAAATCAGAGTGATCACAAATCTTACATCAGGGCAGGAAGTGCCAGGAACCCTGTAAAAGGGTCCAAGGCTGGGCCCTATTCCTCTGCGGAAAGACTTACGCTAAGAAGCAGTCACAAGTGTTATCCCTAGGCTGTTACTCAAATGCTGTCCACTTTTTTTCTTCTTCTCTAGAGCCGTCGCGCAAGATTCTGGCTCTACAGCCGCCCAAGCACAAACAGGTGATTGGTTAGGAAAATCCGCTTGGCAGCAAAGAATCAGCTGTTCAAGGTTTTAAAGAGTGAAAACCCTTACCTGCAACTCCATCACACACCCATCACTCGTCCAAAACAAAATTTGTGGTCTTCGGAGCAGGACGGTGTTCTTCTCTCTACAGTGGAGGGAAACGAATCAGCAATTGCATCAGACTTTCAGCGCAGCAAAACTGAGAGGGTAGCACCCTAGGAAATGCGAAGACAGTCGATCTTGATCATACTTTACAACTTACCTCTTACGATAAATCTACAGACTCTCTTGGGTGAAAGGAGTACCAGAAACTACTAGGTGCCGGTACAAACTCTCAGTGGGTGACATTGGGATTGTACAAGCAAGTTCTGGGAGAACTCTCCGACAGAAGGCTTCCAGTGCAGTCTCTTGGGGAACGTGCAGAGATGATTCCAGCAACGGTCTAAGGGATGTCTTGTCAAGGCCTGAAATATCGTTAACCGAAGATATGAGATGGAATGATATTTTCAACCGCGGCAGAGACAGTGCCGGAGCTGATCACGGATAGCATATTACAACAGCACTCTTCTATTTTGCGATTTCCTGTCAGTGTCATCACTGGCTAACTTTTGTGTCCCAAGGTTGGTACGAGGTGTTTGAGGGCGAAATCGCTGATACAGGAGTCACGTCTACGGAATGATAGTCGGTGATAATACCTTTCTGCGAAGGCTCCAGCGAGTGGGCATATTCTGGCATTAGCGACGAGACTCTACAGTTCCTCCCTCACATTAAGAGACGAAGGCTATCAACCAACCATATTCATCCGTCCCGAATCTGGATAGCAGTCTCCACAATAAGATATTTCTAAAATATTCGACAATTTCGATATAAATTACGCTGGGGAATGTACAGAGTTCTTCAAGAACTTCTCATTGAGTTAAATCGCGTACATACTAAAGAAGATTACTTCTTATTTAACAGTACAATCACAGTATAAGAATATGAGATTAGAGCGAACCTCTATTCTTATAAGGCAAACACCCTTATAGGAAAGTACTAGTGTACACAAAATAATCTGTCCAGCCTAGTCTACGTATTCTTTTAAGGCGAGTACTCTCATAACCTAAATCCTTATGGGGCGATCGTATATGAAGAAGTGACGGGATAAGGAGGATAAGAAAGCCGGCAAAAAGGTAAAAATCTCGCCCCACGGTCTTCTCAATTGCTAAGCTCCTAACTAGACTTTTTCCCTTTACTATATATTCCCAGAACAGTCTTATCTCATTCGTTCATACTTGTCCTTTAAGTCATCACCTTTCTTTATAGTAGACTAGTTGGACATTTAACATGTTATACTAAATTACTAGCTGAAATTTATTACCCTCTGCGTATCCTTGGCAACTGCATCCCAAGTAGCCCTAATAAAACACGCCAAGAAATGACTTTGAATTGCTACAACGAAGAATACTTGCTGGTGAGGATTGGATGTTTGTTATGGAAGCCGAAGGGTTATTGGTGGTGCGTATTTCGTAAAACTAGAAAATCAGCCAGAGAAACGTGAGGGTAGAGAGGAATACGTTAGTGATACAAATGTCACCAACTTAATTACCAACACCTATTAGTAAACAAGCGCACAAACAGCTGTGAGTAAGCTTAGTTCGCCAAGGGCAAGGTAGAACAAGGGCAAGCCCAAACCACCAAGCAGAAAAAGGATGTTTGTTGCTGTTTCGGAACCGAGTTGGATGAAGAGTAATTGACGTCCGAAAATGAACACTTGGTAAGAGTGACACACGTGACCAGTTTCCTCATAAGGACTTCCGGCCGGTTGAAGTACGGAAATACGGAAATATCGGACTTGAATCACCACACGACCGTAACGTACACAAGCGAGACTCCGTAAAAAGCTCATCTCTCTAACAAACCAGGAGGTCGATTCAGAAAAAAAGTGTTACTTAGATATCACAGAGCGGAGACCAAACAGATGTTGCATCCTCTCCTAGTTCACACTCTTCAGCATTGAATATTCATCAAAAACTCCATCCAGATGCAAGTCGGACACCTTTTTCTGTCGGAACCCGACAAATATGATCGGTTAAAGTGGGTAGGAAGATCTTGATGAAACGTACTAGAGAACCAATAGGACTTTTACAATTATCTGCAATATCAACTTCAGCGCCGTTCTATCTCCGTCTTTGCACTTGCACTTTGTATTCGCATGTAGCCAACTCTCCCGGCCAATCAGCCCTATAACGAATTTCCTGTGCTTAAACATCTTATATGTCTTATTGCGTCATGACATTCCATTGCGGGGTTTTTCTTCCATGCAAGAAACTGGTGATAGTTACCTAACATACCTGTTATAACGATGAGCATGGAGGGAAAAACTGACCCATCATTCATCCCATCGCGCTGCATTTTATATCTTGATTGAATATCTGGGAATAACTGTGAATCGACATCCCCGTCCTTAAATAAATCTTACTCCAAAAAAACAAAAACAATAAATATATCCATGCTGCAATCAGGCAGGACGGCTCGATATTAATGCAATGACTTTGGATATTATTTTGTTTCTCCCGGACCCCTTAGTTGGGCTAGCTCACGGTTGGGTGGATGAATGTTTAACGCTCTGTGTAGCATTCGGTGCATCACAATCCAGATAGATTGGGCGCCAAATAATCAGCACTAGGGTTAGGGATGAGCTCCGCTACGTGATACTGGTAGAACTAAACGAAAGTGCATCAAACATCATATCGTGGGAACCAACCTAAACGCTGGAATCACTGTTGATCCGGGAATTAGTATCCGATTGGTTGCGACTAGCGATTTTTACCAAGTGACGAAGCCGTACACGCGACATGCGCAGTGCCTGTTTGACAATTTCCTTGATCGCAACCTAGTTTCACGATTATGAATTTTGCTTTCTTTTTCCTTCACCGCGAAGCCGAGCGATTCAAGCTTGTAATTCTTATTCCAAACCACTACTGATATGGTGGCGCGCGCGAGGTCATGAGGAATACCAGGCTTGAATACAGGGTCGCTATTGAGGGTGCCGAGTAGTCACAAGCTTCTGAGAATAACGATTCAGATTCTATTACTAGAAATAATTGATGCAGCCATAGTTACGGGAGGCCACTCCAAGAACATGCAATCGGGACGAAATTCCAAGAAACCCCCTCCTTCACCATGAGGCTATCACACTCATCTTGATCAAGACGACTCTAAGCCTAATATGCCCCATCTAAGTATAAGGTTTCAAGTTCTGTCACAGCTATTGGCTCAGAAAACGTCAGCCATTCGGATAAAAACTGGAAAAGTAGGGTCTATAGATCTTCTCCTGGGACTTGAAACTCGATACAGTACTTCTGCCGAGAAATACTAATCCTAAACTAGAAACTATATATTCCTTCCAGCAAACGAGAAGGAAGAACTCATAAGGCCGGTCGACGTAGTAGGGAACCTCCCCGCAAATGATACAATTTTTCCTATCGTAGCAGTGGGGATCTATAGAACTAGCCCCAGACTTCTTCGATGTTCTGCGGGGTGATCCTGGGGAAGGTAAACATTCAGGCGGAATTATTGGTCATTGAAGTTACCCACATGCACACCACACCCGTATCTCACCATGCCCCTCTCAACTCTACACACCAATCCACAATTCTTGGCGCCAAGGTGCCAGAGCTCCTTCACATCCTGAGATGAATAAACAAATACTACATCAAACGAGGAGATGTCCCAAAGGTATCAGGTTAATTGTTCTAGTGCCAACGAAAGGACGCGTGCTTGTGTCACAAACTCCGGAAGTCGAGTCATCAATACCACTTATCAGTGAATAATGATAGCAACTTCCGACAATCCCAGATCCCAAAAGCAAAACTGAGTGAAAGAAGAAGAAAAAAAACTCGGGTAGTCAATGAAGCAGAGAATGAGTATGCAAGGTTCTCAACCATTTCGGAAATCTTCGAAAGCCATAAGGAGAACATATCAGTGCTACCATATTAACCTGCCAATACGGCTAACCTCAGCTCGATGACTACAGTAATACCTTATAACCAGTCAAGAGACTGACGAGCCAATCGGTAAAAATATGTTGTAAGAGAGTGTAGTCTTCCCCGACTCATAGTGTCAATGATAATGGTCCCACGATGTCTCGTAAAGCAGCCATCTCTCAATTTTTTGTATCAGGTATTAATGTTTTCTTTTATGAATTTGTGCTCTGCTCCCATTGCTGGATTATGTGGTGAAGTCAAACTTGCCGACATGTGTTTGGTATCACGACGATATGTCTGTTTCTAAGATATACTCATAAAACTTACCCCACCAACGTGGAGCAAAATATTTCACTTCATCTAGACTATCTTAAGTCTTTAAGTCTGGCTCAAATGCACCGAACCTGAGATGAAAAAGGATAGAATCCGCTATCACAAACTCGAACAATAAAGCTAATTCCTTTTCCACGCAACGAACTCTAATAAGTAAATGATCATTTCTCCCACATCCACGTTACTAAACAAAGAATCAGCCATCTCTACCACAATAGCCAACACCACTTCACAAGACTCCACAATAATCCATCCCCACCAATAAAGCACCCATTACATCACCAACTCCTAACAAACGAACCACTAGCTTCCCTTCTTCAACACGTCCTAGCTCAACACCAGCCCAAAATACCCATCAACCTCCACCACCAACAAATCATCCCCTAAAGGCACTTCTCTAGCGTCCCCAATCCCTCACCAATAAAGATACATCCTTCGATCCTCTCTCACCGCCTCCGTTAAAATCTGATCATCGACTTTCATCCTCTACCTACATATCTACACCGACCCCACGGAATATCCCATACTATTGACAGCGGAAACCCCCTGCTGTACGCGAGGTTGAAATGTTGATCCGACCTCGGCATGCCGTTTCGGGGAGTGACGTCTAACGTGAGTTGTTGGAGCTCCAAGAATTCTTGGCACAGCTTACAGAAGCCCAATGAGGGGACGCTTCTGAAGCAAGGGTTAGGGGAGTAATCATACGCCAAAGGCCAGAGAGCTGACAAGGCGGATGGCAGATGGAATGAAAAGGCTATTACAAGAGCAAACGGAAATTTCCTTCATCGTCGGGTACGGCAGGTGGTCATTATAGGTATTGAAAATACGGGTAAGTGACTTTGGTGATGTTTGCCTAATGCCTGTCTCTCAAACCTCAACACCAGCAAGGCAGGAATCCCTCAGAGTACAAACTACAGAACCTTTGCCTCAGGATTCCCGGTGGGCTTGGAGTATCCACAATACGTGTTTTCTCAAACATCTAAAACCTTTACACGTTTGTCGATACATTTTAGTTCGCACCGTCTTGCCGCATACCCTGGCTGTTGTCGCCCACGATAGTCCACATGTCCGCCCTGTTGTTCCCCTGAAAAAGCGACTTCTTGCACAGAGTCTTCATTGCTTCTTTCACTTTTCTGCCTGCCTGTATCACCCGATCATACCGATCCTCGTTACCGATCGCCAGTCTATTTTCTTCGCAAAATTCGCACTCAGCCTTGACGTCCGGCGTGATACGAACACGACACAGTGCAGCCTCGAACTTCTTCTTGAGAATCCCCAACAATTGACTTTGTGGGGTTTTTGTTTAAACTTTAATGTACAAATGTTTCCCATATTCACCCTTCCTTGATGACCTGCCATCCTACCCAAACAATAGAAAAAGAAAAGAGAGAAAGTAATAAAAACAGACCCCAAAATAGTTGTTTTAAGAAATAGGAAATAGGAATCCTTACCTCTAGTTTCCTGTCCACCGGTGCTCTTTTTTTTCCGAGTTCCCAAATCAGACGATAAGAAATAAAGAAATACAATTATATCAGAATAAAAAAGACTACAATTATTACACCAGGTGGACTCAACCTCGGACACGAACTCTCTTCGCGCCGCTGTCAGGAAACCCGCTCCATGCAGTGGCAGCTGAAAATGGGGACTGTTGATGTTGCTGTACACTATCGTCGTCGTCGGCCCATCTTTTTCGCTTATTATTCGAGTTGGCTGCGGCAGTCATTTGCATTTCCATTTCCATTTCCATCATCATGTTGTCGCCGCCCTCTTGAGCGAATACGACTGGGTTGAAACTTTCCGAGACAGCAGAGTCCATAACGTCAAGCATTTCATCTTCCATGACAGATCCCTCACAAGAGGATCCTGATTCGCATTCTGGAACGTCGCTCATGGCCTTTTCGCCTGGGGCCTTGGTGATGAGACGGCCAGCATGGTAAGGGTAGACACAGTCAACGCCTTCATCGTCTTCGTCGAATTCATCATCGTCCATGCCCCCGTTGTCGTTTCGGAGCTGCATGGGGTTCTCTTCAGAGGCAAATTTGTAGGCTGCGTTTGCGCCTGATGGACGTAGCTCTTGGAGGGCTTGTTGATCGATGAAGTCCCAGTCAGGATCACGAGCGCCGCAAGAGAAGCCGGCTGAAAGATGGCGTTGTGAGGAGCGCTCCTTATATGAAAGCCATTGATCTTGCTTGTAGGAGTTCATTACTTCTTTATTTCTAGCGGTAACGATAGATATGGGAGAAGGAATGGCGAAGGGCATGTGGTATGGGGAGGGTTAATAGGTAGTAAGAGGATATCTGGGTAGTAGTAAGAAGAGGAGAAGGAAGAGGAGTAGGATGGATGAGGATGAGTGAGGAAGGATGAGTGAGGAAGGATGAGTGAGGAAGGATGGAGGAGGAGGAGGAGAAGAGGAAGGGAGGAAAGAGAAAATTGAGAGGGAGAGAGCGAAGTCAAATACAGAATGGGAATGGCAGCCAAAAGAGATCGCAGGAAGAAGTTTGAGCGAGAATGAGAGCTACAGTGGACAAATCAGGAGGCTGGCAGTAGGCAGACGACAGTTGCCCTCGTTAGAGTGTAGAATACAGACCTACATAACTTTGCCGATAACGCCGGGGAGACGGGGAGGCTACGAAACAGGAGCGCTCACCGAATGCGGTAGCGACCAACGTTGGGCAGTCTGCGAGATGTCCATCCCCCACCGATTCGGCTACTGCCGCAGAGCCCCAAAAAGGAACGAGCGCTAGAATCCCCCGGAACGAGTATACACCAATACCAGCCCGATGCCGAAAAAGCACCGCTGCTGCCCATTTTCAGGCCGAACGGAAGGCCGATTGATGTTTATTCGATTCCATAGATTGGTTTGGTTTCGTACGCACTTTTGTTCTGACACCATCTGGTAAATCGCGAATATCACCCGCATGCGGGACCGAAGTGATATGCGGCTGCTGCGCGACATTCGAAATCCACCCTTTTTGTCCAATCCGAACAAGATCTCCCGGAGAAAAAAAACAAAGCAGCAAGAATGTATGAATCCGAACTTTGTCCTCAGGTTTCCACGACAACAGCATAAAGGACCTTAATTAATGCCCATGTTAACGCACAGCAGCCCACAAATTGTTCACCCATTACATTTTTACATCTTTTACATTTATCAATACAATGCCATGTACCACTGCAGTGTGTAACCGGAAGAAAATCCCCTTGAAACGGCTCGGCTGTGTACAGGGCAAGAACTGAAAATACAAGCGAGACTCACCCTACTAAGTTGATTTTACCTTGCTCCAAGGAGGGGGTCAAATTATTTGGCCCTGATTACAATTCAAAACCGGAATACGAATTACGGAAGCACAGCCTGAATTGAAATAAATTGCCAGAATCGACGAGGGCTCAGGGTTGCATGGGGGTCACCCAAGCCAATTTGCAGCACCGTGAGACAGGGGTTGACTCCCGTTTTCCCCCGAGCGGCTAGTAGCAGTGAGGGCTTGGGGTCTGGGGCTTAGGGCTTAGAGCACGAGCCCGGCGCAAGGCCAAGAACAGGAGTAAGCCTGAGCCGCAGGCAGTGCACTGGCAAGGGTTCAGGGTTCTGGAGCCTAGCGCCAGCACAAGACACTACCATGCGCACGATTTTCTGGTCAGCTAGGTAGCTGGCAAGATCGCTCCACGTTCGAGTCCCCCCAGAAGCAGAAATACCCCATCCCAGCCCCACATCCTGACCGCAACCCCTAACCTGGGGGCTTGATCTGGTCACAAGACATGGTCAAAAAGAAATGTGGAGGATACGTTTCAGAAAACGAGGTTCTAAATTTTGGCATAAACCCATAAATTTCCGGATGCACTTAGCCGTTCGGGCATACGGTTAAGCTCCTTCCTATTCAGACTTTTTCGGCTGATCTACGAGCCAGGAATTACTTATTTTGAGGTCCGTGCTAGAGTGCAGAATTTCTTATCTCTACTAGGTAGAAGGTGTGCAGTTAATTATCTTTATCTTTTGTTAGACAGCATCGATCATGTAATGTCACTCGGTCATATGCCAAGTGGGGATCCGAGACAAGCAAGGTGTCCTGTCGGCAATGTGCCACAAGGCTAGAATTTGCAAAACTAGAATCAAGTTCCTTGCTTTGTAACAAAAACTATCTCTAGCTCAAGCTCGTGTACCCACTTTATCACACCACCTCCAAGTCGCTAATCTCGAATCTTCCACTGCACTTTCACATCTATGAGTAACAAAACCCAGATCTCACACTGCTTGCTTCTTCCATCACCACCATAGGTCGCCTAAGATGCACTTATTACGAAATCAAGCTCGTAGTTCTGTCGTTATCGCATTGATGGGTTATCTGATGAGATGGCTGGCCACACACAGCCAATTAGGCGCCTAAGAGCTCGCGCCTGTTTTAAGCGTATCTATAGCTACCAGATGCCACTTTTGGTCTCCGAAGTTAGCATTGGCTTTGATAGTAATACTGAGTAGTGAGTCCACAATGACTCTGCCTGAGCTATCTCAACACTCCTTCGAAATCAGCCTTACCGACGGCACATGCCTTCAAGTAGTAACCCAAAGAAGTGTGGGGGCCTAGTTGTAAGGCGAACGTGTGGAGGAGCAAGAAGTGGATAAAGCGGCGGATTTTTCGTAGGAAGCTATCGGTGTATTTTTGGTATACAAGCTCTTTAGCAGAGGTAGAGTAGCTACTTCGAGCCCCGGAGTAGCTATCCTCAGGCCACTATAGTTTTAGGGCTAAGATTTCGTGTGATGTTGCGAACTCTTCGTCCGGCCAGGCCCGAATCGGTTTGTAGATTCGTCCCAAGGCCCTTCGAGATTAGTTATCTATGCAGATTCGGATTCACTTGTTTCTTGACAAGGGAGGTGAATGGCTCAATAACGGGAACTGAAGGGTAGTGGTGGTGCGGTGTTTAAGTTTGGACTAATTCGTGTAGGGTAGAGGTAAGACGAAGCTATTGATATCGGAGGCCACGCGTTCAATCTACCTATCTGCTGCTAGTTGAAAAGGAAAGAAAAGAAAGCCTTCACTTTTCTTTTACTGGTATCTAGGTATTGGGTCTTATGCGCACTCATGTTTAGCTTGGGGTATCTATCTCTTTCATTGGCTGCACGGAATCCGCGTATCTTGACTACGAAGCTGGAGCTCGTGGGTTCGTATTACATTCGTAATCGAAAGTTTTGAGAGTGTACTTATATGCATTGGGGTTATTTCATAGCCTTGGTGTAGCTTTTAGTGGTGCCACTTTCGTTCGTGTTAGCTACCGGTATCCGTAGAGCTCTGTAGGCCCACAAAAGGGAAGGCTTGCGTAAACGGGCGTCACGTGGGTGGTAGGTAAGATTTAACTGAACTGAATTGAAGAGGGATGAAGTTGTATCGTCCTCCCGAAAGAATGAGTAATACCATCTGTTTCTTCATCAACCCATCTTTTAGTCATGCATCCTCACTCGAGTCCTATAAAACCCTAACCCTTAAACCGGGAACTTACCGCCTCTTGGCAAGAAAGTTTCGCAGAGCCGCGTCGACCTTAACTCCAGCAACTCCAGCGTAAAGAACCACTCATCAGAATGTCCCCCACCACCCATAACCCTAGATACCATAACCCCGCAAATAATACCCCAGTTATGTTTATATTAGTTTGTACCCTACAGTCTTCCCATAGCTTTTCCCGCCAAGAAAACTAACGAAAACACAATGATTCATAGTCCTCCTTCACCGACCTCGTAATAATCGACCCCCAAGACTTCTCCAAATCCACCGTGGACGCGCTCGAAGACCAGATTAACGCCAAGTACGCGAACAAGGTAGTCTACAATGTCGGCCTCTGTATCTGTCTATGGGACATCCTCAAAGTTAGCGAGGGTATGGTCGGCCACGGAAGTGGCTCCGCACATGTCAATGGTAATTAGCTATTCCATCCCCATTGCACTAAAGCAAAAACTAATCAAATTCTTGGGTAGTCGAGTTTCGATTAATCGTCTTCCGGCCGTTCAAAGGCGAGGTCCTCACAGGTCGTATCTCGTCCTCCACTGCACATGGGATTAAAGTTCGAACTGATTTCTTCGATGAGATCTTTATTCCACAACGTTCTCTTTTTGAAGGCACTACTTTCGATGGTAAAGAGCAGGTATGGATATGGAATAATGATGGTCAGGAGTTCTATATGGATAAGAACGAACTTATCCGATTTCGGGTTGAGGAGGAGCAGTTCGTCGATCAGCTTCCAATACCACCGCATCTAAAGAATGAGGAGGCGAGTTTACATAAGAGGCCGCCTTATGCGCTTACTGCGAGTTGTCAACAGGCTGGGATGGGACTAGTACAGTGGTGGTTAGAGGATGAGGAAGTAGAGGAAGAGGCAGAATAATATTATGTTTCACACTTTTGGATGTGAACGGCAGAAGATGTGATACCCAAATATTGATATTGTTCCTCTAGTTATCCAGTACCCTTTCCCCCAAAACAAAGTAAACCTGATGGAACCTCACCCTACGAGACCCAGAGAAAGCATGACGTGTTTAAGGAAAAGAAATACCTAATACATATCTCGCAAGAAAACAAAAACTCCCTTCGCTTTTGAATCTCGTATAACCCCTCCAGCTAACCAACCGTTCACATCCCATCAGACCACTACCCTCACAGCAGAGCACAGCTAGCTATCGACTTAAAGACATACTGAAGATTGAGTACTCGAAAAGAAAAAAGAAAAAAAGGCCCAGTTTTCAAAACTAATATCACAATTCGAATGTAAAATGTCCATAACACCCTCCCCCGTCCCCACCCCCTACATACGTCATTTTACCTTTATCATTCATTCATCCCTCAGAATTCATCATCGTCATCACTACCACCAAGCAACTCTCCTTCATCATTATTCACAATCGAATAATCCGGACCCCTCGCAAAACTCTGTCTGCTATTATAGGTCCTCGTCCTTGTCCTCATTCTCCTAATCTTATCCGCAACCCATCTTCCAATGATACCCAATGTTGGTGGGATGGCCACAATAACCGCGACAATAGCTGAGACAACGATAATCGTGTATTGAATAGCTGGGTTCTGGCCGCTTCTCTCTTCACCCAAGCGAATAGCACCGAAGCCACGATCAAACAGCTTGGTCCATACATACCAGCCGATTGCGAAGGCAGCAGCAATAGGAACAACAATTGCGAGGAAGAGTCCAAAGCCGTGTGCGCCACCGCGCTTGCGTCGATACTCCTCTTCGTGGTTAGGACAAGGGTGAGAAATGCGTTTGTCTTTTTCATCACCACCTTCGCAGGTTGTAATGGGAAGACGTCGGTAGCCGTTGGGCTCCCACCATTCGATAAGGGTATGGTCTTGATAGCAGACTGCTTTGTGGTCTGGAGGTTTGAATCCTGGGACTAAGGCACAATTACCGTCATTCCCCCTTTGGTAGTTGAAATCACTGCGAAGAAGTTAGCAAACAGTCACCGAGGTGCGTCCGTTCAATGGAAGAAATAAGTGATAGATACCATTCGTAATCTCGGCGGGTACACTCGCAGTTCTGAAGGATCTCACGCGACTGATCAATCTTCCTTCCAATATAGCAGTTGTGCGAAGGAATCTTGCGATAGTACTGGACAACATGTCCGAACAAACAACCATCTGGGTTGGCTGGGTGTTGTGGTGACCAAAGTTCAAAGTCATCATTGTCCCCTTCTTTGCCCTCTTTCAATTCACCTGCCCAAACATCAGTATTGCTGTCGCGAAAACAAAGTAGTCATAAACTAGAATGGAAGCCTTACACTGAACGTCGGTGACCCCGGTGAAATCCAACTGAATGGTCCAGAAATTATCTCCTTTACCCTCTCTCTTCCCCCATAACAAAAACTTCCTGCTAGTATCACTTGGGAGGGTTGATATATCGGTAACCACGATCTTCTCGTCACTATCTGCAAACACGTATTCATGCCAGTTCGCACCCTCATCAAGAGTATAGTGTACTTTATTAGTTGCACCCATCACATCGACAATGACGATGATAGAGCCTTGATCGCCATATTCCCACATATACTGTCCCTTCTTGACTTCCTTCCATGTGATACCACCATCAGTAGTCAAGAAAGTATTGCCGTCCGCGTACCCCGTGAGCGTTTTACCGACGTTGCCGATACCCATCATTAACCCGATTGCGGAGCCAGATGCGAACGTGTCCCGTGGATCAATACGTTCGGTGTAATGATGTAGGTGCAAAGAGCATTCATGGGACTTTTTGACGTTACAACCGAAGGCTTTATCTTCAGAATCCTTCCCAACAACGGTAATGGGCTCCCACGTCGCGCCGTCGTTGTGCGTGATTACGGACACAAGCTTTTTCTTCTCCCCGTCGAGCGCCTTATCGGCGTTGATGACCTGGTTTGCGATAGCGACACCTTCAAGACTGTGCATCTTTTCGAAGTCGACGTAACCCCATTCGTTCCTGTTGACAGCATCAAGAGAGAGAACATAGTTCGTACCGTTCGAGTTCGACTTTAGGAGAGACCCAAACTCGTATTCCTTCTTCGGGTTGACCGTGACGTGCAGGAAGACGGAATGAGTGACGGAGTCCAGGACAGTGTAAGCTGTTTGATGTGGCACGTTGAAGTTATGCGGGAACTTAGCCTCAGCGAAGCTAGATCCATCGACCGAGGCGGATGCCTTCAAGGAAGAACCATCCTCGTTGACACTCGCAACAACAATAAATTCCGCCATCGTTGCGAAGCCAATGATATCAGGGAAATGTTCTTTCTTGTCGTCGAAAAAGTTATCACTTGCCAGGAGTTGAAGATTTCCAGAACCATCCTCCTTCTCGTCGTGTTCGCAGAAAATCAGCCTTTCTGAGATAACCTTCTGCTTCTGGCCACGAATCCACTTGCAAAGACCAACATATGGGAGCAAGCGATGCCATTCCTCACCATTGTCCTTGGTGTAGTGGGCAACAGCATGGCAGGTTTCTTGGCGCTCGCAATCTTGCTGACCGGTCCAGATAAGCCATTCTTTGTTCTTCGGGTGGAAGTCCAGCACTTGAAGATTCTGCCTGTTCGGTTTGGTAGGAACGGTCTTCATTTTCTTCGGAGGGGTGAGACCACGATCGAGGGTATAGTAGACCTCGTCCTTAGGCGTAATGAAATAAACAGAATCGAAGAAGTGTGAGTTAGGATAAATCGACACCACATCAACATCCTTGAGAATTCGTTCCCATTTTGCACCTCCGTCGTGAGTAATCCAGACTTCCTGCTCCTTAGTTCTCATGATGATAGTTTCATCAGCCTTGGAAGAGCTCTCCGAGTTTTCAAGGTAGAAGTACTCGGCAACGTTGGGTCCCTTGAAAGAAGTCTTTACCACGGCAATATCACCGCTTGATGGCGGGGCCGTAGGAACGTCGTCACACTTCTTTTCAACTTTCTCATCCAATGCCTTTCCTCCCTTGCAGTCATTTCCTGGGATCTTCCTATACCCACTGCTTCCCATGAATTTATCTTCCGGCTTTTTGCACTCCCCACTTGGCACAGCAAACTTCGCACCCTCTGCGGGCACACACTTATCTTCCTTCTTCCCGTTCTCGCGGACATAGTTGAAATCGCACTCAAAGTCCTGATCCGCGCATTCACACACCTCCTTTTCCGGTTCAGGGTCTTCAAACACATGCCCAACAGCACATTTCGCGTCCTTCTTACGTCTCCAGTAGAACTGTTTATGTCCCATGAGACAGTCCGGCTCCCCTTTATCATCAAGACGAGCATACCATTTCTCGTAATCGCCATCCTTATCGTTTTTCTTAAGCTCACATTTGCGGTCAAAGATGTCAGTAAAGTCAATTGCGAATGTGTAGGTCTTGTGTTCTTTATCGGTTCCAATGAGAGTGAAGTGTAACGATGTTGAATCTGGGGTCGTGGTAAGGAGTCTAGCGCGGACTGTTTTTCCGAGATCAACAGAATCCCAATTGTCACCATGATCTAGGGAGTAGTAAAG
This sequence comes from Paragyromitra xinjiangensis, assembly GCA_038503065.1. NCBI lineage: Eukaryota > Fungi > Ascomycota > Pezizomycetes > Pezizales > Discinaceae > Paragyromitra > Paragyromitra xinjiangensis. The sequence goes on from JBCAMK010000011.1 coordinate 1,267,923, forward strand.
CTTATCGGTGGTCTCCTCGTCATTGATAGCGACGACGACAGAGCCTGAACCACCGAATTCGTATTTATGCGCGTTCTCGCGGGCACGCTTCCATGTGAGACCACCGTCATCAGAAATGAATAGATCACAGTCCGTGTAGGGCTCCAGATAGCTTCCGGTAGAGCCAACACCCATAAGTAAACCAGGAGCTGGGCTGGAGTAGATACGCCCGCCATTGGCCAGCGCGGTGACTGAATACAGGTGGAGATCTTTATCGTCCTTTGTTTTAAGAGGGTGCCAGGTATCGAATTTTCCGTCATCGAACGAGATTCTTGAGATAACCTTTTTCTGTGTCGATGGACTTTTTACAATCTCGTCCGCATTCTTTACAACGTTGGCTAAGACAATACCTTGGATGTTTTGGACTTGCTCGAAATCAACGAAGCCCTCAATGGCGCGGTTAGTGTTCTCCAAGTTGCGAGTGAAGTATGTTCCGTTCGAGTTACTGGTGAACAAAGATCCCATAGGATTCAAAGGTTTTGTCGTGAGAACATCGACTTGGATGCTATAGGGTGTGGACTCTAGGATAGTGTAAGCGTCTTCTTTAAGACCGCCGTGGTCATGAGGAAACTCCGCGCGGTCCCAAGTAACGGTATCATCGGTAACAAAGCTGTGCAGAACTGATTAGCATACGGTAAATTACTCGAAGACAAGTAGTTAAAACCCACAGTGCCATTTCATCCGTGCCTTTGCTCTTTACGGCAGCTACGATGAACTTCTGCACCCCGGCAATACCAGCCAACCCATTGACAGTATTATAGCCATTCAGCTTAGGCTCAGTCTCGGTTTCAAAAAAGTTGTCCGTAACCACCAATTTACGGTGTTCCGGGAAACGATCCTCGCCGTTAACAATACAAAGAATAGTATAGTCCTGTGCTTCAGTGAAGATTTCAGTCCCACGGGCGAAAATGCAGCTATGCGTATTCTCCCGAAGAACCTTCATATCACTATCGAACCCATCCTTGGTGTAATAAGCCTGCCCACCACTACTCATTAGTATCCCGCACTCTAAACCCATACTTCCGGGGAAGATCCTCAAAACCCACCACTTCCTCACAATTGAGTCCAAAGAAATCCTCCTCTTCGCAAATCCTTCCAGCATACAGTATGTAGTCCGGCTTCTTTGCATGGAACGCAAGAGCGGGCTGCGAATACGAAATTGGATATTTAGCTTTAAACTTCTGCCAGCTCTTGCCCATATCCCTTGTTGACCAATGTGTCTCTTCCTGTCCAAGAATGAAAGCCCGCTTTTTATCGAATGGATGATCAATCATATCCCATGCATCTCCCTCCGGAACGTCTTTCACTCTGTCCCAAGTCTTTCCATCGTTGTCAGATCGCCACACGTTACCAGCTCTCGCATCTAATGTTATTATCACCTAGCGCCACCCCCATTAGTCCCGAGTCCCTGAGAAATGTAATAGAAGAAGCGGGAAATACCGAGCTGTCATCAAAGTAAAAGAATATCTCAGGTATATTCTCAAGCTCTGTCGAGTAGACTTTTGGATCTTTCGCATAGGCAAACTGTGAACCAGCCCCACAACACGGTGTCAGTTATCTGGACATGTGTAATCATCACCCAGGAACCCTCATCGTTATCAGAACTACTACTCACTGCAGATAGCAAGCCAGCCGCGAGCGACCAAACCCTCAGCAGGTGCATATTGGGCGATACCGAAGTGAAGGCGTAATTAAACCGCCGATCTCGAGGGGAGGCAGCTGGTCCGAGCCCGAATCACGGATAAAATTTGATGAGGTGGAGAGGTTCCACGCCAGCGAGAAGGGTAGAGATAAGAGGAGGAGAACTGTCTTTTTTTTCCTTCCTCGTACAGATAGAGACCAGCTTCACACGAAGCAAGATTCAATGAGATGATGGAGATGGTTGGATTGGACTTGATGGGGGGTATCTACAGATAGAAGGGGAGGTGAGCGCTCGTGTTGCTTCAGGCAGTAATCAGTGAGGCTGAGACCGTTGGTGGGACGGACGCGTACCTTTGGCTAATAGGAGCTTAGGTGGCCGCTTCCAGCGATCTGCGACTCGAGAGAATTCTCGTCGACGAAACCTACCTGCTCTGCTTTTACGAGGGCACTGCCACACAACAAAGCTGCTAGGCCTGAAGATCTTAAACCTTTTAAGCCAAACAGTTCGATAAGTTTCGCCGAGGCAGGTTTTGGTGGATATAGGTACAAATATCTCACGATACTTACTCCCGAGTTCCGTAGAATATACAAAACAAATACCTACCAAAAACCGCAAGCATAGAAAGCTTGTGTGGTGAAAGACATGTTATATTGATCGACCCCAAAGCGGACAATGTCACGATTCGCTCCTGTGCCTGCGTCATCCGGTAGCGAAAGGTACCCCTGTTAATATATGTGTGGGACACGCGGCTGCTATTTTCCTCCACTTGGCTTCGACTCCCAGTTCCCTTGCCCAGATATCGAGTTGCCAATACCTCGATAAGGTCTATAAGTGGCGAAATGCTGAAAAACGTCTATGACCACCAACAGGATAGGCAGGCAGCCTCCTACCTGTGAAAGCCTGTGAAAGCCACATAGAAATGCCAATAGATAAGCACCAAACCACCACCCACGACCCTCTCAGGCAATATATTTGATTGAGCCTCCATGGTCAAAATTACAAAGTCACGCCCCGGAAAATATAAAGATACACCGCGAGAATCAAGCAAAGAAATCTAAAAATCCAACTTCTCCAAAACAATAACGCCCACCGCAATGCACGCTTCACCGATTGCCAGACACAAAAGAAAGGGAAATAGAGCAATGTCGATCTCAAATAAAACCCTCCAAAGAGACTGCTTGTTAGCCAGAAATTATAGTTCACGAGGATCTTCTTTATAACGGAGAGTTGGAGGACTAGAAGAATAATCCACTTGCACGACCTGGATGTCTGTATGTTCACTCGGTTGTTCTGTATCATTCCCTGCTGTAGCCAGAAGCCACAATATCACCAATATAGAGATAAAACCCCACAATAACCGCAGTCTCCCTATCCGAAAAAATCAGTACACCCAACCCCTAAGGGGTAAGAAAAACACCTACGAGAAGCCCTCTGTCTCCACACAATCTCCATCTGTTTCTGTCTATCGATCCTTCCTTGTACCCTCTCCAACCGCTCCCTATAGGCCTGTACCTTCTTCTTCTCAGCCCCCAACCTTTCCTGCAGCTTCTCTATACTCTCAAGTTCCTCCTGGAACCTCTCTATACCCTTTATTTGCGCTGCGTACTTCTTTCGCATGTTCATATCCCCTATATCGAACTCCTGCAGGACCTGTTCGGCGGCTTTCCCAAGAGCTTTGAGCTGCTCGCCCATTAAGCGAATTTCATTGAGTTTTTGAGACACGGACGAGTAGGTATGCGCGAGACGAAGCATCTGTTGTTCACCGGCGATTTGAAGGTTGCGAACGGCAGTGGAAACTTCCCTGGACCGTAAAAAGGGGCTATTAGCATTCCAACTCACCCGGGAAGCAAGGAAATGAAAGCAAACATACACTTGCTGAGCCTGTGAAATCTTCCTTTCGCGCTCCACCTCCGCCTCGGCCAGCAGCGACCCCTTCCGACTCATCGACTGCGTACTCGGAAGCGACCCCTCAGTAACATCTCGTCGAGAACCCAGAGCGTCATCCATATCTTGTTGTTCCGTATGTGCTACCTTCGCACGCGAATACCCCGTCTCATCGTGGTTGCGATGATGGTGGTGAAGCGGATGGTGGGGGATGTGGTGACGCCTAAATCCCAGAGTCCCTGCGTACGCCGTATTGGAGCGTATCAGAGGTGCAGGGGGCTTGATCTTGAAATCACCCATGTCGAGTTGTAGAGATATTTCAACGCGTAGAGTACGGGCACGATCTGTCACTCAGGAGGTAGCTACGCTGGCACATGTCGAGGGGTTATAAATGGGAGAATCACAGGAGGGTTCTGGACTGCGGTAGACGTCTATGACCGTTCCTGTCACGCACTAATGTTCATGCAGGTCCGGCTCGGAGCCTCCTGCCGGCCTGCTAGTGGAATCCGGGGGATCAAACGGGATCGGATCTGATAAGAAGTGAGACAGCGTCCTCAACACCACAAATGGGATTTTGTTTAACTTGATCCAGTCCCGTTGGAAGCCCAAAAACCCTTGAGGAAATGGATCAATACCCTGTATCCTCCCAGGGACAAAAGAGGTTTGCCGAAATTTCCTATAGAAATTACCAAATCTAATGTACACGGGAAACCGACCATGGTCCCCAACAGATCAATAACTACGTCGGCCCAGCGGTCCGTCACGACCGAGTTACAGCGTGACCAGAAGCATACTGTGCCTTGCAAGGGATACATGTACGGAGGAGTTGTAAGTACATGTACATGTAGATCCAAGAACAAGTACCTGCAGCCCCACCTCCTATTCTCTTCTAAAGCCAAACCTACTTTATTTTTGATCAAGGGTGGTGAGTCCCTAGTTAGAATAAACGAGAACTCCATGCATCTCTAGAGATCATCCTAAGATTAAACTAAAATATAATAGCAATTTCATCACGGAATGGTTATTTAGATCATGAAAAATCACTCAGGGTCCCCCAAGACTCAACCAGGCTGGTGGAGAAAAACATAATATACGAGAGAGCCAAAGCATGATATATAACCGGTAAATTCGCAAGAAAGGTCGAGTAAATTTAGATGCCGGCAGCTAACGTAGACGCATGTATGCTAAATTTCTAGGCACCATTCTGAGAGCGAAACTTTCACCTAGACGAATCTAAACCCCTCCCCCTCCCCCCAATTGCCCGTACTCTGCTCAAAGAGGGCGTCGGTAATAACTTTAGTGCCCAAAGATAAAAGTACATGTAGCTATATTGCCCGTATGCTAGAATATCACGCCTTATCTACACTATCTCTATCATTTCCCCCGAAGATATCCTTGTAGTCTAACACACGTCATAAACTACATGTCGTTCCAAAGATAAGCAAAAGCTCCCACATTTCCCTCGGAAAAGCTTGAACCCGTGGAATCACATACAGACCGAAAAAGTGCCGAAAAATATGGGCGGGATGTATGTCTATCAAAAACGCCACTGCTCCTTTCGTAACCGGCACAAGAGATACTCAACCACGTCGGTTTCTTATCATGAGCCGTAAACCCATGTCAAAATTCCACTTTGGCCGAACAGGGCGGAAGCGTGAGTTTCTATGCCGATACCCATGCTGGGGACACAGCATTCCTAAACCAACAAATCTAGATTCGAACTAACCCGATGATGCCATTCCTCATGACCGAAATTTGGAGATGTATGGGCTGTGAAGTGAAAAATAAAAAATAAAAGTGATGGCACAATTATTCGCAATTGAGATAACATTATTCACATAACTTTTCGGTATATCTTACAAAGCAAGAAGACAAACATTCACAAAAAGGAAGAAAAGAAAAGTTAAGGAGGAAGAAGAAAAAAATATGTCGTAAAGCAGATCACCTCTCCTTCAACGCTTTATTTCTCTTCTCCCTACGCTTCAACCTCTCCACCCTCTTCGCATGCATCTTCTCCGCTAGTTTCGCATATCGTTCTTTCTCTACCTGCTTTTCTCGCTTCTCCTTGAGGGCTACTATCCGTGCCTACATTGCCACCGTTAGTTCCTTATCTTCCCCGAAACCAAAGTAGGAACAAAATTCGCCCACCTGTTTTGCAGCTTCCTTCTCATCTTTCAATTCCTTCTCACGAGCTTTCATCGCAGTCATCGCTTTCCGCTCCTCCAATCGTGCTTCCCATGACTTACTCGTACCAGCTTTAGGGCGAAATGCTGTTTTGGCAGGTTTCCATTGTTTGCCTATTCCTTAGTCAGTACCATGCACAAGCCCTTGGCTGAGGGGGAACAAGAAAGGTGAAAGGGAAAATGAAAAAGGGAAAAGGGGCAATGGGTCATAGAGGGGTAATGATACCATTCTTGCGAGCACCAGCGATGGGCGCAATTGCAGTTCCAACAGCAGCAGATGGCGCTGCGGGGGCAGCGGTTCCTAGTTCCTCGGCCATATTTTCTTAGTTCGAGTGTCGTGTTTATCGCTCAGTAGCGAGAGGGGTAAACTGGATTGCTCGGTTGGGGGTGAAGTGGGGAAGAAAGCTCTTTTCGCCGTGAGCTTGAAACTTTACGTGAGGCAAATATTTGCTTTACCTTCTCGTGGAGGTTAGACGTTGTGGGCAGAAACGGTATCAGATGATCAGATTTCGGAGAAACCAGGATGTTGTGCCGTTTATCTGATGGATCTTCCTTGTCATGATGCAACAGGGAAAATATCGACCTCTTCTACCCTTTTTTGGCTGAGAAGCGACAGCTGCGGGAACTTAAAATTTTTCTGCAGGGTGGCCGAATTCAACTATTCCTCCACCCAGAATACTAGTGTTCCAGAGTGGTACATGTATTTCGTGTTTGGTGTTCCTTCCTATATGCTACCTGGCCTTCTGCCTCTACAAATTCATCTTACGAATCCTGCCAGGTCCAGTCTCGCTCAGTCCCCCGCACAGCTATTATACCCTCTGGCAGCTGCTGCCTTGCCTGTTGCTGGCCGAAAGGGGTACCTTACTACAAAGCGCTCGTCATCGTCATCAGTCACTAAAACGAACGAAGCCCGCCGTCGCCCAAAGCGCTCCTCCACAATTATATATATAAACAAAAAAAAAGAGGCTTCCCCTTTCTTTCCGCTTCTCCTTTCTTCTGTACTCCATTACATCAATTATACCATGCTATTCGCTGGATAAAACTCTTTTTCCTGTCCTTTCCGTGTTCCTGGAGTGAAACAGCTGCTACCACCCAATATAACTCATAATTCGTTGATTCCCCGCGGAAAAAAAAGACCTGTTACCTTCCAACTGTACGCAATGTCTCAGGAACACAGAATTATTGATCCCCTTGCTGTCGGGGGCGCAACGACATCAACCACCGTTCCAGAAGCTGCGGCGCTCACAGGCTTCAAGGACATTGTCTTCGGCTCAGTGAGTCTCCTGGGTTCTGCTGGCGTCGCAGGAAGTCTGAAGCTCATGAAAAACTGCACATACAGACAGCTGGAATCATCGGCAAGACAATTGAATACCCCTTCGACACCGTCAAGGTCAGCCCCTCCCCTTCAAAAAAAAAAAACCTCAAATCAAAAACCAATGATCGAAAAAGTTTTTCCTGTCTCACGACGCTGATCCCTGCTGCAGGTACGGCTGCAATCGCAACGCGACGATGCACCACTGCGGTACCGTGGCCCACTCGACTGCTTCCGTCAAACCGTGAAGCAGGATGGCATCCGGGGACTATATCGGGGTATTTCCCCGCCACTCGTTGGAGCCGCCGCTGAGAATTCGGCGCTGTTTTTCAGTGTATGAGCTTCTACGTTTCCTACCACGACATGCTTCAAGCTGTGCATAATAGACTGACAGGAATAGTACAACATCGCACAATCCTTCGTCCGCAAGACCCTTTACCCGGAACATGTCTCCGACAAGCTCCCTCTCAGCGCCTTGATCTTCTGCGGTGCTGCCAGCGGCTCATTCACTTCATTCTTGCTCACCCCCATTGAGTTGATCAAATGCAAAATGCAAGTGCAGACAATTGGGCTGCAGCGTCCCATCCTGGCACCAACAGCCACAACCACAACAGGTCCTAAAGGCACAGTCCCCGGTGCTTCAGTGGGAATGCACACTGCTGCTGTAAGGCATGCAGGCCCCTTCGCGCTCATTGGCGAAGTCTACAGAGTGTATGGGGTCCGTGGATTTTGGCATGGGCAAGCAGGTACGTTCCTACGTGAGACAGGGGGCTCCGCAGCGTGGTTCGGGAGCTATGAGTATGTTTCTGGCGTGCTCCGGAATTGGAGTGGGAGGGGGACGAATTCGGCGGGGGAGCAGATGATGGCTGGTGCTGCAGGTGCGAATTTTCTATTCCTTTTTGGTCCCGTGCATTCGAGCTCTGCTAACTAGTGCTAGCGGGTGTGAGCTACAACTTTATGTTCTACCCCGCCGACTCTGTCAAGTCACGTATGCAGACAGAGGCCATCGGTGCCAAGGGCGATAAGATGGAGAGTTTCTGGACGGTTGCCAAGCGTATGTATAGGGCTGGTGGGATCAAGCCTATGTATCGTGGCTGCGGGATCACCTGTATGAGGAGCGCCCCATCGAGTGCGATTATCTTCTTGGTATATGAGAGTTTGAAAAGCTACTTCGCGTGAGTTAGCTTTACTTGGGGATTGAGCGGGGTGCATGTTACAGTAGGTGGGGGTTCGGTTTTTATTGCTGCATAGGTGGTGTCATTTTTTTCATATTCAGCTCGACATATAAGGTAAGCGAGTTGGATGGGTTTCTTTGCTTCAATAAGGCGTTTAAAATGGCATGATGGTTTTTGTGAAATAGACAAAAAAAAGTTGAGGGTTTTCATAACATGTATCATGTATTTTTTATTTTATTTTCCAGCCATGTTCAAGATATATTACAAGCAGAAGCAAAAAAGAACAAAACAAACTCCTAAACGAAAGTACCGCAAGGATGAAGGCATAAGTCTCTTCCAGATCTCAAAGACGTATAACCTCACCATTACCTTCCATCCCACTCACGGCCCTTCCTTCTTCTTCTTTTTCTCCTCGACTTGCTCGATATTATCCACTGGCACCTCCGGATACTTCTCCTCGATATACTCCAGGATATCATCACTTAGATCACCCTGCACAACGATCTCATCCTGCCCTGCAGCACCCTTCGTTACACTACTACCGCAAGCAAATTTCTTTCCAAAGTCCTTTGCAACCTTTTTTAAGTCAAGCCCAAACGCCTCGAGTCCTGTTACGACAATCACGTGTTTACGTTTTGCACGTTCAACACGCTTGAGGATGATCTTAGAGGCTAACTTCTTCGCAAGCTCACGCTCGGCACGTGCAGTTTCTTTGACAGCTTTCTTTTCAGCGGCTTGTTCAGCTTTTTCGGCACGGGCTTTGGCGTCGACTGTCAAATGGGACATGGCGGCTTCGACGGCCTCTATAGAGGGTCAGTACGTTATATAAGAAAAGTACTGATAAAAGAGAAGATAATGCATAGGCCTGAAGGAGTAAGGGAAACTGTAGATAGGGGACGGACCAGTATTGTAGACCGAAGGCATCAAGTCTGGATGATTATCCTCGAGCCATTCTTTACACTTCTTTGCTGAGTTGCCAAATTCGCAGTACTGATAGGGGCGTATTAGCAAGAACCAACCGGAGCTTTAATTGCCGGAATTGAGTACTTCTGGAGGTAGTGTGCACACTACCATGAATAAACAATCAGCATTCAATTTAAACATCAATCTGAAAGAAAAGTCTCATCAGCTTACCTCCACAATATAGAATAACCTTCGCCTGTGGTTCTGAGGGGGTTGCTGTAGCAGTACCAGTAGCAGCACCAGTAGCAGCACCAGTAGCAGCGGAACTTTCCTCGGTATCAGCCATCGCCGTTATTGATGGTTTCGGAGGTTGAGGTTTTTCGGTTGTATGGAAGGAGTTGCACGTTGAGGCTCAACTGAGGGGTTCAACGTCATGGTCGATCCTGCCCCGCCCCACGCAAGTGTACGACGGGGTTTGGTCTCGGGATGGGCTTAGACATGTACTACCGAATTTAAATGGAAGCACCATTAATATTCTATGTAAGATAACTACGCCATCAGCTTCGTATTCGATTTATGCATGTCCTTCACAACCACTCACTCGGGCTATAGAGTCGGTATGCCGACGCTAGCAGTAAGTCACAATAACGATTTGCCGGATAGATTTTAGTCGCAAAGGTTTTGCCAAAGTCTCACATCCTAACTCCGGTGATTTCATAGTTTCTCGCCGAAATGATTATTGTCCCATTTATATGACGTTTTCACAGGTCAAATTGCAATGTTTCAAGGACCCCGCGCTCGGCAAGACAGACAGCGGCTCGCCTCGTTCCTAGAGTGCGGTCCAAGTGACCCCGGACCGGTCGGCAACGGCCTCCCGAGCTATGTCTAGAGGACATCATGATCTTTTGAAAGTCGTCGTGACCGTGATCCCGAGGTTGCATGCACTCGTTGCCTGGAACTCGGCAAAGCAATTATCCGTGCGGCAGTGCTGAGGCTCCGTCGGTGTAAGCCTAAAACCTCCTAGTCGGCCAAGGATAGATATCTAGGCCCTCAAAAGACTCGTAGGTTTCTATTTTAGATTGGGTTCTGACGTCTCCGAAGTTCTTCGGGGTTTATGAACGAAACTGCAAGGCACATTACTTTAGCTACATCACGCTGTTTCTTCATGATTCTTTTAGCGGTCATTTCTCACGACGAAACCTCAGGCGGTTTTACGAGCTGATCGACTACCCCGAGAGTCAGTTCGGAATCGTTTCAAGCGTTTTCTTTTTCGTTTCTATTAGACAGAAATAGACACTGGAAACGCCGATGTGAATTTGGCTGTTACGAGTTTTGATGCGAGCCAACCTATCTTTTCTACTTATGCACCACCACACCGCGCCGCTTTCGCGGAAGTGGGTTGTTTACCTACCAGTGCTCACACCTAGAATACGAAGTTGCTTTTTATTCCTTGGGAGGCGCAGAAGAAAATAAGTGAGAGGCCTGATAGAAAGGTGTCCGTGGCTCAAGAGGGGACTCGTCATGGGTTTGACTTGGGTGCAGTAGCATTCTCGCTATGCATGTTACGGTGAATACATGTAGTGGTTGAAAATTAAAGAGAAACGTCGCCAATGATTGAAATCGTAACCAGGGCTTAGTAGTATTCGGAGATGCAGGATCAGCCTAAAAAGGATAGATTATCACAGATGTTTAGAAAGGCCGAACCTAAACTAAACCCGGTGGACAGATTTGGCGAGCGGTGCAAACCGGGTTGATTCTCTTAAACTGCTATGATGTTCTCTACTCTATTGCTATTCTTATCATTGACCTCTAAAGATTAGTGTCATTACCGTGGTACCCGAGTTCGTAACCGTAAGCTGACCTTGAGCCGACGCTAGGACATTAGGACCCCAGGTCTGGAGGTCTCGTGGATAACTTATTTTCGACTAGAGAATTTACATCCTAAAGAGAACGAAGCGGAGTCAAAGTCTTCAGAGATGTTCGGAAGTTCGGACAGACGGAGAAGGAGAGAATTGATCAACGATCCACGATAACGGTTGCATATCGATAACATAACATACCAACGTTTGATCAGCCCTGCAGTAGTTGTTTGGTACCGACGCGTGATAACAACTTGGGCTGCATCGATCCACTACTCTAAGGACGAAACAAGATTCGTTCATGGGCACGTTCCACTTTTGTTTTTTTCTCTATTCATTTTCTTACATCTCTTCCCCATCTTCATAGCATGTTGTGTTATGCGTTCGTGTGCCTCCGCGGGCCTGTTTTTCGGTGGTTAAAACGGCTTTTGTGGGACTCAACACGATAGGCGTCTGCGGGGGGTGTGGCGTCAATGTCTCTTGTAGAGCACAGTAACTACGCTAGCAAGCCAGGATATTGTTATTCTGTGGGGTTCTTTCGATGAATTTCGTGTCATCTCGATAGGCTATGATGTGTTGGTAAATAAACACGGTACGAAGAACGCTGGAATCTAGGATGTTTCTCATTCTCTATGTTCCCTGTCGCCGCCCCCGCAAGATCGAGGTTAGGATAATTCCGAGCGAACAGACCTTTTGTCGTTGGGACTTGGGGATCTTGCGGGATCGTGGATTGGGCAAGTCCGAGGCGCTTTAGTGGCCTCAACAAAACGTGACTTGTTGCAATGAAACGTAATGGATGGGGGAAGGCTCAACGTTGTGTTTTCCCTGGCAAAGGGTCTCAAGTGACCCTCCAACATGTTGCTGCTGGAGATCTCGTCGCTGCTGTGCGGATTATCAGAGACCTTGAAGATGTCACCAAGCTAAAGTGCGAGTCGTGTCGCAACCATCTATTGATTAGACCTGAGAGGGAATCGGCGTCAGTGTGGCGTCAGAGACAAGCGGTTCCCCAGGTTTAGTAGATATGCGAAGGTTATTCGTTGGACTGAGAGACCAAAAGGCTCAACAGAAATTATGGGGGACAACGGTTGTTGAACCACAGGGATGGTGCTTCCTTCTCCTTGGCTAATCTGCGAAGAAGTTATCTACGCGGGGGGTGGGGGCACCATATCAGTGGCTGGGGTAAAGCAGGTTGTTCCTGTCGTTCTTGGTAAGATTAACAATCTTGGCATCCCGAAAGGCAGCGTTGGAATTCCAGAGGAGGCATACCCAGCAGAGTATCTAGGATTCAGAGATGCATTCCATACATCCATTCACAATCTTGCGTCCCTAGCACGGCAATGGGCAGGAATCAATTGATGCTAGGTTAAGTTTTTCGGCAATGGCAAGCAGTAGGGTATTTTTGACGCAGTCAATATATCAATTGGAACCTGAGTAGGGTAAAGATTGATTGGGGGACATCTTAGAAAACAATAATCAATTGGCTGGAAGAGGAGGGGCTGCATGTAATTCCAAGTCTCAACTTGACCACCACTGCCGGGCAGGGGGATAAGGGTGAGTGAGCGTGGGTGAGCAACGAGCGGAAGCCCGCAGATTTCGAGATCCTTGCCGAACGTCCTTTTTCCTTCCCCGTAGTCCGTCTGAAGAAGGTGCAGACTGTACGGACCCGAATTACTCCAGCTTGCCGTCGTTAACAGTTGTCTGTTTGCTAGTTTTTGTGGAGACTTTGTGGTAGTGCCGTTGCGCAAGGCGGTCAGGGAAGGGCTGCGTTTCTCTCGTCCCGATTGGAATTTTGGACGTCACCCACACCTCTCCATCTCCCTTCGTATTTTCCTGGCTATCCTGACTCCTTAGAGTGGAGATAACTCAATCATTTCTATTCTCGAGTCAACAGCTACCGTATTCATTGCACGGGAAACTCTTATCAAGCCCTATCATGGTATTGACGTAGGAAAGATGCCGTTATCGCAAAATAGAGTTTTTCTGGGGATATTCATTCAAAGGGATCCTCGGCCTTGCTAGCCACCCCCATGCTATCTACATCTACATGTACATACCATGGATCAGCGTGGGATGTGAAAGAATGAAAGAATGAAAGCAAAGGACGGTTTAGATGGTTACATGTATTTGAAGTTTGGAAATGGCTGAGCAAAGAGAGCAGGAACCAGTGCCTGGCACCCACACTTCCGCCGCCCCCCAAAGCCAGTCCATCCACACTTAATCCCTGTCCCGAAACCTACTCGACATATTCGCTTCGGGGCTTTCTTTTACCTCTCTTCCATGACCTGCGCCTGCATCTGTGTCGTTCTGCTACTCACTAGCATTTTGCTTCTTTTCTAGTCCTGGACGGACATCTTACTCTCGTTCTGCCAACTGCTCTTCCTTCCGCTTTCCGTGACCGTTATTCATTCACCTTATCCTCACCGCCTCTGCCCTCTGCACTTCTTTCTCCTTTCCTTCTTTCTCTTCTTGTGCACTCACTCTCATCCATCCTCACGCGCGTTGTTGTAACTGAGTAATGCTACCACCGCTGTGTCTGCTATTCCGCTGTTCCCCTTACGTCTCCTGCTGCCTCGGCATTTATCCCACCCCCTTTGCGCTTGTCGCCTCTTCGTTCGGATTCTTCGCATCCGCTACTACACACAGGTACATCATACAACAACACTCGGATCTATTGGCTGATCAAAACACCCACCTGCTCGCACCCCCATCTCCCTTTCTCGAAAAAAAAAACAGTACTCGTGGACAATAAAACTTGCATGATTTTTATTTATCTTGTTTTTTGCAACAACGGAGCGAAGGAAGAAAACTCGTTTTTTTCTCTTCCGTTACTTCTCGGTCAACCTAAACAGGAGACAAACACTTGCATAACCTGCACTGTCAACGTCAACGTTAACGTCAACGAAGGCTAATAGCATCTCTTCGAATTTTATTTGTCCATCTCCCATTCTTCTACAGCAACTCACGGTTCAGCGAGAACGTTTGCTGCAGGCTTCATCAACTCACGTCTTTCATCGTTCCCTCTGTTATTTCGCTGGAAAGCATCAAAATGATGGCCGAAGTCATGGCTGCTCCTATCCAATTGGATGCTTACTATTCTTCTTCTCCTCGGTGTGGTTCACCGCAACCTCCGTACCACTCACCGACCTATGGTTCTTCCTTACCTCGCTCGCAATATCGTTATGACACCCCAAAACTATCTCCTCATCCGTCGTCGATAGCTTCATCATCGCCACCACTATCGAGCATTTCCTACTCACCACGCTCATCTGTCTCTTCTTCTGTTGCAAGCAGTATTTGCCTAGATAACAAACCGTTTCTCGACGTCGAAGATCAACTGCTCTTCCCAGTTTACGATCAGGGGACTGGTGCTTCTTCGCCCGATTCGGACACACCTTCTTCGCCGATTTCCAACGATTACTCAACACCACCCATCCAGAGACAGTCCTCACCGTTGACTGTTGAGGTACCGGAATTGGTGGTGATACCTGCCGACGACAGCGTTGTGAGACACGAGCCATCACGGCACGTTGACTATCTCTCTCACGATTGGAAGGAGGAAGATATCTGGGCATCGTGGAGGTACATGATTGGCAAGCGAAAGGTCTATAGTAATGCTGCTCGTTTGGAAAATGCTTCATGGAGGACGTGGGCAAAGTCAAAGTTCAAGTTGAAGACGGTGTCGCCAGAGACTTTGAATTGGTAATCTTAACGGATACTTTATTACTTACGATTAGTATGCTGACTTTGAGTAGGTTAAAGGATTGTGACGTGACATGGCTCTATGGACCTTTATCCACAGCCAATCTCAGATCATCTTTGATGGTTTCGCCTCCATCACCAACCGCTTCGCCGACAGAGTCTCGATTAAGATCTTCAGGTTCCTTTTTTAAGAAGCCCATTTTGAAGAAAAGAAGCATGTCCGAGGTGATGTTGCAAAAGTCTTTGTCAACCTCTAGCCTTCTCAAACAGGCAGCGGCTGCAATTGAGTCTCAGCAATCCGGCCTAAGTAGGCCTGCAATGGTTTCACGTGCAAATTCCGATTTTTCAACGTTCCTCCATGGATCAAAAAGCACTAGCGCCATCAATACCCGGGAGTTGCCTTCGGCGTTATCCACTGGATCGCAATCGCCATCCTATGCGAAACATATTCACTTCAATGATCAGGTTCAGCAGTGTATTGCTGTTGATAAAGATGAAGAGGATGATGATGATGATGACGATGAAGTTTTCCAGGTTGAGAATATTGAGGATAGTTCATCTGATGATGATGGGCTGCTCATGATGCCGAAACCAAAAGGGTGCAGCAAGGGAAGCTCAAGGGGATGTACCAGCGACCATCAGACAATCGCGATGTTGCCGTCTACAACGCTAAAGGCTGTCGAAGAAGTTGTGGATGTCAAGAAAAATGACACTTTTAGCAATTTTGGCAGTTTTTTCTCGTCATTCGGGGCTGGTGCTAATTCCACAGAGGCTAGAGAGCTGGGAAAATCGGAGAGCTTAGTAGGGACAAAATCGTACATTTTGGAAGACGACGATGACGATATGGCTGAACTTGATTGGGAACCGAGTCGATTTGCCACTCGAAGGGATAGTGTGTCGGTTACACAAGATCGGTTTGGAAGCCGGAGTTTTGAGAGCAAACCTGGTCCCAGGGATGACGATTTCCAATTGCCAAATTACACTTATGACGAGGACGAGGATGATGAGGTTGCGGCTGGTCTTTTCGGGCGAGCTGTTGACGCGGTCAATACTGCCAGAGATATTGCGCATGTCCTGTGGAATGTTGGCTGGAGCAGATGAAAATTTGCTAGTATTTGTGTGGAAATAGAGTGATTCCGGGTGAGGCCGGGATATCTGTGGTCGGAAAGGCTCGGTTCAAGAAAGGGGCGGCTTCGCGCATACGGATCTCTTTAGTTTCCGGTTTCGGTTATGCATCTATTGGGGAGGAGTTTTTCTAGGTTGAAGTTTGGTAATGGTCGTGGCGTTTTTGCTTTCTTTCTTCCACCGCTAGTCTCGCCGCCACCTTACCAGCGCCGACAACGAATGTAGTCGTCAGCGTCCACCGCAACCGATCAGAATTTCGGCGCTTGAGACTAGGCGGTATTGTACAATATCTTGATAAAATTTTCTCTTGGATTTACGGTGTAGTTTTGGTTTTTGTTCCCTTTGTTTGGGTCGGGCTGGCTCTTTTTACTTTATGTAATTGCTTTTTTTCTCGCCTTGTTTTCTATTGCTACTGGGGGGTTTTCCTATTTCTCTTTCGGTGGCTTTAATCGGGAAGGGGTGGGGGTATTCTAGGGTGTACATGGGGAAGGGAAGTGTGGTATGGCATTGGAAACTTTGTATAAAAGTCCGACTTATTTCTTTACATTATATTCTTTTTCTTTTGTGTCATGCATCTGCTGTATGCGATTATGGTGGGAAGGCTCACTGGCGAAGGCATTGGTGCTTTGAGCTTTTGCCTGGTGCAGACAGATGGGGATTATGGTAATACGTGGGTATGATGGGAGTCCTGGGGATTACTGCAAATTCTAGGTAGAATGTGGGTATATACCTTAGTGTTTTTTGCTGCCTGGTTTGTTAAAATAAGAACTACATGTAGCTACGGTATTTTAATTCGAATGCAACTCTAGAACAAGTCTGTAAATACCATAAATACCTATTTTGCCGATAGTCCGTGGGATATGGAAGGCCTTGTTCGGACCCTTCAAAGATTGTGTGCCTATCATGTGCTGGAAAGCATCGAAAGTGCATCTTAGGGGCCTGGCAATGATAGATGCGTCCCACACCACTTTACGGAACGCGTGGGCAGTCTTTCGCGTCCCGTATACCCATAATGGGAGAGATAGATGCCCCGCTACACGTGCAACAACCCCACCATGTCGTCCTCGGTATCCCCTGAGTCACGCCTTAGAGATGTAGCCTAGGATTGCGTAGACTCGCAGGATAGCGCCAAATAAACAAAAACGAAACAAAACAGCAAGCGCCTTGCCTGGAGATACGTTCCTAGGAAACAGGGGCCGACCCGAGTCTACCTTCAATGCAATGAGGAGACAGCTCCTGATAGGTTCACATGCTATAGAAGTGATTTACGGTTACATATCGATGCACGCACGTACGATTTGCCATAGGTATAATAGGTATCCTTTGTCTGGGGTTGTTGGTGCTATACATCGGATAGGAACTGGGGAAATTTCTACCATTCGTTCGATGGAAGACATCTGTTTCTTGCATTTTTTACACTTGGCTTCAAATCGAGCTGTTTCATTTCTGCATGTGTTACCTGCTGAACCGGTAGGTATGCTGTTCTCGCATCGCACCGCATCGCATCGGCGGCTCGTGGAGCGAAGATCATTGAAGCGAAACCCTTTGGGGCCTTCTGTATGGGAGGGTTTTGCCCGGCGTGGGGGGTGCGGGGGGTAGAGGTTTTTCCGATACGACTGTGATACGGCGTAATCGTCCGATATCTTAACGGTCGTGCATACGATGCTTGGTTCACACATGATTGTTGGTTCCGCGGCGGGGTTAAGAGGGTTTTTGGCTGTGATGATTGCGGGTTTCTAGGATGATAATAGGTGCTGGGTTTTTCTAGTATTGGAATTGCCACTAGAGCGAGCTGGTTTCTGAATTAATCCGGGGATCTTACAGCCTTAAAACCTGTCGTGGGAGCAACAAGACTGGGGCGAGCGAGTGCATGGACCGGAGCCACATAGGTTGGGAATAGCGTCAACTACGGAGTATTTCTTGCATGATGGTGGCGGTTCGGGAGTACGCAAGTTCGAGGTCTGGCCAAAGCGGAGAAACTGTTCAAGATTAGAGAAATTTCGATACCTGGGATTTTCTAGTTTCTCTGGGTACTAGGAGCCGGGAGTGTCACATCTTTCTCTCTGGCTTACCTATTGGGAGTTGCCGTTCGTTGCGTAGGATGCGGCAGTTTTATAGGTTTAACTCGTATCTTGACGGGGTTTAATGGGTCATTGAAGTTATCTTGTTTGAGCAGGTAGGACGGATGTGGTTCCTATGAAAAAACAGTCACCGGTCCTTCCGCCTAGACATTTACACTCACATCAGGAGCGGCAGGCGAGTACTGCTAGTAGAATAGGTATGAGTGGGCATTCTCGTAACAATCTACTAACTAAATGTAGAACGAGTATTCAAGGACTGCAAATATGTGTTTGCTTGCTGGTCTACTCATCGTCTCACTGTGCTATGGTGCTCTCAAAACGTTCGCTAGGAGCTCTGTGCAGTAGAAGGCTGAATGATGTAAATTGAAAAAGGAAGGAGGTTATAAATGAAAACTAGCAGCTCTGTGCTTGTTTCGTGGGTGAATTCTGTGAGTGCAGCATGAATTATCACCCACGATCGAAAACAAAGAACGTAATAATGATCGATAACATCCCACAAAAGAAATCAAACCTATGAATAATTACTACAGCTAGAGCTCTATCAGAGGGTGGGGTAAAGAAAGAGAATATTTAGGAACATGAATGATTAGGGTTGTCCAGGGCCTGGCGTCATAGACCTCATGTTATGTACCTGTCGAACAGTTACTGGCCCAGTAGAATACATGGCTGTATTGACAGAAAAAGCAGCACTTGCAGGCCTCGCACCATTTCGTACATATGGCACAGCTTTGGATGAGTTAGAACTATTACCACAAACACTGTGAACTTTACGACTTGGCCCGGAGGGTTTCTCACATTCGCGTACTTGGATAACATAGGAGGGAAATCCACTGATCAAGACACCCTGATCCGTTGGGTTTTCCGAAAGTGACAGATAGATTCGTGTTGGGTCGTCTTTTGCATGCACTTTAAAGGCGAAGTTCAGTTGGAATGGGCTGCCCTGATCCACGTTCTCGAAGATTTCCTTTTTGACCGAGTGCCAGTGGTCGTGAGCTTCGTTGATGCTCTCCTTTACTAGGAACGGGGATTTTTGCGGGCCTTGTGAGTTTTGTCGGTCATCAAGTCGCTTGCACAGAGCCTTAAGTGGTTCAGAGCCTGCTTCGAGTCGACAAAGTATGCTCCCTGAGAAGTTGTCAATGATTAACCTCAAAGTCTCGCAGAAAGATTCACTAACCCGTACAGTCCCATTTGTTTTGATCGTCTAGAACGGGGGTTATTTGCCCAAGGGTGAAGTAGAAAAGAGATGCGATAAGTTTTGTCGCAACTTGCCTGATCATTGGACGATTGTGGATGCAGAATTCTTCTGCCTCACTTTCCAAAAAAGGTATTTTATCGACTTTGTCCAACTCTGGCAAGTTACCGTCAAGTTTGATATTTAAGCGGTGATATTTTTGGGTATCGTCTTGATTGCTTAGTTGTAGTGGGCGCCTGAAATTTTCCCAGCTGCGTTCACAATCTAAGCTATCTTCGAGCTGATCGATGGCCATCTTAAAAAGACGTATTGCAAAACCAATGATCCCGCTTCTTGCCTTCGGGCCCATACCGGTTTCCTTGGGCCTTGAATCATAGCCTGTGCCAATTGAAAGAAGGATATCGGGATGTTGGTTCGCTTGCTCTGGCCATAGAATTTTACGCTCACAATTGGCTGCCGAAACGGGGTTGTTCAGTTTTAGTCCACCGTCGTTAAATGTATACCCAGTAGCCTTATGGAAAAAGGATTTGAAGTATCTCGGGGCGGCGGAAGAAGCTCGGGCGCTAAAGTAGTTAGTACTAATTGCATTCTCAGTTGAATGCTGGTTATAATTACGCTTCCCAAACTTTTAGTTCTTGTTGGCAATTCTCTCCACGGAAAAAATCATATGAGGTGGTTATAGCTAGAAGGGTACTAATATTAGTGCTAGGGCCTAGGCGGAGGGGGCGGTATTGGGAAATATCATACAACTATCTGCCATAGGGCGGCTGTAGTTTGCTAGAAGATATGGTGTCCCATTTGATGATGTTGTAGTTACTGCGACCCTCAACGCGGGTTGACCTTCGGCGGCTTTTTTCCCCCCAAAGAGAATCTTTTCTCCAAACGCATCTTTCAGGGCATTTTGGATACCTCTAGTTACATACCTGCTGTGATGCCTAGCCTCAACCAATGTGCCATATGCAGGCCAACCTACCCCACGGCGTTCTGTGAATGCTTCCCGAGCAAACTTCTTGAACAAATCTGCACAATCAGTTACTGACAACCTTTTTGTCCCTAGCCCTAGCGCTATAATTCCGCCGCCGCTGCAATAGAATACGGTTAGTTCGAAGACGTTGGGGCTGGTTTCCAGAGTGTCCTCGTACCTTGTTCCTACAATGAGATCGAAAAATTCTTGGATCGGTATTCCCAAGCCAATATGTTTCTCTAATGCATAAAGAATTTTGAGTTGCACAATGCTCCGGATGCCACCACTGGGACAGGAGTTAGCTTTCTGAAAAGTATAACACCCGGAAGTAGGTAATATCGAACTCACCCATCTAAGGATAGTATTCGTAACCCTGCATGCTGTGGCTTTTTTTGCAGCCTCCATGGAATTTGCCACGGGGTTCCGTTGCAGCATAGGGGACAAATTCTAATTTCTCGAATATTAGGTGAAATCGCACTGAGAGGTTCACAGTAGTTCTCAACGCAACGATCGCATAAGATGTGGCCACATGATATTGCATGAATAGGCGTTTCGAACAAGCAGCCAAAGCATGTGGTGTGACTCGTGAGAGGTCCAGGATCTCGGCCTTGACCAGGACCATTGATTGTCTGCTGTGAGCTCCAGAAATGACTGTACGTTTCCAAGGTCTTTTGATGTAGTAAAGCGGCCGCTTTCCCCTCATCCCCTAGTATATCGAGTTGCTGCATTTCTGTGAATTTCGAAAGCAATGTTTCAAGCTCGGCTGAGACAGCATCAATAAAAAGATTCTTTTGCTCCAACTCATTTTGCTTGAAAACGGACTCAAAATCTCCTGCGGCAAATATTTTTCCGTTCTTCAATTGATGCCCTTTTTGGTGTCCTGTAGCCACATTAAAGCAACGATTGCCCCTCTTATCTCGACGTTCACATGGCCAATACTTTTGATAGAAGTCTACTTGGGCTGCCTCGCAGAACCCTTTGTATTCTTCAAATATAAGTCCCGCGGAATCTGAGAATAATAACCGACGTGAGTACTTCATGCTGAAATTTTGTTGCAAGAAGGATGCATACATACCTCTGCGTGGATAACGGTTCCGAGAGACATCTAATAAGATGTAAGAAGCGGTTAGCGGAGCTAGGGTACGGAAGATATCTTCTCCAGAATCGGTGGGCTTCTGAGCTCTTAGACTTAGATGATTGGCAATCTTGGAAATATGATCCTTGAAGGTCGCAGGAACAGGATTGTGGATAAACGCTGTCGCTAAAAAGTTGAACGGTTTTGACGGGTTTTTTGAAAAATGCTCAAAAGCATACGTGGTGTAAACGTCCAGTTCTTCACTATTCATCAAGAGCCCAGCACCTGCTCTTATACGTCGTGAATCCTCAGACGCCACCTCTATTTCCCTATATAGTTTCCGGTATTGACGATTGATAAGTGATGGAGGTGCTAATGCATGGGGAATGCATATTATCTTGACCCCGCTGTAATAACACAGTAGAAGCTGTTCCAGGGTGTTGATGTTTTTTCCCCGATCACCCCATTTCGTGACCAGGCCCTGTAGGAAAGGATCGATCTTGATAACATTCATGCGTTTAGTTAACTGATCGCGGGTCGTAAAGTCCACATCCCACAGATTAGAATTTTGATCCTAGGCCAGCATAGTTAGTATTGGACCTTCTAGCAACATCTCCAATCCAAGTATCAAACTTGGGATCATTTCCTCACCGATGTTCCCTCCAAGGCATTAACAGCAATAACAGCATACGGGAGCACTGGCTGGTTCAGAGATTTCTGAAATGCTGAATCGGCCCAGCGAATTAATAGGGAAATTTGTTCATCAAGCGCTCTGCAGCTGTTAATTAGTGATTTCTTACAATTTCTGCGGGGAGAAGAGCCCACCGAAAGTTTTTGGTAACGAAGCAAATAACATCGGAAAACGTGAATAAAACTCTTGGGTAAAGGTTTTTTACCATCCATGAGCGTGATCTCATATCTCCACTCGCCCACTCAATGTGATTTTTTCTGACTTGCCCGGCATATGTATCACGCACAGTTCTAGCGAAAGGCTTTCCTACTCCACGAATCACCCGAGTGGCCTTAGATGCCATCGGTGGCTTGCTCCCACCCCTCAACCCTTCACAGTCCGC
Source organism: Paragyromitra xinjiangensis (assembly GCA_038503065.1). NCBI lineage: Eukaryota > Fungi > Ascomycota > Pezizomycetes > Pezizales > Discinaceae > Paragyromitra > Paragyromitra xinjiangensis. Next base: position 1,290,129 of record JBCAMK010000011.1, read on the forward strand.
ATAAAAATACGGCCTCGGGCTATTGTAGGTGTTGGGGTCCGAGAAAAGATGTACATCACCGCTCGTGGGAACATCAAGCTGAGTGGGGCTCCCTATTACTGGTGTTTGGGTAGCTGTAGTTTCATCTCCACGACCGTTGATCTGGTTGAAATGGATATTAGAATAAATGTCTGCAGTAAGATTCAGGACCACTACCTTCACCAACGCATTAATCAATGTGGATTTTCCCGCACCAGTCTCTCCGACAAACGATGTTAACGAAGGACACTGGTGAGCGGGATTTAAGTCCGTTCCTCCTGCAAGTCGTGCGTATCGGCCATAATCATGAAGGCAGGTCGACTTTTCCGGAGTGTCCTGGATCTCAACGCCAAACCATTTTGTGCTATGATTTTCGACGTGGAGGGTTTCTTGCTTGGTCCCATCCGTCTCAGGACTTAAGATTGAATTTATGATATTCCTTAAAACCAAATCAGTTTTCTCGTGCACCTTTCGAGTACCCCCCGAGCGGCCGTTTTGTCTGTGGGCCACCTGGTGCTCCCAACAGACATCGCATATTGTGGTGTCACAAACATTACACCAAGATAGAGGTGGCTGGACACTTCCGCAGCCCTCACACTCTTCTGAAAACCTAGGTGATTCTAATAAGTCATCTTCTGCAGTTGGTATATCTGTATAGAGGTTTCGATCTGCAGAACGGGGATGTTCCGGCGAATCCTGGTCGCCGTTACTCTCATTAGCTTCGGTCTCGCCTTGGCTCGATGCTGTATAGGAATCCATCTGGAATGACCTGATTTTTATACCTCAGATACGTAATTAGCAAAGCTAAAGCTAAAGACTTTCCTGTGGAGATGCAGATACTGTATTATTTAATCGAAGGGTGCTAAATTGAAAACGTGCAAATAAATACTTACCACTCTGAGCCCTCCCCACCAGGGGTGCCGTCAGTTAATGTAGACTTGGATATCAGTGAACCGCTAGCAAAACCACTGTCCGATCTAAACAGCAAAACTTAGTAGCAAGTCCCAAAAACTTCAGAGGGGGTAACAAACACCATAGCCGCAGCTGCCTTTTCACGTTTCTCCCACAATTGCTGAAGTGTTTCGGGATTTTGAGGGCCGGACGAAATAGGGTAGACCAAGTTTCTCGTAGAAGATCCAGTGGTCCTTGAAAATGTAGGGACACTGAAACTTCTCTCTCCAGTGTTTCTTAACCGGGTCGACCCGTTTCTTGTAGGTATACCTCTTGTGAGTGAGTATATTCTCTCCTCATCGATGCGTCTGTCGGAATAATAAGCTTCGTCGTTTCTTTCCAAGTCGAGAGCAGGTTCTGCTGAAAGCGGTGCGAGCCTCCTAGGGTTCATAGTTGCTCGATAATTCCTAGATCATACACCCACCACACGAGTTTAGTAGCTAGTGTCGAGCCGCGAGTTAATCTATTGTACTCAACCTTCTGATTGGCCTTAAGGTCGAGGTATCACCAATCAAGGACATAATGAACAGGGCATGTTTATTCCAGTGATGGTTCCTTGATTCGAGAGAAGAATGGCTTTAGTGGAGCCAGACGTGATCCTGTTACAAGAGGTACCCCCACCAACGGAAATGTAGTTGTCTAGCCCCTCGGCCATAAATATTCGTGTTACTCAACGAAGATTTACCTTAGGCCAATTCTAGTTTCAGTTTCACAAACACCAAGCGACCTAAGCGCGACTGGATTAATTGAACTGGACCGTATCTGGTTCTTACAATTGATCCCAACTTTGGCCTCCGCCCCGATATCCAACCTTGCATGAGATGATACTCACACGGTTGGCATATCGAACCTGAGGAAGTGAAGACCAAGACGAGTTAGCAATCACTGTTGTTGAAAAGCTTCAGCCCTGAAAAAGCAGGTAGTTCGCACCATAGCTCCTAACATCTCACGCAACTGATGAGCTGTAGTAAAGTCCCCACAGAACCCTTAAAACGTCTCCTGCTGGCACGCATCAGCGCAGTCTTTGAACAAATAGGATGGCCCTGTTCGGATATCCCATACCACGGTCGGTATTGATATTGTGCGATGCAACCCAACAAGTCTATCAGCCAAAAGTCTATCAGTCTTAGCAGGTTATCTCAACCTCAAGGGGTGGTCGAAGTACTCACGTGTGCTCAACCTCACCACATGCTTCATACAGACAGATAAAAGCAAACCACTCGTATCCCAAAAGATACAAACCTTTTCAAATTAAGTTATAGTACTCTACAGGAGCCGGAGCTAGACGGTGACAGCAGAATCATAGTTACACCGGTAAGGCTAGCCTTTCGAAACCGTTCTGTCTCATTACTTACCATAGCCATAGGATCAATCAATAACAGGTGAAAAACACATCTCAATGCGCAGGTGTCTATGGGAACAACAAAGCCACAAAAAGAAATAAAGGACTGCGGTTGCAAAAAATATTCCCTGCACGACGCGCAGAGAAATGTTCCTGGATAGAGATGATGATAGGTTGGTGGGGACGTAACCCAAGCATGTGAATTCCCTGACCCAATCATTTACAAAATTTAACACGTAGTACCACATATCACATCGTTGCTTTTTCTTTATACGCTTCGCATGGAACACAGACGATCACTCGTGAATCGCACGGCACGAGAAGATAAATATAGCAGACATTCGAGTGTACAGCATACGGCAAAAAAGATCGGGGGTTGGAGGGTGGTTGGCCGGCAGCCTCTGAATCTTGGGGCTAACCTTACTGCTAGAATCTTCGTTGGGAGCTCCAAAGTACCAATAGTAGCCCCGAACTCCGGGTCTCACGTTTCTCGGGACTTTTTTTTGGCCGTACGCTGTAAGATCTTGCCGGCCATGAAATATAGCGCGCTTGTGCGCCTGGTTGTTTATTCGAGCCTAAGGTGGGATAATCCATAAAATCTCGAACTGATGCGTTTCCCCCCATAGACACGAGTGCATGGGCGCCAATTTCAGGCATACTTATAGTGGAGAAGAAGATCCTGGATCGAAACCAATGATTATCTTGTCAGGTACCTAAATTCAGGGGTGTGCCGGCTATAAACGTTCAGTAGCCATGCGCATTCCTATTTTTCACCGATTGGCCCCATTCCACTACGACTACACCTGAGTACCACTCCATATTTGTCAACCCTTTTAACTCAAAGGCTACAAATACCTAAATCTTAGGTCAAAAAAGAAATTCAAATAACTTAAAGTGACTTGTAAAACAAGTCCACTCCCTTTGGTTACCACGCTCTGATTGACCATGTTTTACGACGCCAGCTGCAAGTCGAATTCCATCCTAGGAACTAAATATGTTTCGCCAAGGACAATATATTTCCCAGTGGACAGAAAAATAAATCAATTCTGCAGGCAGCAGGGAGTTCATCCGACCTGTAATGATTTACAGACCATGGTTTGCCAGCAATGCACTGCGCATGTCGAGGTAACCCAACCGAGCTACATGCTTGACCACAATGTCAGGGACAGAAAAAAGAAAAAAAGAAATGAATCCTTACTATATCCGAGTGCCATCAAACACGCATGATCTATCAAGTCATACCTCCCCGGTAAACTGAGGTTAGTTGCGAAAAAAACGATCTGCAGTGGATGTTTCCCATCATCATATTGATAGCGGTTACTAATGTCGAAATCCAAGTCAAACAGAGTGGATGGCATCAAAAAAAAACCAAAGAACTGATAAGTGGGTCTTACTGCCTATCCTTGATAGACCCTACTCGACCCTGTTCGCAGAAATACGTTGTGAACACGGGTTTTTTCTTTCCCGCCCAGAACATCTCTTTATTTCCTGCATGCTCCCTTTTTCTTTTTCCTCCTCCTCATATCTGCAGTTTTTTTAAACGCTGATCTGACCTATCACATGTATTATCATGAGAAAATGTGGATGAGGCAGGACACCCTTACCACGAGGCGACGATCCAAACCCAGGAGAAGCGATGCTCAGTGCATGATGAGACGTTATACACAACTCGGCTGCAGAAAACTCATACCTCATTTTCGAGACGACAGCCAACTCACGCGTGTTGTTCTCATCGGCTCTCGACCCACCAGCGTTGAGGTGTCCTTCAGGACATTCCTTGTTTTTCCACCCTGAGTCGGATCTTCAGCGCCTTCATGCATGGAAAGAATAACGTTATCAGACACTTTTGTCTCGACGAGCGAAGTGGTGATGACGATGAGGATGATGGTGACGATGACGATGACGGCGATGGTGATGGTGACGAGGGGAATCAATATATTGCCACGATAGCATGGTCCATTAATTTTATGTTGGTGTCCTGTTCGCAGCTAATTCCCTTGAAGAATATTCACGATCTGAAGAAGCTGGTCATCACGATAGTTAAAACGTGAGTGAAGGCGTGGAGGCAGCTCATTAGACGTAGCATTAGGCAACCGTGGTGACAGCTGTTAAGACGGGCAGGTGGTCGATGAATGGATGCGGAAGGATCAGGGAAGGAGAAAATCGGGCAAGCAACAAGAGAAACACCGTTGGGTTGTGGCTACTCACGAAGGCTTCTTGCCCAACGAATTGGTGGTGGCTAGTTCCTGTGGGTGTGTAAAGCCCCCACCCCCAAAGCTAACCGAAATTCAGGACGAGTGATATCCCATGAGAGATGTTTCGTTTCGTGTTTTCTAAACGTAGTAGTTTCCCTCCAATTAGTCTTGCTACCACTTACCACAGAGAATCAAAGCAATTATAGCACTAGCTTTAACTTTTAAATATGTATCTCGTAGCTGTAATTGCGGTAAAAAAGAGGTTGGTGAAATAATATGGAAAAGGTGGGGATTGAACTCCCCCCTCTTTGATTCGAAAAAAAAACTGTTTAGCTCATCTTTGTGAAGCGTGTCATCCTTAGTGCAGGGGCCATGCTAATCTTCTCTGTATCGTTTCAAATTGACCAAATGTCCCGAAGGACAAAGCAACCTATTTTTTGCAAATTATGAGTGCCCTCCACGAGCCACTAGCAACCAGCCACCATAACGTAAACGCCACCAACCACAAAATACGCCCACCAATCTCGCTCCAACTGAGCCAAACCCCACAATTGTTTACCGAATTTATGTGCTTTGTGGGAAGTATAAACAGTCCATTCTAAAAAAAGAGTTACATATTAAATACGAGTATATTATAGAGAACACTGCGTATGAGTCACGAATAGGTCCTGGGCAAATCCCCAACATCGTTCTGTGCTAGGCTATGTCCGAGGGTGTTATTTAAAATCTCCAGTGCTAAGTCCGTGAAGGTTACCATCCTAAAAGTCACCTGCTGCCTGTAAATTGTGTTTCAGTAGCGTTTCTTGAGTAAGCAGCGAGAAGAAATCCCCTGATAGACGAAACGGATTGGCTTTGTTGACCCTCACTTTCGACTTCCCGGAGGGCTTCTAACATTCCCAATTTATCATACCTTTGATTTTATCTACACCTGGGGGTAACTCTATATTTTTGGGAGCTTTATCATGTAGCCCTAAATGGGTAGGGTTTGTGGAGCAGTGGGCTTCTCGTCCTGTGCTGAGAATTCCAGATCATGCACTGTCACTCGAGATACACAAACCTAACCCCCCGATCACAGGCAAGATTTTAGAAAAGGAAGTTCATCCCAAGTGCCAGAATTTTTAAAAAATCTCCCCACAAATGCAGGTTTCCCTTTGGCTTGCTGTTATTCCAGGGACGAGCCACGGTTGTAACTTGTCATCTGCAGCAAGCCTTTGGTGCCACTTGTGGAAATCTTCTTGGCAGGGACACATGGAGGCCCGTGCGTCATTCGCGCTCCTGCGATACCTCAAGCGACTTAACTTCAGGGAAGCTCTCGGAAGGTATCCGGAATCTACAATTACGCCCCCTCAAACCCGCTTAATTCACTATCGCTAAGCATTATCGACGGAACTTCCCAGTCTCCCATGTTGTGATCCTTTTACTGGGCTGCACTTGGGCTTCTGTCCGACTATCCCACTGCCCGTCGTTCTTGTTCGCCCCTATTTCAGAGTCTGTGAAGAGCTTCACCTCTGTCTCGAGATTAAAATATGGATAACATCTCAGAGCTCATCGAGCGACTGTCTAATGATGAAGTATGTTGCTATAGCATTTACCTCCGATCCATGCCACGTGCGCGCAAAGGTGCAGGAGTAGGAACGAAATAATGGAGGGTTCGGGCATTGACTAAAAAAAACAACCATCTCAACAGGATGCTGTCAAAAAAATGGCTGTCTTCAAGCTTCAGACCAACATTGGAGATCCCTCGTTTGCGGAACGATTTATCGCCCAAGGTGGTTTATCGAAGTTACGAACACTGGCACTGACAGCCAGCGGTAACACGCTCGCATACTCCCTCACCTCATTCTCACGACTACTGGAACTCGATAAAGGATGGGACTACGTCAATGCAGAGCTTATATCAAGGGTACATTCCATTCTTATATGCCCACACGCTAGGAATGCTCGTCAGGAGGTTTATCTGACACGAATCCCACACAGGTGGTCGAGTTAATAGTAACCCATCCCCTGGTCAACATCCTCCGCGGCGCAATGTCGATATTGGTTTCCATTGTGTCGCATCCACATATGTCTTCCGCCCGTGGGTCTTACACTGGCCCATTCGGGTTTCGTGCGCTGAAGCCGGCGATTGGAGCTCATCCACAGTTTTTGGAGATGCTGGTGAGCCGGTTGTCATCAGCGGATCATGCCCTGTGTGCAAATTCGCTGCAATTGATTAATTCGTTGATGAGGGATGCCATCACGAATGATGCAGACAATGAGTGGCCTAGGTTTATAAAGAGGTTACAAGACTTGGGAGTTATCAAAGCTGTTTTTGTATGCACGGTTCTCTTCACAATCCTTGGGATAGCTTTCTGACCGGCATGTTCTATAACAGGTCCTCATGCAATCTTCTGCCCTCCAAGATCTGGCCCACCCACTTCTTGAGTTTCAAGCACTAACAAAAGTACTGCTACGTCGGTGGAGGGATGTTAAAGTAGACCTGGAGATGAAGGAGCACCGGATAGCTTTGAAGGGCCTACATTTAGCTAGTGCCCCAGAGCGGTCTTCAGATCCTTCTGCAAAGAAGAAACATAATCCTGAGAAATGGAGGAGATTAGGGTTTGAAACCGAATCACCAACATGGGAATTCGGTGAGGTAGGGTTTCTCGGAATGATGGATTTGACAGATTTCGTGAGAAAGGATGAGGACGGATTCCGAAAGGTAATTTTCCCACTACTCACAGCTTCACCTACTTTCAATCCTTTTTGCTCGCCAATTACGGAAAATAGCACTAAAATCCATCTAGGTTCTTCTCGAACAAAACGCCAAAGCGCCAGACTCCCGTTGCCCTCTCGCCAGGGCCTCCATAACTGTAACCCTAATCCTCTACCACCAATTTGGTGTTTCCAACAGCACCCTCGATGACGCAAAGACCTACGCCGTCCTTGAATCACGCACAAACTACGAACGCGCTTTCCGTCCCCTCCTCCTACAATGGTCTCGCCTACACACCGCTGCCCTCTCGGCTTTTCTCCGTCTCTGGACCGAAACCGGTGCCTGTGCTGATGATTTTGATAAAGTCGCAGAACTCGTCCGTGTGCTCATCTACCATGTTGTTGGACAAGCCCCACGGACAAAGGAAGTTCAAGACGTTGAAGAGGAGTTGACGTGTTTTGAGTATTTGAGACTGAGGGACCTGCAAATGGAGATTCTAGAGACGACGTATGAAAATGCGTGGGGTAATCACCTGAAGCAGGTAAGAGAGGAATTAAAGGCAGAAGCACTACAATTCGTGAAAGAACAGAGGATACGCTGTTTACTGCACGGAGCGTGGTTCCCGGTATCGAGTGGTGTGAGGGCGGAGAGTAGTGATAAGAAGGGTGGACAGAACGCACAGAGTATAGCATGGAGATATGTGAGGTTGAGCCATAACAGAAGATATTTGCATTACTGTGATTATGAAATGGAGACAGCTTATGAGCCGAAACTGGAGGAGCTACCAGAAAAGAGTGAGCCCTTCTGTCCCTTCCGATTACAAAGTACTAACAGCCTCCAGTCGACCTATCGATTGTCTCCTCCGTAGTCTCCAACGTTGTTCCGGCCTCCATCGATTCACATAACTCTTCAAACACGCTAACCCAATCCTCGAAACTTGCCTCCACAAAGATCACCATCCACGGCTACCCTCCTCCCCCACCTGACACACCTCCTTCACAGCAGCAAGAGATGGTTCTCCTTACACTCCATCCGCAAACTCACTCTGTAGCATCAGAGTGGCTGGATGGATTACTGATGCTGTTGAACCAACAACCGATTACGAGTGAGACTAGCAAGTTGATTAATTTGGTTACCAATTACGGGTTGAAGATCAGGTTGCTGAATGTGAGGTATACGGATGACTTTCATACAAATCCGCCGGATTTGCCAGGAAGGGAGGGGGTCGATGATGATTATTATTATAGTTTGTTTGTTTGAGTTAGCGTTGTTGGTGTAGTATTGGGTGGGGATATGGGGTATGGAGTGTAAGGAGGCCTGTTTTTAACTTCATTTAGTGCTTTTCTTTGTCGTTTTGCTTGAGTACAGATAAGGTGTGTATTGGGGCTTCACTTGTATAATTGTTTGAACGAATCAGCCCTATAGAATTCGAAGGGTGTATAGCATAGCGTAGTGCTTAATATCAGATACCTCGGCATTGTACGAGTGCAAAACGAAACGCCCGCTGCCCTACAGGAAAACGTGCTACATGAAAATGAGACAAAAATAAAGAAACATTGATTGTAATCCTACGTCAATCTGATTCATCACTACAGAGTCTCAGTCGACATTTGCGAAGTTTGCGCTATTTTTTTTCCCTTGGGGTTAGTTTATGTGGAGATATGAAGTATCTAGAGTTTCTTCTCCGCCCTCACTATACTTACATTTCTGCGTCAATTTCAGCCGCTCTATTGATTTCAATTAGCTACTTCCGGCCTAGAATTCCTTATAGCTTGGGGCAGGACCACATACCAAGTTCACCACTCGTCTGCGACATCTCCTTCCTCATAGCCTCTTTCACAATCTCTGCTTCCGCCTTCTCTTCCTCAAGCACTTTCAATTTCCCCTCTAGCTCCTTCACCTTTTCCTCCAGCTTCCAGTGCTCCTCGGACTTCTTCGCGATCGCCTGTCGCGCTACCTCTCGCCCTTGAGAAATCCCCTCCTTCTGCCACACATGTCTCGTCAACAGCCCACGCAGATCACCGGCAGATCCCTTGAGGTTAACGTTATTTTTAGCTAACAACGCAAACACATCAACGATCAAATCATCTCGCAACCCACGTCCAGGGCTGCCAAAGACTCTCGGAGCTGATTTTGGGGTGATTGGGGTGATGGAGCGGAGACGGTCTGTCTGTGGGGGCGGAGTCTGGGGACGCTTAAAAAGGCTATTTTTGCCGGGGTGCATGGGAGGCGTTGTGAATATATCGTCGCCATGGGTTTCTTTTTCGGTTGTGGTGGGGAAGAAGCGCCCGCGTACACCTCGGATTGGTGTGTTCATCCCTTCGAGTCTGGATGATGGGAGACGGGATTTACTTGGGGAGGTGTGGGTGTTGGTTCTGCGTTCTTTACGTGGGGTGGAGGGACCACTGGCATAGGTGCGGTTTGAGGTCTCTTTCCAGCCAGAGAACACAAAATCATCGTCATTGTCGTCGTCGTCGTCGGTATCCCATGAGGGACTGATTTCTGGATCAACGGCTGAGATACGTCGTTTGATGGGAGAAGATTGAGTACTGGGAGGTACAGGTCTATTTCTAAGGCTCCTCCTCGGGGTGGTAACCGGGGTTGGAGGTTCAAGCAAAGGCCTTGAAGCGGATTTTGATGGAGAATCATTGTTTTCTCTGGCACGTGCTACTTCGTCCCAGAGGAAGAATTCGCAGCCAGTATCGCGATTGGCACATGTATAGACTATTGCTATCAGATAACAAATGCGGGGTGATGATGGCGGGGGGTTTCTAACATTTACGGCCTTGATTGGGACCTTTCTTCTTCACGGTCGGGTATGCCGCTGGAAGCCTTCGTGCATGAGACGGGTCTAATGTCAGTGATGTCTGGCTTCGCACATCGCGATTGGTGGTTTTCGAACCGTGGATTGCAATTACCTAGAGCAGGTTGTTAGTAAGAGTATGTAAACAGACGATCAACACAAGCTAGTACGCACACTTCCAACCATCTTTATCTAGAAGTCCCTTCTTGCTTGGCTTCATCACTGGGGGAGTCTGTTGCCTTCTTTGCCGCAGGGTTCTGAACATTTCTGTTAAGGTTGTATTTTGGTGATAACGTTGAGATATTCAGGCAGGCTCTCGATTAAATCGTGGTGTTTCGTCCTCGGATGGGAGGACTGCTTTGGGGTTCACGTGGTAGCCTGGACAACTGTACGACATCGATTGGTCGTAGGTTTAGCACGCGTAGATATTCTTATTTGTTGTTTTATCATCCTTGTTGTGACGACGGCGAGCAATGGGTCTGGTATTGATTGCTGAGGTCACCTGTTATCACTCGACGAGATCTAACACTAGTTTTGGTTGCCGTCTCATCAGTCGTTGGGGCATTTATAGCAGGGAGTGGAGGGATCGAAAGCTGGTAAAAGCAAGACTCGATACTCTGATAGGAAACAAGATGGAATAGTCACAAAGTAAACCCTCACATCTCAAACTCTTTTAATGATCCACCCCAATCTATTCTCCTTATTACGCCTCCCCTCCTTTCGCTTATCCTATTTTTTAACTATTCCCACTGAAGGAAGATAACAAACGAAAAAACCCGACTAATAGTAATAATAACAGTGAATAAAAAAGCATAAACTTCACCAGCCCATATACACGCACAAACCCCCTAAAGGCAAGTAAACGAAAAGGGAAAATGGAAGGCTGGAGGGGAGAGAAAAAGAACAGAGGGAATAAAAGTTCGTAAGAGTTAGTGACGTAAAGAATCGTAAGAAAAATCAAACTAGGCCCGAAGAGAAAAAAAATCAAAGAAGACTCCTACCAAGAACCAACCGGGTATGTGTAACCAAAAGAAGAGGAGAGAAAGAAGAAAGGAAAAAAAAACCAAGGAAAGAATAGAGTACAAAACCATCCTCATCCCGTCATGTAAGAATAAGAAAGCCCGCCACCTTCAGAGAGCCTGCGCACAGGAGCGCAAGCTCTCTCTTCGCTAACGTCTCCCCCTCGCTTCCGCCATCCTTCTCTGCAACTTCCCATACACATCCCTTGCCCACGCTTCCGTAACCACTCTCTCTGGCACACCTTTATCTCTCACATGATCTACTGCATTCTCCAGCAACAACCGCAAGCTATCCAAAGAGATATCAACAACGTTATCTCTTGCCCTATCTGGGTTCAAGAATGGGTCGTCGTCAGACAGCATCATCCGTATCGTTGGCCTCTCATTCTTATCCCTTGCTAGACAGCCTTTCATCGTGTTGATCAATGACAATGGGACAGGTACCCCACCGATACCTGTCGAAGGGTACTCGATTGGGTAGTTTGGATCTGGGATCGCGTTGATCTTTTGGTACATCGACGTGAGGTGCGCGAAGGGGCCACGCCCGTATGTCATCTGATATAGAATACACCCCAAACTCCACACATCACTCGGCGCTCCGAGTTTCATTAGCCTCGGTGCACCAACGCTAGCCATGGCCTTGCCAGAAGAAGCGTTGATATCGACGATTGCTTCCGGGGACATGTAATTTAATGTCCCGACCTGGGATTCGCGGTGGACGTTGACAGTATCATCCTGGATCGCATTTGCAATACCGAAGTCAATGAGCTTTAACCTACCCTGGACGAGGAGAAAGTTGGCAGGTTTCAGGTCAGAGTGGATGATGTTGAGGTTGTGTACGGCCTCAACACATTGGAGCATCTCGCGCCAGTAGTAGCGGATGAAGGAAACATCCATTTGGGAGTCTTCATTTCCGTGACGGAGAGTGAGAACTTTTGCAAGATCGGTTTCACCGCATTCCATCAACTGGTAGAGGAAAATAAATTAGATTTTAAGTCAATGCTAAAAAAAGTAAGTTTGTTGGGTAGCGTACCAAGGTTAAACACTGCTTCTGATCATTCATTTCCCAGTCATACAGCCTGATAACCCTCTCGACGCCTGCAAGTTTCCTCAAGAGATCAATCTCTCCCTTGTATCCTCGAATTGCCGACTCCCCATCCTGGGATGTGAAAGTGACCTTTTTCATAGCGAGCATTTTGTAGTTCTCAGCCATAACTTTATACACTTTACTTGAACCGCCCTTCCCGATCGCATCCAGGCGTCTATAAGGCTTTCCATTCACATGAACTACAGACCGCTGTTTTCGCGTTGCCTGTTGAGAACTTGTAGCTGATGCACCGGCAGTAGCAGTCACGGCATCTAGCAACGACATCTTTGGTGGCGGGGGTGCTGGCCGTAAAGGCGTGTTGTTACTTTTCATGGACAGAACATTTTTCTTCTCTCTTTCTGGAGAAATATATGCCGGGGTGGCGACCAATGATCTATGGTCTTTTTCTCCTGAAGGCGAGATTCGAGATGAGACGGGTTTAATCTCTTCGGCAGAACTTAGACGCTTAAACGACGAAACCACAGACGAAGGGCGACGGAAGGCCGGCGGAGGGGGCATGTTCTCCTTGTCCCTAGCTGCCATTGCTTGAGGAACGGCTGCGGCCGCTGCGGCCGCCACAGCTGCAGCGCGCGACATAGATGATGCTGACCTAGAGCGCATGCGCTCGAGTCCAGGCGATCCTGATCGGTCTTCCGGGGTATTCGAGTTTGTATAGGCACCCAACGAACGTGGAATCTGATGAAGTGATGATTCAGGGCTTGACCTTCTCGACCTCCGAGACATCATAGAGAATGATGCTTCTCCGACAGGAACCTCCTCTCTGGCGGCAGCGGTTCCATAAGACCCCTTAGAGCTAGAACCTGAACTAGGTTCATCACCCTCCTTGACCTCAGTAGGGCTGCTACTCTCAGCATCCTCGCCAATAGCGTATCCATCGTATCCATCACCCTGATCGCTTCCTCTCCTCGGCCCTCTTCTCGGCGGTCCAGCCAGCCCACCCAACAATCCCCTCCCAGCACGTTTCCAGCGGATTGCAGACGCCGAGGTAGACGGTTGAGCCATCGTCATAGTGGGTTGATTTGCTCCAGATGGTCGAATAACGCTTCCATAGCTAGTACCATAGTTCCGCCCTTCGATCTCTTTGTTCACTTCCCCAGAGTTGCTTGAAGAGGATCCAGACGAGGTCCTCGTCCCGCCAAAACCCCGACGTGAGTACCGTCCAGGGGCAGGTGTGACCAACTCTCGCGCAGTTGCATAGTCGGGGCTTTGTCTGCGGCTGATTGTGTATGGTTCATTTTGTTGTGTTTGGTATTCATCCCGCGGAGGAGACTGGCTCCAGCTCAGTCGTTTTCGTGATTGTGGGACAACAGGTTCATCGTATTGCGATTCCATAGGCGTATCTTTCTCTGAAGGCTCTGATTCAGGGAAGTCGTCGAGAAGCATTCGTGCGAGAGCACTCAGCTGTGGCGCCTTTCCACCATCATCATCGTCGTCATCGTCGGTATCGTTCATCCCTGTTTTTCTGTTGCTGTTGGTCGCCATTGATGAGAGGGGGGAAGTTCGTCGGGAGTGTGAAAGATATGGGCTTTGTCTTCTTTGTCTGGTGGGACGGCTCAAAGCTGCAAGTGGGGATGGGGTTGAAACGGTGGTAGTGGTTACTGACATTTTGATATACAGAAGAGGGGAGATAATTCTTTATCGGGAGAAAGAATTAATTTTAAATTTAATGGGCCTGGAGCCGCATGTGGTGATATGCTGGGCGGTTAGTAGACGGCGAATGTTGGCGGTGTAGGGGGGTGGAGGGGGTTATTGTTGTTTGACGTAGGAGAGGAGAGGGAAAGGGAAAGGAAGAAAGGGCAGAAGCGAGGACGGATGGACGGATGGTGTTGGTGTCCGCTTTGTTTACGCACACGCGAGGAGAGCAAAGTGCAGCCATCTCGTTGCCGTAGCAACCTTCCTTTGCTGCCCTATCAGCTACATGCGTGTAACTCCATGCACTTTGACGAACCACTGGCGACCAGTCCCTTCCCCTGCAGATCTGATCCAGCTCCCCACACGTGCTACAGATAAGATGTATGCAAACAAGTACATGAAGTTACCAGGTTGGCTAGGTTTGAGGACATTATGGATAAGCCTGGCTAGCTAGCTACTTACGAGAAATAAATATCGCTAAATAGATTTTTTAAAAAAATAGACCTCCCTTCCTTCAAACATAATGTCTTAAATAGGCAGAGTTGTGAAATTGCCTTGTGAGTTTTACAATACAGGGGTATCATTTTCTCCCCACAGGCGATCTTTTGAAACGAGAAAGGGACGGTAGAAAAAACATTCCAACTCAAAATTTTAAATAGAGCTGTGCTGTGTTGTTTACCTATTATTTTTACGGCTTCTAGTACTCGTTGTCATCAGCCTCAGGGATGCTGTCCATGGCAACCTCCTCGTAATCTAATCAAACTTGTCAACAAAGATCCCCAGCATGTAACTAATTTCAGGAGCAGCTTACCCTTTTCGAGAGCCGCGAGATCCTCCCTAGCTTCAGAGAATTCTCCTTCCTCCATACCCTCACCAACATACCAATGCACGAAGGCACGCTTTGCATACATAAGATCAAACTTATGGTCAAGTCTTGACCAAGCTTCCCCAATCGCAGTATTGTTCGAGAGCATGCTGACCGAACGATCAACGGGTGCGAGCTCGCCTCCCGGAACACACATTGGCTTCTGGTAGTTGATACCGAGCTCTGATCAAATCGTCAGTTTACTATCCCGCTAGTTTTCATGCAGCCGGGGCTATAGGCTTACTAAATCCAGTAGGACACCATTCGACGAGGGTAAAGCTAGCCTTAGCCTTAACCGTAGCAACGGCAGATGTGCATTCACGTGGGACAACATCGCCACGATACAGTAGAGCAACAGCCATGTATTTCCCTTTTCTCGAGTCACAAACAACCATTTGGTTGTTAGGCTCGAAACATTGAAAAGTCAACTCAGAGACCTTAAATGATTCGTGAGAGCTCCTGGACGCAGAAATGACAGGCGCGTAACTGATCAGTGGGTAATGAATACCTGCAACTTCAAGTTAGAATGTCTCTAAAATAATATGGACGAATTTTCTTACGAGGATAAGGAACTAGATTCGTTTGGAATTCGCCCAAATCCACGTTAAGAGCCCCGTCGAATCGTAAGGAGGAAGTGATAGAAGACACCACCTGTGCAATCAAGCGATTGAGGTGCTCATGGTCCGGACGAGGAATGTCAAGATTCCTTCGACAAATATCATAGACAGCTTCATTATCGACCAAGAAAGTACAATCCGCATTTTCGATGGTGCTATGTGTCGATAGGACAGCGTTATATGGTTCGACGACCGAAGTGCTTACTTGCGGAGCTGGGTACACGGCGAATTCGAGCTTTGACTTTTTCGCGAAGTCTGCAGAAAGGCGCTCTAGGAGAAGAGCACCGAATCCAGAGCCCGTACCACCACCGAAGGAATGGAAGACCAAGAAACCCTGGAGACTGGAACAACTATCAGCCATACGGCGGATACGATCGATTACGTTTTCCAGTAGCTCTTTGCCAATGGTGTAGTGTCCTCTCGCATCTACCAATGAGGATTAGTATTCGTTCAGCCCACATCTATGAATGATCTAATATTTACAATTGTTGGCAGCATCCTCTTTTCCACTAACCAGGAGCTCGGGATGGAAGAGCTGCCGGAAGGCACCAGTTCGAATTTCATCAATTGGCTGGACAGTGGATCAGTTACAAAGGTTCCATGCGTTCAGCTGTAGCTTTTCTACACGGGAACCAACCGAAGGATCTAGATCGATGAAAATCGAACGAGGTACATATTTCCCATTCCCAGCTTCAGTGAAAAAGGTCTCATAAGAGCCACCAGCAGTGGCCGTTGTGTCCGGATCTGGGCGCCCATCCATCTTCAATCCATGTTCCAGAAGGTATCTGTACATCACGGACCTCTAGTCAATACCCTCCAATCATGAAAGACGCAAAAAGAGAGCATTACAGTTCCCACGCACTGTTCCCTAGCTGCACACCGGCCTGGCCAACGTGTATATGGCAGATCTACGAGTAAATTTGATTAAAGTTAGATGATGATGCATGCATAAATAGTTCCAGGGGATGATGTGGAATGGATCAGGGATAACAGGTAGCAGGACAAGCAAGTAGCAAACTTATAATTCACGGGAAGTGCAGAGATGTTACTTACTTCACCCCTCATTATTGTGTAGTATTTGTGGAGTCGTGAAGTAGCTAAGAAGGGAGATAGGGGAAAGCACAGCTACAGAAAGAGGATAGTGAACACAGAAAAACTATCACCGAGAAAGTCGAGATGGGGATGGAGCGAGAGCTTGAATCTCAGGCTTGGCATTCTGTCTTGTTGGGTAACGATTGGTGACTTGTCGCATTTGACATCGCATGTTGGTCTCGGCTATCAGATTGGCCCCTGTCCCGATAATGACGCAGGACGATCAAGGCAGCAAAATTCCCTCGATATGGTAATTAAGTCATTGCCTGCTTCAGGGGCTATTATGTCCCTTTCTTCAAACATCACTAACCTGCTCAGAAGAATTAAGTGTGAATGTGGCTTGCCAGCTGCGTGTCTCGGCAGGGGAAGAATTCGGAAGCAACTCTCCCGTCGGCGGCGGTCCCTGTCACTCGTGTTACCGTGTCACCACAATACTGCCGTTCCAACTTCCAACCTCTGAATCAGCAAATAATTCACCTCGATACTGCTGATCGACAATCTATGACGACAGTGGCGTCATTGGCATCCCGGGAGGGTCCTTATAGCTTACATATTCGGTTTTTTTTTGTTCATCTTTCCTGGGATTTTCTCCGTCCTTAAATGTTTTGCTCGATATGCGGATATACCGAGAACTGTTGTCAGCCTATCAATACTAAAAGTAGCGAACCGTCGCGGCTGGGAGAGAAAGGTCTAAACATCTAACGACAGCGCAATTTCGAACGGCCCTGTCTCCCCTCCCCCAAGATGCGTAGTGGAGATGCCATCATCTCGATCTTCCAGGCTAGCTCATCTTGAGGGGATTTCGGGGAACTTATGATATAAAGATGTGCTGTATCCCCGCTCCTTGTACATTACTAGAGTTTCACTAAGCTCTAAATTTGACAAACAATCTCCGTATCTCTCACGTTTCTGAACTACTTTTGCCTGTCGTTTGCAGTGATCCTGGGCTCGATCCTCTGATCCTGAACAGTCGCTTCTGATACTAAGTTATCTATTTTTCTCTTTCCCAGCTTTTCTTTCGCTATAATTGCGTGTGCCGGTACCAGAAGTCCGTGATCCGATATTTCACTTTTTTTTCATATACACCTTCGACGGGTGGAGTATTGATATTCACCCTTCCCCACAAATGTCAACCCCAGTACACGAAATCCCTGAACCATCATTTCCCCACCATGGCCCTCCTGGAAGCTATCAACGACGCCCTTCAATTCCGGCTCATATGGTAGAAGGATCCTCGGGTGGGCATACATATACGGATGAACTTCCACGCCATCAACTTCACGATCAATTGGGGCCTCCAACGGGTACTACAACTTCCGATGATGGACAGCCTCACTATATATCAAACTCCCGAATACGAGAAGAGAATCACCGACTTGAAGACGACCTAGAATTGCTAAGAGCAGAAAGAATTGTCACCAATGCATCTGGAAATGGCGGTCCAGAGAGATCTAAAAGTAGGAGGGATCGTTCTAGATCACGGGTGACCGAGATTGAGCCGGTGGACGACTTTGATATCTCCACAAACCCTGTTCATGATAATGGAAAAGGTGTCTGGAGGCCCCCAGAGAAGCCGGCGAATAAACTTGCAAAGCTTTTAAGAGCGGTAAGTATCAATATATAATCTCATGAGATAGTAAAAAAATACTTCTGTAAATTCCAAGCTAAGAATTGTCAAAGGTCCATGAATCGTCTATCATTATCCGATATTTTACATATATCATCCCCCTTGTCTTGGTCCTCTTGATCCCCTTACTTTTGGGTGCATTTATTTTCAAGGAAGCAGCCGTGGGAGATGTCTACCTGCTTTGGTTCATGGTCTGGCTCGAGGTGGTCTGGCTATCATTATGGGCAGGAAGAGTAAGTACCTTCGTGTCTTCAATATTTGGAAGCTCACTTTTAACTTAATTTACAGATTATCGCGAAATGCCTCCCATACGTTGTAGGACTTATCACTAGCGTCTTCACCAACAGCAGCAAAAAATGGAAAGACATGGCCCGCATGCTTGAAGTTCCAACTACACTGTTCTTCTGGTGGCTAGCCATCTTTGTCTCTTTCCTCCCGACTATGACGAACCACCATAATAACGGCGATAAGACTACGCGGTACTGGGAAAACCGTGCAAACATTGTTCTTATGTGTTTCTTTATCGCCATGATTTTAAATCTCGTTGAGAAAATCATCATCCAGCTCATTGCAATCTCATTTCACCAGAGAACCTATGAAGATCGAATTGAGCTCAATAAATTCCAGATCGGGTCCCTTGCAAAACTTTATACGTACTCGAAACGGTTTGAAAAAGAACGGGATTTGGATGAGAAGAGGGATTCAAACTTAGCGAGCGGGGTGAGGACGCCGTTAGTAGTGTTGCAGCAAGCGAAAGCAGGAGCGCAGAAGACTTTTCATAAAGTTGGGGATGTTATGGGGAAGGTTGCTGGTGATTTTACTGGGAGAGAGATTTCATCGAGTAAATCCCCGCAACAAGTCGTGCTCACGCTGCTTTATACCACTGAAGGTAGTCAAGCGGTACGTTTTCCATTCCGGCCCCTTTTGCTCCCCCATTACTTGGAGAATATCCCCTATATAACTTACCTCCCACTGACATAACTCGCAGCTGGCCCGCCGTCTGTACCGTACCTTCATCCGCGACGACCTTGAGAATGTCAACGCTGAAGAACTTAAACACGCCTTTTCCTCTGAAGAAGAAGCCGAAGCTGCTTTCACCATGTTCGACCGGGATCTCAACGGCGATATTTCCTGTGAGGAAATGGAACTCGCATGTGTTGAAATCGGTCGCGAACGCAAAGCTATCACAGCATCCCTAAAAGATCTTGACAGCGTAGTTGGCAAACTCGACGATGTTTTCTCTTTCATCGTGGCTGTGATTGTCGTCTTGGTGTTTCTAAGTTTGATCTCGAAATCGACGGCAGGTGTACTCACATCTGCGTCGAGTTCGGTCCTGGCATTATCATGGCTATTTTCTCAGACAGCACAAGAGTTTCTGGCGAGTATTATTTTCGTGTTTGTAAAGCATCCTTTCGATGTGGGTGACCGGGTAGATATCTACAACACTGGGGCTAGCACCATCGATACTTTCTTTGTCAAAGAGATTGCTTTGATGTACACGGAATTCAAGAAGCTGGAGGGACACGTTGTTCAAGCTCCAAACTCACTACTAAACACCCTCTTCGTTCTAAATATGCGACGTTCCGGTGGCTTAGCAGAGGTACGTTCACCCTCTCCCCGGGTGATAGCCCATGACTAACCCACCACACAGGCAATCCCCATCGTCTGCAAATTCGGCACCTCCCTCGAACAAATCGAAGAACTCCGCGAACGTCTCCTCGACTTTGTCCAATCTGAAAAACGCGAATACCAACCCAAGATCATCACCGAGCTCCGCGATATCCCCGATATGCACTCTGTCAAACTCAACGTCGTTTTCTTCTACAAATCCAACTGGCAAAACGAACTCGTACGTCTCCAGCGTCGCAACAAGTTCATGTGCGCGCTCATGGTCTCCGTCTCGGACGTTGGTATTGAGTCGCCAAATATGCGCTGGCCTGGACAGAAGAGTACCCAGCCGGTATTTCTACAATCTGTTAATACCGACCAGCTCCAGCAATCTGTGTTGGATCGTGATGGCGGACCTGATAAGCGTGATGGGGATTATAAACCATTTATTCCTGCTGGAGCTGGAATGCATAGTGGAATCCTCCGCTCGGATTCGAGAAATAGCGAACTGGATCGCACTACGAGCATTGGACGTTCGGGGAGTAGAGGTTCTGCGTACGGTCAATCGAAGAAAGTAGATTTCTCGCTTGGTGTCAAAGATATTGCATCTTCTGACGACTCAGGCGACGTCTTTGGAGACCGCCGTAAAATGCAGCATATACCGATGGTCCGTGTGCTTGAGGAACGGGAAAGAGAAGAAGAGGAAGCAGCTATTGCTAGAACTACCTCCAGAACATCTTCTGATTATGGTCCGGGGGTCGTCAGGAGGCATAGAGCGGGAAGCGGGAGTATCGTGAGCCATAGGAATAGGTTCTTCGGAAGTAAGAGGGGTAGTCTGGATGCCCCAGATTTAGAGACCGGGGCCTTCCGTGGGGTGGAAGGACACTATGGAAGGTTGAGTGCGGAGGTGCCAAGGGCGGGACCTAGCAATGAGCAACAGGCGACGGTAGAGTCTGTGGAAGATGTGGAATTGAGGAAGTTATGATTTACGCGTATATTTTGGTCTTACTCTCCCTGGGGTCATATGGAGGGAGGAGAAGAATGGCTTTAGAGTTTACCCTTGGATAGGGACGATAATAAGGGTTGAATAGCATCTGCATCAACACAGGCATCTGTATTGCCACGGGGTAGAGGGATCGAGGTTGAGCTTGGATTATGTCGAAATGATCTGATGATTTGGCATTATTATTTATTAAGATCTGTATATATCCCTTTGTTATATACTTTAAATGAAATTCTTTGGTAAATATTGTACAATGTAGACTCCCAAAACCATGGGAACATTTATAGTCTTGATCAGTGTCTGGCTCACGCATATTCAATAATAAAATAACTCCGGCACCAGGCGCCCTCTATGTGTTGTGTATAAGGAAATTCTTAAACGACGACCAAGTATCTGAATTGACATATCTGCAAATCCATATTAGCAACTTACTCTACTAAGGTTTTCACTAGAAACCGACCGGGGATAGGGAATCTTACAGATACTTCATACTACTCCTCAAACTCGGCTGTATGCTCTCCGGATGCCACCTAAACAACCACATAACCAACGCCCAACTCACACTCGCAAACACCGGCCAGCCCGCATCAGCAACCCTCGTCCCTATTGGACCTCTCACCATCTCCCCCTTCTCCCCTTTCGTCCCACCCACACTCAGCTTCGCCAGCGCCAAAGCCACCCGCGCAAACACATAGATGACGATCTGCTGATTCACACTGGTCTGATTTCCCCGTCCAAACACAACATACCCACCCAGCAGTCCAGCAATGAAGCTATCCCCCGAGCGCTCCTTCCCAGCGTTGGCGCGCGAAAGAGCATACATAGACGTTTTGTACAGCGTCACGAACATAGCAAGGTTTTTGGAGTGTGTGCGCGTAGCTTTAAGGACCGCAGAGATCTTTTCGCGGAAAGTCCCGGAGCGGAAGAGGAATACCATTACTAGGGCGTGTGGGAAACGGACTTTTGCACCGTAGACGAGGCCGTTTCGGAGCCCTTTGACGATGGCGAGGATGTCATGGTTCTTAGGGTCTAGGATGAACCGGTTTATGGATTCCTGCGGGGAGTTAGCGGGGAGGGGCTTGTAGAGGGGTTGTTGAGGGTTCGTACTGATATTACTTCCATGGTGCTGGCCATCGTGGTGGTGAGGGAGACGTGTTGACGTGTGCCGAGGCTGCTGCTGCACAGCTTGAGCTTATCTTGAAAGGGGTGGATTGTGAACGAAGGACTATGGACACCACGATGAAGAGAAATAGAAGAAGCTGAGAGTTGTTTGTGGGGGAGGCATGCCTCCAGGGTCTGCGATGAGGAACCGGGGGAGGGGGAAGGGAAGAGAAGGGGGAAGGGAAGACATCAGGGTATCCACGGCACACATGATAGCTCGTTACTCGGTTGCGGCTCAAGTGGAGGGTTGCAGTGGCATGTGACGGTGAAGTCATCTCAGACTCGATAAAGATCATCACTCTCCTTCTCTCCCTCTAAGTTGGCATATCATCTTAAATGTCCATTAAATCGTCGGTCTCATAAACTCCTCTTCACCTCGATAATACTCCTTCCCACCCCCACCTCTCGCTCTTCTCTCACACTACTACATCTCCATCCTCCCCTCCCCTCCACCCCATTCACAAAATCAGCCACACTCCCTCCTACGCCAAAATAAATCTGTTTCGCGGCAACCAACCCCCTCCCTCCCTTCCCTAATACCCCTAGCAATACATCCGTAAACAACCCTGTCGTAGCAGGGGAGTAGATCGTTTCCGATGCCAACACCAGGTCATAAGAAGTGTTCAGAATTTCTAGCATATTATCACCCCATGCTCCAGATACGAAATCTATAGTGACCTCTAATCTCTGCAGATCAGCGGTGAATTCAGTTCTCAGAACTTCAGTGACGTCGAAATCTCCCTCCAGATCCCAGGCATCAATGGGAGTACGGGAGATAGCCCATGAAAGAAAGAGGTTTGGAAGGGTGACGAGACGGAGAACTTCAAGATTGTAGTCGGCGAGGGTGAAGTGGTGAGATGAAGCTGGAGCTTTAGTATGGCGGAGGGTACTGAGGATGGACTGAAAGAGATACAAGGAAGGAAGGGAGGTGCCGCATCCTAGCTGTGGAGGTGTTGGTTATCCTGTAAAGCTAGAGTGTAGGTAATTGTGGATGTAATATACCTCTAGCACTCTCCTCACTCCTGCCCACGCTTCTTCCTCACTCGCAAGATGCCGTACTAAATCAACCGAACATTCCCAACTCTTCAGTCCACCCTCGTAGAAACTGGTCTTGATGTCCTCATCCCCTAACCCTGCTAGCGCGCTTTTCTCCGTCTGTTCGCCTTCACCTTCACCTTCACCATCCACGCTGACATCGAGCTTGTCTTCCGCCATGAGCTGCATGCGGACATCATAGAGCTCTCGCCGTGGTATACGGATCGAAGGGGTAACATTGAGGGTAGAATATGAGATGTTCTGCGGGAGTGAGTGAACCTGAATTTCGGGGGTGTCAGCTGGTAAACAAATAACCCATCTCTTCGGGAGTGAACAAACCAGGTCCTCGAGGGAATGGTGTTTCGGTGGTGTCTGCGCAGGTGCTGGTTTCTGTATTGTAGGCTGCGAAACTAGGACACCACCGTCGCCCTCGCTGTCGCTATCATCACCACCGAAATTGAACTTGAAGGACATGGCGAGAAAGTTTGGCGGGGTTGCTTTTCACCCCACCACACCTTTCGACAGGGAATTTGTGCCTGCCAAGGCACCGTATCAGGGTAACATCAAACCCTGACCCACGTCCCAGGAACTTGAGCTTCAAGACCCATCCGTGACTCAGGCAGCAGAGTCTCGACATCTACGGCCTGCGACCGAGCGACCTCATGCCCACGTCGATAATAATATTCAAATCCGGATAATAAATCATGTCCGGGAACATCCGAGGGTGAGTTTCCCTCCTTGTGCTTGGAGCTTTGAGTGGGAGATGTAGCTGATGATTTGGGGTTGCTGCAGCTTTGGCTACTTGGAGGTTAGTTTTTGTTACCACTGGCTCTGGAATTATATCATTCCTGACAGATATACGTGATTGCGAGACAGATGGGGAGCTGATGGGTGGATATAGAATCTCCCTCCGATTACCTTCAGGAGGCTTTATCAGCAGCCAGCGACGGCATTGGCTATCTTTCGTCGCATGTTGCCGAATTTAGGTTTGTAGTCCTTTGTTTTTTGCAGCGAAGCTGGATGGATGGAAGGTTGTGAAGATGAAGCTTGAACGCCGTGAGCCTATGCAGAAGAGCCCACAACCTTTCCAGCAGCGGAATCACATCTTTACTAGACGGGCTTCAAGGGAGTTTGCGTTGACTCTTAGATGGTGTAGCAAAGGTCATCGTCACCTCACTGCTCTACAACGATAGCCCCATCCCACTCGTTGATCTCGAAGCCCTCGTGAGACCGGAAAGCTACAAGTTTGAACCCCTCTATTCTCACCTTTCTTCCTCTAACTAACTCGACTTAGAGAACGCGAAGATGCCTTTTCCAAGCTCCGCCGTCTCCACATCACCAACGAAACAGACCACACCGTAACCCTCGACCCTGTCTTTCGTAAAAACTTCCGTCTAGCCCTCACAGGTGGTGGAGATCATGACTCCTTCGGCGTCCCCTGTTCTCCTTCCACAAAAAAAAAAATCACGGTTTCCTTCCTCGATGATTATGCTCAACGCAAGTTCGAGGCGATCCTCCACTACATGGTGGGCACGCACAATGACACCAAGCCCGGTGAGGGCGTCATCACCCTCCTTGTATCGGGTGGGCTTATGGAGCGCCAGGGAACAGGCAGTCAAGCAATTATCACAAAGAATGGGTTCTCGTTTCTGCTGCAGGAGGGGAATAGTCAGATTTGGGCACTGTTGATTCAGTATCTCGACACAGCGGAGGAATTGGGAATGGAAAAGACAGATGTTCTGCATTTCCTACTGATGCTGGGGAGTTTGGAGCTGGGACAAGCTTATTCGGTGAAGACACTGACGGCGACGCAACGAACCATGTTGGCCGATCTACGCGACTACGGGATCGTGTATCAGCGCAAAGCAGCCTCAGATCGATTCTACCCAACCAGACTGGCAACGACACTAACAAGCGAGTCTGGCGGACTGCGGTCCGCAAGTGCAACCATGAATGCCGCAATGGGCGAGAAAGATGATGGTGGAAAGGGTTTCGTCATCGTTGAAACGAACTACAGAGTCTACGCGTATACCAACTCGCCCCTTCAAATTGCGGTCCTCAACCTCTTCGTCCGCCTGACCACGCGCTTCCCCAATCTCGTCTCTGGCCGAATCAGCCGGCATTCGATCCAAGAGGCTATTAAGATGGGGATCACGGCAGACCAGATAATTGACTACCTCACTGTCCATGCGCACCCGCAGATGCGCAAGAAGCTGGTAATCCTGCCCCCCACGGTTGTCGATCAAATCAGACTATGGCAGATCGAAGGGGAGCGCATGAAGGCTACTCCCGGTTTTCTGTTTAAGGACTTTACAACAGCGCTGGACTTTGAGGAGGTAGCACGGTATGCGGAGGAATTGGGCGTGCTGAGGTGGAGGAATGATGCGAAGAGGTGCATGTTTGTTACTAGGCATGAACAAATTGCAGATTGGTTGAAGAGGAGAGCAGCGGGTGGAGGGAAGAAGTAGGAGCTGCGTGTGCAAGGCAAAGAAGAGGGATGAGGAAAAAAGAAGAGGTGTGGGGCTGAATTTCGGCAATGGATTTTTTTCTTTTGGTCTTGGGTTTATAGGTGCGGTAAATGATTTGGGTTTTTTTTAGGGGGTAATAGCTTTCCTTTCCTCAAATAAAAATAGGGAGGAAAAAAAGAAAAATCAAAGTAAAATTATTGCTCTTGTCGTTGGTTCCTATAATGTTGGATGGTGCCTAGAATATGAAATATGAAATTAGGTACCAACTGCATATAGATAATAGATTCTTTTTTTTGGCAAAATTCGACTGGTGCTGGTGAGTAAAACATGCATTAGACCTGTTAACGTCCTACATTTATGATACCCGCAGAAGGCTTTTAGCGAAAAATGTGCATGCTTTATTTACCTCACAAATTCAGTCAAATAGACCTTCCCGATCCAGGGAAAGTACTCTACCTACATGTATATATACCCAACCTATCAAAAAAGTCGGCCAGGCGGGTGCGATTTGCAAAAGAAACCTCAGGATCTCGATCCTCGAGGAAATGTTAATAATGCAATTCACCCAACAAGGCTGAACAAACGAACATGGTGCATACTCGCCAGTCAGTCGACCCAAGTGTCAGCATGCCTTCCTTCCATCATAATTTTAATTCTATCCAATATTGACGTAGTGATGTTTGTTTTACGAGTCTCTACGAATCACGAAACTCCTGTGATCCCAGTTTGTTGTCGATGCATAGTTCAGACGAACTGCTTGCTATTCGGGTTCTGAGTCAATAAAACCGCCTCTCTTGGAGAGTAGCCTGGTTTGGATATCTGCAATGCGACCCGTATCCCGCTCACGCAATTTCCGTTCTCGTATGCCAACCAGAGTACGCGCATTGCGCACTGCCAACAGATCCTTGCATGGGAAGTGACGACACGGCATCCTCATTGTGTATCACTCGACATCTTAAATCATTGGAGATGGTTTATTTGCTGCGGGGTGGGCCGAAGGCGTAGCTCTTGACTCTGAATAGTATACAGCTGCGCGCGGTCCTGGAATAAATGAATGTTCGCCGATCCAGTCGATCTTACTCGGCTGGTGAGCAATGTGCAAATCCACGAGTAACATTTAGTAGTCTTGAGGCCTCGTGAGAAAGAGCATAATGTTATGTGTTGATCGCACACTAAATGGGCCTTAGGATAAATTCAAAATCTCGCCCCCACAATCAGTGTCTGCTTGAGCGGTGGGAACTCGGAATTAGGTTACGTCGCGCATAGCTGGTCATTATAGTTTTTTAAACTTAGTCTCAGTCTTGGGGCCTTTGAATTGTTAAAGTTGAGCCATATTATAAATTTCTTCAATTATCGCCAAGTATGGGATAAGTGTGATAGGCATTAAGATTATTACATAGGTATCGTTACTTTAAACAACTAGAAAATCTTCGGCATTAATCTTACCTCCGAACTCAAAAAAAAGTTGAGGGCCTGCTGGCGTGGTGGGCGTTGTCCAGAAGTTAGCTTTCTCCGTATCTTCCAATCCTTCAATCATGACCATAACCACTCCTATGGCTGGGGACTGCTAGTCCCTTGCATGTTTATAACACACTCTCCCGTACTCCTAGTACCCCCTTGATTCCCCGCACCTCCGGCCGCTCCTTGACCCCCAGCACTTCCAGTCGCTCCTTGATTCACCGTACTTACAACTGCCCTTTGGCTTCCCGCGCTCCCACTTGTCCCCTGACTCCCCGGACTCCTAGTACCTCTTTGGCTTCCTACGCTCCCGGCCATTCCTTGGCTTCTTGCATTTCCACTTGTCCCTTGGTTTCCTGCACTCCCGGGCGCTCCTTGATTCCCCGAGCCCCCGGCCACCCCTTGGCTTCCTGCACTTGCGGTCACTCCTTGGTTCACTACACCCGTAGTACCTCCTTGGCTCTTGGTGCTTCCAGAACTCCCAGAGGCGCTACGATTTCGCCCAAGGGCCCAATCTAGAACCTTGGAGAGAATCGTGGGATTTTTGGGATTTTTGGGATTGCTACGACTTTTCCAACAGATCCACCAATTGAGAGCGCCAAAAACTAGTGTGACAGGTAGAGAGACCCTCCAAAACTGTCCGTGATGAGGTGAAAGCTTGAAATCGTCTGGGCTTATCGAGAAATACTATCATGAGAAAAAGAACCCAGTCAGTCAATTCAATTCTCACTGTATCTGTTGGAGACGATCCGGGGAGCCTCTTCGTTTCTCTTGAGCACTTACCGAGGCCAAAAATCCCAATGGTAAAAACACTGTGGTTATGATTGTGAACATTGATATAATCTTTGATTGCTTTTCTAGTTCTTCTGTTTGCTTATCAATTGATTCTTTGTTCCCTTCCGAGAGCTTCTTGGTTTGATCTTCGGCAGTTTTTATTTGGGCTTCTGCAATCCCTAGTAGCTGTGTAGTTTGAACTGTGATTTCATCCTTGGTAACATTAATATGTTCTCTCGCGACTACTGTGAGGCTCTGGGTCTGGCTTTCAATAGTGGAGGTTTGGATGTTTATGGCCTGTAAAAGGGTAGTTTTTATAGCTTGGTTCAACTATCCATCTTTTTAGTCCCTTGAATCAGCTGGGTGATGAGAACCGGGAGGGGGGAATACATGTTTTCTTAATCTCTCCACCTTCCCTAGTAAGATATCAAGTTTCTGCTCGTATTTCTGCCGTTCCTCGATCACTTTATCGATCGCCTCCAAAGCGAGTGGTATTTGTTCATGTAGCCGGTTAATCACAGGCATATTTGCTGCAGCTCTCTTATAAGAGCCGTCTTTGACGGGTATTTTTATAGGGTTTTCATAGGTGTCTCGGAGATCTTCCAGAATTTCAATCTGGGATTGCACTACGCTCTTTAGGGTTGCGATACTGGCTGTAAGCGTGTTAAGGCGTTTCGAGTATTCCTCAGTCTCGATCACAGCGTGTTCCCTAGCAGCGCCTACGTGATTGTGAACCTTGCGCTCCTGCACTAATATCAGTAATCAATCTAGAGTTTCGAAACAAGGAAAATTTTAAACGAACTTCTGTAGATACTTGCTGACGGAAGTAGACGAGAGGCCTTCTTCGCGAAGTTGTAAAGATATTTGAGATTATCTGTACTAACGCGCGAAATACACCTATTCTATCTTGATGTGGATAGATTGGTCGTGGTCGATCTGAACTCGACGTTGGATCTGAGTGCTTGTCCTCTGCAGATCTGAACATCGCTATTGTATCTAACTCCATGCACCCACGCATTAGATCTCAACCCCCCATATTAGAGTGCCCAGAGAAAAAAGAGTTGGAAGCAAAACCGTCATCAAAAACCTTGAACCAAGTTTGGTGCACCAAAACCTCCTCCTTCGGCCCAACCGAGTCGGTATCACCTCCTAACGTCATACCTGATTCTAAAACCCTATATTCTGACAAACTCAAGCTCTCCGTCTTCCCAACAAGATTTTCAGAGAAATCAAAGTAGGGCATGTGAACCATGAGCGTCAAGACATCTTTCGGCCTGGAAGCGCTGAAAGAGACGCCAGATTCAAAGATGGTAGTAGCTGAAACTAGTGTTGTGAGCCTGTTCAAATCCAGCTCCGTTATCCTTCCTCTTGTGTTCGGATCCAACTGGTCCATCATCGCCTCTAGGAAACCCTAATATAGCAGGTGAGAGTATTAGCTTGGTTTTTATCTAGGGGTTTATAATGAGGACGTACTTTGGAACCGCAGTATCTAAGTTTGGGGAAATCTCTATGTTTCTTCGTCTTAGTATCAATTCACAAGAGAAATCTAGATGGGAATTACACACATAACCCGTAGAAACAGTGACTTCTCAGAAGACCTCTTAGGGAAACAATTTCTGTCCATCGTATCCTGGCCATGGGGTTCAAGCTCGCTCAGGGATAAACTCGCCCATTCATCCGCATTATCCGCAATTGTATCGTCATCACTCTCACCACTCTGATTGTTTCCCACCCCAAGACCCAATTCCTGGTTAAAAGCAAAATCATAAAACACGACTGGAGTTTCTGTAAGTTTCCCACTTGCAATTTTCAAACGCAAACCGTAATTCTGGAGGTGGGAGTTTCTTTCATCGATAACTCCGGTTGTTGGAATAGGGTTCATTGTCTTTGGAGACGCCATTTTCGTTGCAAGGGGTTTTTCGAAGTCAATTCTAAAGGCCCATCAACACTTATAAAGTGGGAGGTTGACGTCGAGGTGGGGCTTTCAGCCCTGATGAGAAATGAAATCTTCACCGAAATCTCCCGGGGTTCTGGTTCTCCATATGAAGTAGTAGATTCTGTAGATGTAGGCCTTCCGAGACATTGTTAGCTCGCGGCGCACGGCGCGGGCAATATGTGTTATGATCCCTATCGACAACTATCGCGGCTCAGCTCTCGCTCAAGAGGGCTTTTTTTCCTTGGACGTGGTTAAGACACATATTTCACTTCCCCACATCGCGTAGCGAAATCTGAGACATCAGTAGTCGAATTGGTGATTCCTAGGGAATTGTGAACCATAGCTGTCAACAATTGCACGCTGATCTATTTGAATCTACTCTGTGTACGTACCCATATATCGTAGCGGACAGCGATTTTAGACCGAATATGATCGCCGATATAAGGGTGTACAGCAGGTCGCCGTCTTACTTTAAGAGGCTATTATGTCCAGAGCGAGTCGTTCCAACATCTTCAGGTCTGAGACTAAGCTGGCAAGGGCTAAAGGGAGTTATTCCAACCCTTCGGCGTCACTACATGCATTCCAGTAACCACACGTATGCGAGCTATCGTTTAAGGAGTTGACTAGCTCTCAGAAGCGAAGTAGCTGAAGATTTGGTATGAGCTAGGGAATGGTACCGATTTCCTATAAGATAACTTTGATTTTTGGTGGTGAAAAATGGTACTCACCAGAAAAAGAAAAACCAGCATTAGAGTATGAGGCCCAAGCGCCATGATTCTGCAGCCTCAGAAAAAGAAACATAAACACTTCGATCGATTGCATCTTGCTCTAGCCTAAGCTACGGTCCGTGCCACACAGAGATATTCGTGTATAGGCTGATATTGGGGAGATTTCGAAGCATTCGCAAGGCTATTATTTAGAAGACAGTCGATTAGCTGGGCTTCACTAATATAAACCAATAGAAAACTCATAGTTACTCGCAAATCTATGGTCTGTAGCGCCTTACAGTAGCTCCTTGTAGCACATGCCGCTTCAATCACAACTGCCTCTGATCAATTATTTCCACACCAAGAATTTCTGTTAGTCTGTCGCTGGAGCAGCTACCAGCTCGGGTGTGGTAGGGCTCTTCGTAGAACATAGGTTTAGCCTGCGCGGTACCATAAAACCGAATTTCGAGGCGCAATAATCTCTAATTGTTAGAAGTATAATCAACCTCTAAGTTCATCTAGGCAGTAGTTAGATACCACACCAGCAACATAGTCACTCCTCAGATTCTGCATAAAACCTGGCAAGAACCAGATTGAGTGCCTGCTTTTCTAGTTTGTAATTACGTACTACATCAAGAATTGGTGGAAAGTCTTATGGCGCTACTTAGCAAGCACTCGCTCTGGATACAGATGAAGGTACGGGTATGTATAAGTTGTTGCTGGTCATGCATGTGAAGTCGCTCCTATCGGATATGGTCTTTAGTAAGCGAATCTCTCATGAATTGGTTCAACTTGCTCAATGTTGAAGTAACGATTTGTATGAGCAGATTGGTTGATTGATCTGTTGTCTGATAGAAGAAGAAGAAGAAGAAGAAGAAGAAAGTACAGATATAAATGCAAAATACCCCGCAGCTAGCGTGCTCCTAGCCTCAACCATACCAGTTCACCACGTGCACGAAAGCACTTCACGACACTCAAACTATGCCTAGTGTCACCCAAATGCAAATATAGGGGTTTAAAATACCTATAGGGATTTCTTATCTTCTGAGCTCGAGGATATCTAGTCCCGGATAACATACACCTAGGAGTAGTTCCAATAACCAATGATGAAACCGCTCATTTAGTAGTCTTTGTTCGAGCCGCATACATTTAATCACATACACATTTGGCATAAGTATAGTCGGGTATAAAGCTGGAACGAAGGAAAACCCACTGCATAAGGCATATATACATGTAAGTATTGTGCTAACTAGAACTTCAAATAGCTATAGTAGAGATATCTGAAACATTTTACCAATACACAATTTTGCCTAAAGAAGTGGGTAAGCTGAATGCAGACTACAACCCTATTTTAGCTTTTGTCTCTCTATAGCTATTGCGCTAGCGGAATTACACATTTCTGGGGCAGCTATGTATTAGAAACTTAAAATAACCGGTATCGAACCTGACTCTATAGTTACAAAGCTATGCATGAGTCACATTGTGCTGAAATCGTTTCCTCATCTCCAGGGTATTCTTAGTATTGGCTATGTTTCTCTTTATTATCTCACTCTGTTGGCCCTCTTTGACTCATCCTTCCAATTGCAATGGTACCCGCTAGAGATATGAGGCGGCGTTTACCCGGTACTGATACTCGTACTGGGGTATACAGCATGTGCATGTGATTTTTATTGACGGGCTTTATGCATATGGGCTATAGAAAATTCGAGAACTTATTAGAAGAACCTGCCAGAGTATGCAAGATGGAAATGTATATATGCCGCAATATAAGGATCGATTGGCATTCATGATCACGCTATAATTATATAAGCTACATGTATGTTGCATGTATATGTGGTATTCTTAAATCTTATATAACAATGAAATTATGGTAAAAAAAAAGTTGACATCCGAACATCAAGAACTTGGGCTAACAACGGAAAACCATTGAAGAAGTAATGATGTTTCCTAAGATTTCTGTGTTAGGTTCCACCACCACGTTGTGGTATATTATTTCCTACGTGTAGCTATAGATGACGTGGCTACCGGTATCGGTACCTATAATCAGTCGATTGACTGATTACTACTCTGTTACATCGTTATTCTGTTTTGAGTTATGCAAGGGAATTAAGATACTCGCCTTTACACGAGTAGGGAAATCTTGTGACAAGTGATTTACTCCTGTCATTATTTCACTTATTTTAGTACGTACCTACAGCCGCCTATGCTATGATGCTTCAATCTCTGCTGTGCTGTATGTGCTTCACTTTAGCACAACCTCGGTCTTTACCGAAAATTCCCTTCAAATTTTTTTGAGAGAGAAGGTTAAATAGGATATGATCAGACCAACGCTCTTTGGTTGTTTTGAAATCCAGTCAGTCTCGATCGACAGTGAGCATGCAATCAGATTGGGTTACATCAGTGGGATCCTTTACCGAGCGAGACTCCGGAATATTTGCTCGCGAGGCTCCGCCCCCTTTCCCAGTTCTTTACTTATCTTGGCAGAAATCCCGGAGCCCCGGTAGGGCTTCGTTGGGTGGGAAGCCACACTGGTCGTGTCTTGGGTTTACAGATGCCAGTAATAGTACCAATAGCTCTCAGGAATGGCAAATTAATTTTGCTATTTACAGGGTAGTAAGGGCATGATATCAGATGCATGATGGCTGAAGAATCTTTTGTGATAGGTACAGTTAGACGATAAACCCAACAGATAGAGAAGAGACCCCTGTACGCGCTGGCAGTTGTCTTGGGAACGATAATGCTTAGTATTCCGATGGCTATGTGGGGGGAACTCTTCTCCGTTGCTGCTTCTTCAATTGGTCTACTATCTAAAACCGAACCCCGCATTCCCATATCCTCACTTCTCCCCCATGCGCAATGACAGTATGTGGAGTACTCGTATGTTAGTTCTTGAACGTTATCGGTTTTTGATGTAAGTTGCCCATGTCTCTGCCCGAATTCTGCAGGGTTTGGTGGCAGAAAGCGAATTTGATACACCATTCGTTGAACTCGTCCAGTCAAAAGCTAAGCTAAAAAACCCCCCACCATCTGAATTTCCATGCATATGGTGTAGGGGTGGGGCTCGGAGAATAGTGAGAAGACGAGTTGGCAGGAAAAACGCGATGCCACTAGCTACCAGATCTAAGCAAAATTCGGGGTAAAGGGGTTCTATACTCTGGTATATACCTATCCCGCTCTGACGCAGCTACGGGGCTTTTCACTAGACTTAGATAGCTGATATGCGGTACTTGGGTAGGTGTTGAAAATGGTGATTATCTGGTACTTGTTGCTTGTTCAAAGAGTGTGTTTGGGGATGCACTGTATTTTTTTCTTCAATTGTTGGCCTATGGTGATTTCTGTCTATTCCACGTACCCGCACCTTAATACATGTATGGTGATGATAGTGAAACATGCAAGGTGGATGTTGATATACCTATGATGTTGAGTCTTTAGTTGGCATTTTCAAGAGCATTGCAGGCTGTAGTACATACGCATATATAGGTTGCAAATGAAAGGATCGATCGCTGCACGTCGGAGTTTGTGTGAATATGTTCACCCATGATCACTGGCCGTCAATGTTGTAGAAACTCAAAGAATCTAGTTAAAAAAGTGACACGCAACTTCCACTCCGCTCAATACCTCTCTCGGGGGCTAGTTCCTTCTCTTTGAGCCCCTAGTACTACACAAGCTTTAGGCAACTACTTGGGCACGCGCAGTTAGCATAGCTGGTAATGTTGGGAAAGGATTAAAAGTCATCACGCGAACCAAAGTATAGCTATAATTTTATCGACGACGGGATAAACCGATACTGAAAACACAGCGTCCAACTTATATTAATCAATTATAACTTTTAACTATTGAATGTTTCGAATTCCATCAACCAGGAAGTGTGGTTATTTAACTAGAATATGTGTACGTGTATGTGGGCCTACTTACACAGGAAACCAAGATTGACATAGGAGGTCACTCGCCAAGCCTAATTAGGCTGGGTGGTATTATGCGCATGCTAGGCTAAAGGGTTTGTGGTACACCTGCGGCTCTGAGTTTCATGTTTTGTGTTGCAAAGAATGATCCGTGATGCACCCGCACATTGGTGATGCTCATTTGTTCCTAAAAAAATTAAATCACTCTTTATTACTTTTTCACGCAAGCATTAGCTATTATCCCACGGGCTAATAATGCGGAGGAGATTTGTTAAGTTCACGCGTCCACTATATACATATATATGCGCAGCACACACGTACACTAATGCAACTAATACGTCACTGGCCTGGAAGCTAAAAGCCGATGCGCACCAAATCGCTCTTGATTCCATTTTGAGTATATATCCCGCCCTCTGAAGGGCATCGCTATTTCCAATTTTTGTCCGGATTGATTTTGGCTTAGGGATTCAGTACGCATTACCTCGTTGTTTTATCAACTAGGTATGTGGAAGTCGGGCATAGATAAAGGACCTGGTGATACAAGTACCGATTAATCGGCTGCTGTGACGAACCAAAAATCACTACCAACAGAAGATTCTGCTGCGAGCGGCGTCAGCCCTGCAACTGCACCCTTCATTGCCCAGCCTGCATGCAGGACCTGATTAATTTATTGCCAACTGCATGAAACTTTCGCAGGTGGAATTGCATCAGCCAAGAACACTTACATGTAACGTTAACTACCGACACATTGAGTCGAACTGAAGGAGTTTTTCTTCCTCGGGGTCTAGGTGAATATAGCTAGGCATACCACCCCGCTGGCTTTTTTCTCAACTTCGTTGCCTTAATGATCATGAATAAAGAAAGACCGGACGCAGAATATCTTCCTTGGGGGAACTTGTTACTGCAAGCCAATTGATTCAGGGTTGTGATGGCTTATAGCTAGAAAACTCGGCTTTGGTTTCAACGGCCATGGAAAGGGAGAAAGACCAATTAGAATAGTTAGATATGGAGATTGCTGCTTCTCTAGGGGTGTCATGCTTGTCTTAAGTAGCTCAAAGCCAATTTACCAATGAAAATTAACGACCAAAGAAATGGTGGGTGGTATTGAGACAAAATAGCTAGCTCTTAACTCCCTGGCCCTCACTCATGCTCATTGTTTTGAACGGCTCAAACCCCAATACTGATCTATCCCTACACCTTCTAGCATTGCCTCCATGTCTGCAGCTACGTCGTTCTGGGAATGTCCGTGCCCAGCATGTGCGCTGGATTACTTCTGGGGGCGCACTCCCGGACATGTCACGAGTATTACAGTCGCATCTACTCAAGATTCAGCCAAGCCTACATCAAAAGAAGTCCTTAATCCCACCAAGGAACCGGTATTTAATTCAAGCACTGATCCCCAGAACTCAGTCAAGCTTATTCATAAGAGTCTCTCCAAGCCTACCAAGCATAACTCTAGTACTGGAACTCTCCTTACCCAAGGCCCAGTCAGACCTACCTCTAGGGACGTCTCCAATTCTACCAAGCAAAAGTTATCCAACCTAACTACTAGCTCCCAAGGCCAAGTCAAATCTACTTCTAGAGGTGTCCCTAATCTGATCGGGCATAATACAATCACACCAGTCTCCCTTACCCTAGATCCAGTTAAACCTATTCCCAAAGGCGTCTCGAGTTTCGCCAAAAAAGAAATACTAGATCCCAGCACTAAGCCCCAAGATCCTCCTAAGTCGAAGTCTGGAGAAGCCCTCGGTTCAGCTAAGGAAAGGCCATTAAATTCGAGCACTAGCTCCCAGGATTCGACCAAGCCCGCCCCTAAAGCTTCCGCTGATTCTACCAAACATAATCTAAGCACTGGAGTTTCTGTAACCCACTTGCAATATTCAACCGAATCAGTCTCAGAAAACGACCTTAGACCCACCAAAGAACTGGTGCTTGATATCGATTCAAACACTGAAATTCTTGTAGCTCCTCCACAAGACCTAATCAATTATATCGCCGGGAAACATCAAACCCACCGCCAAGACCCACAAAATAAGATAAAAATGGCCATCGACGCGAGCATAGTTGATTCTAAGTCTAATGATTTACCTACCGGTCCCAGCCCCGATGACTGCCTCCAACGACTCCAGATGCATACTACAAGAGAAAAGAAGGGATTGGGGAAAAAGTTTTTCGAGAGTCTAGATAAGAAGTATGGCAAAACAGCTGCAGATATGGTCGGCAAGTTGATCGAAGAGGGCTGCGAACAACGCGAAGTTGCGATGGATCTTTCAATACTGATACTTTATGATCTTGTCATATTAATTGGTTTGATCTTCTCATGCCAGGCGTTTGTCTTTCCGGATCCTAACGTGCGGACATAGATGATAGTACTTCCATGGCATCCGGTGAGAGTACCAAAACTCTCAGAAACACCCTCAAGGAGATTGTACAGATTTACAATCTCGCCAACGAAAACGGAATAAAGTCCATTCGATTTATAAATCACCACAAAGGCAAAGGGAATGTTAAATTAGGGGATTTGGAGAATGTAGTTGACCGTTGTTCGCGCGTCGGCGTGACTCGGATAGGCACAGAATTACATAGAAAAATTTTGATCCCGTTTGCGCTAGGCAGCAAGGAGAAAAAAGTTACCATGACTAAACCTCTCCTTGTAATGGTCATTACGGATGGAACGGTAAGTCTTTATATAAAGCATTGCTTTTCCTCCAAAATAATGTTCATAACCTAGGACTAACTCCAAGGTTATTACTTCTTTCAGGTCGAGGGAGAGAGGAAAGGTCTTTTGGAAGAGGTTATCATCAACTGCAATACGATTCTGAAGAAGCGTGAACAGGGAGAAGAAGGTTTTTATTTCAGCCTTGGTCTTGTTTCTTTATTTAAGTTTCGCTGGTTCTGACCTGGCTGGTTCCCAAGCTGTTGCATTCCAGTTCATTCGTATTGGAAGAGACCCAGACGCCATAAAGCTCCTCAGAGATCTTGATGACCACCCCAAGGTGGGGAAGCACATCGATTGTCTACCGGGTACGTAAATTCAAATTCCAAACTCGTATCCCATTTTTATTCGTATAATTTACTAATAGATTTTTTAAAGACGACGTTAATCTTGAGGATATCGACGAGCCAAAGAAGTGGAAAGAGATAAAATGGAATGTGGTATGCTATGAACCCTTCCTCCAACCCACTAGGAACGATCTGTGTCAAAAGAGGGCCTTGAAGTCTAACCTCCTAAACATTATTAGATGGCTAAGATATTAGTCGGAGCAATGGTTCCACATGTAAGTTGTCATATTTCATGGGAAGAAGTTCAATTACTAACTTTCATATAGTGGGATGACCATGACAAAGAGATCGAGCTGGAAGATCTGCAGCTGGGCGGAGATGAGAGTTCCGAGCCTAACCAAGAAGTTGAGGACGATGAGGACGACTGATCGGTGCTGCTTTTATGTATATATAATCATAGTTTAACATAGATATCCGGAACAGGAATTTTGGAAGACATGAATTGTGATAAGTTACGGGAATGCATGCGACTATTGAATTTTGGAATTCAACAAAGTTCGAGACATGTGTATGGGCGACTTTTTGTTCGTTCAAAATTTAATAAAGGCGTATGTTCGAGTAGATATATAGTTATACTCGTATAAATTACTGATACTAATGTCTACTTTGGGATTTTGAGAACTCGGTTTCTGTCCGCCGCTGGTGTTGGGCTAGGCTCCTACGGCTGGTGTGTTTTGTATGGAGTGAATAATACTGCGAGTGATAAACTGTGGATGCGGCTCCTACTCTAGTCGCGTTAGCCCTAACCCCGGTTGGTTGTGGGAAAAAACCTTTCCGAATCCAAATCCACTGAACATCATCCTGTTACAATCAAAAGTCTGCAATTCTACGCCTGCAATTAAAGCACGGAATCATGGCGCCCCGCTCCACGAACCGATCGCGGGCTCGTCAGAACCCAAAAAATCGTTCCCTTAATGCATTTGCCATCGCCTCCTCGCAAGTCTCTGAGAAGCCTGCGGTCGCCGCTCACAGACTCGGGCAGGCGCCCCAT
The DNA here is from genome assembly GCA_038503065.1 of Paragyromitra xinjiangensis. Taxonomy (NCBI): domain Eukaryota; kingdom Fungi; phylum Ascomycota; class Pezizomycetes; order Pezizales; family Discinaceae; genus Paragyromitra; species Paragyromitra xinjiangensis. Next base: position 1,328,199 of record JBCAMK010000011.1, read on the forward strand.
AAGGCTGGGAATAAATGGGCGAAGAAAAATGACAACGATGACGAAGATGCGGATCAGGAAATAGGGAAGAGAGCAAGGAGAGATGATGAAAGTATAGAGGGTGGCAGTGATTCAGATGGTGGGCAATGGAAGGTGGGCGTTGACAGCGATGACGAGAGCGATATCGACAGTGACGAAGCAATGGGGGAGAGCGACGAGGAGCGGTTTGCAGATTTCGCATTCAGAGGAAGTTCATCGACGGGGAAAGTAAAGAAGAAGGGGGGAGCTAAGGGAATGGATTTAGATGAAAGTGAAGAAGACGACGAGGACGAAGACGATGAGCTGGAGGATGGAGAAGGCTTTATTGATCTCTCGGAGATGCTCGATAGAGCTGAGACTCCAAGCGATGATGGTCAAGAGCCTACGGAGAAGCCAAAACTAAATCCAAGGAAGAGGGTGGCTCCTGTGCACTCGGAATCAGACAATGACTCTACATCTTCAGAGGATGATGAACTTTCAGATGGGAATAACTCCGACGATGATTCCTTCACCAATTTCTCAGAGGAAGAAGAAGATATCCCCGAAGATCCAGCCAAACTTGCCGCTCTTCAATCCCTCATTTCCTCCCTTCCCTCCTCCGTCTCCCAGCCTTCCGCAAAGCGCATCCGCCTTGACGACCCAAATGAAGGCAAAACCCCTAACGAATACAATCTTTCACTCAGCTCGACCTCTCAAAAACTCACCATCGAGGACCTCATGCCCTCTATCACTAACCCCCACCTTAAGAAATCCCTCAAAGTGCTCGCCGAAACTACTCCCGCAGGCGCCAAAAAATCCGGCGTCCAAGGAAAGCTCTCCGCACCTCTTGCAAAACGCCAGCAAGACAAACTCGACCGTGCAGCAGCCTACGAGAAAGCCAATCAAACATTGGGTCGATGGGTCGATACCGTCAAACAGAACCGTGAAGCGGAGCACCTCCATTTCCCCCTCGCCAACGCACCAAATGCCCCCATTAAAGCACCGGCCAGAATACCAGCCATGACAACGACCAATTCAACTCCGCTGACAGCCCTCGAAGAAACCATCTCTAGTATCTTGAAAGATTCGAATATGGCCTCCGAGAAGCAGATTGCCGAATTTGAGTCCCTAAAAACCAACAAGCTCTCCATTGAAGATGTCCAAAAACGTACCGCCGAGCTCCGGATGGCGCGGGAGCTTCTGTACCGAGAGGAGCTCAAGGCGAAGCGCATAAAGAAGATCAAATCTAAAGCTTATCACCGCATTCACAAGAAGGAGAGGATGCGGCAAGAAGAGGCTATTGAGGAGGCACTTGCGCTCGAGAGAGGCGGCATCCCAGACGAAGAGGAGACGATGGAGCGAGAGCGGAAGAGGGCCGAGGAGAGGATGACATTACGGCATAAACAGAGTAAATGGGCAAAGGGGATGAAAGAGTCTGGTAGAACTATCTGGGACGGTGAAGCTCAAGATGGGGCGATTGATATGGCGAGGCGGGCGGAAGAGCTGAAGAGGAGGATAAGAGGGAAAGATGTAGCGGGGGGGGATAGCGAGGAGGAGGAGAGCAGTAGCGAGGAGAATGATGATGAATTTGATGAGGAGGGTGTACAAATCAGGAAAAATTTGCTGAGGGATATCGAGAAAGCAGAGACGGCTGCTGGGGAAACAGCAGCAGTTGGCGGTAGTAAGAAGTTAGGTGGGAGGCTAATGGAGATGAAATTTATGCAGAATGCCGAAGCAGCTAGGAGGAAGGAAAACGATGCTGCCTTGGAAGACCTCCGCAAATCATTGGAAGACGATGATGGGGTTGGTGGTGATGAATCAGAGGATGACCTTGAAGAAACGAAGCAGTTCAGCGGCAGAATAACCTTCAAGCCTAAGAAAGATATCCAGCCCACCGCTCCCAAACCCGATAAATCTGAGTTCGAGGAAATAGACCAAAGCGACTCAGAAGTCGAAGATGCCGAAGACGAAGAAGTTACATTTGTCAATAGAGCTACTGCAACCTCAACGACGCCCGGGAATCCCTTCTCACGCCCAAAGCTATCCACCGAAAAAACTGGGGGCAAGCAGTTCTCCTCCAGCCAAAACAGTAATTCCTCGATGCCGACAGGTAATCCTTGGGTTACCAAGGACCCCAATGTATCTCTCATCCAGCCCAAACAGCAAAATTTACTCCCGGGTAAACAAGAAAACAAAAGTGAACGAATGAACCGCAAGCTCGCAAAGAATCGCAAGCTCGCATTGGAAAACCCCGCCCAAAACGAGGATGTGGAAATCGACACTACCTTATCACTCAAATTAACGCCTAGAGTTGCCAACCCTGATGGTGATAGCGATGATGAGGCCAGCGACCGGGAGATTAACTTAATCCCTACTAAGGGTGGTAAGAAAATCAACAATAACCAAAGAGAATTGGTGAAGCGCGCTTTCGCGGGAGATAATGTCGTCACGGATTTTACGAAAGAGAAAAAGCAAACAATCGAGGACGAGGGCGACAAAGTGATCGACGAGACCTTGCCAGGTTGGGGAAGGTGGACAGGGGAGGGCATCAACAATAATAGCAAAAATCCACAGAAGAAGTTCCTTAGGACGGTCCAAGGTATTGATAAAGACAAGAGAAAGGATGCAAAACTGGCTAAAGTTATTATCAACGAGAAACGGGTCAAGAAGGTATTACACAGCCCTCAGTTTTTTATTTATCGCGACTACTTTATGCTAAAAGCGAGATAGAATACTAAATATAATGCTTCGAACCTCCCTCATCCATTCGAGACCAAGCAGCAATACGAACGAAGCCTCCGTATTCCAATAGGACCGGAGTGGACTACAAAGGCGACGTTCCAAGATTCAACAATGCCGAGAGTTATGGTCAAGCAAGGTGTTGTTGTGGAAGCTATTACGGCTCCCTTCAAATAATTCCTGTTTTAGACCTTCATTAATATCCACTTCGTCTTTGGCTTGTGTAATTTCCCTTTGTTCTGGGGAGGGCATGGGATAAAAAGTTTTGTTTTGTATAAACTGTATAGAAGCCTGTTCTAGAAAAATATTAGCTATGGCTTCTGATGGCAGAAGACTCAATATTCTAGTCCAACACTCAGTTTCTTGGTAGTCGGCAAGTTGCTAACCGAAAAAATTTCAGATACACAATGGTCACGTATTGTCACTCGGTTTCGTCGATTCACAGAACGTTAGAATGAGCTACACCCTCAAATGCCTGATTAAGTGTGTGTTATGCATACTGACGAACTTTTCGGAAGATGATGGGTTAGAATTTTTAACGATGAAGCGAGGAGATGTATTGAGTGATTATTTATAATTGAACAAGCATTTGTTGTTCCCTTGGAAATTTAACTCCAAGGAAACAGTATGCGGTTGGCACACCTACCTTTATGGAGATAAAATGACGGCGAAACTTCTTGAAAAGACTTCGATAGCGCAACTGAGTGGGGATGGCAGCTTACATTGTATCTAGCTTGCAGGGATACCATCATTCAGCTGAGGGTGCTAGAAGTGGTAAGTAACTACCGGTGAAACGGCCCTTGAGCTGGTTGGCGTAGATTTGTAGTTTCCTGGCGCTGGCCATGATCGGTACCGCTCTCGAGAAAAACAAATATTAAATTTTAGATTCTACCTACTTCCTTTGTACGTGTTTGTTTTATTAGGTTTGAGGGGTTTAGGGGTTTGGAATATTCTTGTTTATACAATCTTGCTTATTGTGGAGACGGGTGGTGGCATAATCTCTACATGTACTACAGGTGTAGGGAAAAGTCTGTCACCAGGTGGCGGTGCTAGCGCCGGTTCTTTCCTTCACCCTTAACACTCTGGGGCTCTTCTTTCGTTAAGTAATCCCTAATTTTCTTTATCTCTGAAGCCTCTCTACTTTCTGTAAGATTGCTGTAAAGTTTTAAGTCTTGAGTTGAGTTGGCGGTCAAGTTTCGTACCGCCAGCATGGCCACCTGGTGACAGACTTTTCCCCTACATGTATTCATGAGATGTCTCGAACGATAGCTCAGAAATAGGTAGCCAATTGTAATCATCCCTGTTGTACTTCCACGTGACCAGATGACCGTGATTTATAAGACACGTCTTCTCCAACAGGTATGAGTAAGTTTCGCGTTTCTGTTTCCAACTTATATTCCATCACGCCTCCATCAAAGATGCCCACCTGTATCCATTGCAATAGAGCCTTAAATAGCAGTCAGTTATCCTAAATTTTCTCTCCTCACTAAACTAATCCACTCTTAGCTACAGCCAGCACCCACCGATGCCGTGCAAAGCAGCGACCTCCTCGACGAAAATCATGCACTCACTGCTATACTGCAAAAGTTAGATGCGAACCGTCAACTCATAGTTGTGTAAGATGTGAGGTTAAGAACCTAGAATGCCAATTTCCCAGTGGCTCGATGCCAAGGCTGCCCCATACCAGGATAGAACTCCCTAGCCCTAGACCTTCGATGTCTTCGGGAGATGGCTTAGACGGACTGGGAAATATTGGGGATGATATAAATTTCGGTGAAATGCTAGATGGTTTAGGGTCAAATGATATACATGATATTGATGCCATAACGCAGCCTACGTTCTCTTGGGCCGAGTTTGCCCTCCCAACTCTAAATCAGTCTGAGCTTCCACTCGAGCCAGTATTAGGAGCGCCAAATACTCTCAATAATGGTACAAGCGATATACTAGTCGGAGAATTTGAACCACCATGGACACCCGGCCACTTTCTATACCCACGTTATTTACCCCGAGATATTCGGTCTCCAAGGGTACGGCACACAGTAGTTTCTCTTACCGAGAGACTAATGATAATGGCCCTGCGGTCGTACCCGAACATGATGCAGCCAGACGGATTCCCGCCGTTTATTCATCTAACGCAACACAAGCATGAAGATATGAAGACAACATTGGAGAATTGCGTTAGCCTGGTACTGCTGTGGAAGTCACAGAAAGAGTTTAATAAACGATTTGTCGGGGAAAGTATCGATAGAGAAAGGATCAAATTGCTGGGCGAAGTATATCATTCATTACATCTGTCGCAGCTGGCCTATGTAGTAACGTACGGGCAGTATCGATCGTCCTCTATACATGGAATGTTGGCAGCTATACAAGGATTTACTATATATGCGCTACTAGAATATCTCAACCTAGATTCCGAGGGTTCTAGGGCTGAGCGGAAATACATACCTGCCATCCATGTTTGTTTGGGTTATATCTTCTACATTAGTCACATTAACTAAAAGCATGTTGAACTGATCATGAGCTTCGCCGTAATATCAAGGACATGGCATACTATTCATTCCGTCCTGGTTTAATCTGCCACTCCGAGTTGATTGGCCAACGCCCATCATGGGAAGACTGGATTCTCGTTGAATCACGAAGACGGTAGGGCACCCCCCCCTACTTACATAGAATACCAAAGCTTATTTTCTCTTTGGATGACTAGGTTAATGGTCGTTCTCTTCATCTTCGACTCACTCTGCGAGTTACAGAGGGGTGGGAATGTAATAGTATGTCCTGAAGTTGGTGAGATGCCTTTGCTATCTAGTAAGAGACTTTGGGAAGCCCCAAATCGGGAAACTTGGGAAATTGAGTATGAGAAGTTTCTCAAATCCCAACATGGAAGAGTTGGGGCGCTGAAGTTGAAGGATCTTTGGGTTGAGGCAGGCGGTGAGAGACTGGAGGAGTGGATCGCGGGGATGGATGTGCTCGGGAGCGAGATTCTTGGGATTGCTGTGAGCGCGAATGAGGCAGGGAGATTGTGAGCCTTGGCGGTGTTGGTTATACCATGGTTCTCAAATACAGAAGATTTTCCAAACCACTTGATTACTCTGGGATACTGGGCCGTTTTAAAGGGGATACCAAGAAAGATGTGACTGGAGCTGTGATTTCAATTGTAAGGGATCAACGACCTCCACTAAGTAATACCAGCCAGGTTCTGGATTTCCTCGGAAGCTCGCAGCGCCTTTCAGCGCCCTTTTTAGTTTGCGTGTTCCTAATCAACGAGGAGGTTTGTCTCTATAGAATAGCTACTTTCGCCATTGCTATTTCGGTATCCCGGGTTTCCTTTCAGTTGCCCATGAGAAGCACGGGGGCTTGGAAATGAGCCGTAGCCATGCATATGCACAACCTATCCGAGCTGGTCAGGGTGCCCTTGAATAAAGCGGCCCAATGGTTGAAAATTACCGAGCGCACAAGAGCCGTTACCACCAGATTCCCGAGCCTATTATGCTTCTGGATGTGAGTCCTAAATGATAATGGGTCCGATGGCTGTGAAATATCATACCAGCGAGTGATGTGCCAACATGCATGATCAAAGTGCAAGTCTAAGGTTAAGCATTGCCCAGGTTCTCCTTGCGTAACCTTATTCTGAGTCCTGAGCCGCTGACGTAGAAGGATGGAATCTACGCAGTCAGGGGAAAACCTCAGTCTTGAAACTTGTTGCACATGCTCTTCTTTCCTTCTGCGTCCCTCCGTCCGACAGCCACACACGTTATGCGGGAAGAGGAAGAGAGGAGAGGAGGGGAAAAAAAAACGGACATGCAAAATATTGAAACGTCGAAACAGCTGTCCGATATGAAGTGTTGTTCATACAGTTCATGTAAGGTACGCACCGTACATATTTGACAGAAGGGAGGTCCTGTCCTTTTCTCGAGATGCTGAATGGAAGAGTGGCGCTAATCTCGCGCGGTCGGCGCTGTGCTCAGACATGTCGCCAGGCCAAGCAGAGCAGGAGCCTATCGGCTTGGCGTATCTGATACACTCTCGCCCCTGACATATGTCCCTGGCCCCACCGATCAACAGCACCCACTCTCTTTTGGCTGCTCCCACCGCCCCAATGATTGGACGATGCATCCCCACGCTCTTCTGGCGGTTCATAAACCACATCTGAAGCCCGTTTAGCTCGCGGGAACCTCCCTGGCCCCCCTTCTTCCTCTCTGCAGGCCCCCCTGGAAACGCTGCTTAGAGCAGTCTCGAGGAGTATCGAGTCTCGACGACCACAACTTCCTCCCACACTCCTTCACACTCTCACACTCTTTCACCCTGTGTTGTTAGATAGTTGTTGGTTACCTCATTCTCTTGCCCCTCCAACGGCCTGTTGGAAGAACTGTCCGTCGACATCCCCAACAATAAACAACCACGCCTCCCAGAAACTCATTTGCTGTCAATTTTCTAAAGTACTCCTTCGAGTAATGAGAAAGACTGTCTCATGAGGCTCTTGTAACCGCTATCACCACATTCATTTTGAACCTATTTGGACTATTCTCGTCCAAAGACACTCCTTAACCAGAAAACCAAAAAACATCACCAACTACAATCCTGTGCCGGACACAGTATTATTCACGCTCACCCAGCAATAATGTCAGTCTTGTCGCTATGTGAGGAAAATTCTCTTGGGATCCATGTTACGGACATGGATATGGAGGATGAGGAATTCAAGAACCCATTGTTCGAGAAGTATGGAGTGGAGGTGACTGAGGAAGAAGTTGAGGAAAAGTTGCTGGAAAAAGTGGATGGGGAGGTTTCAACCAAGGACCGGAAACAATTATGGTTGATTTACTCCCTGCACCTAGCTGAAGCGTATGTCTCTAGAATATTTACCTTTTATCTTACCATTTTTATTTCCGTTCAATATTGACACGTAAAAGCATCGTCGCGTCGAGCCTGCAACCGCAACTCTACATGCTCTTGCGTGATAGCCAGCTTTGCGGGAGCGTCAACTCCGCGTATTGGACTGGACTTGTCGAGACCGTGTTCGCCCTTGGATCAATTGCTGGTAGGTTCTTCTAAGAAACGCTAAGGGGCAATTGAGAAGCTAAGGCAAATAACAGGTCTTTACTGGGGATGGATGGGCGACAAGCTTGGTCGGAGACCAGTCGCTCTGATCGGGATGCTAGGGTTATCGATATCTTGTGTGGTGATGGGCTTCAGTAACGGGCTCCTGAGCTGTTGTTTGATCCGCGCATTTGGTGGGCTTATGAGCTCTTCGATCCGTGTCTCGACAGCGACAATGATCGGAGATGTTAGCGAGACATCGAGTGCGAAGGCTCGCAACTTTTCCAGACTCCCCCTCGTAGCTACGGGTGGCGTTGTTGGGCCTCTCTTGCAAGCCCTACTTGCGCACCGTTTCTCGTCCGAAAATGAAATCTGGAAGAGATTTCCTATTTTGAGCTCTCAGTTGGCATGCGCAACTTTAATGTTTATCGTCTTCTTGATCAACTTGGTCCTTCTCAAAGAGGTACGAAATATCGTCTATTTTTCACATCCTACATGCTAACAGCAGGCAGACTCTCCCCACCGCTTCCGCGGCCGAGAACTCCGACGAGGAGACTCAACCCCTCTATGACCGTCGCAGCGTCTCGTCCGAATTCTTAACAGAGAAAGATACATTCCTCGGCCAAGCCTCTGACCCACCGTCGGCTCCACGTAGAAGGGCTGCGTTCTTTAAGAACGACCGCCCAGATCCCATCAAATTTAGCGAGATCATGAAGGCACCCTCACTCATGATCCTCCTCGCTTCGTACTCTTTCCTCTCGCTCCACTCTGCGTCATTCGACCAACTCCTTCCACTCCTTGGCAACTCTCCTACTGAGCATGGTGGCCTCGGCTTGCCTTGCTTTTTCTTGTCATTCGTGGTGCTGTTCGCCGGAATCTTAGCCGGTACCGTGATCTACTTGGGCTTCGCTAGATCTGTGCAGCGCCTTGGCCTCCTTCGCTTGTATCGCCTCTGCTGCTGGGTCTTCCCAGTAATCTACATCGCAACACCGCTCGTCTCTAAAGTTGCACGGTCGTCTGAAATTGCTGTATGGATTTCCTCGGCATCGAGCATCTTCACCAAAACCCTTGTGACCGGATTCGCACAGACACTTGTCGTCTTTCTCGTCACCAATGCGAGTCCCGATGCCTACTCGCTTGGGAGCATTATGGGATTTATGCAAGGCGCGAGTGTTTTCCGGTCTCTAGCGGTTGCGGGGACAGGAGTCGCATTCAGCTTGAGCGATGATGTGAGCATCGAGATGACCAACTACAGCCTTTGGGCTGCGATGGCTATCGTCTCGCTTGGTGGTGCAGGTGTGGCGTATTTTGTACGCGACCACCCTACCGTGCGAGACTATTCGTCGAGTTTAAAGTGGGAGGTTTGCTACGAGTCGCAGGAAGATCTTTCGCTATAAGCGTGTGCGCATCTGAGCTGAATCACACGTGGCTACGTGCCTATCATGTCGTGTACCAGCTCGCGATGAGGCCGAATCATTTCCTCCCTAACAATTGGTAGGGTCTGGCCTATCACTCATTTTCTCTCCATAGGGGCAGGTCACCCCGATACTTCTTTCTTGTTGATAACGGGATCCAGGATATCCTTTTTGTTCTTTCTCGTCTATCATTTCTGGTGTTTTATCCTCTCGTTTAGAGCATTTATCTTTTTCTTCATAATGCCCCCATTTTCCTTCCCCATTTTTTTCCTTGAATTGGAGTAGGTATATATGCTTGGGATTTGCTTGGTGGTACGCGCGTGTGCTTTTGGGAGGGCGGTTGTGCTTAGGAGAGTTGCTTTCGGGATGTGGATATTCTAACTACTATTACTGAGTTTCCTGTAACAAATATGGAGGATGTTTCTTGTTGTGGCAGGTTTTATCGTTTCTTGTTATCTCCCCTTTTAGTCTCTGCTTTTTTGTTTCCTTTGTGTACTATTATCTGATCTCAAATGGAGTTTTTTTACCAAGGACACTAGCCCTGGGCGAACCTGGTTCGAACAGCTGCTATCAAATATCAGCAGCCTGTGAGATGAAGCGATAAGAGCCGACAAGTGAAGCACCTCTAGAAGTGTTTCATAGTGATGCTAGGCATAAATCCATATACGTCTAGTTGGCCTTTTTTTGTCGTATTGCAGGCGAGTCGTATCCTTCCAGCTATTATCACCCCATTCCAACCTAGTGATTTCATTGCACTTCGGGACTAAATACGCTATCTTCCTTAACTCTTTCTTCTAATCCTCCCACAAAACGCATTAGTAAGTGCTGCCCTATATACTATTTTCCAGCACTTTTCATCTCTTCTAAGAGGTAGTCGACCATAACATCTTTGAGGTACTCACAATATATTCCCAAGCTGAGTGAATCGCAAAAGTATGGCAAAAGGGACAGTGAGGTGTATGCCCCATGAATGTGTTTATAGGAGGACCTTGGCGCGGAGTGAAGTCAATCCATTATACTAAGGGCTAGGGTTGTAGATGGCATTAGCTGAGATAGCTCCTCTAGCCGCATCCCCGACATCACCACTTGGCTGTGTGGGTGGCATGGAAGCAAAAATTCAAGATTACTAAGCTATCCCCATCATGCCCTACTATGTAACCAACTAACTGGAGTGATTCTTCGTATATAAATTTATTGAATCTTAGACCGTTAGTCCATGATATGTTTCCGTTTTAATTTGAGATGGTTCATGCGGTATCACCAGCTGGAAGTTCTGAATCCGTTCTTTTAGGAAACCGTTCTGGGTACCTGCTCCAAAGGGAGGTGGCAGGCAAGGCTACATGTGGCACACTACCTTCGGATATTTTAAGTTAATTCTGAAGAATAATAAATTCATCAGTGGCTGACCACAGAAAGTCATTGACGGTTAGACTATTCTATTTTAGCTTTATTTTGGCGCGGCTTCCTGTTGCAGAGTGTCTCAAGGGTTGCTTTGGCTGCTCAGCGTGAAGGAGAGCTGAAATCAGATGCGCCATCTTAACAATTCCATCATTACCTGCATATTTTTTGGTCGATCAATATGAGGCAGGGTTCTTCATTCCATTCAGGCCGAGGATAAGGCTGCTAAGATAGGCTGATAAGGTAGGAGAGGCTATCGTCGGCCCGCAACTAGCTACCCTACAAGTACATCTGTAGAGTAGTTTACGCCGTAGGTAGCCTATTGGCTTTTTTTTCTTTCCCCGCTGTATCCTAAAGAGAAACGACTGGGTACTGAATTTGTCAAAGCCGCAGATTTGTAAGAACCAAGAGAGAAAACGAGGAAGGGTTACGCAACAGCGGAAGCGGGGGAGGCGAGATCGGGTGTTCCGACGAATGGTATGCAGATGTCGCCATCCAATCTGGAGGTGTGGTTACATAACTAAGTGAATAAGCAGAAATAGGAAGAAAGCTTCTTTTTGTTCCTTCAGCCTAGAGCTGAGATTTCTGGGAATTACTATAAAGTCTCCCTTTTCCTCTTTTGACTTCTCATCTTCCTTTCTCTACTTTCCTCATCGAATTCGCTCTGCATCACTATCATCGCTATCCCTCGTGGCTGAGGCTGTTTAACCGTTTTTATTTCCCCACATAACTCTATTCCCCCTCCCCCAATCAGCTGTAGCAATCCCTCTACAGAGGCCCATTGACAATGACTATTCCAACTATCCCCGTAGAAGAAGTGCCTCGTTTTGCCAAAGATACCCGTGGTTTTGCTACTCGTGCAGTCCAAGCTGGTTCTTCGCACGACCCTGTTACTGGTGCCGTTATCACTCCTGTAAGCACTTTTTTCACTAACCCCCCCCCCACCTCCAAAGAAAATAAAAAGCAAAAAACTACCAACAAAATGAGGGGAAAAGTCTAACAGTCCTCGTGTAGATATCTCTCTCCACCACTTTCGCACAAACCTCTGTTGGTTCCCCAATTGGCCTTTACGAATACTCTCGCTGCTCCAACCCTAATCGCGATAATTTCGAGCACGCCGTAGCATCCCTCGAAGGGGCCTCGTACGCTCTTGCTTTCTCCTCAGGCTCTGCTACTACTGCCACAATCCTCCAATCCCTCGCATCTGGCTCTCATATCATCTCCATCTCCGATATCTATGGTGGGACCCACCGCTACTTCACTAAGGTGGCCGCAGCGCATGGTGTCCGCGTTACATTCACCGGCATGCTCGAAGTCGACGCCCGTAATTTGATCCAGGAAAATACCAAACTCATCTGGATTGAAACTCCGAGTAACCCAACCTTGGGCCTTGTCGATATTAGGGCTGTGGCCGACATTGCTCACCAGCATGGTATCCTTGTGGTAGTCGATAACACATTCCTCTCACCATACGTCCAGAACCCGCTGGAACACGGAGCGGATATCGTTGTCCATTCCGTAACCAAGTACATCAATGGCCATTCTGATGTGTTGATGGGTGTTGCAGCTTTCAACTCCCCAGAGCTAAACGACCGCCTCTCATTCTTGCAGAACGCGATCGGTGCGGTACCAAGTCCGTTTGACTGCTGGCTTGCCCACCGTGGTTTGAAAACCCTCCATCTACGAGCCCGCGCCGCGACGGAGAATGCAACTGCCATTGCGACCGCCCTCGAATCTTCCCAACATATCCTTTCCGTCAATTACCCCGGCCTTGCCTCACACCCACAGCGCAAGGTGGCACTGAAGCAGCACCGCAAAGGGATGGGCGGTGGGATGGTGTCATTCCGCATTAAGGGTGGACGGGAAGCGGCGGAGAAGTTTTGCCAGGAGACGAAGGTTTTTACATTGGCAGAGTCTCTAGGTGGGGTGGAGAGTTTGTGTGAGCTGCCGGCGAGCATGACGCATGCGACGATACCGCGAGAGGAGAGAGAGAAGAGTGGAGTGTATGACGATTTGATCAGGTTGAGTGTAGGGATTGAGGATGTGGATGATCTTGTGGGGGATATCGTGGGAGCGCTGGAGAGGGTTGCACAATATGTGAAAGAGAGTGCGATTAAAGCGTAGTTGGCATCATCTTTCTTTGCTCATTCCCAAAGAATCGCACGGGGCGATAATTCCGCCATGAGTGGGCTAATAGACGATCCTCTTTTCCCCCTGTTCTGGGGGTTTCTTCTCTCTTGACTCTCCCTGAGGCGTTTGTTGGAATTATCTGTATATATACCTACTTAAACTACTTTACTTTACAGGCAAATATTTATCCCTCTCTATTGTTTCCATATTCCCTTTAAATGTGATTACTTTCAAGTTAGAATTTGATGGGCATTAGTTCCCGTTTCTTTGTTTTTGAGCAGGGTAAGATTAAAAAGGCCTATCGCGATGATGGCACTTATCTCAGGACTGAATATATTATCGGCTGATGGCAGAAACGCTTAGGGGGAGGGCTAGGGCTCATAGTAAATCCCTAGGCAATATGTGCAGATCATCATTTATCACCCAGGTGTTCATTTTTCACAATTTGAGAGCGGGTAACTTAAGTTTTCACAGGCAGTGATCATCACCATACGTGTTATGATGACTTGAGAAAAATACAATAGAACACAAACTCTATGGAGGATATACCTTTTTCCCAAAATCCCTTGGAATGCCTGTGGCTATTAATACAGTTAACTTGTAAACCTTTGTGCGCGCCTAGAAATGCCCTTTTCCTGATAAAAATTGAATTAACCATCGATTCCCTGCTCCTTGACCCCTGGCCCATCGTTATGTACGCCTCATCCGAATCCAACCATGTCCTACGTAGAAGAGACCCGTCTTCGTTCCTTCGTCCCCTTCTGGTATCTTCTTATCCGCTGCAAAAAATTCTCTGTTCAACTGAATTCATCCGCCTTCCCAGCAATCAACAACCCGATGATCAAACCAAACAGCCCCAAAACACTCCCAAAGATCTCAATAACCAGAATCTTGACAAACAACGCTGGGTCTGCAGCATCCGCAAGCGCCGCAGACGAACCGGTGATGCCAACAGCAACACCACAGACAAGGTTGCAGATGCCAACCGTCAAGCCACCCCAAAAGATGGCCCAACCTGTGTAATAGTTACTTTCAGTGAAGAGATCCGTTTGAGGTACGTCGTTAAGCTTTGCAGAGAAAACAATGCCTAGCATGGATTAGCAGATGGTGAGAGATGACGAGAGAGGTGATAGGTGGGATGTCGAACTCATGATGACGCCGTATATGGCAACAACTTCACAGAAAATAATAGAGATTAGATTCTTGGTGCGGATACGGGGTGCTCGTACTCCTCCGCCGATAATGCTCGAACCAGTTACAAAAATTCCCCTGTAGCATTCGCGTGAGTTCTGCCCTGTGGTAGATATGGCAGGGTGGTGGAATCTATACCATGCTGCTCCAACAACACTGAGGCCTATACAGAGTGCCACACCCAACGAGGCCCATGCGTATGGTGATGTTTCTTCAAGAAAACGGCCGACCTAAATCATCGCTTGTGGTTAATGAAGGGAAAAAAAAGGGGGGGGGGGGCTGGTAAGATTCGGAGGAAAAGAATGTACATTAAAAGCTTCACCGTCACCATTGAAAAGCATGTCTATCTATCACCGTTAATTACCTCCTCCCGGTGGTGAGGAAAAACCCCTCGAGGGAGAAGGGTGCGCGTTGGCTGAAGAAGTAGACTTACAAGCCCCGACAACAACTACAGCAGTAGTGAGACCCCCGTAGCGAGAGTAAGAACCGTAGTACCCCATGGCGCGAGTGTTTTCAAAGTGAGAGAACAGAGTCGTGATATCTGGAGAGGCGGAATATGTGAGGGCTTGTTGTTCCGGGAGTGATCGTGAAGTTTGGGTGAGGCAGACTTAGTCGACGTGATGTGGGGCTTAACTAACGTCGCATGTGTGGCTGGTGCTGATTATGTCATCCGCCTCGATGACCGTGGGTCAACACCAATCAATCTTTACCTCTATAGATCTTCAACCTTCTTTATCATCTCCATCAGCATCACGGTTTTGCTTCTACTCTTGTCTGCTTGATAATTTCTATCTCTCTCTCATCTACTTTCATCTCCTCCATCTCGGCGTTACTAAATTCCAGCTTCCTGCTAACATTTAAGCTAAACCGTCGATAATACCCCTCCAATATGGGCTCGGACCCGCAATATGCTTCCTATCCCAACCTATTGCTTTCGCAACACATATTCACCCTTAAAACTCCATCCCTAAGCTCTGTCCATGCGACCGCCCACAAAACCTTGACTTCGTCCATCAAGGAACATTCTCAGGCCCCGCTGTACCGCTACCTGGCGCATCCAACAGATGGTATTCTTTCAGGCAAAATTGACTGGGACGAGAAGCATTACGAATCACTGAAGAAAAGTAACGATGATGAGCTGGAGGGGTACGAGAAGGAGCTGAAAGAAGCAGAGGAGAAGGCTGGTGAGTCGGAGGTTGTGGAGGCTATGGGGAAGAAAGCGGAATTCTGGGCGAGGGTCGTCGATAAGGTTGGTTAATCCACCTACCTGCGATTGTTAAACTTTCCATGGGGTCGTTTTGTGTTGTGATGCTTGAATAATTTCCTAACGTAGAAGCAAACGCCGTGGCTTAATTTGTCAATCTCTAGGAGAAAGCTCTTGCCGCCTATGAAGAGTTGTACGCAAAAACCCCAACTCTTGGTGCAAAAATCGACATCGTCCTCGCCATAATCCGTATGGAAATGTTCTATGATGACAAAATGGGTGTGAAGAAGAGCGTTGAGCGGGCTAGGCGGTAACTATAGTCTGTACCTCCAAGCTACCATTATAAATTCCTAACCTTGTCCGCAGTCTCATTGACACTGGCGGTGACTGGGACCGTCGTAACCGTTTAAAATCCTACACCGGCCTCCACCTCCTCACTAGTCGTCAATACTCTGAAGCTGCGCCATTACTACTAGACTCACTCTCCACGTTCACATCTACGGAAATTTGCACATACTCAACCCTCGTCTTATACGCAGTCCTCGCTGGTACCATCTCACTAAATCGTGTCGACTTCAAGGCGAAAGTAATTGACTCAGCCGAAGTCCTTGCTGTTCTCGGATCTAGAAGTGGTGGAGCTGTTTCTGCGGGTGATGTAGAGATGATAGATGCTGATATGGAGAATACGGATGGGTATTCTTCTCTCGAGACGTTGGTAAACAGTTTGTATTTGTGTGATTACAAGAGCTTCTTTGTAGCGCTTGCAGAGGTGGAAGAACGTTTCTTGAGTAGGGATCGCATATTGGCAGAGCATAAAGCTTGGTACGGATTATCTGCGATACTATAAAAGCTCAAGAGCTAACACGAACGTAGGTACGTCCGCGATATGAGGAGGCGAGCATACGCCCAGCTTCTCGAATCTTATCGCGTTGTCGGGCTAGAAAGCATGGCTAACGCCTTTGGAGTCTCTGTGGAGTGGCTTGACCGCGACCTTTCCAAATTTATCCCTTCTAAAAAGTTGAATTGTACAATTGACCGTGTCAACGGCGTCATTGAGACCAACAGGCCTGACGATAAAAACAAGCAGTATCAAGATGTAGTTAAGCAGGGTGATCAGCTGCTCACTAAGCTGCAGAAATTTGGGCAGGCTGTTAGATTGAGAGGCAGTGAAAGGGCCTAAGTTGCGTTGTAGTTATCTAGAAATTGAAGACGGGGAAATGAATAGAACGAATTATCACGGGGCGTACGATTGTAAAAAAAATTAGGATAGCAATCCTTCGCGTTTTGAGGGAATAGTGACAGTTTAACTAAAATAAGAAGCAGTCTCTTGTATGAGACAATTTATAAACTAAATAGTACTCTAAAGTAAGTGATAATTGAGCTCGTAGTGTTAGTGGCCAATTGCGCCACTGTTGTTTACTTGTTAGCTGCCTATTATGATTATGCCATCATTAGATAATATTTAGCATTTGTTGAGCTATATTTCTTTAGTGAGCTGATTCTCAATCAAAGATATCCCACTGCTCGGGACCTGATAATAGCACTCGCACGAGATTTCTACCCTGAGCAAGTAAGGTAGGAGGGGCTGTGATGGTTCAAGAAACTTGGTCCGGGTTACTAGTATGAAGTTTAAGACAAGTCTAGCACTAAATTTCCGTCCTCTTTGTGTTATTGCGAGTTATGGAAAATGAACCTTATAGATGCCAAATTAAGAAAAATCTCTACGTATTTCCTTAAAGTTATATCCTATTCTTTGATATACATATTCGCACGGCCACGATCCACCGACTTTACTTGAGGAGGGCTCGGCTATAGGCAAATGCACCTAAAGCTACATGTAGCATAGTAGCTCGATGGGTTATTTAATAACAGCACACTATAACCTAGGTCGCCAAGCGAAGCTAACGAGGCGAAATGAATGTTCAACAACAGTAGCACAACAGATTGATTGAGTGATGGGATATGACGTGACGTTATGTTCGTGAAGCACCCGTGCCATAATTCCTCGAAAACGAGACAGGTTGTTAGGCTACAGCGGTGTTCTTCACAGCTTTCTTCAATTATAGTAAGAATAGAAATTTGGCTTTGACCTACAACTGTAGGTGTGATAGGAACAGGAAGTCGAGAGCTTTGAGTGTGTGCACCTTGATTACCCTTGATACTTAAACCGTACTTAATGGGATTGGTGGAGGGACAAGGGAGGTTGAACTTAGCGGTAACAATGAATCTTACTGGGTGTGTATTATGGTGTTTATCACGGAAATGGGTCCTGAAAACTGCAAAAATAGTGGGAATACACAGCATACGAAAATTAACGTCACATAACTGGTGCTAACAATCCTCGTAGTTGAGCATTTCACATAATTTAGACTCAGCAGCAGCATATGAAAAATGTAAATCTTCCTACCAAGCAAAGGGAGTTAGGGGAAATACACAAGACTAGAACACTTCCCAACCCAAGGTCTCCAGATATTTTAAAGTGTAACATCATGTCTTATTTCGTCAGATACATGAAGGGCTATTCAAAAAATATCGATAATCTTCCCGGCCCCTAGAGGGTGATGACAATTTTTCCGCCGGTTGTTCCTTCCCATATATCCCTTAGCCCTTCTTCAGCTTCTTCCAACGGCAAAACCTTGCCAATTCTTGGCTCAATCTCTTTCGTTACAACAAATGAAATTAAATCTTTGAACTCCTCGAGAGTGCCGACATAGGCCCCTTCGACAGAAATTTGGTTGACAAGTAGCTTCCTTAGGTCAATTACGGCTTCAGCTCCACCCTGTACCCCACAAATTACAATAGTTCCACCAGCACGAACTGAATCTACCGAGTGCTTCCAAGTCGCGGCACCAACAGTATCGAAAACTGCATCCACTGGTTGTGGGAGCTTTGCCCCCGCCGCAAACGTCCTATGTGCACCGAGGCTCTCGGCCAAGCGTCTCTTTCCTTCTGTGCGTCCAGCCACCCAAACTTGCATCCCCGCTGCAGATCCCATTTGGATCAAGGCTGTTGAAACACCGCCGGAAGCTCCCTGGATGAGCATCGTTTGCCCTGCTCGCAGCCTAGATTTCGTAAAGAGCATTCGATATGCGGTGAGCCATGCGGTTCCGAGGACAGAACCGGCAATTGCTGAGAGCTCTTTAGGGCGTGGGACGGCGTTGCGTTTCGGGACGGCAACGTATTCAGCTAGTGTACCATGATGTATATCACTGATAACGTGACGATTTGGATCGAGCGTTTCATCACCTTTCCAGTCGGCATCGCCCATAACCGGATACAGGATGACCTCGGTGCCATCATCAAGAGTGCCACAACCGTCCATACCAAGAATGCGAGGGAATGTCAGGAGAGGATGGCCTATACCACGAAGGGTCCAAACATCATGCCAATTCAGACTAGCAGCTGCGACCTTCACTCTCACCCAACCTTCAGGCACATCCGGAACCTGGCGCCTACCGAATCTGATGCCTGAAAGAGGATTTTCGAAGTTTGGCTCACTGGCGTAGACCGTAGTCATTGTCTCTTTATCGCGCGTGTTTTTGGTGATGGTCAATGATTGGATTTTATCTTCTTCGAGAGTGAAGTAGAAGTCGAGTTTGAATGGTTCAGTGATGCCGTACTCGGTGAAATTTCCATCGATCGTGAAGTCGACTACGGTTTGGCCATGGATTTCTATAATCTCAGTGGCTATAAGGCTGACATTGGAACCGATGAATTGCTTGTCGCTCCATTGCCTGATGGCAGCTTTACCGCGACGCTCGGTGCCCTCGTCGACGAGGACAGCCTGCTCAACGAAAATATCTATGAGCTTCTCGGTATCCAATTTGTTGGCTGCGTCGATGAACTCCGCGATAGGCTTGGAGGAGATTTGGATTTGAGACATGATGAACGAGTATGGGGATTTTTAAAGAGGTTTGTGTGCAAGTTAAGGTTTCTGCTTTCTGGAATATGGAAGATTAAGACCGTGGTTGGAGATCCTTTTATATGTTCTCAATAGACGGCCTAGGTTCCTCACGTCCGGCTGTGGTTATACCGGTGCTACTCCCCAATAACACACCGGTCGGCATTCCGAATTTTGCACATTGTTCTTCCAGTGGCAAGCTAGTAAAGGCCTGGTAGAGATACCCGCATTTTCTATTCAAGGATGAGCTCAGTAAGATTCACACTTTTGTACGGTATGTGCGTTTAGATGACTAACCGGGTGCATTACGGAGTTCCGACGAGCTAATCGGAAGCAAGCTTCAACACTCAAAGGCCGAAAAATGACTGAATCTTTTCGGCAGTTTTATCTCAAGGGGCTTCAATGAACTACCCGGGTGGGTCTCCCCTCTGGATTTCCGATTTGAAGCCACTTGACGCGGCATTCATATGTATCTTGCTCTACCGAGCCCCAGAACATTTCATAGCTCAACACTTAGTACTAGCGAATTAGCTATAGGCTACACCAATTGGCCGATTTCTAAGAAGGGCAAGAGACGGGCAAAAAAAGCCCCGATAGATACACTTATTCGATAGCGGTTTGTACGCACAGGCTTCCTGCAAATAGACAAAAAAGTGACACAAGATTTGGAAGAAGCCGTTCTGAGGGGTGTCTGATTGAGGACAAGTAGATCGCTGTGGTAGCATAATCATAATGAGCACTAGCGAGAAAATAAAGTCTATTCGGTTTGATATAAGCAGCGTGGAGAAAAGCCTTACGAACAACGAACTTCTTTGTTTTCTATGCATCTCCATTCACATGAATACGTCTTGTCGTGATCTTCTCTTATTTCGTCTCGTTGATCCTTACAGCCATAGCAAGATACGGTTCAATAATTGAAGGGCCATGAACCGAGGAGGCTTCATTTTTTGGTCAGTAGATCCCCAAGTCATATTTTGTATGTTAAAATAAGATTCAATAAGGGTGCAAAAGATAATGTCTCTCTACGAATAGGGAAGAATATCTTCGGTGGTACATCTATGAACTGATGCAGTCTCCGAAACCCTCCGAAACCAACCATATATAGTGGGTTTGGTATAACTAACGAGCTGGAGGAATTCGTTTCTGTTCCATCCTTGTTCAGGGTTCCTAGTATTGATGAGAAGGAACTTTGGTTAGAGCGTGAGACTGCTACAGACACTGGCGCAATTGCAAAGGATGCGGATTGGGATCGGAATAAAGAACGCACTGCCACCATACGCCAACCCAATAGATAAGTTCAGACTTAGCGAATCCCTATTCAATCGCTCAAATTGAAAAAAAAACGCTCGCATGCATATAAGACGAAGAAAAACGAAAATGAAACCAGTACTCGCAAAAGGAGAAAAAAATTAGCCAGCATATTAGACTAATGTAAGGAATGACCGCTAACCCCCCCTAGAATAATATACCCTATCTCATAATGAATATTCCCAGAACTCCATAAAGAATTCAATGGATTACACATAAAGTTTAAGAAAATATTGCCACAAGAACCATGCGCCGCCAACCGTAACAGAAAAATAAGAGTTAAAGAAATTAAAGGGAACGAAGAAGTTCGACGGATTCAGTATAGCCTAGCCGGAGCCCACGTAGCTACATAAACGAAATGATACAGGATGGAAATAAACTAGTAAAAACGGGAGTCTCCGGGCTAGACACTGGTAGAAAACCTGTCTGCGTCATCGCTGCCCCCGTACTCTCCGCCAAAGCCTTTTTAGGCTTGATTCGGGCACTTTGCCTGTGGCTCCCCAATCAAACTGTCCAGCATCTGAATCGCTCACCGGCGGTAGCTCCTCAAGCGCTAGAGGATCATTACCCTTCTTCCATCCATACAACTCATTCTCATCTGCTCGCAAGTCTTTCCGTGTGAGAGTCATCCTCAAAGTCATCTCCCTGTTTCCAGGCGATGCGTGCAAATAAGGATCAAAGATAGCACCGCTGCTAATTCGTGAGGGCATAATCACTGTATCTATAAGTGGCTCCTCTGACCCCCTCAGCTTATGGAAAGCCAATAACTCGTTCTCAGTTTCTGATATTGATATGTCGTCGAAACTTTCAAAGGTTGGACTATTCTCATTGGAATAGTCATCGATTTCCGGTTCAACTTTGCGAATCGTTGCCGAAGTCCTCGGACGACCTTTGAAAAAATCTTTACATTCTGATGTTGAGGGGAAGCCAAACTCAATGGCTTCGTCAAATTTCTGAGGGGACGCAAGGTAGACTCGCAGCTTCAGTCGTGCTTCTGGATCTTGATAATATGCTGCATCTTTATCTATAGAATGTATGCTTTTTTGCCTGGAACCACCTAGGCTATGAGATGTTGGGCGACGGCCTCCGAGCGACGGCCTACTCGGTGATGACGAATGAGATGAAGGAGCTCTGTATGGTTTCGAAGACAGCGATAATGTCCTCTGAATGGATGGTTTCCCCTGAGACATGATTGGATCTCTCGCAACATGAGTGTAGAACTCATCAAGACGCAAGTCCAAAGTGCCATCCTCCTCCATCCACCTGAACGACTTTCTGATTTCCTCCACAGCATTCATTGCATCTAAATCTAGGGAGACCCGGGAAGATGGATATCGCGATGACTGACTGTTAAGGGTATCTAAACTGCGGTTGGCCTGACGTCCCATCCGATAAATGGTTTCATCTGCTGCGTCCACAATTATGCTCTCACATTTGCTCGCCAGCAAGACACGTTCCTCCCTTGAAAAATGTTTCCTCCGGATTGTTTCCGGAAGCTCGAGGTACCATTTAGCATCGGCTTGCGATAGGATGAATTCATCTGCTGCTGAACCAGGGGGCTTGTTGAAATTCGCTGTTTGTGGTATTGAAGAAGTGCTTCGAAAGCTGTCGTATGATGGCCTACTTCTCGCCTTCGACTTATTGAACTTGCCGCTGTGCGAGCTCATACTCCTACCATGACTAGAAGGTGGTAATGAGGAGCCGCTATGCTGTTGCTGGGCGTATCGAAGTCTCTCGAGCGATGAAAAGTACTATACAAGTCAATTGTAAGTGTCAAGTCAGGAGTGAGCCCATCTTCCATCTGATAGAGTCTCAAAAATGTAAGGGCTGGGATCGACGAATCAACGTATTCTAAACTTACTTTCCGCCGAACTGCAGGAGGGAGATTGTCGAAACCAATAGCGTCCATGGTGGAAATAGGTGCTCTCATCTTCATCTCAGAGTTGCCTGAAGTAATTCCTGCTGTACAGCAAGATACACGCTTAAGTGCCGGACGCGAAGACTCGTCAGAGGAGGAAGAGCAGTCGTAGAGTGAGCACCGCTTGGAGACCTTTTGGGTGATGGCCGGGGTGTGATGCCTTGGTGGGCGAGCTGGGTGAGATATAACGGGACGTGCTGACGGCATTGCAGGGATAGATGCGCGTTTTGTATTGCTAGATTCTTTATGAAAAGAGGAGTAGGGGGAGGAGGAGAGCGAGGGCAATCGGATATCAGATTGATTAACGCTGGAGCTAGTGTACAGTGTGAGCCAACTGAGAGGGGGTGGTGATCGTTGTTACGCTCGCGACTGACTCTAATCTGCATGGGAGACCCGCTCGATTTCGTCCCGTTTTGGTCAGATGCTTCTCTGTTGGTTTCCTCGATTCTGAGTTGAGAAATGCCAGTGCCGAGTCGTCGCCCTTGGGAACGAGTAATGGGGGTAAACAGCCGGAGGAATGGGAATGAAAGACTTGGGATGAGATATGCCTGCAAGATGTCCCTATGCCCGTTCCACACCACCTCCTGTTGGTCGACTGTACTAGTATCCTTGGCCTGACCGTACGCCTGCAGTTATAGTTATGTGTGCGTGTATGTGAAATCCAGAGAGAAAATCCACCCCAATGCATGGGAGGAAGCGTGAAGGTGTACGAGGTATGTGTGGGATGTCAGTCTCGGGACAATCCCACAGAAAGGTTGTCAGTCTCTCAGGCGAGACACTCCAAACGTAAGGGCTCACTTGCCAACGAATGGGAGTTTCTGTCTTGCTTTGATTTGTTCGTGACGCAAACGCCTGCACGCGGGACTAGGGAGCCAAACATCACGCACAACGCCCACGCTAGTCGTACAGCTCGCTTGTTCGCCCACCAGGTTGGCTAACCCGGCAACAAGTCGCTGTACCCTGAGGTACCTACATAAGGCTACACTGGCGCTTCCAAACGACTTCACCGATCCTAAAAGTCTTCGGATGCTAATTGCTTTATCTTAGGTGCCAGTTAACCCTGACACTTGCCCAGCAAGTATGTATGTACCAGTGCTCCATTGGCTACATGTAACCAATAATTTGTTTTGCTTGGCTAACAACCAATAAGACCGCTTCTACAAAACACATAAAGTATGGAGTGTTTATGAGATAGCGAATCAAAGCGATGTATCTGCTTCAAAACACTTTGCTTTAGCCAATTGATCCGGGGAAGGGCAGATGACAAGGGCTACAAATAGGGTAAAGCGCAAATGCAGCCCAGGTCAGGGGCAGGCTTGGCTTGTGCATGCTCAGAACACGGAACGAAAGTTTTGGGGGAATGGTCATCGCATAGCGTCGCCTTTACGAAATAACTGTATGTGGGGTACTTATCGGGAATTTACCAAGAAATAGGAGAAGTTTTCTTCAAATGAATAGGCCACCTTTTAGACGCTCAGCGTTCCTAGAATGCTATGGGTACGGGATGATAAGTGATGCAAACGCAAGCCGAATACATGGGCACGCGCAAATGGCCTATCTTGCCGAATAACGGGTCTCGTCCTCAACAAAACTCATTATGCAAGAAAGAAAGGTGATGCAAAGTGGCGGTGCTGCAAAGTAGGCGAGCACCAACCATATGCGCTTAAGTCCACAAGCGCTCGCTAGAAAAATGTGCTCGAAAAGACTATCACAGTGGAGCTATGGCTACAAAAGAATAGATACTATAAGTTGGGCGGCCAGGGAATTGCTTTAATAATTGATGTTGAAGGGTTTTAATTTGAATGTAATTAGGCCTCAGACTTCCAACTCTTGCTTCAATTCGTCTTGATTAATACGTGTAGCCTTGGTACTCCACAAGAGCACACTGTGTTCGAGGATCCGGAGAGGGCCTGTGAGACATGGAGATTCTTAGCCCACCGTATCACCTTATCAGACGTTATTTGGTTTCTAATCTTGTCACTCAGCCTCAATTGCAATCCCCTTTCCCTTTGGCATAAATCTCAAATTTAATATCCATTTACGCTCACGTTTCCGGTAAAGCTTAGTTGCAGAAGTGTTTCACGTGAGACGGTACATACTTATTTATCGTAAAGCTTGACTACACTACGATCGATCTAAAAGCAGCATTGACGATAGCTGCCGATATTTTCCCGAGCCGCCAGCCTTGAATTATTTTTCATGCTCAAGGAGGCGGGCGCCTATTTTGACCACATCTTCTCATACCACCCCACCCCGCTGGTACTTAGGGAGGGATGTTGCTCAATAAACGCGTCAGTTCTAATTAGCTGATAATCTTTAGGCTTATTAGCTTGCCTGGAAATCGGCCGTCATTCTCATATATAGCTCTGAGCTAATTTCTGCTCCGTCGATTTCCCAAGCTCCCTTTAAAATTTGGCCCTAATTAAGGTTACATGTAGGTATCAAACACGTGAATAAGCGCGTCTCTTATGACGAATCGTTTTCACTGAATGGACCATATCGAGGTTGCTTCGAGGAGAATATTCTTAAGGCAGTTATCTCAGCTTCACGTGAGCATACTGACAATTCATCACGCATACTATTCTCGAATGAACCGCTAGTGTAGTGATATTATCGAGTCTCCGGTACTCGTAATTTATAATAACTATACTAACCTTTTAAATGGCCTATTTGTCGGGGGGATAGGTTTAAGAAAGTATTGTCAAGAGCTTCGAATTCCAATGTCGTTTATTATCACTTGTCTGTGGCAAGAGATTTTTTTTTCAGATTTTGGCATCTGGCCTGGAAATGATCGAATCATTAAATGATTGCATACTCGGAATTAAATCTATGGTACCGGTACTACTGAGTTTATCGTTAATCTTACGGCAATGAAATGGTATTAATGTGCTTAGAATTTGTGGGGAGGATGTGCTTGAAAGCGGTTATTAGAGTACCTTTTAGGTATTTTTAGAGGAGATCTTGGTTCTTCTCATCTTACTCCTAGTGCTTCCCAGACGCCATTTTCGCATGCAAAGTTGCGAGAACCAGATGTTTTTATGCTTTAGGCAAGAGTTTTGGGCAATAAAACTGAGTGAATAACGAGGCTGACTAAAAGATGCCTCATAACTGCGCCAGCGCTAACCTCTGCTGATTTAAGAGTGGTTGCCCACGATTCCTCTCCATCGCAACACCGGTCTCGCCAGCCAACTGCGATCACCTGTTATCATGAGTGATCTCATCCACGGTCTTACAGCTGCTGAAGTTTCAGAGCTCACAAAACGGACTACAGCTGCTAAAGATGTTGCATACTGTGAGTAGCATGTACTTATGCCCCATAATGTTTCTCCAAACCACCACTGAAATAAGCTTCGCCGAGTCAGGTCCGTACTCTAACTTCCGTGTTGGCTGCGCTCTGCTTTGTGAAGACGGATCGTGGGTCATCGGTGCCAACATCGAGAATGCCTCCTACCCTGTTACTATCTGCGCTGAACGGACAGCTTTGGTGAAAGCTATTGTTAGTTTAAAATCCAAAACGATGAGTGACAGCCTGAGACTCATATCTGATGTGGGCGCAACAGACTGAGGGGAAAAGAAAATTCAGAGCAATCGGGGTATCAACAGACGTTACCCCACCGTCATCGCCATGTGGTAAGATGAGCCAAACCTCGAGGTTCAGTAAGTACTATGTACTCGAAACTTATAGAATGGATAGGAATGTGCCGTCAGTTCATTCGTGAATTTTCTGATCTCGATACTCCCATCTTCATGTTCGACAAAAATGGAGAGTATGTTGTCAGGACATTAGAGCAGGTATATATCTACTTTTACTTTAAGGAGGGACAGGAGGCGGATAGGATCAATCCTCGGGTCTGGGAAAATACACTAACAAGTTTTAATCTACGATTGTTAGCTTCTTCCGATGTCGTTTGGCCCAGATAGTCTCCCCCCACCCTCGGAGCTTCCAGGGCATGGCAAATAACAAGTAGATGTCGGGTGGGGGAACATGTGTCATATTTAGTGTTTGGACGACTCGACAAGTGCATTCATATTTCGACCTTATCCTATAGCTAAAGAGAATGTGTGATATATATACTCAGGCGTATTGAATTGACTCTTGGGTTCTCTTAAGTTTTGGCTCTTCGCCTTCAAACAAATTTTTGAAGGCATTCCCAACTTCCACTGATAGGTCAAAGGCCTGCAAGGATCTTCCCTTTTTTTCGTACGCCAGCCGTGAACAATCTCTCGTTATCGCGGCAGCACCGTACGCTGATAAAGCAATCAACTCTGAATCTGAGAGAGAGTTATCATGGCTGTCATAGTTTGTTAGCGATTTGACTGATAGTGGGTTTTGAAGAGAGTCTGAAACTTACCTCCAAATTTGATCTTGATATGCCTTTTTCCATGCTAAGAATGTGACCAAGCATCCCGTCAATGTATCACCTTGCCCGCCACTCCGTTTCAAACCGCCTTTGAGATCGCAGACCATTGTCTGCTTCCCATTTGAAATATAGTCCTTCACCCCCTTTTGTATGATGGTAACCCCACCAAATGCTTTCGCAAGCCTTGAGCATACTTCCGTTTCGTCTCCATCAGATGGTTCGATGCCCATGGATTTACATAGCCTGGCAAACTCTGCTACATTTGGTGTTAGGATAGCGTGAGTGTAGCCCTGGACTACTGAAGGCTGGTTCTGGACTAGGAAAAGTCCATCCTGCAGTATATCCTGTCAATATCCATATCTCAATCATCCCAGAATAGATAGTTCTCACAGCATCTACGACAAAAGGCATCCCTTTTTTTCTTGCTTCTTCGATAACCTTTGCTGCTGTTTGTAGCATCAAGGGGTCCCTTCCCAGTCCTGGCCCAATAACGATCGCATGCAATCTATCCAACATGCCCACAATCTTCGAAGATATCTCATCTGCGGTTTCCATGCCTTTTTCTCGGTGATGTGATTGGCGCATATATGGATGTACCATGAGGTTTGGAGAATATGTTTTTATCACCTTTGGGAGGGGGGTTTTATGTTAGGTTTCGTGATTCTTATTAAATGTGCTATGAATTGTAAGAGGAGTCACTTGAGCAGCCTGGGGTTCACAGATAATGTGTGACATGTCCGCGCCTGCAGGCTCCCTATTGTCAGAATGAAGGTTTCACTTTGAAAGATTATATTCACATGCCTAATAGTGCCGAGGCATTCGCAGAAAAAAATGGGGCACCAGTGTAACTAGATGTTGATGAGTTAGATACGTGACCTCTAAATTACCATGATTTTGAATACCGACTCTTCGGAGCCACCAATCACAGCAACCCTACCCTGTTGCCCTACACTGTAGTTAGCCTTATTTTTTAAAACAAATTGAGGTGAATTGAATGAGGCAAACCTTTGTGCATTGTTTCTAGTAGCGGTGGAATGAACTTTTTGATCCTCATGAGGAGTTCCTTAGGGGTTGGTTTCGGAATCGGAGGCATGTTTTCCTATGGGTTTGGGTGTAGATCTAGGTTTCTGGTACGTTTAAGTTCGTGCTGAGGATAGCGGAGAGAAGTTCTGTGGTGTTTCGTGCCTATAACAATATCACTGATATGACGCCAAGATGACGCATAACTTTTTCTGAGTTTAGGGTTTAATGTTGATGCTAAAAACAGGCTGTTGATCCGTATCACGTGACCAATCACACCAATTATACCGCGAGAACAAAAGTAATTGAGATAAGCTAGCCTGCAATCAAAGGTTGCTATCTCATATAGGGTAAGGGTAAGGAGAGAGGAGTGGATTTCTTGGTGGCACAAACGAAAATCCAAGTAAGATCTTTATACCACACATTGCGTGAAGGCAATTGGGATTTTATATATTTGGTCTAGATGGATTGATGTGATGAAGTTACGTTTGTTTCAAGATAGAGTAGCTTCTGGCATATTTGTTCATAGGTTCTCACTTTGTATGTTTATGTTGGAGATAAACTGATCGATAGGTTAACGTTTGCGTGTATTCATCATTCAGTATATACATGTATATTTAATAAGTGCAGATTCTTACATGTAGTTGCCTGTATGTAGTTGTTCTTTGTTAGAACTTGGCCTTTCCCGTTGCTGTTAGGCTTTCCCAGCGTATTTTCACTGTTTCAGCCTCTTCACAAGTTTTCATTTATTTAGGTGGATGTTGGGGATATTCAGAATGTTCGCGGGCTTCTTAGGGTCGGAGGTATACTAACGAAGAACATATATGCATAGCGAAGCTCTCAAAATTGACTAAGTTGTTGTATGCAAAGAGAAGGTATTCGCCCTTCTCTTTGCTCTCCCGCCCTATACGAAAATAACATCCCAGGCTATAGGGCGTGGCTCTTTGTGCTTCGGCGTGTGAACTCTCGATTTGGATACTCTTTGATGTGAAGCTACTAGTCATGCGAATGGTTGTAGTCGCTGTTTGTATTCTTGTGCACTTTTGGAGGCCTGGCCATAATAGTCGCAGGAGAACGAATTGAATATGCTAGCACAGATTCGCTGAGTAGGGCCTGTACAAATAGTTAAGCACAATCTAAGGGATACTGTAGCTAGCATTAAAGTATTGTAAGTGAGATGCCAACTGCCGGTTCGACTTTTGTATCTTAGACTGTGGGTATTAGTAAGGTGGCATGCCGTTCACTCTCCTATGGGAATAAGGTTAGATACATGGCTAAGAAAGCTACTTGCAAATAATGTCTAGAACTTGACTGATATCCCCTATTCTACTTTCACAAGGTACCAACTGAGATTGGTGCGTAGGTATTTGTGTGTTGATTTGTATAACTAGATATTTTGTGGAGTTGGCAGTCTTGTAGTCGTAACTGAATGCGCAGCTCTCGTTCGTTAGTTTTATGTTGGGGTGATCACTGTTCGTGATTTGATGTTGGGGTGGGAACTAAAGGTATATATCTGTGCGCTTTTGTAGGAGTTTGGCTTGAAGTTCTATTAACATAAGTAAAATAACCAGGGAGGGCTTTTTGGCCTATCAAACGACTAGGAAGGATACTTGATTGATGAGGTGGGGAAGTCATAGTTGTGTGTTGCGTTTGCCTTATCCCCAGCCTTTTGGCGGTGGAGGAGGGGAAAATAAATAAATAAATCTTTTCCATAGGCGAGGGCTTTAAGCTACCTCTTATGCCTTGGTGAATGGATAGAAAGAGGAGGGGCTAGGTATGTATATGATTAGACCCATCACTTCAGCTTACTAGACAGGACCCGGAGCAGTCTGAGTATCAGAGGGATCACGTTAACTTGGTTTTGAATAACGTGCTCGTGCTCAACTGCGATCCACCGCGCTCCTGCTGTTGTACAGCTAGAAAGTTTAATTGACGCTGTCGGTCCAACTGGTCTAGTCCGTGATATCGATAAAGGAGTAGACTTCATGAACTCAACATGTACGATGAATCTACTATATCCCTAAAGTCTCTATAACACTAGCCTTAGATACATGATATTTTGCTGAGGTCGAGGCCTCGCTCGCGAGAACTGCAAAGACCATGGAGGCAAAAAAAATACCGGAATTCATGGGTTTTTTGTTTTCGTCGTGATCGTCGCTACGTTATAGGTTAAACGTTGTTTTAACCTTAAGCTTCGGCATATGGTGATGATCAGCTGGAGTGTCAAATATTTACAATTCTTGCTCCTATTAAGCGTAACTATATGTAGTTTAACTTGAAGAGTGAGCCTTGATCGAAATGACGCCAGCTGCTGTCAACTGCATCCTGTGAGAGCCTGTCATTCCCTAAATAGCTTAGTTGGCGTCGATCACGACTATCACTACAGAGTTTGTGAAATGATTTGAGTTGGTAGCCGAGAAAAACTACTAGACAATTGTATCTCACAAGGGATGGGTACCTTGTGGAAGCAGATGGGACGTCGCGTTTGTGAATAACTGAGTGCGTTAGAAAACTGAACTCATTCGGTGATGCTCGTATAAGAAGGGTTATGAGACCACTTCTAACTAAAGTTAATACCTACATGTACATGTACTTATTACAGGGCATAAGTACCAAACCGCGGGCGGTATGAACTGGTGTGTCAAAGAGCTAGAATAAGAAAACTAGATATGTAGCTGACTGGATGTTTCGACCAGGAAAAGGTATTTTTGGTACTTATGACTTGTGAGTACATGTAAAGTATAATATATGTAGTCAGTAGGGCTACAAGATGCGAGTGATTCATCTAGATCCTCATATCTCAATACGTCACAAGCCACAGCTTGACGATCCTTCGCTTGATCCAGCCACGGCGAAACCTGTTTCCAACAACCACCTTCTCTTCTTCAACAATAACTTGAGGGTATGATTTTCGATTTCCCCATAGAACTTGTACTCTATCGCAGCTTCTAGAAACGCAAGAATTTCTTGGTTATGACTGCCACTGACGCAGGGTTACAGCTGTCCATTGTTCGAAAAAAACTTGTGATGACGCCCATGACGTCTACCACTACATGTACTGTTAATTTGTCTATATAAAGGGCATATCTGAGCTTGATCTTATTATATTTCGTTCTACACAAACAGAACTCGAGCATATAGATACTTTCGGAAAGGAAAATAATCTCAGAGCCGCAATCAAACATTCAATACTCGAAAAGATTTACTCTATCGCGATCGTTTCAGAACCTCAATGCCTTTGACTACACGCCGCAACAACGTCTCCCGTAGCACCACTGTGACCAGAAAACCGTCCTTGATGTATCGCCTCACCCATCCTACCACAAGAGCGGCTACGACGACAGCAGCACCACGCAGGAGGACTAAAGCTACAGGCCCAGCCCCTGTCTCAACTCACCGCCGTGCCCGCACGAAACCTACCCTCGGTGCTAGGATTCACGGTTAGTACAAGGCAACAAATTAACCTATAATTCTTTGGCACCAGATCACTAACATAATGTTTAAATAGGGATGGCTAAGAAAGTTGCTGGCACTTTGACAGGGTCACGGAGTAAGCGAGTTCAGGTAATAATAATCTTCTGAATTTGAGTTATTAATTGGTACTGATTGTGATGTTTCTTTAGGGAAATGCCATGGCGAATGGCAGAACGCCTGGATCTCGCCGTAGAAGACATTTGTAAACTGCTGGCTGTTTCAGTTCCACTGATAGCCTCTCCACAAAGTGTTGTCACCTAATACTTCGCTACATATACTCTAAAGCATCGATGCCAGGATTGGAGCAGTATGTATTTTTAGAAGGGGGATGAAATTATGTCATGATTTGATGATATCTTTCCTTATTAGCGTACTCTATATTTGTTAAATTCCATTCTCAAGTAATTTGTAAAATTATAGTTAATATACCATAGAAACTCGAAAGATTCGTTAGCGCCGGGGTTGCTTTAGTATCAGTGACGTAGAGATTCTTTGCCCTTTATCAAAAGTACTTTGTCCCCGTCCGCCATAGCGATTTTATTGCTCTTGATGCGATGTAGGGATCAATAAGCTACCCTGACACCTAAGTCGATGCTCTACAGTACTCAAAACTATTGTGAGTCACGTAATGAATTTGGCCAATCAAAATAAATCCTCAACCTGTTAGTCAGCTTCGATTAACATTAATGAGCATGAAAGAAATAGCTTAGATATCCAATGGGGTGTTGCTTCAATCTGAAATTCTAGAATGAGGAGATCACGGCTAGGAGGATCTGGCTGACTAGCAACTATCCGGAAATCTATCTACGTGTCGCTGGTGTATTAGAAAAAAAGCACTAGAATTCTTGAGTGAGATCCAGAACTATAAACTCAATAATGGGCTAAACCAGTGCTCTAGGTCCCGGAACGCAGCAGAACGTCGTGCCTGAGCTAAAATAAAGGGGAATTATTTTCAGCTGGCGGGTCTGCTTGTCAGTTTGTCAGCTATTAGTGGTGTACCAGATTTGCAGGTGTTTGGGTTTCGTTCTGGCAGATGTCATTGTCGCTTGACGCAACGCGTTTTGCATCGGTTTATCAAATTATGCCTACCATTTCATATTGAAAATCTTATATCGCTGGGGTCTAAAAGTGGCTGTGGGGTAATCATCAGCCCTAGAGCCCCATCAATCTCCGGGCGGGGCTCACTTGGCGGTGGGACACATCATAAACTTCTCGTTGCTTACACAGACAAAGAGGTTCTTCTCCTCTTCCTACTGGCATCCCACCGATTCGAGCATTGCACCCTCATCTCCGCTCTGCTTACTGATATTTGTCCTCAGCACTTCCAGCATAACCTTATCGCCGGTTTTCTAGACTATGCCTGCTCCCGAGAGCGTACCTCCTGTGGCTTCCCCAGACGGCTCCGAAGAAGATAGTGATGCATCCGTACGCCGTGGAACCTCTAATTCCGAGTGGCAGGAGGGAGAAGGAATTTATCACGCTAATGATGGTCTCCTTTCATCATCCCCGGAGGATGGTCATGCGGATAGGAATTATAACGGCGGGAGAGACGGAGAGAGAAAATCTGCCTTCTATGACTACAAGCAAGAGAAAATATTGAAGCAAACAGATGCAAAGCTCTTTTATCAACAGCAACAAGGGGGAAGCGGATGGAATTCACCTATTATGCGGGCATCAACCTGGGGTGCTCCTGGTGGAAATGTTAGTAGAGCAGCAAGTGTTAGGTCCTTCAATTCCTCGCACCAGCATCCTCATACACATCCCCATACTCAGCAATACCTAGGACCAGCAGCAGGCACTACTATCGGAAGCGTTTTTGGCTCTAGAGGCATTGGCGCAACTTCAGCTCCAGTGGGGCTGGCAGCTATGGAGAAGCCTAAAGAACACGGAGGGATACAAGTACCTGAAATGAGCCGTTTTGATCCCCATGGCGTCATTGCCAATGCCCAAGACATGGCGTACTCCAATTACACCGCTCCTCCGCAAGGAGAAGCCCCTTTAGCGCCCCAAGGATCATATGTAGACAGTAGGTGCTCTTGGATTTCATTTCCTGTCCGTTCTTTCAGTGTCAGAATCCAAGAGCAAGATTAGTAACTTTGTTTTTTTCCGTTTGAGTAGAAGATCCCGTACTCTCTGCAGAGCTTACGACCATCTATACCAACGTGCAGAAAATCCTGGACCTTCGCCATAAATATCTGCGTGTTTCCCTCCAGGGTCATGCTGACAACCCTAAAGATGACCCTAGCTGGAAGATCTACCCACCACCACCCCCACCAGTCTGGATCGAAGATCCTTTTCAGCGTCCCATAACTTCTCAAGGTAATGAATCGTCTGGGACTACAACATGGGGTACTAGTAGTGGTGAACTGAGACCAAGAACTGAGAAAGAGGGAAGAAAACCGGGGCATGACATTGGGGAAGATTTTATATTTGAGGAGTGTGAGATTCCTGGGGAGGATGAGATGGAGTTTAAACTCGATGAACAAGGTGTTTACCAAGTTTATGAGAATAAAAAAGGCGAGTTTTCGTCTACCTCTGCCGGATCACTCTCTGATATCTATCGTGAGCCTAACGTTGTACGGACTAGCAGCGCTCGATGCTGACATGCCTATTGTTGCCATCCCCACGCTTCGAGAGTACTATATCGATCTAGATAAGGTTCTTGACATTTCCAGTGATGGGCCTAGTAAGAGCTTTGCTTTTAGAAGGCTGCAGTATCTAGAAGGAAAATGGAACTTGTATACTCTGTTAAATGAACATCAAGAAATGGCCGACTCAAAAGTAAGTACATATTTTCAAGCGAAGAATCGCCTTCGATCTGTTCCCCGTCAACAATACTTTTTTTTGCTAATCAACGCTACTTTCCTATAATTAGAGTGTACCTCATAGGGATTTCTATAATGTTAGGAAAGTCGATACTCACGTTCATCATTCGGCATGCATGAATCAAAAACATCTTTTACGGTTTATCAAGCACAAGATGAAGAAAAGTCCTGATGTTGGTATCCCAACCTTTCGGCTTTCAGTTTTCGACTGACATGTTGTAGGAAGTTGTGCTATTCAGAGATGGGAAGCATCTAACATTGGCCGAAGTTTTCCAAAGCATCAACTTGACCGCGTACCACCTTAGTATCGACACCTTGGATATGCATGTTAGTATATAACCCCATCCTAGATATAGTGTGGCGGTTTGTTTGTTGAAAACTTCCATTAACCCGTAATTTTTCTGCTTTGTGCATTCATATAGGCACATACGGATTCCTTCCATCGCTTTGACAAATTCAACCTGAAGTATAATCCTGTTGGGGAATCGCGTCTAAGGACTATCTTTTTAAAGACCGATAATGATATTAAAGGCCGCTACCTGGCCGAGATCACAAAGGGTGTGTTTTTTTTCCAGGCATGTTATTCAATTTCAAAATCTAATTGATATAATATACAGAGGTCTTTGTCGATTTGGAGGCCAGCAAATACCAAATGGCTGAATATCGTATCTCGATTTATGGCCGTTCTCAAGACGAATGGGACAAACTCGCGGCGTGGGTTGTGGATAATAAGCTCTTCTCCCACAATGTCCGCTGGCTAATCCAGATCCCACGACTTTACGACGTCTATAAATCTACAAACCTTATTAATTCATTCGATGAACTGATCAGCAATATCTTCAAACCGCTGTTCGAAGTTACCAAAGATCCATCATCACATCCGAAGCTTCACCTGTTTTTACAAAGAGTCATTGGCTTTGACAGCGTGGATGACGAGAGTAAGGTTGAAAGAAGAACGTTCAAAAAGTTTCCTCTCCCCGCTGCTTGGAACTTTAAGTCGAATCCTCCTTACAGTTACTGGCTTTATTATCTCTTCTCCAACATCGCCTCTCTGAACGTCTGGAGA
Organism: Paragyromitra xinjiangensis; assembly: GCA_038503065.1. Lineage (NCBI taxonomy): Eukaryota > Fungi > Ascomycota > Pezizomycetes > Pezizales > Discinaceae > Paragyromitra > Paragyromitra xinjiangensis. The sequence goes on from JBCAMK010000011.1 coordinate 1,363,180, forward strand.
AAACAGCGGGGATTCAATACCTTCGTCCTTAGACCTCACTGTGGAGAAGCAGGAGATACAGATCATCTCGCTGCAGCACTTCTTTGCTGCTATTCTATTAGTCACGGTATTTTATTGCGCAAGGTTCCACTCTTGCAGTACATCTTCTATCTTGATCGAATTGGGATTGCTATGTCACCACTTTCAAATAACGCGCTATTTTTGGCATATGATAAAAATCCCTTCCTCTCCTATTTCAAACGAGGATTGAATGTATCTTTGTCGACGGACGATCCTCTTCAATTTGCTTTCACAAAGGAGCCTTTGATTGAGGAGTACTCTGTTGCTGCACAGATTTACAAGCTCAGCGCTGTCGACATGTGCGAACTAGCGAGAAATAGTGTATTACAATCGGGGTTTGAGGGTGCTGTCAAGGCTCGGTGGCTCGGCAATGACTTCCATCTGCCAGGTGTAGCGGGTAACCTTATGGACAAGTCGAACGTGCCAAATATTAGAATGGCTTTCAGGCATGAGACTCTGATGGAAGAACTTGCAATGTATTACAGACTCCAGCCATTGATTGAAATTTCCTTCGCTAATTTAAGTGTAGGATTGAGCGCTATACATCGCAATCAGTCACTAAGCCTACGCACGATGTGCTACCTACCAAGCTTTTGCTCCCAACTTCGGCTCATGTACAAGGCTCACGCCCTCACTCTCCGACAACAAGTATGCAAACAAACCCAACATCGATAGGCCAATTTTCTAATCAATGGGTTGGAGGACTGCCATCCGTACTCCAGAATCAACTTTCTCCTGGGTCTTCAAAGCTCAGTTCGTCCTTTACTGCACATGAAATTTCCCAAAACCCTATGGGCGCTGGCCTTTACATCCATGGGAACCCTGCGCAAGAGAGAACCGATGGCATGCAGACCCCTACAGTGCCCCAGCTTTCACGGGCGAATACTCTTGCGACTAGTACAGTTATGGGCACTGGAGGAAGCTCCATAAGTCCGGGTGGATATGTGGAGGGTATGAAGGATCTGCATATCAGTGGATCTGAACCGCGTGTTTGGCCAGGAGTTATTAGCAGGCGTCAGGCTAGTTCTTCGGAGAAAGATAGCTTAACTAGAGAAGGCACTAAAGAAAGTAAGCCAAGCAGCGTCGCTGGAGGCATTGAAGGATCCTAACACTTGACTGGCTTTCTGAGGGGTTACTGGACGGGATTTTGTATTTGAGAGATACATGTAGTTTTGCTAATTCCTTTGCCCTTGAATCCTTTTAATCTCTCGCCTGCCCTCAAGTTGCATTTGTAACGAAGTAACAGTGCATTATGATATTCTATTTTCTTGTACTTAGTGCGCCTCTCCTTAATAACATCTATTGTAGGGGATCGGAACAAAAATCACGTAGTGTGGGGGCTTTTTTTGCCGGGGGGCATTGAAAAAGCTAAGTGAAGTAATAAGGTGAGATATTCGTTGCTTCTGTGGAAGCCTTGATATATTCGATAGAGAAGAAAGAAACGAAGAAGAGGCAGAAAGCCTCTGTATATATACAAGTAATCAACCAATCAGAGCCCTTCCACCATATACCTCCCCGGTCAGCGCCTCCAGGCTCAAAGCAGCCTCAATTTCACTGAATAGCCGCCAGAATAATCAACAGCCAAAGAAGCCCAAATTGGCAAGGAATAGTAAGAAACCTGAATAGTGGGAAAGCCTACGTATGCTATAAAAGCCTACGTAGGTGGAGGAAAGAATAGAACCAAATAGTAAGGAAAGGCCGGAAGCGGCACGAAAGGAAGTAAATATATCCAACACTAAGCAATGAAGCGTATACGAGTGCTGGTCTGTGACTGCAATGTTCGGGATAAACTAGACCGGGGCACCGGTCACTCGTTGGTCACCACGGATCCCGGTGGTCGGAAACTTTACCCTCATAGGCAATCGATCTTGGTAACTGATAATTCTACTCGAATGCCTAGGTGAATCCACCCTGCCTATTGTGAATTTTTGCGGTCGACACCAGCTTCTGGATATTACTAGACTGCAATTTATGTCAGGGGCGAGTAAGACACCGTTTTCTTTCTAAATTCGCGATCGCATTGGATCTAAAAAAAAAAATTTGAGCGTTTGCTCTGGTGTTTTGTGGGTGGAGTCTAGAAATTAGAGTTTTGCCTCTCCTTGATGAGTCAAAAATGTACTATTTCATTCGCATTTTTCCCTTGACGGAGCTATTTGCTAACGGGGCTCTTGTTCCCTATTCTGACCCGCCTCCGCCAGCTCTTCCTAACCGTAAACCTTTCGGCTTTGCGGTGAATTCTACGGGGGGGGGGGCCGATGGGTGGCTCAATTCCACCTTTATCGTTGGAAGCATGTCCGATCTTCGTGCGGCTCTGAAACTTAACTATCCTAAAATCGTTTATAGATTAGTTCTATCAATAATGTACATGGTAAGTTTGCTCTAGTACCACTATTGTTCCTATATCCCGAGAAGAGCGAAAAGGCAGAACTTAGGGATACAAAACTAATGCTCCCGGACAGTAAGGAACCTGAAGATCATGCCACCGAAAGACTGTTCCCCAGCACCGAAAGCATATCCCAACGCATGGTAAAGCTCTAACCTCGCCCCTACCCTAGTAGTGTACAGTTCACTGCTCACGAGGTTAAAAGGGGAGATCAGTATGATCGAGAACCTAGGCTAACAAAACTCACTCCGCAGGAATGCAGGATACGATGCAATATCAGCCGTGGCAGCTACTAATCTCTGGTTTGACGGAAATGTTCTACAAGATGGGGACCAAGATGTAGGGCTAGAACCCTTTATCGGTGGCTGGTTTGTAGATAGGTTCGGTGGGCTCTTTGATGCTGAGGATGGAACGGATAATGTCACCTTCTCTCACGTAGGTTTAGTCACATTCTCTGGCCAGGCCGCTTGATTTTAGTTAACATTGACTGGGGTGTAGAATGTTATTCGAAATCACCACAAGTCACTCCTATCCGGTGGCTACTACTACTACTACTACTACTACTACTACTACTACTATTCCTATTCGGTGGCGGGATTAAGGAGGCTGAGCGAGATTTAGGTAAAATGAGGTTTACGACCTACGGAAACCACTTTATTAAATCGGACTCCCGGAACCCACTAATGCGATTCGGAACCTTCCACGTTCTAAATAACATTTTCAGGTCTACCAACGACAAAGAACCATTCTTCAGTGACGATATCATTCAAACTAGAGGAGAAGCTACGAATTCTGATGTTCGCTCATTTTAGTATCACCTCGGGATTTATAACTAATCTAGAGTCCTTGTCATTGGAAACGTCCTTAAACAGGACGGAGAATCCAAATGGTTTAACGAGAATCTTTACATACAGCGATTTGACTCCGGCAGATATTTCTGCAACTTTGTGTATACAGCAGGATCAAAGTGGGTTCGTTGATATGTTCAATGGCAAGTGTATAGCCCTTGATAAAGTATCACGGGCTATATTTGAGTATCAAGTTAGGACTGGTAAGGCAATAAGTGGAGGACTTTTGTGGACGTGTGATGAATTCGGAGAGAAGGCGGTTTCGCAAAAGTTTGAAAGTGCGCTGGAGGTGGAGGGATGTGTTGTAGCTGAAGCGGGACAAGGTTTAATCAGAGGATAGCTATAGTAGTGCAATGATGGCTGTGGAAGCAGCAAAAGCTGGTGTGAATGTTCATGGATTTAATTTCTGACCATGTGTACTCCCACTGCCGCGTTGTCTGCTTGGTACCTGTGTGTGCTAAACTAGAAGAAAACTATCCTAGGACCACCAACGGGGCAAGGCGATCCCGCTAGGGTACGCAGCATCTCTTCAGCTTTTCTAAAATAAAAGTCGGACTCCCCTAAAAAAAACCCCCCCTCCAAAAAAGACACATGAACCGGGTAGGTGAGAGAATTTTTGGAATCTAAAATCACCTTACCTCCTGTGAGATCAATCAATACCAGGTCTTGGCCCTTTGTATGACATTGCTGCCAAGAATAATGCTTTCAGAAGCTCTGATAATCATAAATAACTCTGCTTGCCTCAAAGAACTGTCAGATCAGCCATGCGCATGTCGCATTTAGGCAAGAAAAACTGTGTTGTATTTCAAGTTATCTCTACCTTGTGTGGCTCTGGACTCATGACTACATGTATATTTGGGTTAAATTTTGTACTAAGAGGTGCAGGAAAGTGACGCATATTTTGGCTTAGCAATACCTAAATACTCCATTTTGTCGCAACGTAAAACTCAATATAAGTGAATACTTGAGTGGTAGCCTTAATTAGCCACCTTATAGGACGGAATATCTAGTTTTACTCTGTGAAAAATGCACATATTAAGCAAAGAGAACACGAGGCCATCAATTTTCAACCAAAAAGCTTTGCGATAATAAATGACAACAAGACTTATCTTGGTTTTCTTACTGGGCTTAGATTCCACTTATGCTCTACCATAATTACTTGAAAATACATTCGTGTGGCAGCAGTTTTTGATTCACACTACGGCAGCGCTTTACGACTTGGTTGGCCAAATTCACACCCCTGTTTTCAGGTACTTAAGGCAGAGCATAAGTATGTAGCCTAACCTTCCATCTAATTTTTTTCATACTAGCCAGTTGCGTGGTTGTTGAGAATTGAGGGAATGTGCATCGCTTTCCCTCACCCCTTAGTACAGTCCTGTCCGCAAAGTCTTGGCACCCTCCTCTCCTCTGACTGCCAGCGAATTGGGGCTGTAATTTCTGTAGAAGATTGCTAAACAAAGCGTTGAATTTTATCTGGCGGTCAGTATCTACATATTTTTTCTTCTCTTTTATTTACTGTTCTCTGGCTCGGTCTACAATTATCTGGTTGTGACCCTCATTAGGTTGTAGGGTGCCAGGACTTTCCGGATGTGACTGTACATACCGGGGTCACCTCTCCAATTGGTGTAAAAATTTATGGCTACACCCAGTCAACAGGAAACCCACTTTAGCAAAGGTGAGTTCCTTCTTTGTGACTTCTAGACGCTGGAATTTTAATTAGTCTGATATCAACTCTGATCTCTGTAATTATCACTATGAACTTTATTGAAGTGATTCTATCTAAATTCGCGTAGGTATAGGTCCGCTAACTGACCAGGCACGCCATCAGGCCGCGGGCGAGCTGTAGGTATATAAAGATTGGATTAGCATGGGGCAGGACTCGAAGGATAAAATTGACCTTTCGGTTGGCATTATTATAATACAACGACCTCTCGGTAACGGTCTGGAGACTCGAGAACTATAATTCCTTTCCTCCAAAATTGGTGGTTGGCAAGCATACGGGTAGCTACTAGCCAGGCAAAAGGTCCCGAAATGTGGCTGAGTCTCGCCCTTATCGATAAGGTAGTGGCAACAAACAGGTGCCATGATGAAATCTTCGCATTTCCCCGCGACCCCACCAAAGAGCCCTTACTATTCTCATCTTTTGTTTCTCGCCATGGAAGCTCGATTGTTTATGCTAAATTTTGAGAAAGATCTCGCTGAAGCAACAAGAATAGCTGTCGAATCTGCCAAAAGTGCGTGCATTCTCGGAGCCTCATGACAAAATTGACTTCGACTCTCAGCGGTAATATGGTTACATTAGCTGACGTCCAGCCTCTCAGGGATCGAAAGCAAAGAGCTAAAGCTCCTTGATATCGTTCAATCGCTAGGGGAACATCTTACAAACGATGATAAAGTCGCGAGAGCTAAAGGTTTGCTGTTCCGCCCAGTACAAGTTCATCATATTCTAACCCGTTTACAACTTAGCTATTGCATATCTCTCCGCTGTTCTAGACGCCCTGGATGCAAAGGCACTATCTCGACAATACGGTTGGTTATAGGCGTGATTACTTCCGATTTGTCAACCAGCTATTAATTCGAAGAGACAGTTTCGGTAATGAGTCAGTTCCTGTGCGATCGTCTCGATGATGAAACTGGATTGAAAGAGGCGACCCAAGGTCTTATTGCTGTGCACAAGATGCAGAGATTTGGAAAAGACGAAGCTGTGACAGTTGCTTCTGCGTAAACCTTGCCTATGTTGCTTCAACTGTAGATTTTCAGAATGCTGAGCGGCTCCACCTCGGATAGATTATGCAAAATAGATCTACAAAAACATCCCCAGGGGACTCGGTTTGTGGTTTTGACACTGTTGAACGGATTGATGTCAACCCATAGAGACGGTGAGTTCAAGGTGCTGAGAAATGAATTGCTAGGCTAATTCCAATGGTAAAAGTATTGAAATCAATGGGTGATGAGTTTTTAATAGGTCTGGTTGACCTGGTTGGTGGGGAGAAAGACCCGCGAAATTTGATGATAGTGTTCTCTATCATCAAGGTGATCTTGGTAGAATTTGATATCGTTAAACACGTTGAAGTAAGTACCACCAATTATAACAGGAAAATGATGTTATGGGGGCCGCAAAAGTTAACTGGAAACGCCTTGAGAATCTATAGCTTTTGTTTGATGTCGTTTATTGTTATTTTCCAATCACATTTCGGCCACCTCCAGACGATCCCTACGGCATTACTGCACAAGATTTGAAAATACGATTGAGGGAGTGTATTGCGTCAACAAAATACTTCGCTGCGCAGGTGTTCCCGCAATTGATCGAAAAGTTGGATTCAACATCGCAAAGTGTCAAGGTATCCTAACGCCTCTCATCCATAATTTCGTGCAATGTGGTAATGTCCTTCACAACCATAGAAAGATGTCCTCCAAACAATAACTGCTTGCGCCCTCTCCTACGGTTCCCAGACAATCTCAGTTCATTCCAGCCAGCTGTGGGATGCTGTAAAGTTTGAGATATTTAATTCTGCCGATGAGGATGAATTGGCTACAGAAGCACTACTAGCTGGTAGAGCTATCGCGGAAACGCTCTCTTTTGGATTAGCTATTATCCCACCGGCAACTGCTCCACTAGCTAGATATCTTAAAGGTATAGTGAATGAATGCCTCAAGCTCCTCCAAGAGCCACAGCAGAAGCAAGCGAAACCGGCAGGTCAGATATTAGCTAAGGTAGCGACAGCCAGTGCAGTGGCGTACGCATACATAATACAAAACACTCTGCCTGCCCTCTTGCTGATATACTCCGATGCAGGCGGTATAGCAAAGCAAAGAGCCTTACTAGAGGTGCTGAACCTTCTCCTAGAGTCAACATTGAGAATCTATGGAGCATGGGGAGATATAACAATGCGTTCAGCTACTATGCTTGAAAATCCCTTAGGAAAGTTTAGAGAGAAGCTTTTCGAGATGTACTCGCGGGCATTGATGGGTAGCTCAAAGGAAGAAACTGGATTTAGGGTGACTGCATTGCGAGGTCTAGTATTGCTCTCAAGAGCTCTGGATTTTTTGGAGGAGAGTGAGGTAGGAATGGTGATTCAGTATCTTGATGAAGTTGCTCTCGAGATTCAAGAGAAGGAAGAGTTGAAGGAAGAAGCACTCCAGAGCCTGAAAGACATCTCAAGAGTAAAGCCAAACCTGATTATGAGCATCACTTTCCCAGCATTCATGGCGCAGCTTCCGGACGACGACGTGAAAGATCCAAAAATGTCGTATACATCTACTTTGGAGGCTTTGGCGAAGTTAAGCTCTGAGAGGGCGGTATTTGAGGTGCTGCTAACGAGACTTCTGAATAAGTTGGAAGTAGTTCTTCATGGTAAGATATGATTGAAACTATTTTACAGTACGAGATAAACTCCGAAACTTGCTAACATATATCGAAGCTGGTTGTAGTCCGTCATATCCTCGTGCCATCCTCTCCACCTTTTTGTATGTGCTGCAAAAAATGCCGGAGCGTACACAAGAAGACACAAAGGCACACTTTACAAGACTGGTGCCCTCCCTGCTCACGAAGATAATATTACCCCTCATTGAGGAACCTAGAGAATCCGCAAACCCGATGACAGATGATTCAGTCTTGGATGTAGCAGGGAGATTAATAAATATTCTCATCAGATCATTGTATACGGAACAACAGACGTCAATTGCGGAACAAGTATTTAACCTCTTTGGCCTCGGCGTGCCTTGCGAATATATGCCGATTGATAGTAGGGAAAAAGTGGCAAAGAGGTTTAAACCCTTTCAGTTTGATGCTGGAAAAGGACATAACGGATGTGTGATTGTGTTTGCTTATGCACTAGCGGCGCTCAGGCAAGAGGTTTGAACGACAACATTCAAACATACAACATATGACTCTGCAGAAAGCTTACTTTTATAGGTTGTGCTACCGATTAAATCTTCGGCAGAATTTCTACAACAGAATGTGGAGTTGGCTATCCAACCGTGGTTGCCGGCCCATAGGATGGGGTACCTGCAAATAGTTGGTTTGATTACCAACAAATGGACAAATTCACCTACGGATTTTCAGTTGCTTCAACGAATAGCGCACGAGCAGCTTGGTGTAGTTTTTGATGCAAGTTTAACAAACTTTAGCTCGCTAGTGAGTGAAAAACTGCGTGTCGTATTTTGGATTGCGAAAGCTTTAGTTTTGAAAGGGGATAAATTCGGGTTGGAGGTTACGGCAAGACTGGTAGAGCTACTTAGAAATCCTATATACGGGGCGACAGCTAGCAGGGGCTTTGGCGCTCTGTTGAGAGAAGACACTTTCCTTTGTAAGGAAAATTACGCGACGGTGAGGCTGTTGATGAAGCAGAAGGTATTCGCATTTTGTGTACCGAAGATCGTGGACGGATTTAAAGGTGCTCATCCAGGTATTTTTCCACTTCTAACCCTCTTATGTAGGTAAACATCCATATGCTAACGACGAATTTATCCTGCAGACGTAAAGCCAAACTACCTTATTGCCCTCTCAAAAATTCTTCCCAGCGTTCCTTCGAAAGTTATTCTCGCCGAGTTGCCTAATATTTTCCCTCTCCTTCTGCAGTCACTTGACTTGCAGGATCCAAACATTAAAGCTGCTACTATTGAGACGCTCCTCGTCACCATCAAGGAATCAGCCGATGTCCTCAAGGAGCATGTGTCTTCTTTGATATTAAGGTTGCTCACGGCATGCACTGAACGTACGTATAACCCACCTAGGGTTCGTGCTGCCGCTTTGAGATGCCTGGGGGGTTTCCCGGGTACCATTAGGAATGAACTTTTGTTGCCGTTCAAGCGGCAAGTGCTCAAAAGCCTTACGCCCGTACTGGATGACCCAAAGCGAAATGTTAGAAAAGAAGTACTGAAGTTTCTTTCCATGACTGCTACCAAATATCGGTGCTTGCTAACTCAAGTACACCACATAGGCCGTAGACTGTAGAGCTAAATGGTTCTCCATGGACGAGCCGGAGGTGTAGATTTTAGAAGAAGGCACAGTTGTTATAGGATCAAGAAGTTTCGGACGTTTGTATCCCTTAACTCGTAGAAACATGTTTCGTGGCCCTTGGAGACCACAAGAAAAATCATTTCATGTCTATTTTAGTAAAAATATGATTAAGAAGCTCGCAATTCGCACAGCAGAAACTGTATCTCTTACCCCCCTAGGTTCGGGCCGTCAGGGTAGTATGTCTCATCTATTAGTTTATGTCAATGCGGTTTTTCAGTAAGAGACCAACTTTTAATTCTTACTCTAATAGTACCCATAACCAACCTTAAACTATCCCGCAGGCTTTGGCCTTTATTTGGTGGGATTGTGGTACATATACATGTAAGACTTGGATTTACGCTTCGCTGCCCTTGGAGGTTCCTCAATTCTATCCACAAGCGCAAGTTCGATTTCAGGGCTTTTGAGTCTATCGTCATACCTTCACCGTTTCTACCAAGGATATCACAAAAAATACCGTTAAGCTACTATGATTCCTGGATATATCTATTGCGCTGCAAAGGGTGCGGGTAGTTGGTAATGTTCAAACATCACGACGCAAAACTAAATATTGGACCATAAAAAAAATGTGAAGGTTGTATTGGTGTTATCTTAGGGTTTTCGACTTGCTTTCTAACCAATGTTTTGGTGGCTTAAAAGCTCAAAAGGTGCAGCAGCGTCAATGATCATAACTGAAATTACGTTCTAGGCGATGTGATTACGCCGGGGGCTCCGAAGTAATCGCGCATCAAACACACATATGTTGGTTCTTAGACCTTTTGTGAATTGTTCAATATTCTCCGTCTGGTAATAGTGAGGTTAAGTTTCGACTTTTGGGGAAGGAAGTCGATCATTGCTGTGGTTGTCACGCAGGTGGCATGCAGACTTATGTCAATGAACAATAGGCACTGTTGCGTCTAACGAGCACTTGCGGCTTTTTTGAGATACTCGTGAGTTTGTATGGCGAAATATCCGTGCACCGCTCCGTAGAATACAAAGCCACACACCCCATGCTCCCTGGTTCTTATCCTGGTCCACGAGTACTACAACGCAACGAGGTGTCACGAGCCCTTACAGCACAGCACCCCTAAATTTACCACACCTCACACAACTAAACCTGAATCATGTCCATACAATAAATAAAGGACGTATTTTTATTACTTCGGGCAATAATGGTGAAACGTGGTGCTTTCTTTTTTATTGAGTCGTAAATATTTCCATAGTTCATTGTTGAACGGTTCATGGCGTCTCGCTGCATCATGCATGGTACTTCAAAAACCGCAATAACTTGCAGGATGCAACTGTACAACGAAATTAGTAGGTTCTACCCAGGTACCTACGAATAAGTGCTGTACGGTAGGGAAGTAAAGCGCTATCGGAGACTTTATCTGCGGAAGATAGATAAGCAAATTGGGATATCTCCTCAGTGTTTTGAATATGATTGAGCCAGTTTACTTGACATCTCTCAGTCTAGTTGTGAGTTACAAAGTCACAGGATCTTTGCTGGTAGGTTCTTCCGTCTCTTGTTGGTTGGTAACTTGGACACATAGGAATAACATTATATGAAATGAAGATAGTAAAAGTACAGAACTAGGCGAATGACACAAGCTAAAGTCCTTATTGAATATAGCTAAGATTGTAAAGTTAGGAAACAGAAGGATTGAATAATCAACATAGGGTGTCTCTTCCGTGCATTGCTGCTCGTAAATGATCTCGAAAGTAAGAGACTGGAGAGCGAGGATAGTATTTTTAGGTTTACTCAGATTCAGGTTTGTCCGAGATGGGCTTCAAGTTTTCAAGTTTCAAGAACTCCCCGTTGAACGCTCTGACAAGCCATTGAGTAAGCCCTTTGAAGTAGTTAGCGCAAGTATATAGATGGTGTGGAAACGGGGAAACAAGAATGCTTACGATCATAAACCATTCTATTAGCGTTATCTATTGTTTCCGTCAGTCAGAGTAATTTACGATAATATTAAGCAGCAGATGGTTTTGGTGTTGCATACGAAAATATATTGAATGATCAGAATCAGGGAAAACGTGAAGGTCATAATTTTCAACGCTGGCGAGGTCTAGCTTATCCAGTAAAGTGAGTGAGTTCTGCACATGGACGTTGTCGTCTGCAATGCCATGCATTAGAAGAAAACGAACGCTACAAGACAATGCTGTAACATTCGTGATCGCAGAGCTTTGGTAACCTTCTGGGTTATGTTGTGGTGTGTGCATGTATCGCTCGGTATAAATTGAATCTTTGCTCTCTAGTTAGCTTTAATAACCACGGGAAGAAGATGGAGTGAATGTTTACCGTAAAATCTCCAATCAGTGACAGGCGCCACCGCCATCCCATAGGAAAACGTCTGACCAGCATCTTGTTCTAATGTTTTGAGAGTCATGAAGCCGCCGTAGCTCCACCCCCAAATAGCAATGCGTTTCTCGTCGACATAATCCTTTGATGCCCAAATCTTTGCTGTCTCGATTTGATCGTGGGCCTCTAAATTACCCAAGTCGCCTCGAACAGCTACACGAGCTTCTCTTCCTATGAACCCTGTCCCTCGCCCATCGACTGTGACAACAATGTATTCAAGCCCCGCAGCAATATAAGCTTGGTAATCTATCTGGAATGATTTTGTCACACTCTGACTTCCTGGACCTCCGTATACTTGGAAAAGAACAGGATATTTCTTTTGGGAATCAAATTGTGGAGGTCGTCGCTCGACAACCTCTAAATCAAACCCGCCTATATTGACTGTAGAATAATGGAATGTCGGGAGCTCATATTTCGCTGCTAAAGTCGCCAGTCTCTCATTTTTCTCTATGTCTTTCTCGAATAACTTGCCTTTAGACCCTGTACTCACAACCTTTTGCCAAGGTATACCAGGCCCAGAATAAGAAAGTAGGGCATAGCCTGCGAGCTTCGAGAAAGAAACATCGTAACGTCCGTCCGTTGATGTATTTGTCACAGCACGTTTATCAGAGCCATCAAGCTTAACACTGTAAACGTGTCGTTCAATAGGGGAGCGCTCAGTTGAAATGAAGTATACTAGGCCGTTTTTCAAATCAATTGCCGAAGGGGCATTGACAACCTCCCATTTACCAGAAGTCAAGAAAATCGGGTTTGGGTTGTCAAGAGGGGTAAAGTAGGCAAGATGGTCATAGCCTTCATGAATGATGGTGTCGATATATCCATCTTGTTCGCGACCTTGTGCGGGTTCCGCAGGAATATATTCCGTGTTTTGGGTCTATCGCACGTCTTAGATTGGTATTACCTCCCCAAAAAGAAAGAACAGGATCAACACACCACTTCAAGCCAACCCCCATCAAGAGCCTGTACGTCTACTTCTCTTACAACCTTTCCACTCCGTGTACCGACGTTGATTAAGACCACTTTCAGTAAATCGCTCTCGCGATTAGTCTCTTTTATGAGAACATTTTGTGCCCCAGCCCACAGGACCTCGGTGATCAATCTGTCTTCATCAACAAAATCATCATTAATATCAACAGAAAATGTTTGGCCCCTTTTCACGTCATAAAAGCACAGGTCGACGACTGGGTTAGGAGCCCCAGCCTTCGGATACTTGATAAAGTCAAGCTCAGGGTAGTTTTCCTGACCGGGCTCGGGAGTTTCCCCAGAGGGGCGGGAGATGAAGTACTGGATTGGGTAGTCTGGCACTTCCGTCTCGTTCGTTCGTAAAAATGCGAGATATTCTCCGTCCAAACTCCACCACAAAGCCTTATTACCCGAAAAAACTTCTTCTTCATAAACCCAATCCGGGATTCCATAAAAGAGTTCTGTTCCACCGTCCTTAGTAACTTGAGTGACTTTATAGATATCTGAAGTTGTTTCTTTATCAAGTTGATGGATATAAAGATTGTTGTTTAAGACAAATGCAATGGAGTCACTTCGCGGAGACCACACTGCTAAAGACAATCTTGCATCTGGTTCGGCGGGTACCAGAGGGCGAGTAGTTTTAGCAGCAACGTCATAAATCCAATATTTAGCAGTGTAAGAATGGCGCCAGTTCTAGATAGCTCCCACAATTAATCAGCAAAATGATCGGGTAATGTTTTGATGTAAGGAAGCCAGACCGACTGAACATTGGACGCAACAAGGACTTTCTTTAGGTCCGGGCTGGGCCACACTTTGGAGACTTGAATTGGCTGCCCCATACCCTCCAGGGTCCGACTTTGCATCAGGACAAATGTATTACTACTATTTGTGACGTCCTGCACCTCGAGGAAATTACTTGATCCGGGGGCGTTTTGTGTCAAAAGTAGCCCATCCTCGGCTCCGGTAGATCCATCAATCCACTGAATTTCGTGTCTCGAGCTTCTCCAGCTCCCTCCCATTACTTGATCAAGGGTGATCTTGTTCCCTGTTCCCACCGCAGTCGTTGTTGTAGGATCCAGGGTTTCTGTGAATCGGTAGTGCTCCCTAGAAACGTATATCACCAGCGCCAGGAACCAGGCTCCAACCATTAAGGCCCCAAGTACGTAGATCGCCCTTCTGACTTTTTTTTCTAGCTGTTTAGGGCGAAGAACGCCACCCTCAATATCGATTCCCTCGGGCTCTTTCTCTCTATGGCTAGACATCGTAGAATCATAGCCTATGTCGTCGTCGTCGTCACGATTAAGCCTTTCGAGAATGAGAGAAGTAGTTGAAGTCGAATCCATAGATGATCTAGGGGAACCACCAACCCCGGCGTGAGGTCGCGAGGCATTGTCCTCCGTATCTCGATATGGTGTTGGATCGTACATTGCTGGCATAGCTCTAGCCGCTTTCTATCACACGGGTAAGATGCACCCTCAATGGAAGATAGGATTTTGTAACTGTAGGTAGTGGACTTGCTTGACGATGGATGAACTGCGTCGAGCTTTCGGCACTTTCCTGTGCGATCTATCAAGCTTCCTATGACCTACGCGCTTAGTGCGTAGCAACTAATCATGAATCGGGGGCTTGGCAATCAACCTGGAGACAAGGGAATGTTACCCCAACCATATTTGAAATTTAGCCCCAGGAAATATCTATATGCTGCAAACGCTCATGCAAGTGGAAAAAAACTAAAAAATTCTAAAGGGCAAAAGTTGACCAAAGTACCTTATCGTCTCGGGAATAGGAAATTAGCCTAGGCTAGACCGAAATACTTTAGTTAAAGTTATTCTCAAGAAAGTAAATTGTCGACTGGGCAGCGATCTCTGATGCTTAGCCGCCACTTTTGGTACTTTCCCGAGCCTTCTGGAGGGTCTATTAAGAAGTGCCTAGTCCAGGCCAGTTTCCTATTTCCGAGATAATACGGTACACCAAGGTTTGCCCAACTTCGAACACTATAACAAATTGTTAGCTTTAAGCTCTAGCCATGTGTTTTTCTGTATTCCTCATCTCTCTAACACTAAAATGGGGGCCTTTTATCCGTTGAAACGTTCTAGGAGCCATACATATAATTCAAACCTTAGGGTATCAAACCGTTCGCTGCACAGTTCAATCGCCCTATAAGGGTATACCCAGCAGTCACAACTTTTTTGTATGGTAAAATAAGGGTATCGCTTTATAAGAATATCCTTACGGTTTTGAAATTTCCTTGGTGGTATAGCCTTATAGCTAGTGTATGGCTAGGATTATCCAAGGAATAGATCTTCATCACCCTCAACACATTTACCAGTATTTGAAATATATTATTATTATGGCATCCATCTCACAAGTCCTAGTTTTAAAAAAATGGCAGGCTTTCCCGACATCGGGCGGAAAAATGGGCCTAGAAGGCTCCAGATATTTTGGGGCTTGGTACAAAATCTAAAATAAGAAGTATCACTCGGTGGTACTATATATAATGGTAACTGCTCTATAAGGGTGTGGGCTCTGGCCCGGAGTGAACCCTTATAGAGAGGTTGAACTGTAGTGTTAATACATATTAAGCACCCTCTAACGACCTCCTTCGATACTTTGTATTTCTATGGGTGATATATAATAAACTGCCCTTTAGTGGTAACAGACTACTAAGTGACCATACATGTATAAGTGACCAACAAACCGGGCATCTGAAAGACCATATTCACTCAAAATCCATTAATTTTGTCCAAAGCATGGTGACTTCTGATGGTTAGTTTCTGAAACAACTCTGGTAGATTGGTCGTAAAAGACAGCAGCAGTTCAGTTGCGGATGAACTTAGCAATAGATTCGGCCATGTATAGGTATTTTGACTATTTCTGTACGTATATTGAAATTAGACCAATGAAACTTAAGAGAAACTACTATTCGAACATGCTATAAAGGTTTGCATCTAAATAATTAGAGGACGAGAATCTGTTAATCGATGAGAGGTAGTTTGTCGTTCATGGCGCTGATTGTAGAGAGATAATAGAAGGGGAAAGAACAATGGGAGGTCCAAGAGATCTAGATGAAAGAGGTGTTTAGAGATTAAGATAGGTAGAGGGAACCGGAGGTGATGTAGATAGAGATCGGAATGATGATGGTAGAGGTGGTGATGGGAGGGATTGAAATAAAGACAGAGAGATGAAGGGAAGGGAAGAGATCTGGTATGTGGCTCTACCTAAGAGCTTACCGTAATTCAGCATGAAAAGTGCGAAGCCATTTAGCAGGTCTTTTGTTGGGGAAATGCCCGTGGGCCATCTCCCAGATATTCATTTCAGGGCGGTATTTCTAAAGCCATTTAAAGGAACTATAAACGACTTCGTCACATTTCTATTGATCATAGAGTATGTAGTATCAAATCGTTGTAGCCAGCTGCACGTTAAAAGAGAAAAAAAAAGACCTATTGCAATGTCACACTACATACAGCCCATCCTCTGCCTCCATCTTTTCTAGCATTTTGAAGAACTAAAGAGACACACCGTCACGAATTTTACTTCATTCGTGAAACACATTTTCTTAAAATGGGAATACAGTTTATACGAATATGGGGTGGGCGAGTAACATAGAGAAAGGGGGAGAGGAGGTAGTACAAAGACGGCAAAATGCAAGTTCGCCAAGTTCATGATAAAACTCGAGTCTTGGTGTTTACAAGAAAGATTTTACGAAGTTGACAATGACGTCTTTCAGCTTGGCCTCAGTCTCCTTGGTGAGAGCACCCTCCTTGTTAATGGTTTCAAGCAATCCCGGTTCGTTACTCTTGAGGTGGGCAAGGAAGTCTGTTCGGTTTGATGAGAAAGCTATCTCCTGATTCGAGCTGTGCTAAGAGGTACATACCTTGTTCAAATTGGCCAATCCTATTGACAGGAACACTATCGAGGTGACCATTGACACCCGCATAGATCAAAGGAACTTGCTCCTCTACGGCCATAGGGGAGTACTGCTTTTGTCTATTATGATATTAGATGTAAGGAAACAAAACTGGGAGACTCCACATACTTTAAAAGTTCAGTAAGCCGCTCGCCACGGTTGAGAGTGGACTTGGTTGATGCATCCAAATCAGAGCCGAATTGGGCGAAAGCAGCCACTTCACGGTACTGGGCTAAGAATAACTTCAAGGAGCTATGCCAAAACCACCATTAGTACTAGTACTAAGCTATTCAAAAAGTGCGGATGAGAACCTACCCAGCAACCTGCTTCATCGCTTTGACTTGCGCGGCAGAACCCACACGAGAGACAGAAAGACCGACGTTGATGGCGGGGCGGATACCCTTGTAGAACAATTCGGACTCTAAGAAAATCTGACCGTCGGTGATAGAAATGACATTCGTGGGAATGTATGCAGACACGTCACCACCCTGGGTCTCAATGATCGGGAGAGCAGTGAGGGACCCAGCGCCGTGGGTCTTGTTCATCTTAGCTGCACGTTCAAGGAGACGAGAGTGCAAGTAGAAGACACTACCATGGTTAGTATACATGTATCTGCTTTGAAAGGAATTTAATTCTTACTCCCCAGGATATGCCTCGCGTCCAGGAGGGCGACGGAGCAAAAGAGACATCTGACGGTAGGCAACAGCCTGCTTAGACAAATCATCGTAGATGATGACAGCATGCTTTCCGTTGTCACGGAACCATTCACCAATAGCACATCCTGTAAAGGGAGCAAGGAACTGAAGAGGAGCAGCCTCGGAAGCGGTGGCAGCAACAACGACAGTGTACTTCATAGCGTCGTTTTCCTCCAAAGTTTTAACGAGTTGAGCAACAGTGGAACGCTTTTGGCCAACGGCAACGTACACACAATAGAGCTTCTTGGATTCATCGGACCCATTATTCCAGCGCTTCTGGTTCAGAATGGTGTCGAGGGCGACGGCGGTTTTCCCGGTTTGACGATCACCAATGATAAGCTCACGCTGCCCACGTCCAATAGGAACCATGGCATCGACTGATTTTAACCCAGTCTGGACGGGTTCTCTGACAGATTGACGAGGAAGGATACCAGGGGCCTTGACCTCAGTACGTCTCCTCTCCTTGGCATTAAGAGGTCCCTTTCCGTCAATGGGGTTGCCGAGGGCATCGACGACACGCCCAAGAAGCGATTCTCCAACAGGGACGTCAACCTATCCAAAGTATTAGTATATGTCAAGCTTAACGAGTCGAGATTTCTGATGGTGACAATGATGGAATAATAAAGATATGACGCACAATCTCACCAGTACGCTTAACGGTCTCTCCTTCCTTGACAAGACGATCGGAACCGAACAACACAACACCAACTTGGCCGGCTTCCAAGTTCAAGCACATACCCTTAACACCGGATGCGAACCTGGGGGAACATGAGTAATGTGTCTTGTCGATATTTTCATAATTACGGTTGAAACATTGATACTCACTCGACCAATTCCTCGGCCTGAACATTGGCCAAACCGTGGACTCTGGCAATACCATCTCTATAATAGCGAATAACCGATTTAGCGCTCATGCGGGACACAAAACCCCTTGAAATCATTATCCTACCCGATAGACAGAACTCTTCCAGTCTCGGCCAACCCAGCTTCCTCAGCAACACCTCTAATCCTCTGCTCAAGGATAGACGAAACTTCTGTTGGGGATGCCTTGGCCTCTCCAGCATATGAACGAACCTGGTTGGCGAATAAGGCAGGCGTGACATGTCGTGCCTAACGTAAAGAAATCAAAAATTAACATGTTTCTCAACAAATGAAACAATGTAAAAACATCTTGAAACACATCGGGCCTCAATTGAGCCATAATCATATGACTTTCTCGGATGAAAGAGAAAAACTGAAGACAGGCCTGGATTGTGGCGATTTGGCTAAGAGAAACCTACCGCGACGATTCTGCCAGCAGAGAAACCCCCGATAGAACGGGTAGACTGACGCAGGGCCGATCTAAACATTGTGTATGATGATAGCGATGATAATGTGAGGTGGGGTGGGGGTATTGAGGGGAGAGGAGTCTGAGACCACAGAGAGCAGACGGCGGGGAAAGAATGATGAATTTTGCAGACAAGACAAGCGGGATGGCAGACAAGTGGGCAGCGGCGGAAGTCGGAGCGAATTTTGATTGGCTATGGGCCGTGGCGCAATATGACCTGCAGACAATACCCTTTGTCCGCTTTACTCGGCGAAAATTCAATCACCAGACGTTGCTTACCGCCTGCCAAGAACAAAGGATAATGGTCTTGTGTGGCTGGGCTGCGTTATGATATACCATCTCGATAATTGATGTAAACGCGTTACCCCCGTATCACATCACTCTCCTTCAGCAAACCCTTCTCCCCTTTCCTCCCTCTCCCGTCGGCAGGAGAACCTTTTTTGGAAATTTTCAAAGGAGATATCATCCAAGTAACGATCAGGTCTCGAATTAGTCCTAGCGAGAATGTTTTTTATTCACGAACTTCAACGTACTATCACGCTCCACCCATCCTATTTTGGCCCTCACATGCGGGAGTACCTCATTCACAAGCTCCATGCTGATGTTGAGGGCTCTTGCACTGGGCGGTACTTTATCATCTGTGTCATTGAGCACGATAATATCACCTTAGGAAGAATTATCCCAGGTAAAGGAGATGCAGAGTTCACGATAACATACAAGGCTGTTGTATGGCGGCCTTTCAAGGGGGAGACGGTAAGCTCAAGGTTTCTCGCGATCCATCATTGCAGAAATCATCTTCGGCAGCTCACTGCAACATCCTATCACGCTAGGTCGACGGAATCGTAAGCTCTGTTAATAAGATGGGCTTCTTCGCGGAAGTTGGTCCTCTTACCGTCTTCGTCTCCAGCCATGTAAGTGCCATTGCTCCATTTCGACGTGTTCATTCTCACTAGTCAGCTTATCCCCCGGGATATCAAATTCGACCCCACCTCCAACCCCCCACAGTTTTCGGACAACGGCGATCAGATTATCAACAAAGGATCCCACATCCGAATCAAGCTTATGGGTACTAGAAGTGATGTCGGAAAAATGCATGCTATTGGTAGCATTAAAGAGGCACGTTCTCGCTGAATAGCTGTTTGTCAAATCTTGATGTTCTTATGGCTGACCAAATTTCTAGGATTACCTCGGGTATGGGCACTCAAAACTCGAGAATTCATATGTTAATAGACTGACTTTTCTTCAGCGTATTGTGATAATTTACAATCCATTCAAGCTACTTCTGACGAGAGATAGCGTTACAGCACTGAAGTCTTCGATTTAGAGGCGTTTTTTCTTTTGCTTATCATTAACAACAACCCAGACTTTTAATCTCACGCACTCCCTAGTCTATAAGGGTAAATTCCAGGTACACAACAAAAAGGTCTTACCCCTTCACCTTTTTGTTCACCGATAGTTTTATCGGTGCAAGACTTCTAAAACTTTATTCCCTTCAAGTGCATCATGCGGCGTTGATGCCTTTACCTTTCTCTAACGGTGTTTACTATTCTTTTTTTATCCTACGTTATAACGATGTCCTTTACCTTTCCTTCAATGTTTAACATGTTAGCTAGCTTTTGCCTTGCCTTACGAGGGCTGCGGGAATCGCGGCGGGACTAGTACTGCTGTCTAGTATCGTGACATCGCAATGTAGCTCCCATTAGGCATTTTTAGGTCTTGTAACTGGTTGAAAATTGTGTATTGCATAGATATTCTTGACTTTTTTTGTATGTTTGGAGTTTGGATAAGCACGAGGTGGTGTTTCAGTCTTTGCCAGCGTTGATAAGCATTGATTGAAAAATTTAAGAGTCCATGTTTTTGAAATACAAAGGTACTAAGGAATAGCGACTACATGTAGTGAAATATACTCTACTTAAAAGGAACAATACACTAGTATAGCTATGGTGGGCTAAGTCTATAACTTACATGTATGTTGCGATATTACTGGTTGCGAAGCCCGGACAATGAAAACCAGCAAACGTCGATAGACCCAAAAGTATCCGTCTTAACTACATGTAGCCTGGCCCGTGGGGCTGTCTTGAGTAAAACCCTCCATTACTATTTTCGGAACATTGATTAGATAAAAACGATTAAGTTTGCCCAGGCCCCTCTTTATTTTTTGTGCTATCATTTAAATAACTTCGCGACCATTGATTTGGAACCAAGCCACCGGCCATACCCATTATCCACAAAGTGCTTTCGAATATAGTATTCTAGAAGGTCGATGATATGAGGGGAGCTTAGTTTCTGTGGCAAAAGGGTAAAAAAATTGACGATTTTTGTCGGGAAGGTTTGTGAGAGATTATTCATGATGATTGAATGTTCCCAACTTTATTTTCGCTCTATAGCTAACATATGCGTAGCAACGGTGCATTATTCAGGACTTAGATACAGATGAGTTGGGCCCAGGTCCTGAGTAGAGGCAGGGCTCAGCTTGAGAATCGTACCTCTCTATAGTCGTCGAGTAAGCTAGAGATGAGAAATTTAGGGAAAACATAGAAATTTAATTTGTAGTGGCTTCTTGGGATGCATGCGAGGCCAAAGTCCAAATTTGCTCTTCTCATCCTCCATCAGTGAGAGGAGGAAGCAAAAAGAGGAGAAAAAAAAAAGTTATCTGCTACTAATCGAAGTAAACGAATGGGATGAAATATTAAAGAGCAATTAAGATCGGCTTTGGCAACTGTGCTGTCGCGCATGAATATTTCCTTATAGTTGCTTAGTTGCCTTTCCCATTGCTCCCCCCACCCTACCATACAGTTTTCGTGGACTCCCGTCTAAATCCCTACCGTTGACTATCCCGTAGTTCATAATACCCTCTATCATCATTTCCATCTCCCAATCTACGCCTATCCTCCACGGTACCATAGTTCTGAGGGGGCGGAGCCGAAATCGATATACGAGACATTACATTGTCCTTTGGAGAGCGCCTGACTACAGGGGCTGGGCTCTTCGATCTGTGCCTAGAATCTGTCCCTGTGGCTGGTAAGCGGGGTGACAGGTAATGAGGGCTTCGGGTCGGCGGGAACAGGGGTGGAGGCAGCAGGTCTCTCAAGATTACCGGCTTTCTATAATCAATCTTGTAGCAAGTGTTACAGTAACCAGTAACCAAGAACACCAGCGGTATTGGTAAAATGGGATAAACTACTGGAGGCTTACGGAATAAATGGATGCCTTGATATTCACTTCCACCATCTCTTGAGCCCCAGCAACGTTCATCAGGGCGTAGCGGATGATACTCTTCGTGGCGGCGCGTGTTGTTTTGCCTTGCATGAGGGTAGGCATTGCACTGCTCTTCGAAGTATATAGGCGATGGTGCTGAAGGTCGATTATTGGGTAAGTCGTGACTCGGAAAATGGGACATTCCGTCAGCTTCCTGCAAATCTAGTGGTGAAGTTGTTAACTGAGACCCACTGTTGTGAGTCGTTTTGCGAGGTCCAAATTCATTGAGGTTGTACTTGTCCTTAGATCTCTGGGGCAACGGTATCCCATGTCTGTCATGTTGATCTGTGAGAAGTGGAACTGGTGCCATTCTGCAACTGCGCTCACATAACTTGCTAAGATTTGCTCTATTTTCAGGAGTGTAGCCACTCTTTGGCCCGGATTCTGAAGAATATTCTATCGCACGATCTTGGTACTTCGCACAGACCGAAGGAAACGAAGGTTCATCTTTTTCTCCTAGGGTTCGTAGTGGGGATTGTAATAGCTCTTTGATTTCACTTTCTTTAGGTCCTTTTTCTAGCCCAGCGTTCGCATTACCAAGGAAATTTTCCAGAAACCGTTCTGCAGCGTTCATGGTATACCTATCCTTATCTACCCATGATTGAGTGGGACCTTCCCGCAAAGTCGACCCAGGCATTCTTGGAAGAGGTCTGGTGAGATAGCCACATCCTTCAGATCTAACTATTGTTGAGCTAATAGATTGATTGAAACTATCACGGGGGTCTTGAGACTTAGATTCAGTAAGTGGGTCGATGAAACGGCAAGCTGAATGTCGAACATTTGAGCTTCGTGGATTTTGGCAATCAGGCCTCTCTACTATTGTAGCTAGAGGGGAGGCTATTTGTAGGTGGTCCTTAATTTCGTACCGCTTGTCTATAAGTGAAAATTCTCAAATAATTAGTAAATTGGTGAATACGGACTAAATTTAGTATCTGCCCCTAAGGGGTTTTAAGGAGAACTACCCTCACCTTTTTCATCTGATATAGTTGGATAGTGTAGCGAAGTGGCTCGATGAGTGCAACCTTTTGAGGTCGACACGTGTGCTGCATGGTTGAATCCCTCGCTGGGCCCCATTTCAGGAAGAGGCAAAGAGAAAGCTTGCGTAAATACATCCTTGAGTAGTTCATATTTCTTCTCATCCATTCCCTGTGCTTGTTTAAGCATTCCAATTAACCTCGTTTCAGGCAATTTCACCATCTCGGTCTTCCAATCCGGCTTGATTGTGGCTCTGTTTCGCGTGACATGCATGGTCTGGAAATGTTGAGCTAAGGCAGAGAAAGCAAACAGTCTAGCAATTCCATTGATTCGGGTTGAAGAAGCTGGCGGGGGGTTCTTGTGGCATTCAAAGCAATAAAGCCCGTTCGCATTTTTTAACGGTTTTAAAGACGCATATTCTTTAAGCGCCTCGATGCAGAGCGGTAATGGAGGCTCATAAGAAAATCTAGCCTGAAAATTGGCAACGGTTCTTGAAATAACATAATGAACCCGAACAGATGAAGGAAGATCCTTGATGCCCGAAAGTTGAAACCATGCTTCTCGGGCACTCTTTGCAATTTGTTCCAGATAAACAAGATGAGTTTGGTAAATAACTTTAGGTTTTTCAACTTTATGCTGTACTTGTTGCTGGCCCCATGAAGGATAATCACAGTATGCATACATCGTCGGACCGTAAGCAACTGTTGCAGTATAAAGGTCAGTCGGAGTGGGGACAGGGCGATTCGGAAATTGATGCGATGAAGCCTCGTGAAAAGGTGGATAAAAGGGTCTTTGGTCGCCTATCACCGCTTGCGATGGATCAAACGTAGTGGAACCCTGAAAAGAGACCGTATTGATTTCCAAAGGACCCGAATTAAATGGTAGTTTAACCGGCCAATCAGTTTTCCAGTGGACCACTGTCGATCCAACACTTAATTGTGAAGTATGTTTGGCGGCGTAATGCTGGATGACACCTTCGAATGCATAAAATCTCGCGTTATACTCGCATCCATTACAGAGAAATAAATCTCTTTTAAATTGATCGGTTGAAGGTCTGATCTTGCTATCAAACACAAACTTCATGTTTTCTAACGTCAGTCTCCGTGTAGTGGGCACCTCCAAAGTTGCTTGACCAGTTCGGGTTGTGGTGTTAACAGGATTAACATGATGGGCGTCGTCCGCAGAGTATGGGTTCTCTTCATAAAATCGACGTCTACAATAGCTCAAAACATCAACCGCAAATCGAGGTGCAGTTTGTTCAGTGATACTTCCAACCCAGTGACTGATAATTTCATCAGCATAAACTCCCAGCTTTTCGCGCACTGGGATTTGGAAATCATCCCATTCTTTCTCTTTTCTTCCTTTATATTCCTTTTGCTTCCGCTCCAGAGCCTTGCTCCCTTCTTGCAACTGTAATCCTTGCCATTCTTCTTGGTTGAGGCACGTCTGTTCCTTCGTGTGAACAAATTGCTCCAATAGTTTGATCTCCAAGGCCTTCAATGCATGTTTTTCAAGAGGAGGCACAGCGTTCATGGCGGCTTGACGATCAGGTATATGTAAACGCAGCTCGGATTTCAAAGAGGGAACCATCAGAAGACAACGGGTCTTGTTATCGTCACGACATCTGGCCTTCATTTTAATTGTGTCCTGCGGTGTATCTATGAGAAACATTAGCTTATCAACTGCTCGCATTCATCTGCTATACCCATAAAGTAATCATCAACCAGGCGAGGAGGGAAAAAACACAACATAGAAACTGAGAGCGGGAGATGTAAGAATGGGGCATCATAAGATATAAATATAACAACATACTATTTTGAGGCGGGTGAGCTCCTTCGAACGAGTTTTGTTGTGCGAGGCATGACTGTGACTTTGTGGGCTGGAAATTGACTGGTGTACTGATATAATCTATATATGCACTTTCATGTTGACCAGTTTTATCCTGATACTGATACGAGTGTGATACATAACCCTCCTCCTTGATATCCCTATGCATCTGATGCGCTACGCCATACAGCAATTTTCCTTGCTCCGATCTTATCATACTGCCAGTTTCGGAAGTATTCCCCACCTCAGTTCCGGGAACAGTTCTCTCATCAGTCTCAAACTTTTCGATCTTTATAATATCGAGTTTATGAGCCGATCCTTCTGCTGCGAGACTTTTTAGCCATTCTTTCCGAATCCCTATCTCAGTTGCATTGTCATATCTTTTAACTATATCGGTGATATCGGCGTTCCAAAAAACTTTGGTCAGGCCAATATTTGGCTGATAATGGGTCGGATTAGAGATCCAGTTGTTACGCAAATCAACGATACCGAATGGTAAAGCAGACAATAGCGCCGCAGGGAACGATGCAGATGATAGAAGCGTAAATTCCTGGCCGGAGGGAGTGGGGAAATTAGAAACCCAAGGTTAATAAATAGGTCGTCGAACCTGTGGTAGTCCTCTTCCTTACCTTAACACTATTTTTTTCCAAGCACTCCCTACAGCATCTCACTCGGAAGGGCCAGTAGGCCATAGTGGCTTTGGCGCCCGTATTCCTAACACTGCCTAGCCTTTCGCCGGCATCGTTCTCGCAGAGCATACAGGTACTTCCCCACATGATACCTAACATCTCTCGTTCCGCCAAGCCGAAAATAGGCTTCGGATAATATGGTAAATATCGTTTTCTGCTTCTTCGCCATATACTCTCATCGTTAAGACATTTCTCGAATATCTTGCAAGTACGGCGCTGACGACCTAGGTCTGCGGGATGGAGAAAGGCAAAGATCTCTGTCCAGAGGGTAACCGGGAGTTTCAAACAAACAGAAAAGTTTATTGCCACGGTGGAGGGGTAAGAGAATTTTGCTCGCTTAACTCTAATGAAAGAACCACTCTCTTCGGAGGCCAAAGGGGAGCGTTTTCGATTTATATAGCCGGAGTTGGGCTCCCCTCGAAACACCAATCTGTAGGATGGTGGGCTTGGTTGAGAGTTCAAGTCATTTATACCCTTATCTAAATCATGATTATCTCCCCCTTCGGCATTCTCGTAAAAATTACGGACTGGAGTAAGCTTATATTCCCCAAATGCGTCGTACGAGGTTGCTGCTTGTAGAGCCGTTTGAGGAGGGTAGCCCTGGGCTATAGCATACTGAACAGCTGGAGGGGAGATTTTTCGAGGAAACTGAGACATAAAAAAGGCCTTGTAAATAAAGAGGGATGCGCTAATTGATGATATATAGCAGCTATAGGACAAAGTAAGGAAGATCGAGGCAGAACGGGGGTGCTGTGTGTTTGTGGTAAGAACGTGCAGGCATGGGGTTGTGGAAATACGTATAAGTAGAGCTGGGCGCAACTATAAAATCAAGAAGAGAAGATAATGCGAGAAGAGCTTACCTTTAATTGACTCCTAAATCTGGAGATCAGATGATACGTCACAGTTGTGTACCTGGATCTATGGATGAAGTTAGGCTTGTGCCCAGACCCTTACACGTAGCTTGCTCATACTTGGTGAAGGACTGTGTTGGCAGGTAGGGTAACTTTCGCGACCCTTGCCCAAAAAAATTCGGATGAAGATGTATCGTGGCTTGAGCATTGCCATATTTAGTGGAAGTACATGTAGGCATGCTATGGGATTCACAGACCGCTGCCTTATGGATCTTAGCACCACAACTAGTAGAGTTGGGCAACATATTGTGTGCATGCTGTCAAAAACATTTTACTTGATAGAGCGGATTATGTATAGCGCGTCCAACAAGTTCTTGCACTACATGTACGCCCCCATAACTGAACCTAAATCATTCCAGCACAAAAAAAGATGTACTGTTATTACTTTAAGTACATGTAGTGATGGCAAAACGTAATGCTTTCCTTTTTTGAACCTGAGTAGTAAGTATTTTCATGGTTCACGTTTTCATAGTTCACGGCACTTTATTGCATCATAGTACTTCGAAACCGCAAAAACTTGTTGGCCGTAACTGTACTATGGCATGCCTGGCAGTTTGAAGCTTAGAGGAGCGACGCCACCAGGTATTCCAGGTATTGGATGACATCGCTCTCTCCACTCACCCAGAAAACTTTGGCAATACATTTTATATCACAATAACGTTGCTGTGGCCGAAATTATCCGATAATAAGAGCAAACCTACCGTGTATATGTGCTAGGAGAGTGTAGGTAAATACATGTAGATCTGAAATAACTCCAGTTGCCTTCTGGTTTGCTGTGTTTCTCATTCCAGTGAATTATGCCGCAAGAAAACTAGATTTATGTGTCTTTCAATTGTACATGTATGTTGCTTGAATGACTGGCCATTGTCTGCAATAAAATACATGTATATACATGGTGTTCCTTTGAGCCTAGGTTGCTGTGGCGGTACTATATTATGTGTATTAGATCATGTCGGCGGCGCCACAACAATTTGTCTAGCCCCACGCTGTCGTCGTCACAGTATAGGCAATGTCCGGTGCTTCGGCGTCCCTTGTTGCCCTGCTTGATAGACATCCTTCCCTTCCTCTCCTCTTCTCCCTTTCCATCTTGTCCTTTACTCTTCTACCTTGTCTAGAAAAGCCCTCCTTTTGCGAACCCCTTTTTTTATCTCTCATACAGTGTTATGGCCTCGCTCGACATCTCTCCCCAGATTGGGCGTTCCTACCAAACCCTCATCTCATCTCCAGCCCCCGCTAATAAATCTTCGACCTATGCCCAGTGGGCCGTTTTTGCTGTGTCCGCGCCATTGCAAAATGCTTTTGTCGCCAGTTCCACTTCCAAAGCTAGTACGCTAAAAGTGCACAGTACCGGGGGTAATTTTCATTCCTCTTCCTCCCAAGCATGCATTTATTAGTGTTATCACGGTCCACCGCTGTTGCCTGAACACCCTCCCCCACCATCATGAACACAGTCCTTCCAAACGCTGTCTTTTTAGTGGAAAACTTGGCTGATACTATAACATTCGTTCCTGCAGAGGGAGAGCTTGAGGATCTCATCGAAGAGTTCAATGATGGCAAAGTTCAATTCGCTTTTGTGAAGGTCAAGGATCCTAATTCTGGCTTACCAAAGTTTGTTTTGATTGCTTGGGTAAGCTTAACGGTTTTATTCATCAACCGGAGCATCAAACACTAACTAAACGACGAAAGTGTGGGGAGGGTGTTCCTGAAAGAGTCAAGGGATACTTTACCGGCCATCTTAGCGCGGCATCCAAAGTTCTCCACGTAAGTTAAGTTGATGCCTCTTTAGGTTCCAGTGCTCTCTAGATTTTACTTATAAATCTCCTAGGGTTACCATGTTCAAGTAACTGCTCGTTCCGAATCGGATCTTTCACCTGAGTCTATAGTTCAAAAGGTTGGAGATGCTTCAGGTGCTAAATATTCATCGTCAAGTGCCTCCACCGTTCCTCCAACTCCAGCTTCAAAGCCTGCAATCCCCCCATCAAAACCTGCGTACCAACCGACGCGAGTATCGGGCAGCACTACTTCCCGAGCTCCGTACCGGCGCGACGAAAAGGCGGACAACGATGGCTGGGGCGAGGATGCTCCTCCGGTCACCAGGAGTCAGTTAGAGAAGGTTCCGCCCGCCTATAAGCCTACAAAGGTCGACATTTCTGCGATTCGCGCTCAGCCGACATCTACGACATCTGGTTTTGGTAGTTCTATTGATGACAGGCCAGATGTTGTGAGGGGCGCCTACCAACCAATTGGCAAAGTTGACATTGCTGCCATTAGAGCTCAGGCACAGCAGAAGCCTGATCGCCCAGATATTGTCAAGGGTGCGTACGAGCCAGTGGGAAAAGTAGACATTGCTGCGATCCGAGCTCAAGCTCGGCCAAAGTCTCCAACATATCAACAGGAAGAAGAACGGCCTAAACCTTTAGCAGAGAGGTCAGCAGCATTCTCGCAAAGTGAACGCCTTACCTCTCTCCCAAAACCGAAACCAGCCAAGAAGTTTGGAGCAGGTGCACCCGGCTTTGGCACAAAACCTCCTACGCCAGGCGGGTTCGGTCTGGGTCCCTCCGTGCCTGTAACCCCACCTGTTGGTGCTGCAAGCCGAGACTTTGGCTCCTCAGGTGGCAAAACACCGGCGCAATTATGGGCAGAAAAGAAAGCTAGGGAGCGGGGGCTGTCTGGTGCTAGCGATACTGCCCCACCAAATCCTCCATCAGGTTATACTGGTCAACATTATCCGCCTATTAGCACTTCTACTACCGGGCGTAGTTCGGGCAGTAATGATGAACTGCCGAGGAAATTCTCTCAGCAAAAATTAGACGATCTCGACCAAGACGTGCAAGCTCCTGCCGGTGGCATCACCGCGCTGAGGAACAAGTTTGCAGGCACACCACCTATGGGGGCCCCAACATCGCCGAATAGCCCTCCAAGGATTGGTAACTACCAATACCAGCAGGCTACTGGTGACCGAGCGTCCCCACCGCCACTTGTTAATACCTCGTCTAGACCTACAATTGTTGCTAGTGGAGAAGCTACTATTCCGGACTTCCCTCGACGACTTTCTGAAAATGAGGAATCGACGGCGGCAGGTGGTATCCCCCTTCCACCAGCTCAGCCACCAAGGTCCCCGACACCTCCCACCCCTGAGATTCCAGGGAGCCCAATCAGGATTGCCATGCCGGTGGCTGGAGGTGATCTTGTAGTGAAGCATGATCCAGAGCCAAAATCCTCTATTCCAATGGAGAGCTTGACCAAATTTATCCCGCAGGAGCATGACTTAGGGGAGGAAGAGCCAGTGAGAGATCGCTCAGAAACTGTTGGGGTGGGCGCAGGAGGTGAGACAGTTGATGGAGGAAGTGCTGGTAGGCGAGCTTTGATTCTTTTCGATTATGAGGCAAGCGAGGAGAATGAAATCAATTTGATTGAAGGGCAAGTTGTCGGAGAAGTTGATATGGTGGACGCCGTAAGCCTTTCCCACTTAGCATCCTTTCCAATACTAGGTGTTGAGGGCGCTGTTCAATAAGCTGACATTAACCAGGATTGGTGGGCTGGCCGTAACGCTGCCGGGGAGCATGGTCTTTTCCCTAGCAATTACGTCGAACTTATTGCGGAAACCGGAGAGGATCAAACTTCTCTAGCTATTAGACCTGGGGCTGAATCACCCAAACCTGAAGAACATCAAAACCCCAATGCACCCTTAGCAGTTGCGCAGTATGACTATGAAGCTACAGAAGACAATGAACTCAGTTTCCCTGAGGAAGCGATCATCGAAGATATTGAGTTTCCGGATGATGATTGGTGGTTGGGCACATATCGCGGCAAGCGTGGCCTCTTTGTGAGTCCTGTTTTTAAGATCGCAGCCTTCGCAATACTAACAGCACGAATAGCCCGCCAATTATGTCGAGTTACAACAGTAAGCCAGGGCTACATTTGCTATGTTACTTCTCTCTGGTGGACAAGTTTCCACCCCAGGGTTAAATAAGCCCTTTCGTGTCTGCTTCTTTCTGATATGGCTCTATCATCGCAAGCGATGTAATGGTGCTGAGCAGAACGTTCCGTGTTATGTTGTATAGCCTCTCTAAATTGATCCACTTTCTATTACAAGTATATGTGCCCCAGAACCACAAGAAAAGCAAATGGCTATACAATCTCTGGCAATTTTTTACCACGAACTGCGTCAGTTAATCCTTATACCGACCTCAAGCCCAAGTCACTTAATTTTGTATGCCTACAGCTCTACGAAGAGTTAACTTATCCTGCATTTCTTCCCCGACGGCAATTTACTTCGGAGGATAACCATGATTCGAATTGACGGCTACGGTGTGGCGCGGCAAAGACTAGACCCGTCATTAAGGCTTGAAAACAGCTCCGGAGAGTAGCACATATGCCCACACCAGCTTATTTCAACACAGGATTAAAACTACAGCCAAGGAGGGATCTTGTTTTGCGAACCGCTAGTAAACGACAGTCCTTCGGATTGAGGAGTAGCTTTAGGCATGCTTGGGAACGGCGATGGCTACCTGTGAATGTGGGGAAGCGGTAATAGTCCCTGACTAATACGAATCTAGTGGATCTGCAATTTGATTCGGTGACTTCACCTCAGCTTTCAAATAGAACCTCATGAACCTGGAGAATACGGCCTAGCACAAGAACTTTACGAAAGCCACTCAGTAGAGTGTGTTGTGCAAAAGTGTACAGTACGGTACCAGTCGACGTTGTTGGGTGTTACTACCTGGTAAGGCTTCCGGGATACCGTATTATTTGGTGAAATTCAGTTTGGCGCTAGTGGGTAGAACATACATTGATGTGCATAGAGAGAAAGAAATCAGGTTGGATCCACGGAAATCAAAAGTACTAACACAAAAATAGTGTAGAGAAGCACTGGTAGAGCTTAGACCAGCTGTATTCCTTTCTTTTTATTATGCACATACGTTAATATATGTTCTACCCACTAGCGTCAAACCGAATTTCATCTGATAATACAGTATGCAGTACCTAGCATGAAAAATTTGCTACTTAACCCCACTCCTATACTTGCAATGAGTCCATTCTCGCATCACACCCCAGAGAATCATGTAGGACTGCCTCCATTACAACCTATTGTAGACGGAGTGAAGTATGAGGTACCTAATTAGAAATTTCCTGGAGGACAACGGTGATCATGGAACTTCCTTCAAGATGACGGTAGCTATCAGAAAGAAACCGAACTAATCAAACTTTTCCGAAAGCCGATAGATTTTCGAGGGTTATCTGGGAGAGAAAGTTCTCTAGCTATTACCGGGGGTGACCGAGCTAATTTTTAATGCTTAAGACGTAGTGTTAGCCCCTAAACTTGAGGACGTGGATGTCACTAGGAACCTTTTTACTAGGCGCATACACCTGAGAAATATCTTGGAACTCAATTGGCTTGTGGTGCAATACACACTTCATCCAAATCGTGGGTTGAAGGTACAGTCGTACCTTGCTATATCGAACCTGCATAATTCACTAGAATTCGCTCGATATAGAAAATTATTCGTTACAGCAAATTCAATATCTATGGGGTAGCACTGTGAAAAAAAAAAGGTGTGGCCGAATCAGCAAGGGATTCACTATGTGAAGGTTCGGTAAAGTAAGATACGACTGTATCTGTATTATGAAACGATTAGGAAAATTCTCAGGGCCAAAACCTCTAATTACAGGCTTCATCCATAGCTATTACGGGTCTTAGAGCATTTCCCGCTACCCCGTTATTGGTGTGGAGTCACATTGCAAGCGTAACCCAATACACTAGGTTTTAGATTACCACTTAAGCAATACGTGAATCTCCTTTTAAGGAGCTCCCTTGCTTCGGCCCTAAAATCCGGTTTGCGGAATGCAAGGCAGGGCATACATTGCAAGGCTTACCTGTTTCTTTGCCACTAGCTACCGTGGGTGACAGCTAGCTTCATCTAGTTGATCGATTTTTTCCCGCTTCCCTCGTATTTGTTGAATCTAGCATGTGGGCTTGGGGATAGGATAATGTCCATTCTACCTAAAGCTACCTAAGATGTAATTAGGTACTATTTGCTAAGGGGTTATTTTCTTTGTCCAGACCCCGTCACCAAAAATCACCCGCGTTAAGTCCTCCAACGAAACGTCGGGGGGTAAGAGCTTCATAATATAGCTGAATGGGATGACCTAACTATTTGAAGCTCTATCTTCCTGGGCCATTCGGCGGCTAATTGGGCTACTCCGTTACATCGCTACAGCTGGATAATGTTTCTTTGCCTCATGGTTCAGCAAGCAGCAGAGTAAGCAACCTCGTGCCAACTTACTGGAGCCCTCCCCAACAAAAACCTCTGCCAGCTCTCATCCGCCTGTGCGGGTATTCTCTTGGGATTTTCTAGTAGCCAAAAGTAATTATTGCAGATTCTATGGTACCAAATATAGGACCAGTTCAGCGGATGGTGCTTACCATATAACCCACAAATAATAAAGGTACCTAAGGTTGCTACTGGGGCACAGCAGCTTTGCTACACGGCTGTCTTATAGCCTCGGATATTCATTCCTAAGTTAATATAGCATAATGACAATATAGAGATCACTAGGGGTATAACTGTGGAGAGGCTAATAGCAATGTCACTATTATGAATTGCGTAATATAAAAATCTAGGTGTGTTCACTTTCCACCTGATACTAGGGTAGGCCTAATGGTCAATCAAGATTCTCGGTGCTCTGGATATGAAGTGTGTTCTTCATTTAGGGACCCCCAGTAGGGTTAGAGTCTGGTCTAGGGCGCCTGGGGGTCGCCCCGAGCTAAGGTAGAAGTGTGCTGTAGGTAAATATGCCTCATCTTACTGGTCATTTTGTTACCTGGCCTAGGCCTAATAAGTTTCAGCTCATTAATTAAACTTCCACGGCATTTAGCCTAGAATGAGATCGTAGGGTCGCCCATCACCCCTGGCATCTAGTCACGATGCCCGATAGCCGCCCTACGCACAATAAAACCGTTCTCATCGCTCCCTTTCCTTCTTCTCCTTACTCCATTCCTTTGTGCAATTTCCGCTCATTCATTTTTCTTCTACCGTCACTCACTCATTTGTGCTCGGACAGTCACTCTTTCAAAACGTTTCTCTCACTTCAACCTCTTCCTTCAGAATCTGCGCCCGTTACCAGTTCAAGTTGAACCTATAAGATTGCTTCATTATGCGTTTTCCTTCGACCTTTATTCTGGCATTTACTGCCTTGACATGTCTTGTTTCCTCGCAGGCAACTTCCGTCGCATCATCTCAGCCGACTTTGACCTCCGCCAACGGCAGCCAAAACCCAATCTCAAATCCTCTTGGGGGTACCCTCGAAGCTGGCAGCCCAATCACAATTACCTGGTGAGCTAGGGCAGAAACCCCTGGGCCTAGCGCTCTCTGAGACATGTCGCTTATTTGATATGAACACTAGGAATCCGACATACGGTAATTCTGTTGATCTTGTCCTCAGGCAAGGAAAAGAGACGGATTTGGACAAAGTTGAGACAATTGCTTGTAAGTCTTCAGAAGTCGTTCTTTCCCAAAAACGCACGATCCTTTCTCGATCACCTGTCTCGTGCTTTCTATATTCCATCTCACGATGAACGCGATTCAGTGCTATACTTTGCTACTAACATACTTCTTCAGCCGGTATCCCGAACTCTGGAGCTTTCGTTTGGGAAATTCCACAAGATCTCGTAGCTGGAAGTGATTACTCTATCCAAATAATCTCGGGTGCAGAGTCTAATTACTCGCCTCAATTTGGAATTGACTCCCTCGTCACATCTTCATCCACTTCATCCACTTCATCCTCCTTCTCCTTGTCCCCCTCCTCGTCCTCGTCCTCGTCTTCCCTCTCCACTTCAGGCACAAAAATCTCTACCTCGGCTGCAGTAACTGCAACTGCCAGTACTTCATCTCTAACGTTGCCTTCAACGATCACTGTTGGCTCTGGGACGTCCAACTCTTCCTCTGCGACTATGCGCACGAGTACTTCAAGCCCCACGATTACTGCGACAACGGCCCCAAATAGTGATCAAGCCACTAGCATCAACGCTGGGGTCCATCTGGCTTCTCCCTTGGTTTTGATGTGGTGCTTGTTTAGCTGCCTCATTTATCTGGGCTAGAACCTGAAATTAGTGTGGCTATTATTCTAGGGAGAGTAGGTTTCGTTCTTGATATTTTTGTGTTTTAATTGCTTCTTTGTATGCCGACACATTTTTTTATCATTAACAACGATGCTGTTGGGCCCATAAAGTGACATGACCCAAAGGGATTATTCCTTCGATTTATCATTTGGCCTTTTTTTATGCTATGTTGCCTAAAAATGCTTGTTGGTATCTTTTGTATATTTAATTTCTTCCATCTAGTATGGCTACTATTAAGGTTCATGATCAATTGAGCGACGCAATCAGTGCTCAGGGTAGTAATGCAACACCCCAACTACACCAATAACATGAAAGCTACGGAATCTATGAATCTATCCTGCACCGTCGCGACATTAGAACTAGACCTGATCTTAAGGAGATTTTCCTCACTAGCCCTAAGTTATGTTTGTATCTGGTCAGTACTCGCCTCATCGCAATCTAGCGCAAGATGCGGTATCCCCTAGACGGTCAGCGACCCACAGGTGGGTTAGTTTTTGCATGAATTACAAATTTGCCCTTCAACCACCGGGACCAAAAGAAATATAAAATTTATAAGCTAAGTAACAGTGCAAGCAGCGACTAAGGTGTACCTATACAGTCGCACCTCGTTATACCGGACACCCAGAATCCAGTGGATCTCGTATGGGATAGCAAGTTTTCCCAAAGAACCCGGGGCAGTAAATTTATTTTGCAGTAGAAAAAATGTTTCGGTCAGGGTATTTTGTACGAGACGGCAAGGGATTTGAAATGAGAAAACCTTTACTCTGCCAGCCATCTTGGCGCGCAACCTTTATTCTACCAGCCGACTTTAATGGATGCCAGTCCCACAGTGAAACCTTGAGAGACACCACTACCACCGTGACCACCACCACCATATCACATCACATCATTCAAGACACAAGTCTAATAAAGAGCCCCGAAGAGTTGGCAGCACACGGGGGGTCTTGGGGGGTCCCCTGAGTCGTTCCCCACAGGCGAAACTGGGGCGGATCGGGGTTCGGGGGGCGAGGAGCCCCCGTTAAAAAATTTGGGCTATTTTGAGTATTTTGAAGCAAAATTCCGCAGATGTGCAACGCCTGTCATTACATGAAATGTCACTCGATTTTCTCGCTCTCGCTAACTAATTATATACTACAACAGTATAATCACACGACAGGAAGCTCTACTATGACCGTATATCCCACACTTTCGACAGGACTGACTACCTCTTGTAACGGGGGCCCTCTAGGCTCGTTCCCATCCCCTACTGCCTATGGCTGCTGCGCACCGTAGGGGCTGGTGTATAGTGAAAACCGGTCATATGGTGGATCTGGTGTGTGGCGGACGGGTATTTTTTTTGGTTGAGGGACACAATATCCGCTGGTGGTGCGGCTCGGGAATATTGTGTCCCTTTGCTAAAAGCACCCCTGTCCGCCACACACCGGATCCGCCATATGACCGGTTTTCACTGTACTTACCCTCCCGAAATGTATCAAAAGTATTTAGCGTGGCAAACGGAGGTTCTCGGACCTCCATTGTGTGGAACCCTAACCCTAGAAGCTAAATGTAACAGGTACGCCGTTACTGCCTCTAGTGTTTTAGTGTTTTAGTGTTTTTATTC
This sequence comes from Paragyromitra xinjiangensis, assembly GCA_038503065.1. Taxonomy (NCBI): domain Eukaryota; kingdom Fungi; phylum Ascomycota; class Pezizomycetes; order Pezizales; family Discinaceae; genus Paragyromitra; species Paragyromitra xinjiangensis. The sequence goes on from JBCAMK010000011.1 coordinate 1,399,105, forward strand.
TACGGCCCTAATACTAAAGTATATCGCCTCATCCCCCGTCATACTACATATTTCCTCCCCGAAAAAAAAAAAAAATACAAACATACTAACTTCCAATCAAAACTAAAAATGTAAAAGAAAACATAAATCAAAGAAAATTCCCGACCAAGTTTCTTACTATGACACGCTATTTTTATAATTCAAGTTTTTCGATAAAAGAAAAAAATTCTGACAAATTTAACCGAGATGAAAAGAAAAGATTCCAATCTATGTTGGAGTCTTTGAAGAATTCCTGGCGCTCGACTGTTCGTAATTTGCAAAGCATAATGCGATGATGAGATGAATCAACATCAGCAAAACCGATTCTTGGCTCCCGGGCGCTCCTGGACCCTCATGGATGGCGCGGACCAGATGGAGGCAAGTGCCAGTCCATGGAACAGCCATATCCCAAGGACCCTTGCACACGGTTCCCGGACCACACACCACTTCTCACGGACCCTCGTGGACCTCCCTGGACCACCTACCATAGATGGCGGACCTTCCTGGAGCTCTATCAATTCCTGTGGACCACACTGTCGCTTGTAGGTCGCTTGTAGGCCGCTTATAGGGCAGCTGTAGGGCGCCAATAATACTACTACTAGGGGTACACGAATGCACATGATTATTGGTATCAATTCGGCTACGTATATTGAAAAGCTACACTATAGGATCTCTATGTACAAAATCAAGCAGTCGCCACTAGAGGCAAACCCCCCCCTGCACTAAACCCACCTGTGCCTAAATCAATTGTTTGGTCTGCTATTCAGCAGTTGTTTTAGGCGCTGGCACGCAGTCGATTCGGAGTCTATTCAGCAGTCAATTGAGCAGTCAATTCGGCAGGATTCGGAGGCTTAGTAACGGCCGATTCAGAGTCAATTCAGCAGTCAATTCCGCAGGATTCGGAGGCTTAGAAACAGCTGATTCGGAGTCTATTCGGGAGCCTATTCAGCAGTCAATTCAGCAGTCAATTCGGCAGGATTCAGAGTCTATTCAGGAGCCTATTCCGCAGTCAATTCGGAGTCTATTCAGGAGTCAATTCAGCAGGATTCGGAGGCTTAGAAACAGCCGATTCGGAGTCTATTCGGAGTCTATTCAGCAGTGGATTCGGAGGCTCAGAAACAGCCGATTCGGAGTCAATTCGGGAGTCGATTCGGAGTCTATTCAGGAGTCTATTCATCAGTCAATTCAGCAGTCAATTCAGCAGGATTCGGAGTCTATTCGGGAGCCTATTCAGCAGTCAATTCGGAGCCTATTCGGGAGTCGATTCGGAGTCTATTGAGCAGTCAATTCAGCAGTCAATTCAGCAGGATTCGGAGGCTTAGAAACAGCCGATTCGGAGTCTATTCAGCAGTCAATTCAGCAGTGGATTCGGAGGCTCAGAAACAGCCAATTCGGAGTCAATTCGGGAGTCAATTCGGAGTCTATTCAGGAGTCAATTCAGCAGTCAATTCAGCAGGATTTGGAGTCTATTCAGGAGCCTATTCAGCAGTCAATTCGGAGCCTATTCGGGAGTTGATTCGGAGTCTATTGAGCAGTCAATTCAGCAGTCAATTCAGCGGGATTCGGAGGCTTAGAAACAGCCGATTCAGAGTCTATTCGGCAGTCAATTCAGTAGTGGATTTGGAGGCTCAGAAACAGCCAATTCGGAGTCAATTCGGGAGTCAATTCGGAGTCCATTCAGAAGTCAATTCAGCAGTCAATTTGGAGCCTATTCGGGAGTCAATTCGGAGTCTATTGAGCAGCCAATTCGGAGTCTATTCAGGAGTCAATTCAGGAGTCAATTCGGAGGCTTAGAAACAGCCGATTCGGAGGCTGCTCGGGAGGCTCTCACACAGTCGATTCAGCAGGCTGTGGAAGTGAGCGAGGTCTGCTGCTGAAGGGGTCTGCGGCTGAAAGGGTCCAACCAAGCGAGGTCCGATGTAATAGGGTCCTATGTCTGCTGTCAACGATGTCTGAATGTATGTGGGATGTGGGAACTGAAGTCACGATGTTAGCAAAGTTCATGTAACTGCAAAGTAGGGAGGGAATGGCAATAGGGGGTGTGGGTGGGTGTGAATGGGTGGGAGTTGGAGAATAGGGGTAAGGTGGCAACGGTAGGGTACGGGTGGCAGTGAAAGGCGTTCACCAAAAATTCGCTAAGTCCCTAAGGTCAGGGTTATTGATTGTCGCTTGCAAGCGAGGTCTGAGTCCTGCGATCTCCTGTCAGCGGGGTGCGCAATTCGGGGGTCTAATAGAGGGCAGGTACGTGCCTCAGGGCGCTGGTGGAGTGGGGGTACGCACTTCAGTGGTATCCAGAGAGCACCATGGACCTAGAAAAGCGAACCCTGATTGGCACCGGAGATGGGTATGAAACTCCAGAGAGGACCACGGACCGTGAAGCTGAGCTCCAGGAGCTCCAGGAAGGTCCATGGCCATGCAAGCGAGGTCCATGGGGTGTGCTGGAGCACAGTCCTTCATTCCTGCAGGTACCAGGGTGCGCCACAACACGGGTGGTTGATCCAGTTGCGCTCAGGACCCTCCCACACCAACACTCAGACATCCTGGAAGATGCGAGACCTGGAAGTGCAAGCCTGGATCAGAATCAGTTTTGCTGATGAAGTTCCCCACATTTGCAGTATTTGGGATCGGTGAACGTGGTGGGATCAATGTGATGTAGATGGTTTCGTATTCGCATGAGTTTAGAGCAGCGTTTGCGTGATAGGTGTGCTAGGTGCTTTGGGATCTTCAGAGCGGTGGGATAAATGGATTTCATTGACCATTGTTGAAGAAGGTGTTTGCGCGGAAGGAGTGAGAGATGTCCTAGCGTGAGGCGTTGCCATGAGCAGGGAGATTTGTTGTGGGCTAGTGTGGCGAGGCGATCAGCTTCCTTGTTGCCGGGAATTTTGGTGTGCGATGGTGTCCAAATGCCTCGTATGGTGCATCCAATATCAGTGAGGGTTTTGCAGGCGTTGAGGGCGTGCCATAAATGTTCCTTGTTTTGCGTGGGTCCTCCGAATAGGGCGCATAGTGCATTTTGGTTGTCCACGCAGAGATAAATGTCTGCGGGGAAGATGATGTTTTGTAACAGTAGGGTGAGGGCTTTTTGTATGGCGTGGATTTCTGCATCTTCGTTTTCAGCATGGAAGCCGAAGGCACATGAATGTTGAAAGGTTTGTGTGGGAATGCCATGTCTGATGTGAATGATGTGTGCTGCTGCGGAAGTGTGCTCATCTTCTCGCTGGGAGCCGTCAGAGTAAAGTAACCATGCGTCGTTGAGAGAGCCTATCCAGGAATTATGTTGTTGGGCGGTGGCTTCTTTGGAGAGCGTGGAGATAATGAGTTGTTGTGCAGGTAGGTGGGGGCTTTGAAATGGGAAATTTAATCGTTCAAGTGGTAAGTTGCTTGTAAGGTTGTGAAGTAGGGACGCAATTCTTTTGAGGCCTGTGCCCTTGTATTTGGTGGTTTGTGGTAATAATTGTAGAAGTGGAAGAAAGGCTGGATTTTTGGCGTTGCTTTTGAGTATGCGGATGGCGTACTTCTGGGAGTGATAATCGAGGAGTAAATTTAATGGCAGGAGGGCTGCTTCACGTAGAAGATCTGATATGTGGGTGTGTTTGGGAAGCCCTGTGATGAGGCGGGCAAGGTTATTATAGGAGGGTTGAATGTTTCTGAGGATGGTGGGTGTTCCCGTCCACCATATGGGGGAACCCCAGAGCATTTTGGGTATGTGTATTAATTGTATTATGTGATGAATGTTGGCGGGTGTGAGGTGGATGGAGTGAAGGAGAGGATAGATGGTTCCTCTTGCTTTCAAGAGGGAGGCTGTGATGTGATCGGTGTGTTTATGAAAGTTGATTCTTTGGTCGATGGTGAGGCCCAGCACTGTGCTGTGTTTGGTTGGTAGGATTTGTTGGCCATAGAGGGTGATGGGTATGGGTAGCGGGTCTTTGATTCTGGATGGTAATCTTAGATGCATGAGTTCGGTTTTGGGGGGGGAAAAAGTAATGTTTAGCAGTGAGCCTCGTTCGATTTTTAGGTTGAGGCGTTGTTGAAGTGTTATAGTGGTGAATTTTTGTGAAAAGCTCGCTTGGAGCATAGCGTTGTCATCGATGTAGGTGTTGGAGCGCGTTAGGTTAGAGGCGGTAGGTTCAATGTCTAGGGCTGCACTGTAAATTGTAAAGGCGATGGAGGAAATTGGTGAGCCTTGGGGGAGGCCGCTGTGAAAGGGGAATGTAGAGCTAGTAGTATTATTGAAGCGGAAGGAAATGGTTCTATTTGCTGTGAAGCTAAGATACCATTTGATGAGGTACGCTGGGAATTCGTAGTGTGTGAGGATATTTGCCATTTGTTTGTGTATAACACAATTGAAGGCTCCTTCTATGTCTGTGGTGAGAAGGGATGGTCGGAGTTGTTTTTGATGTCCAGTCGTGGCGGGAGTATCTAGCCATTGTTGTGCTGGGGTGATGATTTGTTGTAGCGCATCGATGGCAGAAATGCCTGTGCGCCCTCCTGTATGCTGTTGGTTTATTGTGCCTGAATTGATTGCTGCTATTTCAAGTTGTTTTGTGACTAGGCGTTCGAGTAATTTGCCTAGGCATGAGAGGAGTGAAATCGGGCGGTAGGAATTGGGCTTGGAGTAATCGCCTTTGCCTGCCTTTGGGATTGGTGTGATGATGGCTTGTTTTCAGATGTCAGGAAAGATGCCGAATTTTAATGCTGCGGTGAATATTTTTGGAATGAGGAGGGGGGAGGCCTGATGGGCTCTAGAGATGTGAGGGTAGAGTATGCCATCTGCGCCGGGGGAGGATACCGGTGAGGTTTTGGCGAGGAGTTTGGAAATGAGGTGTGGGGTGATTAGCAGTGTGGTATGGGATTGTTTTAAGATGGGAGGAGGAAGCCAGTTATTAGGTAGCTCTTGTGAAGTATTTGTAACTGGTGGGAAGAAGGTTGAATGAAAGAGGTTGCATTGTGCGTTAAAGTCTGATGCATTTAAGAGAGGTTGTACGATTGTGGGGGGCCGTCTGCCATTTGTTTGTTTGATGGCTTGCCATATTTGTTTTGGGTCATTTGAGGAAAGGCGTTGGTGCCAAAGGTGTTTCTTGGCTTCCAAGATTTCGTTTTTCCATTGTTTTCTTAAGTTTTTGAGGGTGTGTTTGATGTGTGGTGGATGAGGGAAGTGCGTCAGTCTATTGACTGCGTTTATTTTCTTTTTGAGTTGTGAAAGTTTGTTAGTCCACCAGCCTTTTGATTTGCTGTTGGGCTTAGAAAGAGGGATGGCTGAGGTGACTGCTTGTTGTATGAGGGATGAAAGAAGTTGACATTCGCGCGTGGCTTCGGCTTCATTGATTGGGACTGAGTGGTTAAGTGGTGATTGTGTTATGATCTGGTTGAAGAGGATCCAGTTTGCTTTGTGCAGTGATCGTTTTGGGGTGGCTGTGGGTGTGGGTGGTATGAAGAGTGTGGTGGTAAGGAGAGTGTGATCTGAGCAGTCTCTGAGGTCTTGGTCTGCGTGCCATGCTATGAAGTATTGTTGCAGATTTCTGAGGAGTGAAAGGTCGATGACAGAGGGTTTGTGGCCATTTCTGGGGAAGTGTGTGAGGATGCCAGGTGAATTGGCGAGATGATAGTTTTGATCTTTGAGTAGTTGTACCAGTTGGTTTGCAGGTATGCTTGTGTTTCTTAGCGATGTGATGTGATTTTCAGCTTCGCTGCCGTACCACCATACGTGGTGGAGGTTGGTATCAGCTAAAATGATGTGTTTGGGGAGAAAGTTGAATGTGGTTAGGTAGGTGTGTGTTGTTGGGAGGTGGTTGGCATATATGTTTGTGATCTCAATATTGCCAATGGCTGTGGTGACTATTATGGATAAAGCGTTGTTGAAGAAGGTGTGTGATATTTGTGGATTGAAGTTCATGTTAGCGTTGATGTATGTGACGCATTTAGGGTTGGTTGGAGTAGGTGAAAAACGATGAAAGTTTGAAATGTTGGGTGGGAGACTGTTATGTTCGGACCATGGATCTTGTAGTGCAAGGAAGGCTAATTGTGGATTGTTGTTTGCGTGCTGTAGTACTGAAAGGGTGGTGGCTTTGCCTTTGGCGCAGTTCAGTTGCTGTGCCTGGGCTATGCCTGCAGTTTGTTTGTTGTAATTAATCATGTTGTTGGTTTGATTTTTGAGCGCATTGTGCTAGATATAGGGCTCTTGTTTTGAGTTTTTCTGGGCAATCGATGGCAGTGTGTTGGTTGGTGTTGCAGCAGGCGCATCTGAGTGGCATATGTGTGCATCTGGTGCCTCCTTTGCAGGTGATTTGGTCACATCTGTGGTCTTTGGTGTGGTGTGCAAGTGCGCATATGGCGCAGGCGACTTCATGTTTGCAGGTGGCATCGTGATGTCCAAGCTTTTGGCAGTTGCGGCATTGTGTCGTTGGATTGATGGGGTGGTATTCGCGGATTTTGCAGGTGGCGTTGAGGATGTTGAGATAGGTGAAGCCAAGGGTTTTAAGAGTGTGTCTCACTGGTAGTGCAATGACGATGGAGGAAGCTTTCTTGCCAATGCGTTTTTCGTCTGTTGATAGCCATCTTGGGGCTTGGGCTAGTTGGACGTTGGGGAGGGCGTCTTGTAGGGCGTTGGTGATTGTTGTGGGCGTAACGGGTTCGAGGTTGAAGTTGAGGGGGACGGCGTCGATGATAAATTTGGACCATCTGCTGTTGACCCTGATGTTGGTGATGGGGATTTTGAGTAGGTTGCAGGCTGAGGTGATTTCGTGTTCATATTGTTCGATGAACTTGTCTGCGGCTTCGTTTGGTCTGGTGGTGAGGATGATGTTGTTGTTGTTTGTTTTGCGTGCGGCTAGGATGCTCGTGTTGACCGAGCCGAGTCTATTGTTGATGGCGTTGAGGATGGAATCTGGGGTGGCCGAGGCAGGGAGGGGTTCTGTGAGCTCAATTATGATTTCCCTTTTGTCGGTTGTGAAGTCGGGTTTGTACAGTGGTTGGATCTTGGGTGTTTTTTTATTTGTGACGGTGGTGAAGTTGCTTTTGCCAGGTGCAGCTGAGGCTTTGTTGGCGTATGTTTCTTGTGGTTTGTGGCTGGTGGTTGTGACTGGGTTTTTGTTGGTGTTTTGCGTGGTATTTTGGTTTGGAGCGGGAGGGTTGGGCTTGTTGTTTTGGCTGGTTTGGATGTGAAGTAGTCTGGCGTCTAAGGATCGGACTGTGTTTTGTAGCGAAATGTTCTGTGCTTTGATTTCGGCGAGTTTGGAGGTGGTATTTGTGTTTTGGATGTTGTTGAATTTGATTTGGGCTTGGAGGCTGTCCATTTGCCTTTCGAATTCATCTTTTATGGTGTTAAACTGGGTTGGTATGAACCAGGCGAGGTAGTTGGTGGAGGTGGCATTGGACATGTTTGCCATTTCCTCAGCAGGGATTTGAGTGAAGTTGAGGTTGGAATTATATTCCTGGCCTCCAACGCTTTCATTATCATCGTGTTCGCTGGAGGTGCTGCTGTGGTTGGAGGTGGGTTTGCTTCCATTGGGAGGTCTGTGGGGTCAAAGGCGGAGAGGGCGGTGCTGCCTTCTAATGCAGACATGTTGGAGGTTCGGGTGAGATGGGGAGAGAGGTGGCTGGAAGTGCGTTTGCGCCCAGCAAGGGGTGTGGGTGTGACGGGTGTCCAAACAAGTTGGACAGGAGTTGCGGGTGGTGATCATCAGCAAAAATAATTATCGCCTCCTGGAGTTTGGGCATGTCTCCCCGGGAGGCAATTTTCTCCCTGACCTCCATGTGCTCCCTGACCTCCATGTGCTCCCTGACCTCCTTGAGGAGTGGTCGCGCTACTACATCCTCATGGAGGATATACCTAATCCTTTCGACTCCAGCCATCTCCTGGAGGAAATGACTACTCTTCGTCGCTGCAGTCAACTCGTGGAGCGCCTAACAACTTCTTCATATCTCTAGGAGGATAATGCTTCTCTTTCCCGCAAAGTTTCAGGAGTTTTGCTTAGTAATTGCAGCCAAGCACGTGGTATCTAGATTTGATTGGCTCTATTCGCTTGATTGATACAGTATTGCCACGTAGGATATTAAGTATCCTACGCCTACTCCCATCCTTTGCCTACTTCCATCCTTCGCCCACTTCCATCTCTCATCTACTCTATGTTCTCCGAGTCTCTGACTATATACAAGCTCCCACGGTCCCCAATCCTTGAGGATGCCCTGTCTCCCAATCCACCCATGTTCCCATGTTCCTAGTCCTGCGAGGATACTCAGTATCCTCAATTCTCTAAAGTATAGATCTCATTAAACGTTGTAAGGTCAATTTGGTTGTTGACTAGCCATTTAGTATTATACTCTTGGAGCTCCAGCTGCTCGGGAATGAGATGCGCGATTCCCATGATATTCTTTATCCCTACAATGAATCGATCATCTGTCAACCTAGTAGATACTCTCACCATCCCATGGATGCCCGTAATCCTCCCTCCACCCGGAGAGGCTCGTAGCATCCTCACAAGGACTAGTCGATGTGTATACTGTGTATGAGGATCTCGAATCTTAAAAAGGCAAAGCACTTTGGCTGGAAGGCGTCCTCGAAGAGCGCCAAACTGGCCCTCGTCTCCTACCTGGACCCACACCCAATCGTTTCGTGGAGCCTGACCCCTAAACGCTCGCTCCCCTGTGCATCTCACACGATGAAGCTCAAACTCCTCAGGTTGCTGGAACTTTGGCACAGGGACTCGAAGGTGAGAGAACATCTCAGCTGGGTATGTAAGAAGAGCCTCTGTATCCTCCTCAAGACGACGCTCATCCTTCAAATTCTGACTGCTGTAATATAGTATTCGTTCTGGTAGATCCGGGATATTCATTTGGGAGATGATGTCATACAGAAGGGAAACCTTCGCCTGTCGACCACACAATCGCCGGAGGGATGCCCTTTCTCCTGTATGTTGGACCTTCGATCGTCTGGGTTTAAGGATATCGTGCAGCTGCGAATTGGGAGGCTCGGCATCCCCATAATTGGGAGGCTCAGCATCCCTAAAAGGGCCCGGAGGTTCAATATACGCATACCCAATGCTTGTCGACGTGCGTAGTAGTGCGGGATTTGCTTCGTCCAATCGTTTTGTTGGATGCCCTATATCCTTCTTTGATCTGCTGCCGATGTGCCGTCTCCCCAACCTCAGTAGAAAACATGGGGATCCCTCCATACCGCTCAACGTGCTCATGGAAGTGCGTTAAGAGGTGCATCTTTGGAAAGTTGAAGTGGCTTTCTTCCTGCTGCGTTTCAACGAGTAGCTCCCTCCTCTCAAGCCTATCTGCATCCTTCAATTGTCTTTTTTTGGATCCTGTAGGAGGAGGCCTGGCATCCTGCGATAGCTTCAAGCGTTTGACTGTTGCGCGTGCCTTTGCGCTTGCCTTCTTGGAAGCTCTGAATTCTATGAAGATATCTTTATGCTTGTGGAAGTCGGCCAGATACTGGTCCATATATCGCAAGGTTTCAGGTGTATGGCTCCGATACTGTGCCATAAGGTGGAAATCGATAAAACTCCGCACGCAAAGGATAGCTCGCTTGAAAGGATATAGCTCATCCTTCGAAGGATTGAGCAGCGCAACTGCAAAAGCCCCGAGAAGGATACGGCCGAGATTGCACATCTCCTTGCCCTGCCACTGGGAAACCTCTCGATAGGCTTTAGTTGGCCTAGCCAGGCCTGGGAAGAGGGGTATCGACATCCAGACTTCGTCAAATGCCTGCTGCCTCTTGTGCTTCTCGAGGAAGCTCTCTATCCACTCCATCAAATGCTTCAATATACCGAGATATATATTATGCAGGAGGTCTGGCTTGTGGAGGTCTCCAGTGCGAGGGAGATGTGGCATCCCCCAAAAGACGTTGAATGGCGCTTTCAGCCCTCGTTCAGCAAGATATTCCAATTCCTGAGGATCCCCAGTATCGGCAAAGGATTGAGCCACTTTCTGATACTCCTTGTCGTTTCGCTTTGGGCTGCTGACGAGCTCACCAAGTTGGTCTGGCTTGACTTCGCACTTTGGGCAAGCGTTTTGCTCTAGGTTGTGGAGTTGGCAATGCTCTGCGTGGTCAGCCATCCAAGCACAAAGGATTGGATAGCACATTCGGTACTGAGCATCCGCACATGCTAATCGGATTCCAGTCATCCCAGCCTCTTTCATATCCTTGAAAAGGATGCTGAGGACCTCGTATAGTATATCTCTATTGGCTTCTCGGCGGAGCCTATTGGTTGAATTGTCTTTGGTAAACTTTGGAGGGATCGGGAGGAGTGCCACAAGAATCATAGCCATATTCGTTGGCTTATTTCGAACTTCGGAAGGGATATTCCCTATCGTCAAGTAGATTGGCCAAGCCTTCTTATCACCTGAGAAATTGGTGAGATGTGTGCCATCCAAGCCGCAGATGACTGGAATCACCGTGGCTCCGTGAGGTAAGCTTTCCTAGCCACGAGAATTAGCAGAATAATAAATATTTGGGAGCAAATAGCTAACCTGTACTTCCCACCACCAGTCTGCTGTATGGAGCTCAGAATACATCCTCTCTCCGCTGTTGTTGTATTCTCGAACTGGAAGATAGACCATATCCTCGGCATATGCTGGCTGTTTGAGCAAATATTGGATACAGGCCGGTATTGGCCTGAAGTAATACCACGTCACTCTCTTCCTCATCCCTTCCATGACTTCACAACTCCCTCGCTGCCAGTGCGCTTGGCCTAAATCCGGATCTATCCTATCGAGGAGTCTGTACATCGTATGGGCAGACCTAAATCCTGGCGTAGGAGTGCAGAGCCCCTTGTTGAAATACTCGTTGATACGGGTTTTTGCTATTCCACTCTCTATTATCCACCTAGCGAGCTTGAAGTCAAAAGCCGTCTCAAATGGAGTGTATGGGTTTGAGAGGAGGAACTCCACAACCTCCTGATGATCCTCCACATCCCCCAAAGAGCACGCTGCATTGGTATATTGAATTATCCTTGGGCTAGATAGCTGGATGGGTCCTGTACCATTATTCGCGTCGTCATCCTCCGTATCAGATGGTGAAGGATTCTCATTATCCTCCTCATTTCCACCTACAGTGCTCCCATTTGATGACCCACCTCCAGAGCATATGTCTTCCCAATCACTGTCTGGATTCTGTCGGCGCCATGAACCAACTCCTGAGCCATCCTCCTCATCCTCTTCGGATTGAGTGCCTCCTTGGCCAAATACCAGTGCGATGGAGGCATACTTAGGGTGGATAGCCATCATATGAGCATGCAACGACAGAGCTGAGCTGTAAGTGCGGCGGCACAATGGGCAGCGGGATCTTGGAGCCTCCGAATCCATATCAACTTGAAGGATACTGTGTATCGGCTGTGGAGCAAGATGCTAGGGGTGGGATGCTGGAGCTCGTTTCAAGTTGGGAGTAGAATGCACCCTCCGGGTTGATTCTGGTCCTGGAAGGAAGTATGATATCAATACTCGCTAAGAGAAATTAGGATGCTGACACTCGCTGATAGAAAATAGGATATTTGCTCACTAATGGGAGGATGCAGACAGGAGCTTGCGCGGAAACGGAATGTTGCCCCGTGGAGGATTTGCTGCGATCACTGGAAATCAGCCTCGGGGATGCTAATGCCAAGGAGAAGTAGGATGCTGAGAGGGGGTAGGATACTGGAAGGGAGTAGGATGCTGTAACTCGCTGAAGTGGAGTGATATTGGTCGCTAGAGTAGGATTCTGCTGCTTGCAAAGGTAGGAAGCTCTTGCTGCTGCTCGTTGGAGTTCAGGGGGTGTTGATATGAAGTTGAAATATGGGAGCAGGCTAATCCCAAAATAGGAGGTGTAGGCGTCGCTTAGTGGTTTCAAGGTGGGTTAGGGTTGGCCTGCGCACAGATCCTATCAATACCTCACATATGACCTCATAAACGCTGCCAGGGCAAACAAATCCTGCTTCTCCTCCTCTTCAGCTTCCTCTTCAGCTTCCTCCTCGCTCTCCTCCATCCTCTGCAACCTTCTCTCCTAGCTTGCCTAAGCTCGCGATACCATATATCCTTCCTAAACCAACTTGATATTACTATTTCAAGATGTCCAATATCCTCAAATCGGCAGTAGACTCCGCGGGGAAAACTCAGCAGTGGGCGGTGAGCAAACTCCATAGCGCAGGGCATCTTGATACGTTGATGCTAATACAAATAGGCGGTGAATAACTCCAGTAAATCGAATCCAGAACCAGGACCAAGTGCTATTCAGAATCCTGCGAAAGATACAGAGACTCCCTCGAAAGAACGAAAACGCCCGTCCAGTAGCGACGGCTATCAACTCAGAAAGTTTGCCCACCTCTCCGCAGCTCCTTCATCTCCTTCATCTCCTTCATCTCCTACTCCTCGCACTCGGAGGACTGATATCGCAACTCCCCCCCCAACTCAAGCTTGGGGCCTCTTTTTGGACCAGGTACTTATACCATTCAAGGATACACAGTCTCCTTCTCTCCCCATGGCTGCTCTAGATAAAGGTAAAGGCAAAGCTAAGGAACCATCGGAGGATCCGGAAACCCCAAAGGATACGGAGACTCCGAAGAAAGACCCAAAAGCTCCGGAGGAGCTTGAAACTCCAAAAAAGCCCGAAACGCCGAAGAAAGTGGTAATAAAGGGAAAAGCGCCAAAGAAGGAAACACCAAAAAAAAAACTCATGAAGGCCACTGACTATAAGCCACTCCTTGGGTTTAGAGAGGATAATCCTCATCATTATACCGTCCTTCGGAGTGATGTTGTATCCTATTTGAGGATGCATGGTATCCGAGGCATCGCTAATCCTACCGCAGAGGCATGGGCATCATTAACAGAATGGGCTACAGGGCATCATTCTATTGTGACCTACCGCCCGAGGCATACAGAGGATAAAGAGCAGGTAGATCAGGCGATGCAGAGTCTCCTTCGGGATTGCCTGCATCAGGTGCAGCAGACGGATACTGGTATGATCGAGAGAGAAAAGGATGTGGAAGGTAAGATTTTGTTTATGGCCCTCTATTTGTTTGACTGAAGGATGCTTACTATCGTGCGGGTGATTTAGAATTCAAAGAAGTCCCAGTCCGAGTGACGCTCTGTGACCCGGATGCCTGGTGGAGGGTTTCCACCAAGGAGACATCAGCAAAACCGATTCTCAGCTCCCGGGCACTCCCGGACCCTCATGGATGGCGCGGACCAGATGGAGGCAAGTGCCAGTCCATGGAACAGCCATATCCCAAGGACCCTTGCACACGGTTCCCGGACCACACACCACTTCTCACGGACCCTCGTGGACCTCCCTGGACCACCTACCATAGATGGCGGACCTTCCTGGAGCTCTATCAATTCCTGTGGACCACACTGTTACTTGTAGGTCGCTTATAGGGCGGCTGTAGGGTGCCAATAATACTACTAGGGGTACACGAATGTACATGATTATTGGTATCAATTCGGCAACGTATATTGAAAAGCTACACTATAGGATCTCTATGTACAAAATCAAGCAGTCGCCACTAGAGGCAAACCCCCCCCCCCCGCACTAAACCCACCTGTGCCTAAATCAATTGTTTGGTCTGCTATTCAGCAGTTGTTTTAGGCGCTGGCACGCAGTCGATTCGGAGTCTATTCAGGAGTCTATTCAGCAGTCAATTCAGCAGGATTCGGAGGCTTAGAAACGGCCGATTCAGAGTCAATTCGGCAGTCAATTCAGCAGGATTCGGAGGCTTAGAAATAGCTGATTTGGAGTCTATTCGGGAGCCTATTCAGCAGTCAATTCAGCAGTCAATTCGGAGCCTATTCAGGAGCCTATTTGGGAGTCGATTCAGAGTCTATTGAGCAGTCAATTCAGCAGTCAATTCAGCGGGATTCGGAGGCTTAGAAACGGCCGATTCGGAGTCTATTCAGCAGGATTCGGAGGCTTAGAAACAGCCGATTCGGAGTCTATTCGGAGTCTATTCAGCAGTCAATTCGGAGCCTATTCAGGAGCCTATTCAGCAGTCAATTCGAGGCCTATTCGGGAGTCGATTCGGAGTCTATTGAGCAGTCAATTCAGCAGTCAATTCAGCAGTGGATTCGGAGTCAATTCGGGAGTCAATTCGGAGTCTATTCAGGAGTCTATTCAGGAGTCTATTCAGGAGTCAATCCAGCAGTCAATTCAGCAGGATTCGGAGTCTATTCGGGAGTCTATTCAGCAGTCAATTCAGCGGGATTCGGAGGCTCAGAAACAGCCGATTCGGAGTTGATTCGGAGTTGATTCAGCAGTCAATTCAGCAGTCAATTCGGAGTCTATTCAGGAGCCTATTCAGCAGCCAATTCGGCAGTCAATTTGGCAGGATTCGGAGGCTTAGAAACAGCCGATTCGGAGTCAATTCGGGAGTCAATTCGGAGTCTATTCAGGAGCCTATTCCACAGTCAATTCGGAGTCTATTCGGGAGTCTATTCGGCAGTGGTTCGGGCGTCGATTCGGAGTCAATTCAGCAGGATTCGGAGGCTTAGAAACGGCCAATTCGGAGCCTATTCAGCAGTCAATTCGGAGCCTATTCGGGAGTCGATTCGGAGTCTATTGAGCAGTCAATTCAGCAGTCAATTCAGCAGTCAATTTGGAGGCTTAGAGACAGCCAATTCAGAGGCTGCTCAGGAGGCTCTCAGGCAGTCGATTCAGCAGGCTGTGGAAGCGAGCAAGGTCTGCTGCTGAAGGGGTCTGCTGCTGAGGGTCCGACCAAACGAGGTCCGATGTAATAGGGTCCGATGTCGATATCCGAATGTATTTGAGATGTGAGAACTGAAGTCACGATGTTAGCAAAGTTCATGTAACTGCACAGTAGGAAGGGCAATAGGGGGTGTGGATGGGTGTGGATGGGAGGGAGTAAGAGAAAAGGGGTAACGTGGCAACGGTATGGGTGGCAGCAAAAGACTTTCGCTAAAAATTTGCCAAGTCCCTAGGGTCAGGGTTATTGACTCGCTTGCATGCAAGATCCTGCGATCTCCTGTCAGTGGAGTGCACAATTTGGGACCCTAATAGAGGGCAGGTACGTGCTTCAGGGTACTGGTGGAGGGAAGGTACGCGCTTCAGGGTACTGGTGGAGGGCAGGTACGCGCTTCAGCAGTACCCAGATCGGTACTGGGGAAAGGTACACGGCTCCAGAGAGCACCATGGACCTAGAAAAGCGAACCCTAATCGGTACTGGGGGGAGATATGCAACTCCAGAGAGCTCCATGGACCGTGCAGCTCAGCTCCAGGAAGCTCCAGGACGGTCCATGGGCTTGTAGGCGAGGTCCACAGCATGTACTGGAGCACAGTCCTTCCGTCCTGTAGCAACCAAAATAGGCCAGAAGACGGGTGGCTGATCCAGTTGCGCTCAGGACTCTCCCACACCAAGGCTCAGACCTCCTGGAGCACGCAGGACCTAGAAGCTGGAGCACGCAGGACCTAGAAGCGGAAGCCAGGATCAGAATCAGTTTTGCTGATGGACTCGTTATCCCTGGGAAGCACCGGCTGGGGTCAATTGGGGTTTAGTCAAGTCTTGGGTTGCCAGAATTAGTGCTCCTACCCTCAACGAGTGCCTTCGCGTAGCCACGAGGCAATTACCTGCGGGCCGTACTCCTCGAAGGATGCTAGGAGCCCTTGTGGATGCTGTTCCTGAAGAGGTTTCTGCGACTTACCCAATCTCTACTATTCTTGCCGATGATGAGGATGTTGCTGGCTGGCTGGCTCAGATACAGGGTCTAACCGCTCCGAGGATGCTGGTCATCCTTCATCGGGCCCCATACGATGGTCCGGGCCCTAAAGGGGAGCCTGCGGAGGAGTATGATGGTTCAGATACGCCACCTGCGTCAGGGGACCCTGATTATTTTACGGCTGAAGCGCTTGCTGAAGCCTTGCTTGCGTTGAAGGGAGTGGAGGATAAGGGGAAAGCGAAGGATAAAGGGAAAGCGAAGGATAAGGGTAAGGGTAAAGCGAAGGGTAAGGGGAAAGCGAAGGATACGGAGGAAGTGGGTGATGATGATGATGATGAGCAAGCAGGCCCTGCTTGAACGATTGGTATACTCCCTTCTGATGGCTATTACTAGATCAGCAAATGCTTATAATATGGAACAGGAAAACGAAAGGTAGGGATATTGGGATTAGGGGCATTGGTTATTAGGATTGGTATTGGGATTAGGGGCACTTGATGGAGATTACCGCGAGGATGCAGGGCATCCTTTGATATTTGCTATCCGTGTATTTTTATTTTTTTATTTTTGGGAGGTCGAAGCGCTGCGTCAGTAGTATTATGTTAGGGCTAGAGTTAATTCAAATATGTCTTAGAGATCAGACCGCACTCCTTATAAGCATCACCCCCAGAGGTCCTGAGGATTCTCTCTCTCCTCCATACGCTCTTCTCTCTCCTCCATACGATCTTCTCTCTTGTACGATATCACCTACCCCTTCCAAATCATATATTCTCCATCCAAGGATGACAGCCATCTGCAAGAGAAACCTCGAAGCAGCAAAACGAATGCCACCACCCCCTCGCCCCTCCGAAACAAGAAGGAGAAGGCGTATCGTGGATCCGGAAGCTGAGCCCCTCAATTATAGTCGATGTGGCAGAGAAAGAGAAAGAGGACTGGCATCGCAGGAGGAGGAGGCGGAGGAGGAGGAGGAGGAGGAGGAAGAGGAGGAGGAAGCCGAGGAGGAGGCTGAGGAGGAAGTAGATGAAGAAAATTCAGCGGACGAAGACTTCTATGAGGATGAGCAAGCTCCCCCCCCAAGTCAGAACCGGACCAAAAGACCACAGACGAAGATACAGGCTGCTGCGTCTGAAATGGCTCGTAATGCTATCTATCGAGGGCAGGCTCGCTTGGTAGGAACTCCTGAGGATAATGCAAATCCTAAATTATCGAGAGCTTTTCTAACTGATATAGCGTGTCCCCGAACCCCTTGAGCAGGCGCCAGCTCAGCGAGCTAGGCCAGGCCGCCCTCCGGCAACTCCCGCCAATTCTCCGAATCGTAGCAGTGGAAGGTCTGTATCTCCCAGGGGCGATGCAGAGAGTCGTAGTGGAGGTGACCTCCATAGAAGGAGTAGCAGAAGCGTATATTTGTTGGGAGAGCCTTTCCGTGCCTTGGTCCATGCATCTCAGGAGGATATCCTGCAGAAGACCCTGTTTTGTGAGCCCCTGCCATCTGCTGAGACGTTGCTCAAGTGGATACGTACTGCTTGGGCGAAGGCTTCGGAGGATATGGAGCGTCAGGCTCCTCTGGAGGCAGCTTGTTCTCGTCAGGTAATCACTCCCAACCCACGGACTACTACCCACAGCTGGTCAGATTTGCTTGCCTTAGAGAGCTTGGAACTGACGACAGAAAACATTTGGCAGGTAATTACCCCTTTCCTGAAGGATACTGCATATCCTCACATGAGATATAGATTAGCCAGCAACACTGCCGCGTGCGCTCTCACCTCGTCAGTGCAGCCAAGGTGAGCATTATCCAGCTCTATGAGCTGGATGAGCATTATCCTGAGATTATTAGAAACAAAGTGGAGTATTTGCTAGTCAAGGACAGGTTTATGTGCCTTGAATCTACCATGGCGGTATGTCGAATTCGGGAGCAATAGGAGTAGGAAGCTGACCATCCTACTAGGATTTTAAGAATTGCTTTCTAAATGATACGATTGCTAAGCTCATCTTCCTCAAGTATTATAGGGGGAGGAGGATGAGGGGACGCTCCAATGCTGCGTTTAGCTCCTTAATCAATAAGGAGTTCGTTTGCTTTGTCACAGCAGTGCTCCAGTACAATTTGAAAGCCTGGAGGACTGGCATGTATGTGGAGCCTGCAGACTTCACTAGGGAGACCTGTTATCGTACTGCTGCCCCCCCTTTCCACTCCTATATCTTTCCGAGACCTAGGATGACTGACATCCTTTATAGCGGTCTGGCGCAGACACTGCAGCATGTGGGATACCATAGCACTCAAAGCTCCTGAATGGGAAGTGGAAGTTCTGCATGCGATTCGGTACGAGGTAGAGAGAAAGGTTGCCAGGGTGACTAGGAGGCCTGTGGACGAGTCGGCCACTCCTTGGAGCGATGATGACGATGACGACGATCATATGGGTGAGTTACTGAGTCGCAAGCGGAAACGGGACTTCGAAAGAGTAGGCTATCAAGGTACTCGAAACAAAGCCAGGCGAAACGGTTCGGAGTCTCCTCATCCTGAGGATAAGGAGCAGGCACCGGGGCCTGTCAATATTCCTACCCTTCTCTTAGAGCAAGAAATCGAGAATGAGATCGAAACTGAAGTTGATACCCCTCCTCCAACTCCTGCAGCCAATACTGGTCCTCCGACTACTAATGATATGCAGGTCGACCTTTCTGGGGCTGTGGCAAGCTTCGAGCGGGAAAGGGAGGCTGTGTATCTTTGAGGGGATGTTTGGAGCTATGGAGGATACACTGCATCTTTCTCTTCGTTCGTTATTCGTCTGTCTTTTCGTTAGTCCTGAGGATACACCGCCTCTTTCCCTTTGTCTGTTTTTTTGTCTGTCGTTTAGTTAGTCTTGGGGGCTGTGGAGGATACACTGCATCTTTTCTTTCGTTGGTCGTTGGTCGTTGGTTTTGGGTCGTGGAGGATACACTGCATCGTTTCTTTGGTCCGTTTTTTAGTCTGTCTTTTGGTTAGCGTTAGGAGCTTAGGAGGATACACTTCATCTTTTGTTTGGTTGGTCTCAATTTGCGGAGGATTATCTATATCGTATTTTGGTAGATTCTCGCTATAATAGTAATTTTAATCCGTATATGCTCTATTCCACAAGTCCGAGTGATATCATGTGAATAGCTTTAAACTCGGTCTGAAGCAAGGCTCCTGGGCGAGAATATGGCACGCCCTAATGAATATGGAGAGTTCAGGAGGATTCAGGATATCTCGGGGAGGGATAAATGCCACGGTATGGAGTAGTAAAGTAAAGGACATCGACTCCCTGAGAGGAAGCTCGATAACGTGCATTCCTTGGAGAAAATGGTCATGCCTCTACGCTCCTTGGGAGGATGCGGAATGTCGCATACTTCAGGGAGGTCGAAGCCGCGCTGCTGCTCTCCATGGGAAGATGCTCGATATCGCATACTTCATGGAGAAGGTAGTTGTGCCTCCGCACTCCCAGGGAGGAAGCTCGATATCGTACACTCCATGAAGAAAGCAGCAATGCGACTGCTCTCCCCAGGAGATTGAGTAATTACTTGCGCATTATGGAGGCGCCCGGAGGAGCCTCAGCGTCTCCAGGGAGACTCGTGGAGTGGGCGGCGTGGGCTCCCGGAGTCTCCAGGAGGATGAGGAGTATCCACCGCTCCTCCAGGTAGGCACATAAACTCCTGGAGTCTCCCGAGTCTCCTGACGATCCCGAGCCTCCTGGAGCTGAGGGAGGAAATAATTATTTTTGCTGATGCACCAGTGCCCTGAAGCACGTACCTGCCCTCTATTAGACTCCCAAATTGCGCACCCCACTGACAGGAGATTGCAGGACCTCGCTTGCAAGTGACAATCAATAACCCTAACCTTAGGGACTTAGCAAATTTTTGGCGAAGGTCTTTTGCTGCTACCCATACCGTTGCCCGTCACCCCTATTCTCCTACTCCCACCCCCATCCACACCTATCCACACCCATCCACACCCATCCACACCCCCTATTGCCCTTCCTCCCTTCTGTGCAGTTACATGAACTTTGCTAACATCGTGACTTCAGTACTCACATCCCACGGACATTGTTGACAGCAGACATAGGACCCTATTACGTCGGACCTTGCTTGGTTGGACCCTCAGCAGCAGACCCCTTCAGCAGCAGACCTCGCTCGCTTCCACAGCCTGCTGAATTGACTGCTCAATAGACTCCGAATCGACTCCCGAATAGACTCCCGAATTGGCTGTTTCTAAGCCTCCAAATCCTGCTGAATGTGTTCTACTCCGGAAGACCTTCTGTACTTCCGGGGGCTATGCTCCAAGAGCTGCCGCACCTCCATTAGCAATCTGACCACTCTAGACTCTATGAACCACCGGCATAGTCCTGCACACTGCAGTCCTACATGCACGGTGCAGTTCAGTCTAATCCGCATGTGTATTTATTTTATTTATTTTTATATGGCCCTGATACAAAGTATATCACCTCAACTACCACCACTAAAAACTTCCCCTAAAACATAACGTAACCAAGGAAATTAAAAACAAAAACAAATAACAAATAACAATAAAATATAAAAATAATTTTAAAATAATTTTAATTTTAAATATCAAGTGCATCCAGAGAAGAAAAACAATTTGCAATATTCAAATCATTTTCGAAAGGAAAATCCCATTTAATATCCCGTTGTTCAAAAAATGAAGCTCGTTCAGTAGCGTAGCGGGGACAGAAAAGTATGTGATGTTTGGTAGAATCTTTTTCTCTGCATGGGCAGGTGGTGGAGGGTTGTCCCGGTAAGTGATCCGCTTTAGAAAGTTCATTTCTGGCTTTCCAAATTCTTTTTGTGCGGTGTAGAGGCAGTTGAGCTAACTTTGGGTTCAGTCGTTTGGAATAAGGATGTGGAGGAATCCATTTTTGATGTAGGATTTTGTTATTTATTTATTTATTTATTTATTATTCATACTCGCATGCATCCGAAACGGATATGGCGTACAGCAGAAGAAAACCCAACAGGAACATAAAAGAAAACAAAACAAAACTAACTAATCCTCCACCAGTTCCAACTCAGCCTCTTCTAGGCTCGTCATAAGTGAATGTGTTAATACCCCGATCTAGTGACTCCCTCTCACTGTGTTAATACCCCGATCTAGTGACTCCCTCTCACAGTGTCAAGACTACCCTGGGCATTCTTCCTTTACCATCGCTTGCTTTGTGCCTATAGCACTCCTTCCACCAGGTCCAAAGACCCCTGAAGGTTGGATACATCAATAAGGGTGGGGTGTAACTTAAGTTACCATGTGATCCTGACGTTCGCTGGCACTAAGTTTGGCTTGGGTGAGTTTGAGGCAACCAGAGAAGTTACCACGATGCGGTTCGTTACACTTCTTGCAACGGATGATAGTGTGGAGGGAGGGAGCTCCCTTGATGGTGCAAGAGGAGGTTGTGCAGGAGTGGGAGGATGCTGTATGAGGCCCAGCACAGATGTTGCAGAAGGGTGTCTTGCTGGTACAGCGTTATTGTGGGTGGCCAAAGGCCAGGCAGGTAGTGCATTGGGTGTCTGGCCCAAAGCGAAGGTATTTGGTGACTTTGTGACGAAGTCCAAACATGGAGAGCCCTCTCTCAAGGGCAGTGGTGGCAGGCTGCTTCCCCACAATGGTAAGAACCATGGAGGATGCCTGTTTCCCCTCTCTCTGCTCAGGTCTAGTGAGCCAGTGGGGGTCGCGGAGTAGGGTGGTGCCTGGGTTGAACTGCTCAACCTCAGATCTGATTTGCTGGAAGCCCTCTTCGCCAGAGGGAATGGAGGTGGGAATGTTGTGTACAACAACCTGGGTCAGGACTGCTTCCTTTTCGATGCTGTTGGCATTGGGAATGGTGTTGCGAACAACTTCCTCAAGCTTCTGTCTTTGCTTAAGGAGGGAGTCAGAGGTGGTGGAGGTGACAGCAATGAGCTGCACATGGTGAGCTGGTGTGAATCGCACCTCTGCAATCAATGGCCTTTCCAGGGCAGCATTGACTGCATTGCGAATGAGGAGTGGGGTGATGACATCAGGAATGGGTAGACCATTCTTGGTGATGATGAGGGTACGGTTGCGTTTTGGGGGGTTTGATGGTGTTTTGGTAGGCTTGGAGGCCTTGCTGGCGGGTCTAGGAGCCCTTTTAGAGGCAACCTGAGCCCAGGAGGTGGTAGCTGGCGGGGGAGGTGGGGGGAGGTTGGCAGATTTATTTATTTATTGCTCATATTGCATAAATCCGTAACGGATATGGCATACAATGAAAGGAAACCCCATGACCGCACAATAACTAACAAAAGAAAATCCTCCGTGAACATGAACCAACTAATTAGTAGATATCCACATCAAATATCTTTTGCGAAAACATAAGAAAAATAAATCAAAAACAAATAACATCAAAGAAAACAAAAAAGGAAATAACAATTTATCTCAAAGTTCTACCGAACAGTAGAAACGAACGGAATATCAATCGACAGGGTAAAATCATAGGGAAATACTCAAACAGTTTTTATAATCAGAAATCCTCCACACGGTCATGTTCCATCTCACCCCACTTTCAGGGTATTCATCAGTTTTCTATCGTCCTTCACCATCACATGCTTTGGGCCTGTAGCCCGTTCTTTCTAGCCGTTCTCTTCTTCTCCTTCGTTTTCTTCCTCTTCGTCGTTATAAAGGTATATTCCTTGGTGGGAATACCTGTTGTCTTCTTGTCGTTCCAGGGTCCAATTTCTGGTAGCGATTTGGGTTGGTGTGAGGAATGTTTCAATGGTGGCAGCCAGGCCAGCATTGGTGTGCATCGCAGTTCTCCATGTGAGTGGCATAGGTTTGAGGGCTGCTTTGAGTGCTTTGCGATGGGCAGGAAGAGGTTCCTGGCCACACTCTAGCAGTAGGTGTTGTGGTGTTTGGTTATCGAAGCCACATCTGCATTTGGTGTCTTTGATGTTGTTGGTAGGGATTCTGGCAAGGTAGGATTTAGTGTATCCATGTCCGGTTCTCATTTGGGTGATGGTGGAGGCTGTTCTTCTGGGGATGTTTCCCCTCAGCGGGGCACTTGGTTTGAGTGCTGGTTGTCCATAGTAGCTGCGGCCTTTCTTTGCCTGCTTCCATTTGGCTTTCCATGTCGTCAGGGAGTGTTCCTTGATGTTTCTCTTGAGGTATGTAATGGAGGTGAGGACATCTGATTCTATCTTGGTTCCTTGGGCTCCTATCTTGGCGAGCTTATCAGCTAGTTCGTTGCCAGCAACATTAACATGTCCTGGTACCCAATAGACATGGGTTTTGATGCCACTGTCTTCGAGTTGAAGCAAGTTGTTGCGAGCTTCAATGACCAGGTGTTGGCCAGGCATGGGGAGGGGTGTGGTCATTCGTTGTACTGCTGCTTGGTTATCACAGTAGATGTAGACATCGTTGGTAAGGTGAGGTGATCGCTGAACTTGGAGGATTGCATGCTTGGTGGCTTTTGCAATACCATAAAGTTCTGCGTCGAAGACTTCATTTTCTTTGCCAAGGTGGTAGGATTTGTTGACCACAGAGTGACCTCTGCGGAAACCAGCAACTCCAGCTCCTGTTTTGCCTTCCAGGAGGGAGCCATCAGTGTAGAAGACTAAGCGATCAGTCCTAGTACTGTCTCCAGCTGTCTGGTTCCGATGGTTTTCTGCTGCAGTGTCTTTGTCTGCGGGGTCAATATAGATGTCTATGGTGTTTTGGTGCCATGGTGGGCATGCCAGATTGTCTACGTATTCAATCTCTGATTGTGGCTGGACCCATTTGTTGGTAGATGCCAGTATCCTATGTAGTCTTGTTTCGTATTTGGGGGAGGTGGTGGTTTGGTGCCATGGAGTGTTGTTGGAGCTGTCTGGGTTGTCGTTTTCCTGGGTTGAAGGCCAGGAATCAGGGCAGAGGGAGGTGATAGGATGGGTGTTGGGTAGGGAAAGGACTCGGAGTGCATATTTTCTTTGCAACTCATCCAATCTGATTGGGGTAGGGAGGAGTCCTGTCTCTGCTTCCAGGGCGTGGACAGGTGAGGTTCTGAAGGCTCCAGCAATCTTGCGCATTGCTTGATTCTGGACTTTCTGGATGGTGTTGCTGAGTCCAATCTGCCCGTTCCACCACACTTCAGCTCCAAAGTCACTGATGGTGGCTACACAGGTTTGGTAGAGTTGGCGAAGTGCCTTGTAACTCAGTCCTTTTTCTGTGCTTGCGAGACGGGAGATAGCCATGAAGGCTCGAAGTGCAGAGGCAGCTTTGGTCTTCACATGATGTTTGAATGTGAGTTTGCGGTCAAACCAGACACCCAGCCATCGCTGGACATCTGCAGCCTGGATCACGTTGCCGTCAGGCATTGTGACTTTGGCTTCATCAGAGGTGTCAGTTGTTCGTCTGGAGTGGAAGTGAGTGAGTTCTGTCTTTGGATTGTCAAAGTACAAGGCATTTTTCTCACCCCATTCGGAGGAGGTGAGTGCCATTGCTTCCAGTGTTCGAGAGTTTTCTGCTTCAGACTTTCCTGTAACCAGAAGGCCGACATCATCAACATAGCTGGGGCAGGTGGAATCAGGATATTTTTCTTCTAGCTCATTGAACAACGGAGCCAGGTAGAGGAGGAAGAGGATAGGGGAGGTGGGGGATCCTTGTGGGATTCCAGTTTGAATGGGTGCCATGGATTCAATTTCACCGTCGAATGCCATGCAGGCTGTTCGATTGCTGAGGAAGGAGTCCACCCATCGGCAGATGGGAAGTGGGAGGTCCAGTTCTATCATGGTCTTGATCAGTCGTCGTTTGAATACAAAATCATATGCACCTTTCACGTCCATGCAAAGTGCAGAGAGTGTTAGGCCTTTCTTTTTGGCTGCATCGGCAAGCGTGCTGATAAGCATGCAAGCATCCACAGCTGATCTTTTTGGTCGACCTCCAATTTGCCATCTATGGAGAAGGTGATATCTTTCTGCCATAAATGCTAATCGGGTTGCTATGATCTTTTCTGAGACTTTGCCAAGGCAGTTGAGGAGTGATACTGGTCTGTAGGCTTTTGCTATCGTATAGTCAGGTTTATTGGCCTTTCTGATGATTGCAATTGTAGCTTCACGCCATATGGTTGGGTGGTATCCTGCTTTCATGGTGGCTTTGTAGAAGGAATTGAACTGCGTTGGGTCGACTTGGTATGCTTTTTGAATGCATAGGAAGCCAATTCCATCAGGTCCAGGGGCTTTCTTTGGTGCTGAGGTCATGATTGCTTTCCGAATCTCATCGTTGGTGAGGTCTTTCCATGGGATCTTGTGTTTTCCTGCTGGAACAGGTTCATCAAGTTCCACTGAGGGAGGGGGAGGGAATAGAGTTGCTCGGAAGAGATTGGCTTTCTCTTCAAAGGTTTTGGACTCTTGGAGGGTGGTGGGATTATGTAGGGTGGGGGTGCGTTCACATCTGCGAGGCTTGGTGTACCTCATTGCTGTGAAGACATCTTTTCCGTGAGCTTCTTCTAGGAATGTATTCCAGTGTTCACTTTTTGCTGTTCTGATTCGTCTGAAGTAGGATGTTCGCAGGTTTTTGAATCTTCGCCACATGGCTGGAGTCTGATCTGTTCTCCAGTCCCTGAGGGCTGTCTTCATATGTCTGCGTCCTTCCTTGATGTCTTCATTCCACCAAGGTTTGGCGAAGGGCGATGGTTTTCGTTTGGGCACATGGATGTTAGCAGCTGCTATGATTGAATCTCGTAGGTGTTGAGCTGCCTCGTCTAGGTTTGAATGGGTTGGGTGGGAGTGTAGGAACTCCCAGGTGTCTTTAGTAGTGATGGAGGAAAGGGTGAAAGTTTGTTGGAAGCCGTCCCAGTCCGCCTTGGCCCAATTAAATTGTTCCGTTGATGGTGGGGGGGCACATTCCAAAGAGTCGGAAGCAATTTCAAACTGAACCACTTCATGGTCGGATCCTGTTGCAAGGTCTTCCATGACTGCCCAGTTCATAATCAAGTCTGTCATTGGTGAGGAGGAGAAGGCAAGATCCAAAACGGATCTGCCAGTGCCTGTTGGGTAGTTGTAGGTATAAATGTCAGGTTCGTTAATGAGGGTGTAATTGAATTCTTCTAGTATAGCTAGAAGAGCTTCATGTCGTTTTGGTGAACGGACTCGTGAGTCCCAGAGAGGATGGTGGGCATTGAAGTCACCTGCCATGATACAGCGTTCTGGTAGCTTTAGTCCCACAAGTACACGTTCAACTGTGTATTGGGGGTGGCTGTCAGGAGATCGTTGTGATGCTGCAGGTTGTTCATTGTAGATGTTGAGGAGGGTAAAGGAAGGAATGGAGGGGGTTGACAGCTCTATGGCCTGTACATCTTCGTTATTGATGATGTCGGGCCTTGGCTGATATTTCAGGAAGAGGTTGGATTTTGATATAAAGGTCATTGTTCGAGGGCGGTTAATACAGCTCGGAATCATTCTTGCGAATGACCCATGAGATATTGATGTCCAGGAGTTTGGTGGTGCGTCAGGGGAAGTATCGGGCATAACAAAGGGTTCTTGAATAATAACTATATCAGCCGTTTCTGAGGCTGAGTCGAGGAGGGATAACATAACATTTTGGTTTCTTCGGCAGTTGTGTTGTATCAGGCGAATCTTGTGTGGGTTTGGTTGCACAATCATTGTTCCACCATGATGTCTTTTTCAGTTCGGGAGAGGTCTGGGCGTGCAACACAGGATCTGTCAGTGGCTTTATGTGTGCCACCACAGTTGATGCATTTGGGAGGCATGTGGGCGCAGGAGTCAATGGCTCTGCAAGTCCCGCAGAAGTGCTTGTTGGTAGCATGTTCGTGTCCACAGTAGGCACAGGCTGGCTTGGAGGAGGGGCATCTCTGGAACTTGTGTCCAAACTTTTGACAGTTAGAACATTGGTCCCCAGGGCGCGCAGTCAAGTAGGCTCCGGTCCTGTGTCTTTGGCCGAAGATGAGGATTCCGTTTTTGATCAGTTTGTTGTACATGCTTTTGCTGGTGATGGCAATCATCACCGAGCTGTGGGACTTTCCGTTCCTCTTGTCGGGGTGGGTCATGTAGCGAGGAGGTGCTGCCAGTTTGAGATCACTGTTTTGGTATTCCAGTTCATTTTGCAGGTCGCTCATGCCGGTACGATTGTCGGGGTATTCCATGATTGGGACTCCGTGGATGGCAACCTTGTGCCAGGACTCCTGTTTGGAGAGAAAGAGAGCTTTCTCATCGCTTTCCTTCACAACTTTCTCAATGGTGGCCTTGTGCAGGTCAAAGTCAGTGCTGGTGAATCCATTGCGAGTGTAGAGCAGGAGATTTGCTTTCAGGTTCCAGGAGATTCCTGAGATCTGGAGGCTTTCTGGTGCTTTGGCAGTCAGGAGTTCTTTGTTGATGGTGTTGCGCAGGACAAGGAGATTGAGGCTTTCTTCTTTCTGATCACCACTGCGTTGGACAATCATGTTCTTGGTGAGTTCTGGGGTTGGAGTTGTGGGGGTGTCAGTGTTGGCCTTCGCAGGCTTTCCATCTTTCGCCACAGTGGCCCAAGTCTTTGGTGCAGGAGGTGGAGGAGGGGGAGGAGGTGCTGGCGCGTTTTCAGTTGCCTTTCCCTTTCCCTTGTTTTTCTTGGGTTGTTGGGGAGCGGTGGGGATTGTTGTTGCTGTGATTGCTGGTACGACAGGAGTTGCTTTCAGGGTGCGGTGGATTGAATCCACTTTCCCGATCACAGTGTGGCTCATGGAGCCCAGGGAGGTTGAGATTTGGGTGGTGAGGTTGCTAACCATCATTTTGAGCTCAGCGATTTCCTTGTTCAGGTGTTCATTCTGTGCCATGAGGTGCTGGTTGACATCGTTTTGACTCATTGGGAGTGCAAAGTAGCTGGGAGTGCGTTTGGGAGGGGGAGCAGATTGTTGTTGGTTGCCAAAGGTTCTCTTTGACGGGCCAGCTGCGGATCTGGTCCTGGTCATTGGTTCTGGCTCGTAGGTGAGGTCAATTCCTCCCAAAGTGTTTCTAAATGATAGAGGATGTGTGGGGGAGTTGCCAGCTGAGGAGAAGAATGGTGGTGGGAGTGTGATCTTGCGAGCAAATGGTGCCGGGAGAGGTTTGGTGGTGGAGGAAATAGGGTCGCTGCTCATGATGTCTGGAGCATGCTGGCTGACGTTCAAGAATCGGTTGGTGGCCGTCATGGTAGGGCTGGAGGGAGGTGAAGATGGAGGTACGACAGGAAGTTCCGTGTCGTCTTGCATTTCATCCCCGTGGGCCGACATGGTTCCGGAATTTTTCGGAATTTTTCGTGTAACGGAAACTAAAAATAAATTGCCGAGACAAAAGTTGATTGGACGTTGAAGACTGGAGGCTGATTGGGTTCCACCGATGGAATGTTCCAGAAGGTAGCAGGTGATGTGCTGTCAGTCAGAATTGCAATATTCCGAGATTTCTGGCGATTTTCGGCGATAAAATGAGTACTACTCGGGCGCCTGTGGGCCGATTTGGCTGAAACTAAAAATCCTGGGCCGTAGTATGTAGGCGGCGTGGATGTGCAAGTTTCAAGTCAATCGGACAAGAACTGGTTGACTGGCGACGATTTTGAGGGGGGGCTCGGCGGGTTTTTTGGTGGGGTGAGCCCCAAAGAGGGGAAATGAAGGGGAAAATCACAACAACTTCTGCAATAGAAGAGATGGATTTCCCAGGAGGTGTAGAAGGGGGTAAAAGGGGGCGCTGATTCCGAATATGAAGTCGGTTTGATGATATCTCTGTTGCTAGGAAGGAAGAGATCGAGGAAAGCTGTGCAGGTTTCGACGAAGGCTCTGCAAGCGAAAGACAGAATCGCATGCAAATCTAAGTCTCCCAACCACCCTTACGAATTCATCTCCCTTGACAGTGCTCGGATTGTTGGAGGGACATGCTATAGGCACAAAGCATGTGCTGGTGAAAAAAGAATGCCCAAGGTAGTCTTGTCCTGTCAGAGAGGGCACTAAATCGGGGTATTAACACATATACCGAAGAATAGCCGTAGAGGGCTGAGTTGGACCCAGTGGGAGGAATCGGGTAGTTAGTTGCGTTTTGTTTTTGTTTTCTGTTTTGTTTTCTCTACATGTATGCCATATCCGTTTCGGATTTATGCAGTATGAAATATAAATGGATAAATAAATAATAATAGTTCCTCTCAAGGCAGAGCCTGAGAGATTGTTTGTAGTAGATGAGGATAGTGATCCTGAGATCTACTAGCTAGCCGTTCATTGGTCTTAATATCATTTCGTTCATACAACAGTTGTACTGAGGAGGCCTGATAGGCCGAAATCGCTGGATCGATATGCAACTTCTCCTAGTTAACACCCAGCTCAGAACCATTATCGATACCTGCACAGAAACCTGCTCAACGATCATTGACATTGTTGGTTGCGCTAGTATCACACATCAGCAAAAAACAGAAATGCCGTAAAGTCCCTCTGGACGCCAAAATGCCATGGCGGAAACATACCCTTCTGGGCGCAGCGTGGTCCAACTACATGTCGCCCAGAAGACATGGGGTTGGAGCTCTGGTCATCTGGAAGGCAGCGCTGTAGGCTCTGATCGTCTGGACGAGCCCTAGTCGTCTGGACGAAGCTTGTCGACCTCTGTACGTCCGGGGGAACCTCTTGCGGGGCCAGCACATTTTGGTAGGTTTGGAATTGCACGCTTTGCTTGTATGGCTCGTATAGCTTCAATTCGTTCTATTGATTTATCTACTACAATTCTCTGGATCTATATATATGTACAAACATTTACTACCCGCAGCGAATTGACCAATCGGCGCAGGCGGTGGAAGCTGCGGCAGCGAATTGACCATAGGGCAGAGGGCAGCTGCAGCAAATCGACCATATGGCAGAGGCGGTGGAAGCTCAGGCAGCGGATCGACCATGTGGCGGAGGCGGAGGAAGCTCAGGAAGCGAATCGACCTATTGGCGCAGGCGCAGGAAGCTCAGGCAACAAGTCAACCTATTGGCGCAGGCAGCGAATTGACCATATGGCGGAAGCGGAGGAAGCGGCGGAAGCGCAGACAGCGAATTGACCTATTGGCGCAGGCAGTGGAAGCTCAGGCAGCGAATTGACCATATGGCGGAAGCGCAGGCCATCAGCAAAAACAAACGACATTCCTCTGTGGCCTATTTGACCTCTGTGGCCTATTTGGCTCCTATTTGGCCTCTGTGGCCTCTGCAGAGGTCAACATTCCTCTGTGGAGGTTTCCGAGGAAATTTTGATATTTTCCTCTGCAGAGGCCACAGAGGCCACAGAGGTCCAAATAGGAGCCAAATAGGTCATTTTTTGTTCTTGCTGATGGCAGCGGATCGACCATATGGCGCAAGCGCAGGCAGCGGATCAACCATATGGCGCAGGTAGCGGAAGCTGCAGCAGCGAATCGACCATATGGTGGAAGCGGAGAAAGCGGTGGAAGTGCAGGCAGCGCAGGCAGCGAATCGACGACCTGCCCGAGGCTGGCAGCGAATCTAGCTGCCTCCTGAGCTCGCTTAGGCGGAAGCAGTGAGGCAGGCAGGCAGGCAGGCAGTGTGAATCGAACCGAGTCTGGGAGGCATATCAGCGGGAGTCAAATAAACGGAAGCAAGACGTTACCTAGGAGGTTCTTTGCAAGCAGAGCTCGTTACTTCGAACCTAAATGTCACGATGTCAGTGGTAGAGCGAGGTTGAGAATGGGTAGGGGGGAATAGGGGGAAGCATGTGGGAAGGAATAGGGGTAGGTGTCTTAGAAGGCTTTGCATCAGCAAAAAAAAAATGTCGCCCCGACACTTTCCTGTCTTCTGGAAGGCCATATTCCGCCTGCTGTGTTTGTGGCCTTCCTGATCACCTAGGCGAGCTGCTCTGAACGCTGGCCTGTGTGGGCGCGGGCTGCACAGCGCTCCAGCCTCCAGGCGCTCGGCTGCAGCTTAGCTGCGAACACCCGCACCCGGATGTGGCACTTAGCAAAATCCAGCAGGCTGCCCGATCGATTTTTTTTTTTCTAAGTCCCTGAAACCTGGGAACTTAGCAAAATTCACCTCGCCTCCCCCAGGCACTTAGCGATTTTCAAAAATCTCCAGGTCACTTAGTCATCGCTGAGTCGTCGCCAAAGCAACGCCTAATAAGACACCAATCTCCACCTCTCCCGTCCTTCCTACTATTGCTTCCCCCTATTCCCTCCCACCCATCCCCTATTCCTCCACCCATCCTCTATTCCCTCCCACCCATTCTCAACCTCGCTGTACCACTGACATCGTGACATTTAGGTGCGAAGCAACAAGCTCTTCTTGCAAAGAACCTCCCAGGTAACGTCTCGATTCCGTTTATTTGACTCCCACTGATATGCCTCGTAGACTCGCTTTGATCCACTGCTTCAGCTTCCTCTGCTTCCGCCTAAGCGAGCTCAATATGCTGATCGATTCGCTGCCTCCGCCATATGGTCGATTCACTGCCTGTGTCATATGGTCAATTCGGTGCCTGAGCTTCTGCTGCCTCAGTCAATTGATCGATTCGCTGCCGCAGCCTCCGCTGCCTCCGCCACAGCTGCAGCAGCTTCCGCTGCCTGCGCCATATGGTCAATTCGCTGCCGAGCTTCCTCCGCCTCCGCCATATGGTCAATTCGCTGCTGCTGCCTCCGCTGCCTCCGCCATATGGTCGATCCGCTGCCTGAGCTTCCTCCGCCTCCGCCATATGTTCAATTCACTGCTGCAGCCTCCGCTGCCTCTGCCATATGGTCGATCCGCTGCCTGAGCTTCCGCCGCCTCCGCCACAGCTGAAGCAGCTTCCGCTGACTGAGCTTCCGCCGCCTCCGGGAGGTCGTCAATCCGCTGCCTGAGCTTCCTCCGCCTCCGCCAATTGGTCAATTCGTTGCCTGAGCTTCTGCTGCCTCAGTCAATTGATCGATCCGCTGCCTGAGCTTCCGCCGCCTCCGCCACATGGTCGATCCGCTGCTGCAGCCTCTGCAGCCTCCGCCATATGGTCGATTCGCTGCCTGAGCCTCTGCAGCCTCCTGGAGGTCGTCGATCCGCTGCCTGAGCTTCCTCCGCCTCTGCCATTTGGTCAATTCGCTGCTGCAGCCTCTGCTGCCTCTGCCATATGGTCGATTCGCTGCCTGAGCTTCCGCCGCCTCCTGGAGGTCGTCGATCCACTGCCTGAGCTTCCTCCGCCTCCGCCATATGGTCAATTCGCTGTCGAGCTTCCTCCGCCTCCGCCATCTGGTCAATTCGCTGCTGCAGCCTCTGCTTCCTCCGCCATATGGTCAATTCGCTGCCTGCGCCATATGGTCGATCCGCTGCCTGAGCTTCTGCCGCCTCTGTCAATTGATCGATTTGCTGCAGCAGCTTCCGCTGCCTGCGCCATATGGTCACTTCGCTGCAGGAGCCTCCGCTCCCCCATACCCCTAGGATACGAAGAACAGATACATGTACATATAGAGCTATATAGAAATAATAGAACAATTGTAAACAAGCATATAGGCAAAAGCATTCAAACTAGACCACAGGGTGACCTGCTGAAAATGTGGTTCTGTGGGCGCACTGCTCTCCCCCTGCTGTCTTCCAGACACTCGTCTACCCTTTGTGGCCGCCCAGAGAATAGCCTCCTGAACCTAGCGCGCCCCCATGTCGACCTCTAGTAAGCTGTCGCCCAGACGTGAAGGGCAAAATTTACAGCCTGAGGGAGGGCTATATTCCGCCCCGACCGCCCCGGTCGCCTGATGCATTGGGCGGACCGGGCGACAATCCGTTTTTTTGCTGATGTGCTAAGGCGACACCTAAGCGAAGCTTGAAGATTTTGAAAATCGCTAAGTGCCTAGGGTCAGGGTTTTGACTTAGCGAAATAAAAAAAAAGTTACGGCAGCTGCACGCATCGGGAGGGTGTCGGACGCACACAGGTCGTCCAGAGGTGGTTGGTGAGAGCAAGGGCTTCTGGAAGTGCGCTAGGGCGTTGGCTGGCGGTAAGAGTTAGTCACAGTGCATCTAGATGCAGCACAGGCGCAGGCAGGCCGTCAGGAGGGGTTCAAGAGACAATGCCTGTCTTCCAGAGGGCCAAAATGCCAATATACAATGTTACCGTTCTGGATGCCTTTTTTTTTTTACTGATATGTTGAAATGCCTGACCAGCCCCAGGAGACGCTATCCCCCGCGCGCAATCCGGCTAGGCAATCAGGCCTGACTGCTCGAACGCCCACACCCATTGAAGAGCAGGACCCGATGGAGGATGAAATAGAAGATCAGGGTGCAGCTGAGGGGAAGGGAAAGCAGAGGGAGGAGGGGAGGGGAGGGGAGGATCAGGGCGCAGCTAGAGGGAAGGGGAAGCAGAGGGAGGAGGGGAGGGAAGGGGAGGATCAGGGCACAGCTGGAGGGAAGGGGAAGCAGAAGGAGGGGAGGTGGGGGGAGGAAGGGGGGGAGGGGGGGGATAACCCAGCGGCGGATAGTAGCGAAGATTCGGCCAGCTTGCAGTCGGAACCAGATATCGGTGAAATAGTGAAACCTACGTGGCGTCTCACCGGCATTGGCCGGGGGGGGTCTGCCAGCCAGGTTAAACCCAGGCCAAAGGTTCTGATCAACACAGATGCCGACTTTGATCTAATTGCCGGGGCTCCATTCAATAAAATAGTTCTTGGTGAGACTGGAGATGATTCTCGGAAGGAAGGGCCCGATGACGCTGACGGAGATACAGCTAGTGTTGAATGGTACGAGTCATACTCTGACAACCCACTCTGACAGTACACTCTGACAGTCGGCGCTTAATTTAGGTTGCACTGAATCCTGGATAACGAGATCTTCCAAAGGGAGAATCTCCAAGAGTCGTTCACTGCCTTGGGCATAGACCCGGCGACATGGGCTTTTCCATTGATCAAACCTCCATTCAAATTTATGGACCACCAGATAATCGGCATCAATTGGATGAAGGAAAAGGAAGAGGGTTTAGCATGTGGGGGACTCCTCGCTGACGACTGCGGCACGGGTAAAGTAAGTGTTAAATCAAACCGCTCGACATCACTCTGATATTATTCTTATTACTAACTCGGACCAACCAGACAATGACACTACTGGGACTACTGTGTATTCAAGCTCATGAGTACGAAGCACGTCGGGTCCAGCAAAACTTGACTACGGAATTCTACCAACAGGCTCTCGGGACCTACGAACGATCCAAAAGGGAAGTGACACTCAAGGAGGGAGATATGAAGCCCCGGAACCCGGATAAGGTCTTCATGGGACCGACATTGATAATCTGTTACCAAATCACTCTGACATTCACTCTGACACTGTCAGTCCTGACTCTGATGTTTGTGATCTTTAGTCCAGTTCCAATGATTTCGGAATGGCAAGAGGCGATTCGTAGCAACACTCTACTCACTCTGATTCTCCACTACGGCAACGCTTTTTTCGATAGGAGGGCCTGGCACCAAATCAACTCAGCCAGCAAATTCCCATGGCGCCATGTCATCATTACCACAAAGGAAACGTTGATGAAACGTTGGGCCAACAAGGACTTCCGGGGCCAGAGATTTTGGGGTACAGAAGACTTGCTTCTTCAGCGTTTAGTACTCAACGAAGCTTATCGCTTCCGAGTGTCCGGCGCCCCCCCAGCAGGCGTCATTAGCCCCACCACAAGACTACTTTCCCGCAGTGACCCAAACAATGCCATGGCAATGTGGGCAAAACATTTGGACTCGCTAAATCCAGAGGCCAAATGGATGTTGACAGCCACCCCTCTAGTAAGTACCATGTCAGACCTCCGGTGGGTATGTCGGTTCCTACAGCGGCCTGAGTGGCTATCGGACAACCTGCCCCCAGATACGTTTGCCAATAAACACGACATCAAGTTAGGAGCGTGGTTCCAAAACCCTGATCGACCCAGCAAGGACGGTACCAATCTGGATGCAGTCTTTACTCGTGTTGCAGATCTATTCCGGGATTATAAGGCACATGGCTCCTATGTCCACTGCACAATAAAAGCCTGGAATGCCTTTGTCTGGGGCAATCTCAATAACGCATCGAAGTTGCAGCACCTCCAGCGCACAGGAATGATCACCCCGAACCAGCGGCAACATTTGTCAGACTCCCTGTGGGTAGTGGGACGATATGCGCAAGAGATTTTGTGTACTCTGATACTCCGCGGCTCGATGGTCAGCAGGATTCCGTTTCGGGTGGGTAAGCCGATTATCGATATACCTGTCATGAAGACTGTCACCACTCGCCTGCAGTTCACAGATGACGGATCCAAGGATGTTTATTCCTCCCTAGTCGACAATTATGACCAAATGCGCGCTTCTTTTGGCAGGTCAACAGAAGAAGGACAACAAGCGCCAATTCCAGGCCATAAATTTGGCCCCCGCTGGCATTATATTCGATTGGTTTCATTGTCCCCTTTGCTTGGCTATGCTTCCTTTGCCGAGGAGTTTTCCACGGCGAACTTATTCAGCAAGGACCTAGCAGATAAAGGCCATCCACACAGTTTGAACGTGAAATCTCTGCTGACGAAGTTCCGCGAGCAAATGCTGGATAGAGGAACACATTTCTATCCGGAATCTATGGCCAACATGAGTGATGAGGATATGGTCCGGGCAATGGAATTCTGCAGTCCAAAATTGGGTCGACTCAAAGATCGATTGCACGAATTGGTCACGATGGGTGGGAAGAAGGTTATATTGTGGGTCTATTGGCCTCTGTCGCAATGGCTAATTCAAGAAGTAAGTAGCCTTCTGTCAGTGTCAGTGTCAGTGTCAGTGTCAGTGTTGGCGTTGGCGTTGGCGTTGGCGTTGGCCCCACTTGATCTCTTAATCGCTCGATCATGTTCCAACATAAAACTAGTACGTTCGGCTGCTCGGGATTACCTGCTTCGCTGTCTATAGCGGTCTAAGCAATAAGAATCGTGACAAAATAAAGGATTCATTCAATAAAACCAAGGAAATCGACGTTCTGGTCCTCTCCTATCTCTGCAGCAACGAGGGCATCAATCTTCACTATCAATGCTCGGATACCATCATGGTAGAGCAAGGTCTTTCCTATGCATCGGAGCATTAGACATGGAGTCGGGTCCGCCGCATCGGGCAAAAGGAAGAGCAAAACACCGAGCGTCTAGTTAATCTCCAAACGATCGATACATTGATCGAGAAGGCCCAGCGGGAGCACCAGAGCCCTATGCTATATGCATGGGGAATTATGGAGAGCCTCGGGGGAATAGCTGACACAGACGAGGTCTTTGACACGTTGATCGGCAAGATACCTCCAGCGGTTTTAAGAGACCAGATTATTGGACGCGGGGGCCCAGATGAGCTCGAAATAGAGGACTGACTCGGCACTCGTCAGACTTCTATTCTGTCAGAGTTGCGCCGGTTAGGATATGGGTATTGGTTTTCTTTCTTGTTTTGTTCGGGTATTACTATGGGTACGGGATGGGTACGGGATGGGTATCGGGGGACAGGGTATTGGTTTTCTTTTCTTTTGTCTGGGTGCTGCTGCGGGTACGGGTATCGGGGGGATATGGGTATTCGTTTTCTTACTAGTTTTGTCCGGAGCCCGATGAGCTCGAAACAGGCGGCTGACTCGATATTTGTCAGACCTCCTATTCTGTCAGAGTTGCGCCGTCGGGGGTATCAGTTTCCCTTCTTATTTTGTCAGGATATTACTATAGGTATGGGACGGGTATCGGGGGCATATTTTTGGTTTTCTTTATTTTGTTTCTGTTTTTTCCATGGGTTATCTTTATTATGTGGCGGAGGGTTTACTTTTACTATGGGGATGGGCTCGGAGTACTGCAAATTTGTATTTATTGGGAGGAATAGGAAGGTTTTGTTCGAGTGAGTAGACATGATATTCGACTTGAGCCTAGCGTCGCAGATCCTTCCAGCTCCGCGGGTCTCAGGCCTCCCAGTACCGTGGATCCCCCTTTATCTATCCCCCTTTCTTCTTACGATCTCTCTCCCTCTTCTACCAACCATCATAGCCTTGCATTACTGCCTTCACTCCCCTGTTTCGCCCCATCACCCTTGTTTCCCCCCTTTGATTGTATTTGTATTAAACATCCTCGCCATGCCTCCAAAAAGTCAAGCAATATACCCTGATACAAAACGAAAGACGCGTAATTCAGCTGCATCGTCGTCTACAAATACTGACAGCAGACGTGGCAGAGTTTCAAGAAAACCCTCGGGTGGTCACGCATCAACACGTCGAAGGGCCACCACTACCCTGACACTACCAGACAGCCAGACAGCCAGCCAGTCAGAGTACGACTCTGACATGGCTACGGGGGCAGATGTTCTCGCAGGTTCCAACATTTTGGTGCCAGCTACTCCTTTCAAACCTTCTACTATGCCACCACCACCTCTCCCTACTGCTCCTCCCCCCCTACTCCTCCTCCTTCGCAGGCACCCCAAGCCAAGCCCTTCAGCATACTATCATCTCCTTCAGTCGCTGCCACCGCTACCCAACACCCGCCTTGTGCTCAGCGGAGTCCGGGAGAGCTAGACTTGACTCCCCAGACCCTGCTCCCCAGTATTCAGCAAAGCCCGGATCTAGGAGATTCTGAAGACTTGGGGGCAACTAGAAGTGATGATGATTCTTCCGGGCCGTATTTGCTATACTCTTCCAATAGAACTCCAACCCCATTTCAACCACCTGTGAGGAAGTCTATTGGACCTGGTGTAAGCTATCCCCTTCTATATCAAATAGGATATATATCCCGCACCGGCTTCAACTCTGACGACTCCAACTCTGACGCTCACTCTGACATTGGCTTACTCATACTGATAGTCCTCTGTTTCCAATCTGTCTTCGAGCAGTGGATATGATAGTAAGGGGAGCGGTAGCTATGCCAGCAGCAATTTCCGAAAAAGGAGGTCGGCCTCGACACTGTCGGACTCGGTCCCACCTAGTGAAGCAAGATCACGGGACAAGAGAAATATAGGCCCACTGAGGGATAGAGGTGAGCTTAGTCCCAACTGGTCAATCGCAAGAGACATATTTGTACTACGAATACAGACGGAAAACCCCTACCCCCGACCAGACGTGCAGGAGATGATGGCTGTTTCTGTGTTTCGAGAGGCGTATGGGGAATCGGGCGATCGATTCGACCTCAGTGAGATCGGCGATACCGAAATTCACATGGTATAAACCTTCCTTTCCTGTACGCAGTTAGTGCAGGCTGACACTGAGGCCCTGGCATAAAGTTGGCAGACCGTATATCAACCTCCCAAGGGTACTTTGCCGAAGCGGCTAGGGAATGTGTTTGTAAGGTGTACGGCCTTGATACATTGAAGGGAGATGACCTCCTTAATCGCGTTCGTAGGCTTATACGCGATAACAGTCACCGTTTCCACTTTTCAGATGAGAAGAAAAAGGTGAGTTACCACTTACTAGTAGTTCCCTTAGCCACTTGTCCTCCAGATCACGGTAGAGCGCTAACCCGAACACAGGTCCCAAAGAAAATGTTTTGCCATCTCGCAATCGCTAATGTAATTCACGGTGCTTGGTATGGCAAAAAAACATATGCACGCCGACCTGACACCCAAAAATATAGCGAGGAGATTAGTCCAGTGGCCTTGGTTTTGGCGACAGTAGCTATCCGGTATGCTCTTGACAATTGGTCTTCAGGGGAGTATCTTAGGAAAAACTTTGAAGGAGGGACGTTTAAAGGTGAGTCCGTGTGTATATTGTGTCTATGTCAGAGTCGGCACGTCAGAGTCGGCACGTCAGAGTCGGCACGTCAGAGTCGGCACGTCAGAGTCGGCACGTCAGAGTCGGCACGTCAGAGTCGGCACGTCAGAGCTGGCATGTCAGGGTCGGCACGACGGGGGATATTATACAATTATCAGAGCTAATTGCAAGGCGAAGGGGTGTACGATGAGTATACCAATCAGTGGAACACAATACCGAAAGAATCGCAGCGAATTATCCTCGGCATCCAATTAACGGAGGTAAAAAGGTTATCGGGATGGGAGACTGGCAATGGAGGGAAACCGGCAGTGGTGTGGAACCCGGAGGTGGATTTGCTTGCGGACGATAGTGATGATTCTAGTGACGATTGTTAACGGGAATGGGATTTGGAGAGGTATTTTACAGCGTAAGATATAATATAATATAATAGCATCGATTAGCGTAACATAGCATAGCATAGCAGAGAATAGAAGAAATAAATATAATCTTCAGGCACAATGTATCACTCTGACAGCATCAGAGTAGTATACAAAATGACAACTTGAGAGATTTGAGAAAACTCCCAGAAGACTATCGTCACGTACACGAAGCCTCCTAAAACACACTCCGTAGCGTATACAAAGCTTCCCGAACTCAATCTGACAGTGTACGAGAACACTCCCAAAAGACTATTATGACGTATACGAGGCCTCCCAAAACACGCTCCGAAGCGTACACAAAACTTCCCAAATTCACTCTGACAGTGTATGAGAATGCTTCCAGAGAACTATCATCGCGTATAGGGAATCTACAGAATGACTTCGAGGAGTCACGCAAGTTACATTTCCAAAGGTCTTGATAGTTTACCCATCGGCTATCAAAGCTTACAGAAAGCATGGTGAAAGCACGGTAAAAGCACGGTGAAAGCACGGTCAAAGCAAATGAAAAAGACAGCATATGCTTCTAGTTGTCTCTCAGTAGACATTAAAAAGCTCGATTGGTCATTTTCGCCTATTTCGCCTATTTCTGTTACCATAGCGTGTCAAAGGCTATGGTAACACACAAAAGGTGGGTGGTAACAAATCAAGCTTTTCGTGACGGGTGGTATGGGTTGTGGGGTGAATTCGTTGGGTGGGAAAAATGCCTTTGTGAATATTTGTCATTTGTCTTGAAATTCGGTTTTGTTTTCAAGTGAGTGGATGTTGGTGGGGGGTATACGGCCTTTGGATTGCTTGATGGTTTTCCATAAGGTGTTGGGATCATTTGTGTTCAGTCTTTGTTGCCAATGTTGTTCTTTGGTCAGTTTAACTTCTTTTTGCCATTTTTTGTGTAGGTTTTTGGCAATGAGTTTGTTTTCTGGTGTGGGAAATGTTCTGCTGTATTTGTTCGTGGCGCTGAGGGCCTTGTGCAGTTTGGTGAGTTCTTTGGTCCACCATGATTTGGACTTTTGGGAAGGTTTGGAAAGGGGGATTGCGGCCTCTGTTGCTTGTTGGAGCATGAGTGTTAGGGTTACGCATGCTGCTGTGGTTTGGGTTTTGGTTGTGAGTGGCATTTTGTGTATGGGGTGGTTTTGGATTATGTGGTGGAATTTGTCCCAGTCTGCTTTGTGGATGTCCCTTTTGGGGCAAGTGTTGGAATGTGTGTTTAGGACGAATGTTGTGGTGATGGTTGCGTGATCTGATCCATCTCTGAGTCCTGAGTCGCTTTCCCATAATTGGGCGAGGTGGTCTATGCCTCTGGATAGTGTGAGATCGATTACGGAGGGGTTGTTGCCGTTGCGTGGGAAGTGTGTGTATGTCCCCGGGTGGTTATGCAGGTGATATGTTTGTTCTTCTAGCCAGGAGACCAGGAGGTTTGATATGGGTCTGGTTCTGTCGATGGTTGGGAAGTGTGAATGTGTTTTGGCGCCATACCACCATGTGTGGTGGAGGTTGAAGTCTCCGCAGATGATATGGTTGGGTAGAAAGGTGTTAGTGGAGAGGTAGTTGTGTGAGGAGGGTAGATGATTTGCGTAGATGTTGGTGATGTCGATTGTTAAATTTGGATGTTTAATTAGTACTGTTAGGCAGTTGTTAAAGTAGGTTGATTTTTGAATTGGGTTAAGATGTGATTTGATGTAGGTGACGCATTTTGGGTTTGGTGATAAAGGTGCGAATAAAGTGAAGTTTGGGATTTGAGGTGGTAGGCCAGTTGGTAGGCACCAAGGGTCTTGTAGAAGGAGTGCTATTAAGTTTTTGTTCATTGCGGCGTGTTGGGTTACTGAATGGGTGGAGGCCATTCCTTTGGCACAGTTCAGTTGCTGTACCTGGGCTATGCCTAGTGATTTGGTTGTCATTTAATTTTTGGTGGTTGGTTTTTTGGAGCGGTTTTTTTCAAGGTATAGGGCCCTGGTTTTGGCCTTTTCTGGACAGTCAATGGCTGTGTGTTGGTTGGTGTCGCAGCATGCGCAGCGTAGTGACATGTGGGTGCATCTGGCTCCTCCTTTGCAGGTGGGGGTGGAGCATTTGTGGTCTTTGGTGTGCATCAGCAAAAAAATTAATTGTCACCCGGTGCGTTTTGGTCTTCAGGTGCATCCTGATCTTCTGGAAGGCCTCATTCCTTCAGAAGTACCAGGTGCAATTTTTCACTTTTAGTATGTTATCATTCAGCCTAATCCGGTAACAATATTTTTGGCACCCTGTATCATTTTGGCACCCAGTGCATCCTGATCTTCTGGAAGGCCACATTCCTTCAGAGGCACTGGGTGCCACTTTTTTTTTTTGCTGATGTGGTGAGGTTGGGCGCAGATAGCGTAAGCAGTATCGTTTTTGCATGTTGCGTCATGGTGTGCAAGTTTTTGGCAATTGCGGCATTGGGTGGTGGGGTTGATGGGGTGGTATTCTCGTGCTTTGCATGTGGCGTTGAAGAGGTTGAGGTATGTGAAACCAAGTGATTTAAGGGTGTGCTTGGCAGGTATAGCAATGACGATGGAGGAGAGTTTTTTCCCCTTGTGGCCTTCTTCAGTGCTAAGCCATATGGGTGCTTGTGCGAGTTCAACTTCTGGGAGAGCTGCTTGGAGTGCATTGGTGATGTCGGTGATTTGGGTTGGTTTGCTATTAAAGTAGGTTGGGACACTGTCCAAGATGAACTTGGACCATCTGCCGCCGACTCTGGTATTGGTGATGGGAATTTTGAGTAATGTGCAGGCAGAGGTGATTTCATGTTGGTATTGTGTGAGGAAGGTGTCTGCTGGTTCGTTTGGACGTGTGAGGAGCATGAGATTGTCACCGTTGGTTTTCCTGACTGCGAGGATGCAGGTTTTTTGTGCTCCTAGCTTGTTGTTAATGGCGTCGAGGATTGCATCAGGGGTGATGGTTGCTGGAAGGGGTTCGGTGAGTTCCAGGATTATTTCTCTTTTGTCCGTGGTATATTCCGGCTTGTAGAGAGGTTGGGGTGTTGGTTTTTAGCCCTTTTTGTTTAGGACTTGTTGGAATGATGGTTCACCCAGTGCTGGCGCGGTGATGTTGGCGTAGGAGGTTTGGGCTCCTTGCTTCGGTTTGGTTTGGTTGATGGGTTGGGGGGCTTGAATGGTGGGGATAATGGGGGCAATTGGTGTAATCTTTGCCGTTTGTAAGCTGTGAAGTCTGTTGTCCAGTGTGCGAACATCGTTCTGTAGTCTGATGTTCTGGGCTTTGATGTCGGCAAGTTTAGTGAGGGATACTTCATGCTGTTTGTGGCTGAATTGAATTTGCGTTTTGAGACTGCTTAGCTGTTGTTGGAAGTCAAGCTTTAAGTCTGCAATTAGGCTCTGGATTAGCCAGGCGAGGTAATTTGTTGCTTTGCCATGGTTGAGGTTTTGAAGTTCCTCAGGCGCAAATTGGGTGAAGTTCATATCGGAGTTGTAGTCCTGTCCTCCAATGTCTTCTTCATCTTCGTCGGCTTCGCTAGAGGAGCTACTGTGGTGGGACTCGGAGGGTGGTTTGTCCATCATGGAGAGGTCTGCTGCGTCAAAGGGAGAGAGTGCAGTGGAGCCTTTGGCTTGGGACATTGGAAGTGTTTTGCGTTGGATGGGAGGGAAGAGGTGAGAGGAGGTTTGTTTGCTGCCAGCAACCTTTGGTGGGGTTGTTTGAACGTGGACAAAGTGCACTGGGGTTGTGATGGGTGAGGGGGATCTCCTGGGGGGAGTTTGGGGATCCAGAGTGATGACTCCGATGCAGGAGGAGGTAAGTTTCCTGAAGTGGGGTAAAAGTGGTGAGAAAAGAAGCAGTAAAGTTAAAGACTTTTTGCTGTGTGTAACGCGGTTGCAACGCAGAATTTGGTGTTTTTGGCTATTTCAATCAGCGATGTCAGGGCATGTGTATTTATTTTTATTTATTTTTATACGGCCCTGATACAAAGTATATCGCCTCAACTGCCACCACTAAACCCTCCCCTTAATCCTGACATAAACGAAACAACAACAAATAACAAAAACAAAACAAAACAAACAAAATAAATAAAATAAAACAATTTTTAAATATCAAGCGCATCCATAAAAGAAAAACAATTCGCGATGTTTAAATCATTTTCAAAAAGAAAATCCCTTTTAATATCCCGTTGTTTAAAAAATAAAACTCGTTCAATGACGTAAAGTGGGCACGATAGGATGCGGTGTTTGGAAGAATCTTCTTCTCCGCATTGGCAGATGATGGGGGGTTGTCCAGGTAGGTGATCAGCTTAGGAAAGTTTGTTTCTGACTTTCCAGATTCTTTTTGCACAATGTAAAGGCAATCGAGCTATTTTTGGATTTAGTTGTTTGGTGTGGGGGATCGGTGGAATCCATTTTTGATGTAAGGTTTTGTGTGGTTGTAAGGATAGCCAGTTTAGTGTGGTTCGTGTCCATTTGCATGATGATAGGTGGTAGGCTTCTTTGGCTAGGTGATCTGCTATTTCGTTTCCTGCGATGCCTGTGTGTGATGGGGTCCACTTGCCCATTACTTGGCAGCCAATTGATTGTAAGGTTCGTATGCCGGTGAGGGTATGCCAAAGATATTCTCTGTTGGCTGTGGTTGCGCCTGTTAATGCCAGTAGGGCATTTTGATTGTCTGCGCATAAAAATACTGGTGCGGGGTGCATGATGTGGTTGATGAGCAGATGAATGGCTTCTTGTATGCCATGAATTTCTGCGTCTTCGTTTTCGGCGTGGTGTGCGATGTTGCAGCGATGTGAAAGGCTTTGTGTTTCAATGCCAAAGCGAATGTGGATTAAGTGTGCTGCTGCAGATGCAGTTCCATCCTCAGCTTTAGAGCCATTGGAATATAGGAGCCAGGCGTTTTCAAGTGTGCCAATCCAAGTTTTGTGTGCTTGGGCCGTTTCTTCCTTGGATTTGGAAGATATTATAATGTTTCCAGATGGGAGATAAATTGGTAGGGAGGGAGGGAAGAGATTTTCGAGCGGTGGGGAATGTTGGAGCAGTGGTGTGAGAAGTGAAGCGATGCGTGTGAGTCCAGTCCCTTGGTACTCTTGGATTTGCGGTAATGTTTTGAGGAGGGGGAGGAAGGCTGGGTTATGAGGTCCAGTTTTTAAGATTCTAATGGCGTATTTCTGAGTGGGCATATCTAGTAGAAGGTCTAGTGGAGGAAGAGAAGCTTCTGCGAGTAGTTTGTCGAGCTTGGTTCGTCGTGGGAGGCCTGTGATTAGCCTGGCGAGTGAATGATAAGCCGGTCTGATCTTTTCCAAAAGATTATGTTTGCCTGTCCACCAGAGGGGTGAGCCCCATAAGAAGTTGGGTATGGCTAGGGCATGGATGAGTTGGTGAAGGTTGTGTGGGGTGAGGTTGTGTGCTTTGGCCATGGTGCTGAGGCGTTGCGTAATTGCCCTGAGCCGGTTGGAAGCTTTGTCTATTTGGGGAAGGAAGGATAATTTGTCGTCGATGTGTATTCCAAGTGATTTGATTACTTGTGAGGGTAGGATTTCAAGATTGATTGATGGTATGAAAAGTGGAATATCCAGTTTTCTGATCGTTGTTTTTGTGAGGAAGTGTATGAGCTCTGTTTTGGGAGGTGAATAATTGATGTTTAAAAGTTTAGCCCTGTTGATTTTTTCCGTGAATCTACTTTGCAGGGTGAGATTGGCGAATTTGGTGCTGAAGGCTCCTTGTAAGAGAGCATCTTCATCTATGTAAATAGAAGAAAGTTGAAGATTCGAAGGAGAAGGCGCGGTATCTAATGCCGCGCTATAAATAGTAAACGCGATAGAAGAAATGGGTGAGCCTTGTGGGAGGCCTTGTGGGAATGGTTTGGGATCTTCTTTTTGTTGATTAAAGGAAAAGGAGATTGTGCAATCATTGTTGAATTCCTTATACCAATTGGTA
Source organism: Paragyromitra xinjiangensis (assembly GCA_038503065.1). Taxonomy (NCBI): domain Eukaryota; kingdom Fungi; phylum Ascomycota; class Pezizomycetes; order Pezizales; family Discinaceae; genus Paragyromitra; species Paragyromitra xinjiangensis. Next base: position 1,443,673 of record JBCAMK010000011.1, read on the forward strand.
ATCCAGTTGGGGAAGGTGTGATGTTGGAGGATGTGAAGCATTTGTGAGTGAATCACGCAATTGAAGGCTCCTTCTATGTCGGATGTGAGGAGGGATGGTCTAATTTCCCTGTTGCCGCTTTTGTTTTTGCTTCTGATGATTTTTCTGTCGAGCCATTCTTGAGCTGTGGTGAGTAGGTTGGCAAGGGGATCTATGGCAGAGATAGAGGTTCTTGCTCCTGTGTGTTGGGAATTTATTGCGCCTGTGATTATTGCGTAGGATTCTAATTTTTTGGCTACGCATTTTTCCAGGAGTTTTCCTAGGCATGAAAGTAGTGAAATAGGACGGTAGGATTTCGGTGTGGAGTAATCGGGTTTTGATGCTTTGGGGATTGGGGTGATGAGGGCGTGTTTCCAACAGGTGGGCATGGCTGAGTGAAGTAATGCCTGGTTGAAGATTTTGGGTATGAGGTTTGGATCAGCGAGGTGCGCTTCATCAGTAAAAAAAAAATTGCGCCCAATAGGTACATATTCCGCCCGACCGCCTGCCGCGCCCGGGCGAAACTAGCTGCAGGCTGTGCTTCCCCCTGGCGCCGCTTGGTGCCTGTACCGCTTCCCAGGCGACCTCCCACCATCTGGCAGCGCTGGGCGGCAGCTCGAGTACTTAGCAAATTTTCGATCGAATTTTTTCTAAGTCCCTGAAAACCCGGGACTTAGCAAAATTCACTTCACTCGCCTCCCAGGCACTTAGCGATTTCGAAAAATCTGGAGGTCGCTTAGTCATCACTTTGTAGTCGCCAAGTCGTCGCTTAGTCGTCGCCAAAGCAACGCCTAGTAAGACAGCAATCTCCACCTCCCCCTATTCCCTCCCATCCTTCCCACTATTGCTTCCCCCTATTCCCTCCCACCCATTCTCAACCTCGCTGTACCGCTGACATCGTGACTTTTAGGCTCGAAGTACTAAGCTCTGTTTGCAAAGAAACTCCTAGGTAACGTCTCGCTTCTGTTTATATGATTCCCGCTGATATGCCTCCTAGACTCGCTTTGATCCGCTGCTTCAACTTCCGCTGCCTCCGCTGGCTGCTTGCTTCCGCCTAAGCGAGCACAGCAAACAGCTCAATTCGCTGCCTCAGCTTCCTGAGCTTCCGCCGCCTCCGCCACATGGTCGATCCGCTGCTTCCTCCGCTTCCGCCATATGGTCGATTTGCTGCCTGAGCTTCCGCTGCCTGCGCCACATGGTCAATTCACTGCCTGAGCTTCCGCTGCCTCCGCCACATGGTCGATTCGCTGCCTGAGCTTCTGCCGCCTCAGTCAATTGGTCGATCCGCTGCCTGCCTCTTGCAGGTCGTCGATTCGCTGCTGCCGCTTCTGCCGCTTCCTCCGCTTCCGCCATATGGTCAATTCGCTGCCTGAGCCTGAGCCTGAGCCTGCGCCTGCGCCAATAGGTCGATTCGCTGCCTGAGCTTCTGCTGCCTGCGCCATATGGTCAATTCGCTGCCTGAGCTGCCTGCGCCTGCGCCAATAGGTCGATTCGCTGCCTGAGCTTCTGCTGCCTGCGCTATATGGTCAATTCGCTGCCTGAGCCTGAGCCTGCGCCTGCGCCAATAGGTCAATTCGCTGCTGCAGCCTCCGCTGCTTGCGCCATATGGTCAATTCGCTGCCTGGGCCTGAGCCTGCGCCTGCGCCTAAGCCTGCGCCTACGCCAATAGGTCAATTCGCTGCCTGAGCTTCCTGCGCCTCCGCCAATAGGTCGATTCGCTGCCTGAGCCTGAGCCTGAGCCTGAGCCTGAGCCTGCGCCAATAGGTCAATTCGCTGCCTGAGCTTCCTGCGCCTGCGCCAATAGGTCGATTCGCTGCCTGCCTCTGGCAGGTCGTCGACCTGCTGCTGCAGCTTCCACAGAAGCTAGTTTAGCTGCGCCCTTGATATTTGTACATAGATATATAGATAGACACATAGAATAAAGCAATTGTCAATGATATTGGTTCCATACAAGTGATTCCTGAATATTCCGGGCCCTACAAGCATACTGTGCAAATCCATTCTACAGGGCGAACTGCTGCCAAAATTCTGCGGCAGCGAGGGGCCACCCACGCCTAGAAGCGGCCCACTACACCACTTGCTACAGGAGGAAACGACCTCCTCCAGGCTGTCAAAGGTCTAGGGGCCGTGCCTCCCGGGCGCGCCGAGGTGCTGCAGCAACCTAGCAGAAGGGTAACATTCCGCCCGACCGCCCAGACCTCCAGGCGGCCGGGGCGGCTTTATCGATTTTTACTGATGTTGGATGATGATGGGGTATGTTATGCCATCTGCGCCTGGGGCTGAATTCTTGTTGGTTTTGGCGAGGAGTTTGCTAATGTGGTTTGATGTGATTATTATTTATTTATTTATTATTTATTTATTGTTCATACTCGCATGCATCCGAAACGGATATGGCGTACAGCAGAAGAAAACCCAACAGGAACATAAAAGAAAACAAAACAAAACTAACTAATCCTCCACCAGTTCCAACTCAGCCTCTTCTAGGCTTGTCATCAGTGAATGTGTTAATACCCCGATCTAGTGACTCCCTCTCACAGTGTCAAGACTACCCTGGGCATTCTTCCTTTACCATCGCTTGCTTTGTGCCTATAGCACTCCTTCCACCAGGTCCAAAGACCCCTGAAGGTTGGATATATCGATAAGGGTGGGGTGTAACTTAAGTTACCATGCGATCCTGACGTTCGCTGGCACTAAGTTTGGCTTGGGTGAGTTTGAGGCAACCAGAGAAGTTACCACGATGCGGTTCGTTACAGTTCTTGCAACGGATGATGGTGTGGAGGCAGGGAGCTCCCTTGATAGTGCAAGAGGAGGTTGCGCATGAGTGGGAGGATGCTGTATGAGGCCCAGCACAGATGTTGCAGAAGGGTGTCTTGCTGGTACAGCGTTGTTGTGGGTGGCCAAAGGCCAGGCAGGTAGTGCATTGGGTGTCTGGCCCAAAGCGAAGGTATTTGGTGACTTTGTGACGAAGTCCAAACATGGAGAGCCCTCTCTCAAGGGCAGTGGTGGCAGGCTGCTTCCCCACAATGGTAAGAACCATAGAGGATGCCTGTTTCCCCTCTCTCTGCTCAGGTCTGGTGAGCCAGCGGGGGTCGCGGAGTAGGGTGGTGCCTGGGTTAAACTGCTCAACCTCAGATCTGATCTGTTGGAAGCCCTCTTCGCCAGAGGGAATGGAGGTGGGAATGTTGTGCACAACAACTTGGGTCAGGACTGCTTCCTTCTCCATGCTGTTGGCATTGGGAATGGTGTTGCGAACAACTTCCTCAAGCTTCTGTCTTTGCTTAAGGAGGGAGTCAGAGGTAGTGGAGGTGACAGCAATGAGCTGCACATGGTGAGCTGGTGTGAATCGCACCTCTGCAATCAATGGCCTTTCCAGGGCAGCATTGACTGCATTGCGAATGAGGAGTGGGGTGATGTCATCAGGAATGGGTAGACCATTCCTGGTGATGATGAGTGTACGGTCGCGTTTTGGGTGTTTTGGTAGGCTTGGAGGCCTTGCTGGCGGGTCTAGGAGCCCTTTTAGAGGCAACCTGAGCCCAGGAGGTGGTGGCTGGCGGGGGAGGTGGGGGGAGGTTGGCAGAGGTCAGAATGGTTGTGAGAGTCCGTTTCTGTTCCAGGACTGCAACCTTGGAGGTGAGGGTAGCCACCTTTTCCACTAGAGCTGGGTCATTGTGGAAGGTAGGGGCTGGTGGGGGTGTATTGATGGCTTTTTCAAGCTGTTTGACGCCTTTTGTGAGTGCTTTGATGAGCCTGTTCTGCTCATCCATCACTGCGAAGAGGGAGGGGTTGTAGTTCTCCCCAGTGCCAATGGCACCAAGGCGATCCAAATTGCTGTTAGAATCATCCATCTGGATGACTGGAGGTAGGGTGGTAGAGAAGGTGAGGGGTCCCTCAGTGTCCGTCATGTCAGAGTCAGACTCTTCCAGGAGGACAGAGCCACTGTCTGTGGGCTCTGTGGCGGGCAGGGAGGCATAGTGAGGTAGGGGGACTGCTGGGCGAAGTGGCAGGGCTTGTGTAGGTGTTTGCTCTGGGTCTCCATGAAGCAAAGGCGAAAAACGGGTGTTTGGGGGTGTTGTAGGGGCGCCAAACGGCGTTTGGAGCGGGTTTTGAGGTGAACTAGTCACAGAAGAGGGAGACCTGAAGCCTCTGCCTCTCCCTCTGCCTCTAGTCGAAGAGGAAGACATAGAGGGTCTTGAACCGACAGGAGGAGGTGGGGTGTATGGGGGGGTTGCTGTGGGGCCCTGGGGGGGTCCCTGGCGGGTAGGGGAGGGTGGGAGCAGGAAGTGTCAACAACTTCTGCAAATCTGCTCGGATCCGAACGAACGAGAGGGCGATCGAACGGGCACGGTGAGGGGACTCCAAAAAGCCCGGGGTCAAGTCAATCGGAGTAGTATTGGTGGAGATATGAGGTTTTGCAATATCTCAGGATTTGGTGAGGTTTTGGGAAAAGAGGGGTAAAATAGCGAATTCGACAACAACTTTTGCAAATCGAGAGCAACCTCGACGTACAATAGCAGGATCGAACGAGGGCAGCGAGCTGATTCCGAATAATCAAAAATCTCGTTAATCGGAGTAGTATTGGTGGAGTTGTGACCAAAAAGTCACTTTGGCGTTGTTGTTGTCGGTCTTATTTATTTATTTATTTATTTATATTTCATACTGCATAAATCCGAAACGGATATGGCATACATATAGAGAAAACCAAACAGAAAACAAAATCAAAACGCAACTAACTACCCGATTCCTCCCACTGGGTCCAACTCAGCCCTCTACGGCTATTCTTCAGTTTATGTGTTAATACCCCGATCTAGTGCCCTCTCCCACAGGACAAGACTACCCTGGGCATTCTTCTTTCACCAGCACATGCTTTGTGCCTATAGCACGTCCCTCCAACAATCCGAGCACTGTCAAGGGAGATGAAGTCGTAAGGGTGGGGGGAGACTTAGATTTGCATGCGATTCTGTCTTTCGCTTGCAGCTAGTCTTGCTGCTGTGAGTTTGAGGCACTCAGGGGAGTTACCACGATGTTGTTCGCCACAGTTGGCGCAGCGGAGGATGGTGTGGAGGCAGGGAGATCCTTTGACATGGCAGGAAGGTTTGCCGCAGGTGTGTGTTGACACTGTATGAGGCCCAGCACAGATGGTACAGATAGGGGTCTTGCTGGTACAGCGCTGTTGGTGGTGGCCAAAGGCCAGGCAGTGGGTGCATTGGGTGTCCTGTCCAAAGCGAAGGTATTTGGAAACCTTGAGGCGGCGTCCGAAAAGGGAGAGCCCTCTCTCAAGGGCAGTGGTGGCAGGTTGTTTCCCCTGGATGGTAAGAACCATAGAAGAAGCCTGCTTGCCCTCTCTCTGCTCTGGTCTGGTGAGCCAGCGAGGGTCGCGCATGAGGGTGGTGCCAGGGTTGAACTGTTCAACCTCTGACCTGATGTGTTGAAATCCTTCTTCGCCAGAAGGAATGGAGGTGGGTACGTTGTGCAGGACAACCTGAAAGAGAGTGACCTCTTTCTCCAGGCTGTTGGCATTGGGGATGGTGGATCTCACAATCTCCTCAAGCTTTGATCTCTGCTTGAGGAGTGTGTCGGAGGTGGTGGTGGTAACAGCAATGAGCTGCACATGGTGAGCAGGTGTAAATCGCACCTCTGCAATCAAGGGGCTTTCTAAGGCTGCATTGACTGCGTTGCGAATGGTGAGTGGGGTGACATCCTCAGGAATGGGTAGACCATTCCTGGTGATGATAAGGGTGCGGTCGCGCTTGGGAGGGTTGGTGGGTGGTTTGGGGGCCTTGGAGGCCTTGGGGGCGGGTCTGGAGGCCTTTGGAGGCAACCTGAGCCCATGAGTGAGGTGCAGGTGCTGGGGCAGCAGCTGGTGGTGGGGGGAGGTTGGCAGTGGCCAGAATGCTAGTTAAGGCGCGTTTCTGCTCCAAGTCTGCCACCTTGGTTGTGAGGGTTGCTACCTTCTCCACAAGAGCTGGGTCGTTGTGAACGGTAGGGGGAGGTGGGGGGTTCCTGGCTGCCTTCTGAGGCGTCTGATTTCCCTCTCCAGTTGCTTCACATAGAGGCGATACTGGTGGAGGTCTCTGGCAATTTGGATCACAGCATCTGCGATCTTGATAGTGGTGTTGAGGGTGGGAGCCACGAAGTCATCCATGCTCTCATGCTCTGACTCTGACTCTGTCATCTCATGGTCTTGAGAATCTGGAGGGAGTGGGAGTGACTCATAGTCCTGAAGGGCAACAGCAGGACGCAGTGGGAGGGTTTGAGTAGGGGTCTGCTCTGGGTCTCCATGGTGGAGGGCAGAAAGTCGCGAATTGGGGGTGTGGTGGGTGCTGTGGGTGTTGTGGGGGTGGTGAAGGGCGAAATTGCGCCAGGAGAGGGAGACTGAAAGCCTCTGCCTCTCCCTCTGCCTCTGGACGAAGAGGAAGACATGGAGAATGATCCTGAACCGACAGGAGGAGGTAGGGTGTAGTTGTAGGGCCCTGGGGGGGTCCCTGGCGAAGGGAGAGGGGGTGGTAGAAGCAGGAAGTGTCAACAACTTCTGCAAATCTGCTCCGATCCGGACGAACGGGAGGGCGATCGAACGGGCGCGCTGTGGGGAGTCCAAAAAGCCCGGGGTCGAGCTAATCGGACGTAAACTCGTGGAGTTATGAGGTCTTGCAAGATCTCAAAATTTGAGGTGTAGGGGGGGAAAAGAGGGGTAAAACAGCGAATTCAACAACAACTTTTGCAAATCGAGAGCGATTTCGACGTGCAATAGCAGGAATGAACGAGGGCAGCGAGGCGAGTCCGAATAACCAAAAAGTAGAGCAATCGGAGTAAAACTGGTGGAGTTGTGACCAAAAAGTCACTTTGGCGTGGTTGTTGTCGGTCTTGTTGTTGTCGGTCTGGTTTGATGTGATGTGTGGGAGTTCATGTGTGATGTTTGTGTGTGGGGGTTGCAACCATTGCGGTGGTATGGGTTGTGGGATGGAGTTGTTGGGTGGGAAAAATGCCTTTGTGAAAATTTGGCATTTATCTTGGAATTCCGATTTGTCTTCAAGTGTGGGAATGTTGGTGGGGGGAGTGCGTCCTTTGGATTGTTTGATAGTTTTCCAGAGGATGTTGGGATCGTTGGTGTTGAGTCTTTGTTGCCAGTGGTGTTCTTTGGCAAGTTTGACTTCTTTTTGCCATTTTTTGTGTAGGTTTTTGGCAATGTGTTTGTTTTCTGGTGTGGGGTGCGTTCTGCTGTATTTGTTCGTGGCATTAAGGGCTTTGCGCAGTTTGGTGAGTTCTTTTGTCCACCATGATTTGGATTTTTGGGAGGGTTTGGACAGAGGGATTGCGGCTTCTGTTGCTTGTTGCAGCATGAGAGTTAAAGTTTCGCAGGCTGTTGTGGTTTGGGTTTTGGTTGTGAGTGGCATGTTGTGTATCGGGTGATTTTGTATTATGCGGTGGAATTTGTCCCAATCTGCCCTGTGGATATCTCTTTTAGGGTGGATGTGGGTGTGTGCGTTTAATACGAAGGTTGTGGTGATGGTTGCGTGATCTGATCCATCCTTTAGGCCTGAATCGCTTTCCCATAATAGGGCAAGGTGATCAATGCCTTTGGATAGTGTGAGGTCGATTATGGAGGAATTGTTACCATTGCGGGGAAAATGTGTGTAGGTTCCTGGGTGGTTGTGGAGGTGGTAGTCTTGTTCTTCCAGCCAGGAGACTAGGAGATTGGATATGGGTCTGGTTCTGTCGATGGTTGGAAAGTGCAGGTGTGTTTTGGCGCCATACCACCATGTGTGGTGGAGGTTAAAATCTCTGCAGATTAGGTGGTTGGGCAGGAAGGTGTTGGTGGAAAGATAGTTGTGTGATGATGGTAAGTGATTTGCGTAGATGTTGGTGATGTCGATGGTTAGATTCGGGAGTTTAATTTGTACTGTTAAGCAGTTGTTAAAGTATGTTGATTTTTGGATTGGATTGAGATGTGATTTGATGTATGTAACGCATTTGGGATTTGGTGATCAAGGTGCAAATAGTGTGAAGTTTGGGATTTGAGGTGGTAGACCAGTTGGTAGGCACCAGGGGTCTTGTAGTAGGAGTGCTATTAGGTTTTTGTTCGATGCGGCGTGTTGGGTTACTGAATGGGTAGAGGCCATTCCTTTGGCACATTTCAGTTGCTGTACCTGGGCTATGCCTGATGATTTGGTTGTCATTTTAATTTTTGGTGGTGGGCTTTTTGGAGCGATTTACTAGATATAGGGCTCTGGTCTTGGCTTTTTCTGGGCAATCGATGGCTGTGTGTTGATTGGTGTCGCAGCAGGCGCAGCGGAGAGGCATGTGAGTGCATCTGGCTCCTCCTTTGCAAGTGGGAGTGGAGCATTTGTGGTCTTTTGTGTGATGAGGTTGGGCGCATATGGTGCAGGCGGTGTCGCTTTTGCATGTTGCGTCGTGGAGTCTGAGTTTTTGGCAGTTGCGGCATTGGGTGGTGGGGTTGATGGGGTGATATTCCCTTGCTTTACATGTGGCGTTAAAGAGGTTGAGGTATGTGAATCCGAGTGATTTGAGAGTGTGTTTGGCGGGTATGGCGATGACGATGGAAGAGTGTTTTTTCCCTTTGCGGCCTTCTTCCGTGCTGAGCCATCTGGGTGCTTGTGCGAGTTCGACTTCGGTGAGGGCTGCTTTGAGTGCATTGGTGATGTCTGTGGTTTGGACTGGTTTGTCATTGAAGTGGGTGGGGACGCTGTCTAGTATAAATTTGGACCATCTGCTGTTGACTCTGGTGTTGGTGATGGGAATTTTGAGTAATGTGCAAGCAGAGGTGATTTCGTGTTGGAATTGCGTGAGGAAGGTGTCCGCTGGTTCGTTGGGTCGTGTGAGGAGCATTAGGTTATCTCCATTGGTTTTCTTGACTGCGAGGATGCAGGTTTTTTGTGCTCCTAGCTTGTTGTTGATGGCGTCAAGAATTGCGTCTGGTGTAATAGTTGCTGGGAGAGGTTCAGTGAGTTCCAGGATTATTTCTCTTTTGTCTGTGGTGTAGTCCGGTTTATAGAGGGGTTGGGGTGTTGGTTTTTTGCCCTTTTTGTTTTGGACTTGTTGGAAGGGTGGTTCGCCTGGTGCTGGGGCGGTGATGTTGGCGTAGGAGGTTTGAGCTCCTTGTTTGGGTTTGGTCTGGTTGGTGAGTTGGGGAGCTTGAATGGTGGGGATGATGGGGGCGGTTGGTGTGGTTTTTGCTGTTTGCAAGCTGTGAAGTCTGTTGTCTAGGGTGCGAACATCATGTTGAAGTCTTATGTTTTGTGCCTTGATATCGGCGAGTTTGGTGAGGGAGGATTCATGCTGTTTGTGGCTGAACTGAATCTGGGTTTTGAGACTGCTTAGCTGTTGTTCGAAGTCTAGCTTAAGGTCTGCAATTTGGCTTTGGATGAGCCAGGCGAGGTAGTTAGTGGCTTTGCCATGATTGAGGTTCTGAAGTTCCTTGGGCGCAAATTGTGTGAAGTTCATGTCGGAGTTGTATTCTTGTCCTCCGATGTCTTCTTCATCTTCGTCGGCTTCGCTAGAAGAGCTGCTGTGGTGGGAGGGGGGTTTGTCTGTCATGGGAAGGTCTGCTGCGTCAAAGGCAGAGAGCGCAGTGGAGCCTTCAGCTTGTGACATTGGGATTGTTTTACGTTGAATGGGAGGAGAAAGGTGAGAGGAGGTTCGTTTGCGGCCAGCAACCTTTCGTGGGGTTGTTTGGACGCGGACAAAGTGCACTGGGGTTGCGATGGGTGAGGGGGATCTCCTGGGGGGAGTTTGGGGATCCAGAGTGATGACTCCGATGCAGGAGGAGATAAATTTCCTGAAGCGGGGTAAAAGTGGTGAGAAAGGAAGCGCAAAGATTAAAGACTTTTTGCTGTGTGTAACGTGGTTGCAACACAGAATTTGGTGTTTTCGGCTATTTCAATCAGCGATGTCAGGGCATGTGTATTTATTTATTTATTTATTTATTTTTATACGGCCCTGATACAAAGTATATCGCCTCAACCTCCTCCGCTAAATCTCCCCCAAACAAAACAAAACAAAACAAAAACAAAACAAAACTAAACAACACTAACAATATATAAAAAAACAATATCAAATATCAAGCGCATCCATAAAAGAAAAACAATTTGCAATATTTAAATCATTTCTGAAAAGAAAATCCCATTTGATATCCTGTTGTTCGAAAAATAATGCTCTTTCAGTGATGTAAAGTGGACAGATGAGAATGCGGTGTTTAGTAGAATCTTCTTCTCCGCATTGGCAGATGGTAGGGGGTTGCCCCGGTAGATGATCGGCTTTGGAAAGTTCGTTTCTGACTTTCCAGATTCTTTTTGCGCGATGTAAGGGCAGCTGGGCAATTTTTGGGTTTAATCGTTTAGAATGGGGGTGTGGGGGAGCCCATTTTTGATTTAAGGTTTTGCGTGGTTGAAGGGATAACCAATTTAATGTGGTTCGCGTCCATTTGCATGGTGATAGGTGGTGTGCTTCTTTGGCTAGGCAATCTGCCGTTTCATTTCCCGTGATGCCTGTGTGTGATGGAGTCCATTTGCCCATTACTTGGCAGCCAATTGATCGTAAGGTTTGGATCCTAGTGAGGGTGTGCCAGAGGTATTCTCTGTTGGCTGTGGTTGCGCCTGTTAGCGCCAATAAGGCGTTTTGATTGTCTACGCAAAGGAAGACTGGGGTGGGATGTATGATGTGATTGACAAGTAGATGAGTGGCTTCTTGTATGCCATGGATTTCTGCATCTTCGTTTTCGGCGTGATGTGCGATATTGCATTGATGTGAATAATTTTACGTTTCGATTCCGTAGCGGATGTGAATCAAGTGTGCTGCTACCGATGTGTTTCCATCTTCGGCTTTAGAGCCGTTGGAGTATAGGAGCCAAGCGTTTTCCAATGTGCCAATCCAGGATTTGTGTTCTTGGGCTGTTTCCTCTTTGGATTTGGAGGATATGAGGATGTTTTCGGATGTGAGATAAATTGGTAAAGAAGGAGGAAGAAGATTTTCGAGGGGTGGGAAATGTGGATATAGGGGTGTGAGGAGTGAAGCGATGCGTTTGAGTCCAGTTCCTTGGTACTCTTGGTTTTGTGGTAATAGTTTGATCAGGGGAAGGAAGGCTGGATTATGAGGTCCTGTCTTCAGGATTCTGATTGCGTATTTTTGTGTATACATGTCTAATAGAAGATCTAATGGTGGGAGGGCGGCTTCCGCAAGTAGCTTTTCAAGTTTGGTTCGCCGAGGAAGTCCTGTGATTAATCTAGCGAGCGAATGATAAGCTGGTTTGATTCTTTCCAGGAGATTGTGTTTGCCTGTCCACCAGAGGGGCGAGCCCCATAAAAAGTTGGGTATGGCTAGGGCATTGGTAAGTTGATGAAGGTTGAATGGAGTGAGGTTATGTGCTTTGGCCATAGTGCTGAGGCGTTGTGTGATCGCTCTGAGTCGGTTGGAGGCTTTGTCTATTTGTGGAAGAAAGGAAAGTTTGTCATCAATGTGTATGCCAAGTGATTTGATTACTTGCGAGGGTAATATTTCAAGGTTGATTGATGGTATGATGAGTGGAATGTCTAATTTCCTGACCGTGGTTTTTGTGAGGAAGTGTATGAGTTCCGTTTTGGGGGGTGAATAATTGATGTTGAGATATTTGGCCCTGTTGATTTTGTCTTCGAATCTGTTTTGCAGGGTAATATTGGCGAATTTGGTGCTAAAAGCTCCCTGTAGGAGGGCATCGTCATCTATGTAAATAGAAGAATGTTGGAGATTTGAGGGAGAAGGTGCAGCGTCTAGAGCTGCGCTGTATATGGTGAATGCGATTGATGAAATTGGTGAGCCTTGTGGGAGGCCTTGCGGGAATGGTTTGGGGTTTTCTTTTTGTTGATTGAAGGAGAAGGAAATTGTACGATTGTTGTTGAATTCTTTGTACCAATTGGTGATCCAGTTGGGAAATGTATAGTGTTGGAGGATGTGGAGCATTTGTGAGTGAATTACACAATTGAATGCTCCTTCTATGTCCGATGTGAGGAGGGATGGTCTGATTTCCCTGTTGCCACTTTTGTTCTTGCTTCTGATGATTTTCCTGTCAAGCCACTCTTGAGCTGTGGTGAGTAGATTGGCTAGGGGATCTATGGCAGATATGGAAGTTCTTGCTCCTGTGTGTTGGGAGTTAATTGCGCCTTTTGATGATTGCATAGGCTTCTAGTTTTTTGGCTACGCATTTCTCCAAAAGTTTGCCTAGGCAGGAAAGTAGGGAGATGGGGCGATAAGCCTTCGGTGTGGAGTAATCGGGTTTGGATGCTTTGGGTATCGGGGTGATGAGGGCGTGTTTCCAGCAGGATGGCATAACTGAAAATAGTAATGCTTGATTGAAGATTTTGGGTATGAGGTTGGGGTTGGCGAGGTGTGCTTGGGTGATAATTGGATACGTTATACTGTCTGCGCCTGGGGCTGAGTTGTTGTTGGTTTTGGTGAGGAGTTTGCTGATATGGTTCGAAGTGATGTATGGGAGTTCGTGTGAGATGTTTGTGTGGGGGGATTGTAACCATTGGGGTGGTATTGGTTGTGGGGTAGAATTGTTGGAAGGAAAGAATGCTTTTGTGAAGATTTGGCATTTGTCCTGGAATTCGGATTTGTTCTCGAGTGAGGGGATGTTGGTGGGGGGAGTGCGTCCTTTGGATTGTTTGATGGTTTTCCATAGGATGTTGGGATCGCTGGTATTGAGTCTTTGTTGCCAATGATGCTCTTTAGCGAGTTTAACTTCTTTTTGCCATTTTTTGTGTAGATTTTTGGCGATGAGTTTGTTTTCTGGTGTAGGATGTGATCTGCTATATTTATTTGTGGCGCTGAGGGCCTTTCGTAGTTGGGTGAGTTCTTTTGTCCACCATGACTTGGATTTTTGGGAGGGTTTGGAAAGGGGAATTGCGGCTTCTGTTGCTTGTTGTAGCAAGAGAGTCAGGGTTTCGCATGCTGAGGTGGTTTGTGCCTTGGTTGTGAGTGGCATGTTATGAATGGGGTGATTTTGTATTATGCGATGGAATTTGTCCCAGTCTGCTCTGTGAATGTCTCTTTTGGGGCGAGAGTGGGTGTGTGCGTTTAGTATGAATGTTGTGGTGATGGTTGTGTGATCCGAGCCATCTTTGAGGCCTGAGTCGCTTTCCCATAATTGGGCGAGGTGCTCAATGCCTTTGGATAGTGTGAGATCGATTATGGAAGGGTTGTTGCCGTTGCATGGGAAGTGTGTGTATGTTCCCGGGTGATTGTGGAGGTGGTATGCTTGTTCCTCTAGCCAGGAGACCAGGAGGTTGGATATTGGTCTGGTTCTGTCAATGGTTGAAAAGTGTAGGTGTGTTTTGGTGCCATACCACCATGTGTGGTGGAGGTTGAAGTCTCCGCAGATGATATGGTTGGATAAGAAGGTGTTGGTGGATAGGTAGTTGTGCGACGAGGGTAGGTGATTTGCGTAGATGTTGGTTATATCGATTGTTAGGTTTGGGAGTTTGATTTGTACCGTTAGGCAGTTGTTGAAATATGTTGATTTTTGTATTGGGTCTAGATGTGACTTGATGTAGGTGACACATTTGGGATTTGGTGATAGGGGTGCGAATAGAGTGAAGTTTGGGATTTGAGGTGGTAGGCCAGTTGGTAAGCACCAAGGGTCTTGTAGTAGGAGTGCTATTAGATTTTTGTTCGATGCGGCGTGTTGGGTTACTGAGTAGGTGGAGGCCATTCCTTTGGCACAGTTCAGTTGCTGTACCTGGGCTATGCCTGATTGTTTGGTTGTCATTTAATTTTTGGTGATGGGCTTTTTGGAGCGATTTACTAGATATAGGGCTCTGGTCTTGGCTTTTTCTGGGCAGTCGATGGCTGTGTGTTGGTTGGTGTCGCAGCAAGCGCAGCGGAGAGGCATGTGGGTGCATCTGGCTCCTCCTTTGCAGGTGGGAGTGGAGCATTTGTGGTCTTTGGTGTGGTGAGGTTGGGCGCATATGGCGCAGGCAGTGTCGTTTTTGCATGTTGCGTCATGGTGTCCAAGTTTCTGGCAGTTACGGCATTGGGTGGTGGGATTGATGGGATGGTATTCTCTTGCTTTACATGTAGCGTTGAAAAGATTGAGGTATGTGAATCCAAGTGATTTAAGAGTGCGCTTGGCGGGTATGGCAATGACGATGGAAGAATGTTTTTTTCCTTTGCGGCCTTCTTCGGTGCTGAGCCATCTGGGTGCTTGTGCGAGTTCGACTTCAGGGAGGGCTGCTTTAAGTGCATTGGTGATGTCTGTGGTTTGGATTGGCTTGTCATTGAAGTGGGTGGGGACGCTGTCCAGAATGAATTTGGACCATCTGCTGTTGACTCTGGTGTTGGTGACAGGGATTTTGAGTAGAGTGCAGGCGGCGGTGATTTCGTGTTGGTATTGTGTGAGGAAGGTGTCTGCTGGTTCGTTGGGGCGTGTGAGGAGCATTAAGTTGTCTCCGTTGGTTTTCTTGACTGCGAGGATGCAAGTTTTCTGTGCTCCTAGCTTGTTGTTTATGGTGTGAAGAATTGCGTCGGGGGTGATGGATGTTGGGAGGGGTTCGGTGAGTTTGAGAATTATTTCTCTTTTGTCTGTGGTGTAATCTGGTTTGTATAGGGGTTGGGGTGTGGGTTTTTTGCCCTTTTTGTTGTTAACTTGTTGGAATGAAGATTCGCCTGGTGCTGGGGCAGTGATGTTGGCGCAGGAGGTTTGGGCTCCTGGTTTGGGTTTTGTAAGGTTGGTTGTGTTTGTGAGTTGGGGAGCTTGGATGGTGGTTATGATGGGAGCGGTTGGGGTGGTTTTTGCTGTCTGTAGACAGTGAAGTCTGTTGTCCAGCGTGCGAACATCGTTTTGAAGCCTGATGTTTTGTGCCTTGATATCGGCGAGTTTGGTGAGGGAAGATTTGTGTTGCTTATGACTGAACTGAATCTGTGTTTTGAGGCTGCTTAGTTGTTGTTCGAAGTCAGATTTTAGGTTTGCGATTTGGCTTTGGATGAGCCATGCGAGGTAATTTGTCGCTTTGCCGTGATTGAGGTTTTGGAGTTCTTCGGGCGCAAATTGTGTGAAGTTCATGTCGGAGTTATAATCCTGTCCTCCAATGTCTTCTTCATCTTCGTAGGCTTCGCTAGAGGAGCTGCTGTGGTGGGAGGGTGGTTTGTCCATCATGGGGAGGTCTGCTGCGTCAAATGCAGAGAGCGCAGTGGAGCCTTCGGCTTGGGACATTGGAGCTGTTTTGCGTTGAATGGGAGGGGAGAGATGAGAGGAGGTTCGTTTGCGGCCAGCAACCTTTGATGGGGTTGTTTGGACGCGGACAAAGTGCACTGGCGTTGCGATGGGTGAGGGGGATCTCCTAGGGGGAGTTTGAGGATCCAGAGTGATGACTCTGATGCAGGAGGAGGTAAATTTCCTGAAGCGGGGTAAAAGTGGTGAGAAAAGAAGCAGTAAAGTTAAAGACTTTTTGCTGTGTGTAACGTGGTTGCAACGCAGAATTTGGTGTTTTTGGCTATTTCAATCAGCGATGTCGGGGCATGTGTATTACCCGTAGATAGTGCTGCCAGTGCGTTGCCTATCAGCTTGCGCTGATGCATACTGCACAGGTTGATTCAGAACTCCACCACTTCCTCGGAGTGGTAGATGCAGCTGTCTATGTGCCGTCAGCTTGTCAGCTTCCGCACATGCGGTTCCTCTGTATCAACCAGATCAGTGGGATGCGGTAGCTCTCTGCATGTGGGAGCAACCTCACCGATGCAGGCTCCTACAGTCCCATCAGTCCGGCCCTGATCTACTACGCATACTAGAGGCAGTATATAACAAGCGACCGCCCACCTCGCTTCTACTTTTCCTCCATCATCTCCGACCGCAAACTCAACACCACAAACCACCTCTCCCAGAATCTCACGAAACCAAAAAGTCTCTATCTCTTTGGCCTCGTTTATCATCACACCCCATCTCGCTTCTGGGAACTCATCACTCCCATCGCTCCCCCATCAACCTGGCTCCCAATACTCCTCCTAGAGTATCGCCATCACCACCTGCAACTCCTGTCCGACTTGTTTGGTCTACTACTTCGCCAACGCCAGTTGTTTCGCCCGAATTTCTCTTTTGATTCCTACTGTCCCATCAGTCCGGGGCCCTATTCTACTCCACATACTAGAGGCAGTATATAACAAGCGACCGCCCACCTCGCTTCTACTTTTCCTCCATCATCTCCGACCGCAAACTCAACACCACAAACCACCTCTCCCAGAATCTCACGAAACCAAAAAGTCTCTATCTCTTTGGCCTCGTTTATCATCACACCCCATCTCGCTTCTGGGAACTCATCACTCCCATCGCTCCCCCATCAACCTGGCTCCCAATACTCCTCCTAGAGTATCGCCATCACCACCTGCAACTCCTGTCCGACTTGTTTGGACACCCATCACACCCACACCCCTTGCTGGGCGCAAACGCACCTCCAGCCACCTCTCCCCCCACCTCACCCGAACTTCCAACATGTCTGCACCTGAAGGCAGCACTGCCCTCTCTGCTTTCGACCCCGCAGATCTTCCAATGGAAGACAAACCTGTCTCCAACCACAGCAGCCCTTCCAGTGAACATGACGACGATGAAAGCGTCGGAGGTCAGGAATTTAATTCCAACCTCAACTTCACCCAAATCCCCGCCGAAGAAATGGCAAACTTGACCAACTCCACCTCCACCAACTATCTTGCCTGGTTCATTCAGAGCCAATTCAATACAATGAAAGACGAACTTGAAAGACAAATGGACACTCTCCTAGCACAAATCAAATTCAACAACATTCAGAACACCAACACCACTTCCAAACTTGCCGAAATCAAAGCCCAAAATATCTCCCTCCAAAACACTGTACGCTCACTAGACGCCAGGCTTCTACATCTCCAAACCAACCAAAGTGCAAAAGCCAACACCCCTGCCGCAAACAACAAACCTCCCACCACAAACACCAGCAAACCCTCCAATTCCAACAACAAAACACAAGAAACCTATGCCAGCAAAGCCACAACAGCACCTGGCGAAGCCAACTTCACCACCGTCACCAACCGCAAAACCCCAAAAATACAACCACTATACAAGCCTGATTTCACCACCGACAAAAGAGAAATCATAATTGAACTTACCGAACCCCTTCCCGCCTCAGCCACCCCAGATTCCATACTCAATGCCATCAACAATCGTCTAGGAACTGTCAACACATGCATCCTGGCCGTTCGCAAAACCAACAACGACAATCTCATCCTCACCACCAAACCCAACGAAGCCGCTGACAAATTCATTGAACAATACGAACATGAAATCACCTCAGCTTGCAATCTCCTCAAAATCCCAATAACCAACATCAGAATCAACAGCAGATGGTCCAAGTTCATCATCGACGCTGTCCCCCTCAACTTCAATCTTGAGCCCGTCACACCCACCACCATCACCAATGCCCTTCAAGCCGCCCTACCTGACGTACAACTGGCCCAAGCCCCGAGATGGCTATCTACCGAAGAAAAACGCGTCGGCAAAAAAGCCTCCTCCATCGTCATCGCTCTGCCAGCCAAACACACCCTCAAGACCCTAGGCTTCACCTACCTCAATATCCTTAACGCCACCTGCAAAATCCGCGAATATCACCCAATCAACCCCACCACCCAATGCCGCAACTGTCAAAAACTTGGACACCACGATGCCACCTGCAAGCAAGAAGTCGCCTGTGCCATCTGCGCACTTGCCCACCACACCAAAGATCATAAATGCGACCAAATCACGTGCAAAGGAGGCGCCAGATGCACAAACATGCCACTCAGATGCGCCTGCTGCAACACCAACCAACACACTGCCATTGACTGCCCCGAAAAAATGAAGACCAGAGCACTCTATCTTGCTCAACGCGCACAAAAACTAAACAACCGTAATGATTAAACACACAACACAAATCACAGGCATAGCCCAAGTGCAACAACTGAATTGCGCTAAAGGAAAGGCCTCCACTCTCTCAGTACTCCATCACGCAAACATTAACACTCAACTCGCCATACTCGCATTACAAGACCCACGGTCAGAAGCCCAGGGCCTACCACCAAACATCACAAACTTTCATCGCTTTTCACCAACAAACCAAAACCCCAAATGCGTCACCTACATCAATGCAAACATGAACCTCAACCCACGCATTTCAACCTCCTTCTTCAACAACGCCATTTCCATCATCATCACCACGGCAATAGGCGACATCGAAATCTCCAACATATATGCCAATCACACACCAACAACATACACTTATCTCAACATGCATCACTTCCTCCCCATGCACATAATACTAGCAGACACCAATTTACACCACACATGGTGGTACGGACTTGAAACCGACACACATCGCACCTCCATCAACAGAACCAGACTAATAGCCAACCAACTCGTGGACTGGCTAGAAGACCACAATTACCAACTCATCAATCACCCAGGAACCCCCACACACTTCCCCAGAAATGGCAACCAAAATTCCATCATAGACCTCACCCTATTCAAAAACATACAACAATACCTCATAACGTGGCAAGCCGATCAAGGACTAAGGGATAACTCTGATCACACCCTAATCACAACCACCATATTTCTCCCACCTAAACCCACAGCCACACCCAAACGCAACCTCAACAAAGCAAACTGGAGTCAATTCCACAACATAATAAGACAATCAGCACTCAACAATTCCCAGCCCACCAACGCCAGTGAAACCGCCAAAGAATGCGAACAGCTCACCTCTCTCATACAATTCGCCACCATAACAGCCATACCTTTATCAAAACCCAGCCAACACTCCAAAGGCTGGTGGACCAACGAACTCTCCAAACTAAAAAGGAAAATAAACGCCGTCAACCACTTAACCAAACAACCCAATCCACCACAACACGCCAAAAGCCTCCTTAAAAACCTTCGAGTGCAATGGAAAACCGAAATCAATGAAGCCAAAAAACACCATTGGCACCAACGGCTCTCCACCAACGATCCCAAACAAATATGGCAAGCCATCAAACAAACTAATGGATGCAGACCCCCCACCACCATACAACCCCTACACAACGCACCTAATTTCGAAGCACAATGCAACGCCTTCAAATCCACCTTCTTCCCACCCATCCTCGCCTCTCCCCAGCCACTACCACAAAACTGGCTTCCCCCACCCGCACTAGATCAATCTTTCAATACACCCCATGTCACTCCAGAGCTAATTTCTAAATTGCTCGCCAAAACCTCCGCCGCATCCGCTCCAGGACATGACGGAATTCTCTATCCCCACATACAACATGCCCATCAAGCCGCCCCCCAACTCATCCCCAAAATCTTCACGGCTGCCCTTCGCTTTGGCGCCTTCCCTGACATATGGAAACAGGCAATAGTCACACCCATACCCAAATCAGGCAAAGATGATTATTCCAAACCCAACGCCTACCGCCCCATCTCACTATTATCATGTCTGGGTAAACTCCTAGAACGCATCATCACTAGACAACTAGAAATTGCTGCAATAAATTCAGGCGCAATCAATCACCAGCACACAGGTGGACGCACAGGAATTTCGGCAATAGACGCCCTACAACAAATCATCACACCATCCCAATCCTGGCTTGACACTCCTGCCACAACAGGACACCAAAAACAACTACGACCCTCTATTCTCACCACAGACATCGAAGGAGCCTTCAACTGCGTCATACATCAACAAATGACTGCGATCTTTCTTCATTTTAAATTTCCCACATACCTCATACAATGGTATCAAAGTTTTACCACCAACCGAACAATAGCCTTCCGCTTTAACAACACCACAAGCCCAACACTACCCTTCAACAGCGGACTCCCCCAAGGATCTGCTGTTTCATCCATCGCCTTCACTATATACAGTGCCGCGCTAGACACTGAACCATCACCCTCCAACCTTACCTATTCCAACACCTACATTGACGATAATGCCATGCTACAAGCAAGCTTTTCACAAAAATTTGCCACCATGACACTACAACAACGCCTCAACCTCAAAGTCGAAAGAGGCTCACACCTCAATATCCTTTTCTCCCCACCCAAAACGGAACTCATGCACTTAAGACTCAGTTCCAGGACCAAAGATCCCACCCCCACTTCCATCACGCTCTACGATCAAAGCATATTACCCACCGAACAAAACCGTATGCTAGGTCTTATAATTGATCGAAAATTAACCTTCCACCAACACACCCATCACATTGTCGCCTCCTTACTCAAAACCAAAGGAGCCATTTACCCCCTGCTCAAATCCATACACCTCACCCCCGCCACAATACATCACATATTACACATAGTTCACATCCCCAAGATGCTATGGGGCTCCCCCATATGGTGGACAGGTGCACCCACCCTAATCGACAACATTCAACCAGCATATCACAGCCTCGCCCGCCTCATTACGGGCCTTCCCAGATATACCAAAATAACCCACCTTCTACGCGAAGCCGCCTTACCACCGCTTAATTTACTGCTAAATTATCATTCACAAAAATATGGCATACGCATTTTAAAAAACAACGCGTACAACCCAGCCTTTCTCCCACTACTTAAGCTCCTCCCACAAACAACAGAATACAAAGGGACAGGACTCAAAAGAATAGCCTCCCTGCTTCAACCCCTCATCAACAATCAACCCCTTGAAAGACTTGAATTTCCCTTTCATCCTCCATTTTTCACACAAAGCTCCCTACAAATTTCCCAGCTTTCCAAACAACAAACAGCCACGCAACACATCAAGTGGACAGGCACATTAGAAGATTCCTGGCTCCTTTATACAGATGGTTCTCTCATTGACAACGGACACTCATCCTCCGGCGCATACATCGCTCACATACGATATGGCATCACCACACAAACATACACACATTCCTGTGCCCTCGGACACCATGCCGAGAATGAAGACGCCGAAATTCACGCCATACAAGAAGCCCTAAATCTTTTGCTTCAACACATCGTCTACCCTGCTTCCATACACATATGCGTTGACAATCAAAATGCCCTAAAGTCACTCGCAGGAGGACCCACACACAACAAGGAATACCTGTGGCACGCACTCAACGCGTGCAATTCACTTCAAAAAATAGGATGCTCCATCAGTGGCATATGGACTCCCTCTCACACACAAATCTTTGGCAACGAGAAAGCCGATCAACTGGCCACACTCGCCCATAACAAACCCCTTTGCCCATGGCACCGTCTCACCCTTGGACACCTTTCACTCCTACCCAAAAAACATCTACTCAAATCATGGGCCTCTAACACCCAAGAGCCCGTCGCGCTTCACATCGCTCAACACCTTACATCATTATCACGAAAACGATTTTCCAAACTTGCGAAAATACGCAATCAAGCGCACTTCATCGATCCCACTGGATTCACCGATCCCTTCATATGCACATGCGGCGAACAGGATGGCTCCTACCATCGCATCATGTCCTGTAAACTCAGAAACAAAGAACGAGAAGATTTCTTTAAAAATTCAGAACCAGATTGGAGTATTTTCTTTTTGCCTAAGTTAAATTTTTCCGAGTTTTTTTCTTATGTTAACCTTTTAGGGTTATAAAAATTATGCGAATAAGTAGGGGTTTTTGATTTGGGTTTTTTCCTATTGATTATTTCCTTCGTAAAAATTTGTTATTATTTTCCTTTTTATTATTATTATGTTTAAGAAATTGGTTCGGAAACGGGGAGGATTTATTTGTAGTTGGCGGCGGATGAGGCGATATACTTTAGTATTAGGGCCGTAGAATTAAAACACTAAAACACTAAAACACTAGAGGCAGTATATAACAAGCGACCGTCCACCTCGCTTCTATCTTTCCTCCATCATCTCCAACCGCAAACTCAACACCACAAACCACCTCTCCCAGAATCTCACAGAACCAAAAGTCTTTATCTCTTTGGCCTCGTTTATCATCACACCCCACCCTGCATCTGGGAATTCATCACTCCCATCGCTCTCCCATCAACCTGGCTCCCAATACTCCCCCCAGAGTATTGCCATCACCACCCGCAACTCCCGTCCGACTTGTTAGGGCACCCATCACACCCACACCTCTTGCTGGACGCAAACGCACATCCAGCCACCTTTCCCCCCATCTCACTCGAACCTCCAACATGTCTGCACCCGAAGGCAGCACTGCCCTCTCCGCCTTTGATCCCACAGATCTCCCCATGGAAGACAAACCCGCTTCCATCCACAGCAGCTCCTCCAGTGAACACGGCGATGATGAAAGCGTCGGAGGCCAGAAATTTAATTCCAACCTCAACTTCACACAAATCCCTGCCGAAGAAATGGCAAACATGACCAATGCCACCACCACCAACTACCTCGCTTGGTTCATCCAGAGCCAACTCAACTCAATGAAGGACGAATTTGAGAGACAAATGGACACTCTTCTAGCTCAAATCAAATTCAATAACATCCAAAATACCAACACTACCTCCAAACTCGCGGAAATTAAAGCTCAAAATATTTCCCTTCAAAACACCGTCCTCTCCTTAGATGCCAGGCTCCTACACCTTCAAACCAACCAAAGCACCAAAACCAACATCCCTGCCGCAAACAACAAACCTCCCACCACAAACACCAGCAAACCCTCCAACACCACCAACAAAGCACAAGAAACCTACGCCAGCAAAGCCACAACAGCACCGGGCGAAAGTAACTTCACCACTGTCACCAATCGCAAAATTCGAAAGATCCAACCACTATACAAGCCTGATTTCACCACCGACAAAAGAGAAATCATACTTGAACTTACCGAACCCCTTCCAATCTCAGCCACCCCAGATTCCATACTCAATGCCATCAACAACCGTCTAGGAGCCATCAACACATGCATCCTAGCCGTTCGCAAAACCAACAACGACAATCTCATCCTCACCACCAAACCCAATGAAGCAGCTGACAAGTTCATCGAACAATATGAACATGAAATCACCTCAGCATGCAACCTCCTCAAAATTCCAATCACCAACATCAGAATCAACAGCAGGTGGTCAAAATTCATCATCGACGCTGTCCCACTCAACTTTAACCTCGAACCCGTCACACCCATCACCATCACCAATGCCCTTCAAGCCGCCCTACCCGACGTACAACTAGCCCAAGCCCCAAGATGGCTATCCACTGAAGAAAAACGCGTCGGCAAAAAAGCTTCCTCCATCGTCATCGCCTTGCCGGCCAGACACACCCTCAAAACCCTAGGCTTTACCTACCTCAACATCCTAAATGCCACCTGCAAGATCCGTGAATACCATCCAATCAACCCCACCACTCAATGCCGAAACTGTCAAAAATTAGGACACCACGACGCCACCTGCAAACAAGAAGTTGCCTGTGCCATTTGCGCACTTGCTCACCACACCAAAGACCACAAATGGGACCAAATCACATGCAAAGGTGGCGCCAGATGCACACACATGCCACTCAGATGCGCCTGCTGCAACACCAACCAACACACCGCCATTGACTGCCCCGAAAAAATGAAGACCAGAGCACTCTACCTTGCTCAACGCGCACAAAAAATCAACAACCGTAATGATTAAACACACCACACAAATCACAGGCATAGCCCAAGTGCAACAACTGAATTGCGCTAAAGGAAAGGCCTCCACTCTCTCAGTACTCCATCATGCGAACATCAACACTCAACTAGCCATACTCGCCTTACAAGACCCATGGTCAGAAACCCAAGGCCTACCACCAAACATCACAAACTTTCATCGCTTCTCACCAACGAACCAAAATCCCAAATGCGTCACCTATATAAACGCAAACATAAACCTGAATCCACAAATATCAACTTCCTTCTTCAACAACGCCATTTCAATCATAATCACCACAGCCATAGGTGACATTGAAATTTCAAACATCTACGCCAACCACACACCCACAACACACACTTACCTCAACATGCACAACTTTCTCCCTATGCACATAATATTAGCAGACACCAACCTACACCACACATGGTGGTATGGACTCGAAACAGATACCCACCGCACTTCCATAAACAGAACCAGAACCACAGCCAACCAACTCGTGGACTGGCTAGAAGACCACAGCTACCAACTCATCAACCACCCAGGAACCTTCACGCACTTCCCTAGAAATGGCAACAAAAATTCCATCATCGATCTTACCTTATTCAAAAACACACAACAATATCTCATAACCTGGCAATCCGATCAAGGCCTAAGAGATAACTCTGATCACACCCTGATCACAACCACCATCTTTCTCCCGCCAAAACCCACAGCAACACCCAAACGCAACCTCAGCAAAGCAAACTGGACTCAATTTCACAATATAATAAGACAATCAGCACTCAACAATTCCCAACCCACCAACGCCAATGAAACCACCAAAGAATGCGAAAAGCTCACCTCCCTCATACAACTAGCCACCATCACGGCCATACCCCTATCGAAACCCAGCCAACATTCCAAAGGCTGGTGGACCAATGAACTCTCCAAACTGAAAAGGAAAATAAACACCATCAATCACTTAATCAAACGACCCAATCCACCACAGCACACCAAAAGCCTCCTTAAAAATCTTTGAACGCAATGGAAAATCGAAATCAACGAAGCCAAAAAACATTACTGGCATCAACGGCTATCCACCAACGATCCCAAACAAATCTGGCAGGCCATCAAGCAAACCAACGGCCGCAGACCTCCCACAACCATACAACCTCTACACAACACACCCAAC
Source organism: Paragyromitra xinjiangensis (assembly GCA_038503065.1). Lineage (NCBI taxonomy): Eukaryota > Fungi > Ascomycota > Pezizomycetes > Pezizales > Discinaceae > Paragyromitra > Paragyromitra xinjiangensis. Next base: position 1,468,440 of record JBCAMK010000011.1, read on the forward strand.
TTCAAAGCACAATGCAACGCCTTCAAGTCTATGTTCTTCCCACCCATCCTCGCCTCCTACCAACCACTACCACAAAATTGGCTTCCCCCACCTGCATCAGACCAATCCTCCAATATACCCCATGTCACCCCAGAATTAATTTCCAAATTGCTCGCCAAAACCTCCCCCGCATCCGCCCCAGGACACGATGGGATCCTCTACCCTCACATACAACACACTCATCAAGCTGCTCCCCTACTCATTCCCAAAATTTTCACAGCTGCCCTTCGCTTTGGCGCCTTCCCCGACATATGGAAACAAGCAATCGTCACACCCATACCCAAGTCAGGCAATGACAACTATTCCAAACCCAATGCCTATCACCCCATTTCACTATTATCATGCCTGGGCAAACTTCTAGAACGCATTATCACTAAACAACTAGAAGTCGCCGCAATAAATTCAGGTGCAATAAACCACCAACACACAGGTGGGCGCACGGGAATTTCGGCAATAGATGCTCTACAACAAATCATCACACCATCCCAATCCTGGCTTGACATTCCTGCTACAACAGGACACCAAAAACAATTACGGCCCTCCATCCTCACCACAGACATTAAAGGAGCTTTCAACTGCGTCATCCATCAACAAATGACAGCGATCTTCCTCCACTTCAAATTCCCCACATACCTAATACAATGGTACCAGAGCTTCACTACCAATCGAACAATAGCTTTCCGCTTCAATAACACCACAAGTCCAACACTACCCTTCAACAGTGGACTCCCTCAAGGATCCGCTGTTTCATCCATCGCTTTCACCATATACAGCGCCGCACTAGACATCGAACCATCACCCTCTAATCTCACCTATTCCAACACTTACATTGATGACAATGCCATGCTACAAGCAAGCTTTTCACAAAAATTTGCCACCAAAACACTGCAACAACGCCTCAACCTCAAGATCGAAAGAGGCTCACACCTCAATATCCTTTTTTCCCCACCAAAAACGGAACTCATGCACTTAAGACTCAATTCCAGAATCAAAGACCCCATCCCCACCTCCATCACACTCTACAATCAAAATATCCTACCCACCGAACAAAACCGCATGCTAGGTCTCATAATCGATCGAAGATTAACCTTTCATCAACACACACATCATATCGTCGCCTCCCTACTTAAAACCAAAGGAGTCATTTATCCTCTTCTCAAATCCATACACCTCACCCCCGCCACAATACACCACATCCTACAAATAGTCCATATCCCCAAAATGCTATGGGGCTCCCCCATATGGTGGACAGGCGCACCCACCATAATAGATAACATCCAACCAGCATATCACAGCCTTGCCCGTCTCATCACAGGCCTTCCCAGATATACCAAGATAACCCACTCATTACGCGAAGCCGCCCTACCACCGCTCAATCTACTGCTAGATTACCATTCACAAAAATACGGCAAACGCATCTTAAAAAATAACGCGTATAATCCAGCCTTCCTCCCGCTACTCAAGCTTCTTCCACAAACAACAGAATACAAAGGAACAGGACTCAAAAGAATAGCCTCCCTGCTTCAACCCCTCATCAATAACCTACCCCTCGAAAGACTTGAATTTCCCTTTCATTCTCCATTCCTTACACCAAGTTCCTTACAATTTTCCAAATTTTCCAAACAACGAACAGCCACGCAACACATAAACTGGACAGGCACATTAGAAAACGCCTGGCTTCTCTATACAGATGGCTCCCTCAACGACAATGGACACACATCCTCTGGTGCATATATCGCCCATATACGCTATGGCATCACCACACAAACATACACACACTCCTGCGCCCTCGGACATCACGCTGAGAACGAAGACGCCGAAATCCATGCTATTCAAGAAGCCTTAGCTCTCTTGCTCCAACACATCATTCACCCTATCCCCATATACATATGCGTTGACAACCAAAATGCCCTAAAGTCGCTTGCAGGAGGACCCAGCATCAGCAAAAAAACGGATTGTCGCCCGGTCTGCCCAATGCCTCAGGCGGCCCATGCGGTCGGGGCGGAATATAGCCCTTCCCGAGGTTGTGAATTTTGCGCTTTGCGTCTGGGCGACAACCTACCAGAGGTCGGTCATTCTCCAGCATAGGGTGCACTGAGCTTCAGGAGGCTATCTTCCAGGCGACAATGGGGGGTTGATGGGCGTCTGGAAGACAGCTGGAGGAGAGCAGTGCGCCCACAGAATCACATTTTCAGCAGGTCGCCCTGTGGTCTAGTTTGGAGGCTTTTGCCCATATGCTTGTTTACAATCGTTCTATTATTTCTATGGATATATAAAGTTCTATATGTACATGTATCTGTTCTTCGTACTCTACGGGTAGGGAGGGGTTGAGCAGCGAATCGACCATATGGCGCAGGCAGCAGAGGCTCAGGCAGCGAATTGACCATATGGCGGAGGCAGCGGAGGCTGCTGCAGCGAATTGACCATGTGGCGGAGGCGGCGGAAGCTCAGGCTGCGAATTGACCATATGGCGCAGGCAGCGGAAGCTCAGGCAGTGAATTGACCATGTGGCGGAGGCAGCGGAGGCAGCAGCAGCAAATCGACCATATGGGGCAGGCAGCGGATCGACGACCTCCAGGAGGCGGCGGAGGCTCAGTCAGCGGAGGCACCAGAGGCTCAGGCAGCGAATTGACCATATGGCGCAGGCAGTGGAGGCTGCTGCAGCGAATTGACCATGTGGCGGAGGCAGCGGAAGCTCAGGCAGTGAATTGACCATATGGCGCAGGCAGCGGAGGCAGCAGCAGCAAATCGACCAATTGGCGGAGGCGGTGGAAGCTCAGGCAGCGGATCGACCATATGGCGCAGGCAGCGGAGGCAGCAGCAGCAAATCGACCAATTGGCGGAGGCAGAGGAAGCTCAGGCAGCGGATCGACGACCTCCAGGAGGCAGCAGAAGCTCAGGCAGCGGATTGACGACCTCCAGGAGGCGGCGGAAGCTCAGGAAGCAGAGGCAGCAGCAGCAAATCGACCAATTGGCGGAGGCGGCGGAAGCTCAGGCAGCGAATTGACCATGTGGCGGAGGCAGCGGAAGCTCAAGCAGCAAATCGACCAATTGGCGGAAGCGGAGGAAGCTCAGGCAGCGAATCGACCAATTGGCGGAGGCGGAGGAGGAGGAAGCTCAAGCAGCGGATCGACCATGTGGCGCAGGCAGCGGAAGCCCAGGCAGCGAATTGACCATTTGGCGGAGGCGGAGGAAGCTCAGGCAGCGGATCGACCATATGGCGCAGGCAGCGGATCGACGACCTCCAGGAGGCAGTGGAAGCTCAGGAAGCTCCTGAGCTCGCTTAGGCGGAAGCAGCGAAGCAGGCAGCCAGCGGAGGCAGAGGAAGCTGAAGCTGCGGATCGAAGCGAGTCTAGGAGGCATATCAGCGGGAGTCAAATAAACGGAATCAAGACGTTACCTAGGAGGTTCTTTGCAAGCAGAGCTCGTTGCTTCGATCCTAAATGTCACGATGTCAGCGGTACAGCGAGGTTGTGGATGGGTGGGAGGGAATAGGGGGAAGCAATAGTAGGAAGGACGGGAGAGGTGGAGATTGGTGTCTTATTAGGCGTTGCTTTGGCGACGGCATGGCGACTACTCAGCGATGACTAAGCGACCTGGAGATTTTTGAAAATCGCGAAGTGCCTGGTGGGAGTCGAGGTGAATTTTGCTAAGTCCCGAATTTCTAGGGACTTGGAGAAAAAAAAAAATCCATCGGGCAGTCGGCTGGATTCTGCTAAGTGCCGGCGCCCGGACACGGGTGGCTGCGGACGAGCGCCAGGAGGCCGGAGCACTGCGCGGCCTGCAAAGCCTGCGCTTGGGCGCAGCCAGCACCCGGACCAGCTTGCCTGGGCAGGCAGGAAGACCACAAACGCAGCAGGCGGAATATGGCCTTCCAGAAGACAAGCACGTGTCCGGGCGACAATTTTTTTTTGCTGATGCACACATAACAAGGAATACTTGTGGCACGCACTCAACGCATGCAATTCACTCCAAAACATAGGATGCTCCATCAGTGGCATATGGACTCCCTCCCACACACAAATCTCTGGCAATGAAAAAGCCGATCAACTGGCCACATTCGCCCACAACAAACCTCTCTGCCCATGGCATCGCCTTACCCTCGGACATCTTTCACTCCTACCTAAAAAACATTTACTCAAATCATGGGCCTCCAATACTTCAGAGCCCATTGCACTCCACATCGCGCAACACCTCACATCACTATCACGCAAACGGTTTTCTAAACTTGTAAAAATACGCAATCAAGCGCATTTTATCGATCCCACCGGATTCACCGATTCACTCATATGCACATGCGGCGAACAAGATGGTTCCTATCATCGCATCATGTCCTGCAAATTCAGAAATAAAGAACGACAAGATTTCTTTAAAAATTCAGAACTAGATAGGAATATTTTCTTTTCGTCTAAGTTAAATTTTTCCGAGTTTTTTTCTTCTATGAACCTATTAGGGTTATAAAAATTTCTGTTGCGAATAAGTAGGGGGATGATCGTTTTGGTTTTCTTTCTAGTTAAAAATTTTCCTTTTGTTCTTTTATTTTTTTATTATTATTAGGAATTGGTTCGAAAACGGGGAGGAATTATTTGTAGATGGCGGCGGATGAGGCGATATACTTTAGTATTAGGGCCGTAGAATTAAAACACTAAACACTAAACACTAGAGGCAGTATATAACACGCGACCGCCCACCTCGCTTCTACTCTTCCTCCATCATCTCCGACCGCAAACTGTACACCACAAACCACCTCCCTCAGAATCACACGATACCAAAAGTCTCTATCTCTTTGGCTTCGTTTATCATTACACCCCACTCCGCTTCTGGGAACTCATCACTCCCATCGCTCCCCCATCAACCTGGCTCCCAATACTCCTCCCAGAGTATCGCCATCACCACCCGCAACTCCTGTCCGACTTGTTCGGGCACCCATCACACCCACACCTCTAGCTGGGCGCAAACGCACGTCCAGCCACCTCTCCCCCCACCTATCCCGAACCTCCAACATGTCTGCACCCGAAGGCAGTACTGCCCTCTCCGCTTTCGATCCTACAGACCTCCCAATGGAGGACAAACCCGCCTCCAACCACAGCAACTCCTCCAGTGAACATGATGACGATGAAAGCATCGGAGGTCAGAACTTCAACTCCAATCTCAACTTCACCCAAATCCCCGCCGAAGACATGGCAAACCTAACCAATGCTACATCCACCAACTATCTTGCTTGGTTCATCCAGAGCCAATTCAACTCGATGAAGGACGAATTCGAGAGGCAAATGGATACCCTCCTCGCCCAAATCAAATTTAACAACATACAAAACACCAATACCACCTCCAAACTCGCGGAAATCAAAGCACAAAACCTCTCCCTACAAAACACCGTCCGCTCCCTAGACGCCAGACTCCTACACCTTCAAACCAACCAAAGCCAAAACACCAACACCCACACCCCCGCCGCAAATAGCAAACTTCCCATCACCAACACCAGCAAACCCTCTCACCTCACCAACAAACCACAAGAAACCTATGCCAGCAAAGCTACAACAGCACCTGGTGAAAATAATTTCACCTCCGTCACCCACCGCAAAGCCCCAAAGATTCAGCCACTCTACAAGCCCAACTTCACCACCAACAAGAGAGAAATAATACTCGAACTCACCGAACCCCTTCCCACCTCAGCCACTCCTGATTCCATACTCAACGCCATCAACAACCGCCTAGGAGCTGTTAACACATGCATACTAGCCGTCCACAAAACCAACAACAACAACCTCATCCTCACCACCAAACCCAACGAAGCTGCCGACAAATTCATTGAACAATACGAACATGAAATCACCTCAACATGCAACCTCCTCAAAATTCCAATCACCAATATCAGAGTAGACAGCAGATGGTCCAAATTCATCATCGATGCTGTCCCCCTTAACTTCAACCTCGAACCTGTCACACCCACCACCATCACCCATGCCCTTCAAGCTGCCCTACCTGACGTTCAACTGGCCCAAGCCCCAAGATGGCTCTCCACAGAAGAAAAACGCGCTGGCAAAAAAGCCTCCTCCATTGTCATCGCTCTGCCCGCCAAACACACCCTCAAGACTCTAGGCTTCACATATCTCAACATTCTCAACGCCACATGCAAAATCCGCGAATATCATCCCATCAACCCAACCACCCAATGCCGAAATTGTCAAAAATTAGGACATCACGACGCCACCTGCAAACAAGAAGTCACCTGCGCCATTTGCGCACTCGCCCACCATACCAAAGATCACAAATGCGATCAAATTACATGCAAAGGAGGAGCCAGATGCACACACATGCCACTCAGATGCGCCTACTACAACACCAACCAGCACACCGCTATTGATTGCCCCGAAAAACTAAAAACCAGAGCACTCTATCTTGCTCAACGCGCACAAAAAATCAACAACCATAATGATTAAACACACAACACAAACCACAGGCATAGCCAAAGTGCAACAACTGAATTGCGCTAAAGGAAAGGCCTCCACTCTCTCAGTACTTCATCATGCAAACATTAACACCTAACTTGCTGTACTCGCACTACAGGACCCATGGTCAGAAACTCAGGGCCTACCTCCAAACATCACAAACTTCCACCGCTTTTCACCAACAAACCAAAATCCCAAATGCGTCACCTACATTAACGCAAACATGAATCTAAACCCACGAATTTCAACCTCCTTCTTCAACAATGCTATATCAATTATAATCACAACAGCATTAGGCGACATCGAAATCTCCAACATATACGCCAACCACACACCAACAACACACAACTATCTCAACATGCACAACTTCCTTCCCATGCACATAATAGTAGCAGACACCAACCTACACCACACATGGTGGTACGGCTCTGAAACCGACACCTATCACACCTCCATCAATAAAACCAGACTAATAGCCAACCAACTCGTCGACTGGCTAGAAGATCACAATTACCAACTAATCAATCACCCAGGAACATTCACACACTTCCCTCGAAATGGCAATAAAAAATCCATTATCGATCTCACCTTATTCAGAAACATACAGCAATACCTCATAACCTAGCAATCCGATCAAGAACTTAGGGACAACTCCGATCACTCCCTAATCACAACCACTATATTCCTTCCACCGAAACCCACCGCCACACCCAAACGCAACCTTAGCAAAGCCAACTGGACTCAATTCCACGACATCATCAAACAATCAGCACTCAACAATTCTCAACCGACCAATGCCGATGAAACCACCAAAGAATGTGAACAGCTCACCTCTCTCATACAACTCGCCACCATTATGGCCATACCCCTATCAAAGCCCAGCCAACATTCCAAAGGCTGGTGGACCAACGAACTTTCCAAACTTAAGAGGAAAATAAACACCATCAACCACCTCTCCAAATCATCCAACCCACCACAACACGCCAAAAGCCTACTCAAAAAACTCCGAACATCAGCAAAAATAATTATTTCCTCCCTCAGCTCCAGGAGGCTCGGGAGGCTCGGGAGGCGCTGGAGACTCCTGGAAAAAATGTGCCTACCTGGAGGAGCGAACGATACTCCACATCCTCGTGGAGACCCTGGGAGTCGTCCGCACCTGCTCCCCGAGTCTCCACGGAGATGCTTAGGCTCCTCCAGGTGTCTCCATAATGGGCAAGTATTAGTCAATATCCTGTGGAGAATCGTCGCATGGCTGCTTCCTTCATGGAGTACACGATATTGAGCTTCCTCCCAGGGAGAGCAGCAGCACGACTACGTCCTCCCTGAAGCATACGAACGTTTAGTGTTCTCCTGGGGAGCGCAGAGGCATGACTACTTCCTCCGAAGGATACGCGATATCGTGCTTCCTCCCATGGAGCAAGCGTTCTTTACTTTACAACTCCATACCATTGCATTTATACCTCCCGGAGATATCCTGAATCGTCTCGGAGGTCCTTTGAATCCTCCTGAGCTCTCCATAATCGCTATGGCATCCCACATCCTCGCTCAGGAGGTCCTTGCTTCAAATCACACTTAAAGCCATTCACATGATATCACTCGGACCTGAGGAATTGAGTGCAGAAGAATTGAAATTACTATTATAGCGAGAATCCTCCAAAATGATATAGATAATCCTTCGCATATCGAGACCAATCAACAGACGGATTAAACAGCAAACAAATCGAAAGATGAGGCGTATCCTCCACAGCGCAATCTAAAAAACGAACTAAGGAAAAGATGCAGTGTATCCTCCACTGACCCCGAGACTAACCAAAAGACAGACAAAAACAAACGAAAAGAAAGATGCAGCGTATCCTCCACAGACCTCAAGACCAACCAAAAGACAGACAGAAACAAACAAAAGGAAAGATGCAGCGTATCCTCTACGGCCCCCCAAAGCTAACCATAAGACAGACAAAAACAAACGAAAGATACAGTGTATCCTCCATGGCTCCAAACATCCCTTCAAAGATCCTCAGCCTCCCTCTCCTGCTCGAAGCTTGCAACAGCCCCAGCAAGGTCGACCTGCATATCATCAGTAGTTGGAGGAGGTGTATCGACCTCAGTTTCGATCTCGCTCTCGTTTTCTCGCTCTAGGAAAAGGGTAGGAATATTGACAGGTCCTGGTGCCTGCTCCTGATCCTCAGGATGAGGAGACTCCGAACCCTTTCGCCTAGCTTTGCTGCGAGTATCCTGATAACCTCCCTTCTCAAGGTCCCGTTTCCCCTTGCGATTCCGTAACTCACCCATATGATCGTCGTCGTCGTCATCGCTCCAAGGATCAGCTGACTCTTCCACAGGCCTCCTAGTCACCTTGGAAACCTTTCTCTCTACTTCATGCCGAATTGCACTGAGAATTTCCCCTTCCCATTCAGGAGCTCTGAGTGCTATGGCATTCCACGTCCTGCAGTGCCTGTGCCAGACCGCTATAAAGGATGTCAGTCTTCCTAGGAGAGATATAGTAGGATCCGGGGAGGGGGGAGTGGTACGATGACAGGTATCCCGAGTGAAGTCCACAGGCTCCACATACATGCCAGTCCTCCAGGCCTTTAGCCCATACTGAAGCGCTGCTGTGATAAAACAAATGAACTCCTTATTGATCAAGGAGCTAAACGCGGCATCGGAGCGTCCCCTCATCCTTCTCCCTTTATAGTACCGGAGGAAGATGAGCTCAGCAATCGCATCATTGAGAAAGCGATTCTTATAATCCTAGTAGGATGGTCAGCTTCCTACTCCTATTGCTCCCGAATTCGACATACCGCCATGGTAGATTCAAGGCACATAAACCTATCCTTGACTAGCAAATACTCCACCTTGTTTCGGATACTCTCAGGATTTTGCTCATCCAACTCATAGAGCTGGACAATGCTCGCCTTGGCTGCGCCAACGAGGTGAGAGCGCACCCGGCAGTGCTGTTGGCTAATCTATATCTCGTGTGAGGATATGCAGTATCCTTAAAGGAAGGGGTAATTACCTGGACGTGGTTTTCTTGGTCAGTTCCAAGCTCTCCAAGGCAAGCAATTCGGACAAGCTGTAGGTGGTCTGTGGATTGGGAATGAATACCTGACGAGTACAAGCTGCCTCCAGAGGAGCCTGACGCTCCATATCCTCCGAAGCCTTTGCCCAAGCAGCACGTATCCACCTGAGCAATGTGTCGGGGGATGGCAGGGGCTCACAAAATAGGGTCTTCTGGAAAATATTCTCCTGGCATGCATGGACCAAGGCGCGGATAGGGTCCCCCAGCAGATATATGCTTCTGCTACTCCTTCTATGGAGGTCTCCCCCGAGACGACTCTCTGTATCGTCCATGGGAGATACAGACCTTCCACTGCTACGACTCTCACCAGATAGACGATTAGGGGAGTTGGCAGGAGTTGCCGGAGGGCGCCCTGGCCTAGCTCGCCGAGCTGGTGTTTGCTCTAGAGATTCAGGAACACGCTATTTTGCAGTTAGAAAGTACTGAATATTTTAGGATTCTCAATACCTGACGATTCTCAGTATCCCTAGGGTTCCTACCAAGTGAGCTCGCCCTCGATAGCTGGCATTACGGGCCATTTCTGCTGCTGCTGCCTGTATCTTCGTCTGCGATTTTCTAGTCCGGTTCTGACTTGGAGGGGGAGCTTGCTCATCCTCATAGAAGTCCTCATCTGCCGAATCTCCTTCATCTACTTCCTCCTCTGCCTCCTCCTCTACCTCCTCCTCCAATTCCTCTCCTTCCTGCGATGCTGGTCCTCTTTCTCTTTCTTTGCCACGTCGGGTATAATTAAGAGGCTCAGCTTCCGGATCAGCGATACGCCTTCTCCTTCCTTCGGAGGGTCCAGGTGCGTGGCGAGAGGGAGGTGGCATTCGTTTAGCTGCTTCATGGCTTCTCTTGCTGATGCCTGCCATCCTTCAATGGATAATGGATGATTTGGAAGGATAATAGAAGGCGATATAGTATTGTATGAGAGAGAATAGCGTATGGAGGAGAATAGCGTATGGAGGAGAGAGAGAATCCTGAGGAGAACCTCTGGGGGTGACGATTATAAGGAGTGTGGTCTATCCTCTAAGACATATTTGAATTAACTCTAGTCCTAATATAATACTACTGACGCAGCGCTTCGACCCCCCCCCAAAATAAACAAAATACACGTATAGCAAATATCAAAGGATGTCCTGCATCCTCACGGTAATCCCCATAAAGCTCCCCTAATCCCAATCCTAATCCTTATACCCGATACCCCTAATCCCAATATCCCTAATCCCACCCTTCCGACCTGTTTAATATTATAAGCATTCGCTGATCTAGTGATAGCAGTCAGAAGGGAGTATACCAATCGTTCAAGAAGGACCTGCTTCATCAGTATCATCCACTTCCTCCGTATCCTTCGCTTTCCCTTTCCCCTTATCCTTCGCTTTCCCCTTATCCTTCGCCTTCCCCTTATCCTTCGCTTTCTCCTTATCCTCCGCTCCCTTCACTGCAGCCAAGGCTTCGGCAAGTGCCTCAGCTGTAAAATAATCAGGGTCCCCTGACGCAGGTGGCGTATCTGAGCCATCATACTCTTCCGCAGGCTCCCCCTTGGGGCCCGGGCCATCGTATGGGGCTCGATGAAGGACGACCAGCATCCTCGGAGCGGTTAGACTCTGTATCTGAGCTAGCCAGCCAGCAACATCTTCATCGTCGGCAAGAATAGTAGAGATTGGGTAAGTCGTAGAAAGCTCTCCAGGAACAGCATCCATAAGGGCTCCTAGCATCCTTCGAGGAGTACGGCCCACAGGTAATCGCCTCGTGGCTACACGAAGGCACTCGTTAAGGGTAGGAGCACTAATTACGGCAACCCAAGACTTGGTTAAACCCCAATTGGCCTCAGCCGGTGCTTCCCAGGGATAACGAGTCTCCTTGGTGGAAACCCTCCACCAGGCATCCGGGTCACAGAGTATCACTCGGACTGCGACTTCCTTGAAACCTGAATCACCCACACGATAGTAAGCATCCTTCAGTCAAACAAATAGAGACCATAAACAGAATCTTACCTTCCACATCTTTTTCCGTTGCCTTGATCATACCAGTAGCCTCTAGCTCCGCACGGATCTTGGTATCCGTCTGCTGCACCTGATGCAAGCAATCGCGGAGGAGACTCTGCATCGCTTGATCTACCTGCTCCTGATCCTCCGCATGCCTTGAGCGGTAGGTTACAATAGAATGGTGCTCTGTTGCCCATGCCGTTAATAACTCCCATGCATCTACGGTAGGATTAGCAATGCCTCGGATACCATGCATCCTCAAATAGGATACGACATCACTCCGAAGGACGGTATAATGATGAGGATTATCCTCTCTAAACCCAAGGAGTGGCTTATAGTCAGTGGCTTTCATGAGCTTTTTCTTTGGCGTTTCCTTCTTTGGCGCCTTTTCCTTTATTACCACTTTCTTCGGCGTTTCAGGCTTCTTTGGAGGTTTTGGGTCCTTCTTCGGAGTCTCCGTATCCTCCTTCGGGGTTTCCGGATCCTCCGATGGTTCCTTAGCTTTGCCTTTACCTTTATCTAAAGCAGCCATGGAGGGGGATGGAGTCTGTGTATCCTTCTTGGATGTTATAAGTACCTGGTCCAAAAAGAGGCGCCAACCTATATTGTCGGAGGGAGCGGTTGGGATATCAGTCCTCCGAGCACGAGGAGTAGGAGTTGAAGAAGTTGGAGTTGAAGGAGCTGCGGCGCGGCGGGCAAATTTTCTTTGTGTATAGTCGTCGCTGCTGGACGGGCGTTTTCGTTCGTTCGAGGGAGTCTCTGTATCTTTCGCAGGATTCTGAATAGCACTTGGTTCTGGTTCTTGATTTGATTTACTGGGAGTATTCACCGCCTATTTATATCAGTATCAACGTATCAAGATACTCCCCACCATGGAGTTTGCTTACCGCCCAACTTGAGCGCTGAATTTCCTCCGCGGAGTCTACTGCTGATTTGAGGATATTGGGCATCTTGAAACAGTAATATCAAGTTGGTTTAGGAAGGATATATAGTATCGCGAGCTTAGGCAAGCTAGGAGAGAAGGTTGCAGAGGATGGAGGAGAGCGAGGAGGAAGCTGAAGAGGAAGCTGAAGAGGAGGAGAAGCAGGATTTGTTTGCCCTGGCAGCGTTTATGAGGTCATATGTGAGGTATTGATAGGATCTGTGCGCAGGCCAACCCTAACCCACCTCGAAACCACTAAGCGACGCCTACACCTCCTATTTTGGGATTAGCCTGCTCCCATATTTCAACCTCATATCAACACCCCCTGAACTCCAACGAGCAGCAGCAAGAGCTTCCTACCTTTACGAGTAGTAGACTCCTACTCTAGCGACCAATATCACTCCACTTCAGCGAGTTACAGCATCCTACTCCTTTCCAGCATCCTACTCCCTCTCAGCGTTCTACTTCTCCTCGGCATTAGCATCCCCGAGGCTGATTTCCAGCGATCGCCGCAAATCCTCCACGGGGCAACATTCCGCTCCCGCGCAAGCTCTAGCCTGGATCCTCCCAATAGTGAGCAAATATCCTACTTCCTATCAGCGAGTGTCAGCATCCTAATTTCTCTTAGCGAGTATTGATATCATACTTTCTCCCGGCAAGGGCATTCTACTGCCAAGCGAGTTCCAGCATCCTTCAAGTTGATATGGAGGTTTCAAGATCCTGTTGCCCACTGTGCCGCCGCACCTACAGCTCAGCTATATCATTACATACCCACATGGCGGATATCCACCCTAAGCATACCTCCATCGTATTTGGTCAAGGAGGCTCCCAATCCGAAGAGGATAATCAGGATGGTGCAACAGTTGGTTCATGGCGCAAAAAGAATCCAGACAGTGACTGGGAAGATATCTGCTCTGACTCAGAAGGAGGCACATCGTCAAATGGGAGCACTGCAGGCGGAAGTGAGAAGGATGACGAGAATCCTTCCGATACGGAGGATAATGACGTAAATACTAGTATAGGGCCCATGCAGCTGTCTGGCCCAGGGGTAATTCAATTTGCCGATGCAGCAGGCTCTTTGGGGGATGTGGAGGATCATCAGGAGGTTGTCGAATTCCTCCTTTCAAACCCATACACTCCATTTGAGACGGCTTTTGACTTCAAGCTCGCTAGGTGGATGATGGAGAGCGGAATAGCAAAAACCCGTATCAACGAGTATTTCAACGAGGAGCTCTGTACTCCTGTGCCAGGATTTAGGTCTGCCCATACGATGTACAGACTCCTTGATAGGATAGATCCGGATTTAGGCCAGGCACACTGGCAGCGAGGGAGTTGTGAAGTCATGGAGGGGATGAGGAAAAGAGTGACGTGGTATTACTTCAGGCCAATACTGGCCTGTATCCAATACTTGCTCAAACAGCCGGCATATGCCAAGGATATGGTCTATCGTCCAATCCGAGAATACAACAACAGCGGAGAGAGGATGTATTCTGAGCTGCATACAGCAGACTGGTGGTGGGAAATACAGGTTAGCTATTCCCTCCTACGTATCCATTATTCTGCTAATTCTCGTGGCTAGGAAAGCTTATCTCGCGGAGCCACAGTGATTCCAGTCATCTGCGCATCGGATGGCACACATCTTACCAATTTCTCAGGTGACAAGAAGGCTTGGCCAATCTACTTGACGATAGGGAATATCCCTTCTGAGATTAGAAATAAGCCAACGAATATGGCCATGGTCCTTGTGGCACTCCTCCCGATCCCTCCAAAGTTTACCAAGGACAATTCAATCAATAGGCTCCGCCGGGAAGCCAATAGGGATATATTGTACGAGGTTCTAAGCATCCTTTTGAAGGATATGAGGGAGGCTGGGATGATCGGAATCCGATTAGCATGTGCGGATGCTCAGTACCGAATGTGCTATCCAATCCTTTGTGCTTGGATGGCTGACCACGCAGAGCATTGCCAACTCCACAACCTGCAGCAAAACGCCTGCCCAAAGTGCGAGGTCAGACCAGACCAACTTGGTGAGCTAGTCAGCAGCCCGAAGCGAAACGATAAGGAGTATCAGGAAGTGGCGCAATCCTTCGCCGATACTGAGATCCTCAGGAATTGGAGTATCTCGTCGAACGAGGGCTGAAAGCGCCATTCAACGTCTTTTGGGGGATGCCACACCTCCCTCGCGCTGGGGACCTTCACAAGCCAGACCTCCTGCATAATATATATCTCGGTTTATTGAAGCATTTGATGGAGTGGATAGAGAGCTTCCTTGAGAAGCACAAGAGGCAGCAGGCATTTGACGAAGTCTGGATGTCGATACCCCCCTTCCCAGGCCTGACTAGGCCAACAAAGGCCTATCGAGAGGTCACCCAGTGGCAGGGCAAGGAGATGCGCAATCTTGGCCGTATCCTTCTCGGAGCGTTTGCAGTTGCGTTGCTCAATCCTTCGAAGGATGAGCTATATCCTTTCAAGCGAGCTATCCTTTGTGTGCGGAGTTTTATCGATTTCCACCTTATGGCACAGTATCGGAGCCATACACCTGAAACCTTGCGATATATGGATCAATACCTCGCCGACTTCCACCAGCATAAGGATATCTTCCTAGAATTCAGAGCTTCGAAGAAAGCAGGCGCCAAGGCACGAGCAACAGTCAAACGCTTGAAGTTATCTCAGGATGCCCGGCATCCTTTTACAGGATCAAGAAAAAGGCGACTGGAGGATGCTGATAGGCTCGAAAGGAGAGAGCTACTCATTGAAACGCGGCAGGAAGAAAGCCACTTCAACTTTCCAAAGATGCACCTCTTAACGCACTTCCATGAGCACGTTAAGCAGTATGGAGGGATCCCCATGTTTTCTACTGAGGCGGGGGAGACAGCACATCGGCAACAGATCAAAGAAGGATATCGGGCATCCAATAAGAACGATTCGACGAAGCAAATCCTGCACTACTACGCACGTCGACAAGCATTGGGTATGCGTATATTGAACCTCCGGGCCCTTTCGAGGGATGCTGAGCCTCCTAATTACGAGGATGCTGAGCCTCTCAATCCCGAGCTGCAGGATATTCTTAGGCCTAGACGATCCGAGGTCCAGCATACAGGAGAAAGGGCATCCCTCCGGCGATTGTGTGGTCGACAAGCAAAGATCTCCCTTCTGCATGACATCATCTCCCAGATCAATATGCCAGATCTACCGGAACGAATACTATACTATAGTAGTCAGAATTTGAAGGATGAGCGTCGTCTTGAGGAGGATACAGAGGCTCTTCTCACATACCCAGCTGAGATGTTCTCTCACCTTCGAGTCCCTGTGCCGAAGTTCCAGCAACCTGAGGAGTTTGAGCTTCATCGTGTGAGATGCACAGGGGAGCGAGCGTTTAGGAGTCAGGCTCCACGGAACGATTGGGTGTGGGTCCAGGTAGGGGATGAGAGCCAGTTTGGCGCTCTTCGAGGACGCCTTCCAGCCAAAGTGCTTTGCCTCTTCAAGATTCGGGATCCTCATACCCAGTATACTCATCGGCTAGTCCTTGTGAGGATGCTACGAGCCTTTCCAGGTGGAGGCAGGATTACTGACATCCATGGGATGGTGAGAGTATCTACTAGGCTGGCGGACGATCGATTCGTTGTGGGGATAAAGAGTATCATGGGAATAGCACATCTCATTCCCGAGCACCCGGAGCTCCAAGAGAATAATACTAAATGGCTGGTCAACAACCGAATTGATCTTACAACGTTTAATGAGATCTATACTTTAGAGAATTGAGGATACTGAGTATCCTCGTAGGACCAAGAACGCAGGAATATGTGTGGATTAAGGAAACTGAGAATCCTCGAGGATTGCGAACTCTACGAACTTGTGCGGAGTGGGCGAAGGATGGGAGAGGCAAAGAATGAGAGTACTAGTAGGCGTGAGATGGGAGTAGGCGTAGGATGCTTGATATCCTACGTGGCAACACTATCAATCGACTCAAAGAATGTGGGGTAGGCGAAGGATAGGAAAAGGCGAAGGATAGGAGTAGGCGAAGGATAGGAGTAGGCGAAGGATGTGTGTAGGCAAAGAATGAGAGTCCTAGTAGGCGTGGTATGGGAGTAGGTAGAGGATGCTTGATATCCTACGTGGCAACACTATCAATTGAACGAATAAAAGAATAGAACCAATCAAATCTGAATATCACGTGCTGAGCTGCAATTACTAAGCAAAACACCTGAAATTTTGCGGGGAAGAGAAGCATTATCCTCCTAGAGATATGAAGGAGTTGCTAGGCGCTCCACGAGCGTACATCAGTGATGAAGAGCAGCCATTTCCTCCAGGAGATTAAAAGGAGTCAAAAGGATAAGGTATATCCTCCAGGAGGAAGTAGTAGCGTGACCACTCCTTATGGAGGTCAGGGAGCGCGTAGAGGTCAGGGAGGAAATTGCCTCCCCGGGAGACATGCCCAAACTCCTGGAGGCGATAATTATTTTTGCTGATGAACACAATGGAAAGCAGAAATCAACGAAGCCAAAAAACACCACTGGCACCAACGTTTATCCACCAACGATCCCAAACAAATCTGGCAGGCCATCAAGCAAACCAATGGCCGCCGTCCTCCCACTACCATCCAACCCCTACATAACGCACCTGACTTTGAAGCACAATGCAACGCCTTCAAATCCACTTTCTTCCCACCCATCACTGCCTCTCCCCAGCCACTACCCCAAGATTGGCTCCCTCCACCCGCATCAGATCAATCCTTCAACACACCACATATCACTCCAGAACTAATCTCCAAACTACTCGCCAAAACCTCCCCCGCATCCGCTCCAGGACCAGACGGAATCCTTTACCCTCACATACAACATGCACATCAAGCCGCTCCCCTACTCATTCCAAAAATATTCACAGCCGCTCTTAAATTTGGCGCCTTTCCCAACATATGGAAACAAGCCATCGTCACACCCATACCTAAAGCAGGCAAAGACGATTATTCCAAACCCAACGCCTACCGCCCCATTTCACTATTATCATGACTTGGCAAGATTCTTGAACGCATCATTACCAGACAACTAGAAATCGCCGCAATAAATTCAGGGGCAATTAACCACCAACACACAGGTGGGCGCACAGGAATCTCAGCAATAGATGCCCTACAACAAATCATCACACCATCCCAATCCTGGCTTAACATTCCTGCCACAACAGGACATCAAAAACAATTGCGACCCTCCATCCTCACCACAGACATCGAAGGAGCCTTCAACTGCGTCATTCATCAGCAAATGACCGCGATCTTTCTCCACTTTAAGTTTCCCACATACCTAATACAATGGTACCAGAGCTTCACCACCAATCGCACAATAGCCTTCCGATTTAACAGTATCACAAGCCCAACATCACCCTTTAACAGCGGACTCCCCCAAGGATCCGCCACTTCCTCCATCGCCTTTACTATATATAGCGCTGCCCTAGACATGGAACCATCCCCCTCCAACCTCACCCACTCCAATACATACATTGATGACAACGCCATGCTGCAAGCAAGCTTTTGACAAAAATTCGCCACCATGACTCTACAACGTCTTAATTCCAAAATCGAAAGAGACTCACACCTCAACATCCTCTTTTCTCCGCCAAAAACAGAACTCATGCATCTGAGACTTAGCTCCAGAATCAAAGATCCCACCCCCATTCCTATTACACTCTACAATCAAAGCATTCTACCCACTGAACAAAATCGCATGCTTGGTCTCATAATCGATCGAAGATTAACCTTCCACCAACACACTCACCACATCGTCGCCTCCCTACTCCAAACCAAAGGAGCTATTTATCCTCTCCTCAAATCCATACACCTCACCCCCGCCACAATACATCACATCTTACACATAGTCCACATCCCCAAAATGTTATGGGGCTCCCCCATATGGTGGACAGGCGCACCCACCATCATAGATAATATCCAACCAGCATACCACAGCCTCGCCCGCCTCATCACGGGCCTCCCCAGATACACCAAAATAACCCACCTACTACGAGAAGCCGCCCTACCGCTGCTTAATTTATTATTAGACTACCATTCACAAAAATATGGCATTCGCATTCTAAAAAACAACGCGTACAATCCAGCCTTCCTCCCCCTACTCAAGCTTCTTCCACAAACCACAGAATACAAAGGAACAGGACTTACAAGAATAGCCTCCCTGCTCCAACCCCTCATCAACAATCAACCCCTCGAAAGACCCGAATATTCCTTCCACCCGCCCTTCCTCACAATGAACTCCATACAAATTTCCAAATTCTCCAAACAACAAACAGCCGCGCAACACATCACCTGGACAGGCACACTTGAAAATTCCTGGCTCCTCTATACAGATGGCTCCCTCAATGACAAAGGACACACATCCTCCGCCGCATATATCGCCCACATACGATATGGCATCACCACTCAAACTTACACACATTCCTGCGCTCTCGGACACCACGCCAAAAACGAAGACGCCGAAATTCACGCCATACAAGAAGCCTTAGCTCTCCTGCTCCAACATATTATTTTCCCTAGTCCCATCTATATATGCGTTGATAATCAAAACACCCTAAAGTCACTCGCGGGAGGACCCACACATAATAAAGAATACCTATGGCACGCACTTAATGCATGCAATTCACTCCAAAATATAGGATGCTCCATCAATGGAATATGGACCCCCTCCCACACAAAAATTTTTGGCAACGAGAAAGCCGATCAACTGGCCACACTCGCCCACAACAAACCTCTCTGCCCATGGCACCGCCTCACCCTAGGACATCTTTCACTCCTACCCAAAAAACATCTACTCAAATCATCGGCCTCCGACACCTCAGAGCCCATCGCGCTCCATATCGCGCAACACCTCACATCACTATCACGAAAACGCTTTTCTAAACTTGCGCAGATACGCAATCAGGCACATTTCATCGATCCCACTGGGTTCACCGATCCCTTCACATGCATATGCGGAGAACAGGATGGTTCCTTTCATCGCATCATGTCCTGCACATTCAGAAATAAAGAACGACAGGACTTCTTTAAAGATTCAGAACCAAATTGGAATATTTTCTTTTCGTCTAAGTTAAATTTTTCCGAATTTTTTTCCTATATTAACCTGATAGGGTTATAAAATTATCATGCAAATAAGCAGGAAGATGATTGATTTGGGTTTTCTTTTCAGTTTATTTTTTCTCGGTTAAAATTTTATTATTATTTCCTTTTATTTTTGATTGTTTTAAAAAAGAGATTTGTACAACGGGGAGGATATATTTGTAGTTGGTGGCGGATGAGGCGATATACTTTAGTATCAGGGCCGTAGAATTAAAACACTAAACACTAAACACTAGAGGCAGTATATAACAAGCGATTGCCCACCTCGCTTCTACTTCTCCTCCATCATCTCCGACCGCAAACTCAACACCACAAACCATCTCTCCCAGAATCTCACAGAACCAAAAGTCTTTATCTCTTTGGCCTTGTTTATCATCACACCCCACTCCGCATCTGGGAATTCATCACTCCCATCGCTCCCCTATCAACCTGGCTCCCAATACTCCACCCAGAGTATCGCCATCACCACCCGCAACTCCTGTCCGACTTGTTTGGGCTGCTACTTCGCCAACGCCAGTTGTTTCGCCCGAATTTCTCTTTTGATTCCTACAGTCCCATCAGTCAGGGGCCCTAATCTACTCCCCATACTAGAGGCAGTATATAACAAGCGATTGCCCACCTCGCTTCTACTTCTCCTCCATCATCTCCGACCGCAAACTCAACACCACAAACCATCTCTCCCAGAATCTCACAGAACCAAAAGTCTTTATCTCTTTGGCCTCGTTTATCATCACACCCCACTCCGCATCTGGGAATTCATCACTCCCATCACTCCCCTATCAACCTGGCTCCCAATACTCCACCCAGAGTATCGCCATCATCAGCAAAAATAATTATTTCCTCCCTCAGCTCCAGGAGGCTTGGGATCGTCGGGAGACTCGGGAGACTCCAGGAGTTTATGTGCCTACCTGGAGGAGCGGTGGATACTCCTCATCCTCCTGGAGACTCCGGGAGCCCACGCCGCCCACTCCACGAGTCTCCCTGGAGACGCTGAGGCTCCTCCGGGCGGCTCCATAATGCGCAAGTAATTACTCAATCTCCTGGGGAGAGCAGTCGCATTGCTGCTTTCTTCATGGAGTGTACGATATCGAGCTTCCTCCCTGGGAGTGCGGAGGCACAACTACCTTCTCCATGAAGTATGCGATATCGAGCATCCTCCCATGGAGAGCAGCAGCGCGGCTTCGACCTCCCTGAAGTATGCGACATTCCGCATCCTCCCAAGGAGCGTAGAGGCATGACCATTTTCTCCAAGGAATGCACGGTATCGAGCTTCCTCTTAGGGAGTCGATGTCCTTTACTTTACTACTCCATACCGTGGCATTTATCCCTCCCCGAGATATCCTGAATCCTCCTGAACTCTCCATATTCATTAGGGCGTGCCATATTCTCGCCCAGGACCCTTGCTTCAGACCGAGTTTAAAGCTATTCACATGATATCACTCGGACTTGTGGAATAGAGCATATACGGATTAAAATTACTATTATAGCGAGAATCTACCAAAATACGATATAGATAATCCTCCGCAAATTGAGACCAACCAAACAAAAGATGAAGTGTATCCTCCTAAGCTCCTAACGCTAACCAAAAGACAGACTAAAAAACGGACCAAAGAAACGATGCAGTGTATCCTCCACGACCCAAAACCAACGACCAACGACCAACGAAAGAAAAGATGCAGTGTATCCTCCACAGCCCCCAAGACTAACTAAACGACAGACAAAAAAACAGACAAAGGGAAAGAGGCGGTGTATCCTCAGGACTAACGAAAAGACAGACGAATAACGAACGAAGAGAAAGATGCAGTGTATCCTCCATAGCTCCAAACATCCCCTCAAAGATACACAGCCTCCCTTTCCCGCTCGAAGCTTGCCACAGCCCCAGAAAGGTCGACCTGCATATCATTAGTAGTCGGAGGACCAGTATTGGCTGCAGGAGTTGGAGGAGGGGTATCAACTTCAGTTTCGATCTCATTCTCGATTTCTTGCTCTAAGAGAAGGGTAGGAATATTGACAGGCCCCGGTGCCTGCTCCTTATCCTCAGGATGAGGAGACTCCGAACCGTTTCGCCTGGCTTTGTTTCGAGTACCTTGATAGCCTACTCTTTCGAAGTCCCGTTTCCGCTTGCGACTCAGTAACTCACCCATATGATCGTCGTCATCGTCATCATCGCTCCAAGGAGTGGCCGACTCGTCCACAGGCCTCCTAGTCACCCTGGCAACCTTTCTCTCTACCTCGTACCGAATCGCATGCAGAACTTCCACTTCCCATTCAGGAGCTTTGAGTGCTATGGTATCCCACATGCTGCAGTGTCTGCGCCAGACCGCTATAAAGGATGTCAGTCATCCTAGGTCTCGGAAAGATATAGGAGTGGAAAGGGGGGGCAGCAGTACGATAACAGGTCTCCCTAGTGAAGTCTGCAGGCTCCACATACATGCCAGTCCTCCAGGCTTTCAAATTGTACTGGAGCACTGCTGTGACAAAGCAAACGAACTCCTTATTGATTAAGGAGCTAAACGCAGCATTGGAGCGTCCCTCATCCTCCTCCCCCTATAATACTTGAGGAAGATGAGCTTAGCAATCGTATCATTTAGAAAGCAATTCTTAAAATCCTAGTAGGATGGTCAGCTTCCTACTCCTATTGCTCCCGAATTCGACATACCGCCATGGTAGATTCAAGGCACATAAACCTGTCCTTGACTAGCAAATACTCCACTTTGTTTCTAATAATCTCAGGATAATGCTCATCCAGCTCATAGAGCTGGATAATGCTCACCTTGGCTGCACTGACGAGGTGAGAGCGCACGCGGCAGTGTTGCTGGCTAATCTATATCTCATGTGAGGATATGCAGTATCCTTCAGGAAAGGGGTAATTACCTGCCAAATGTTTTCTGTCGTCAGTTCCAAGCTCTCTAAGGCAAGCAAATCTGACCAGCTGTGGGTAGTAGTCCGTGGGTTGGGAGTGATTACCTGACGAGAACAAGCTGCCTCCAGAGGAGCCTGACGCTCCATATCCTCCGAAGCCTTCGCCCAAGCAGTACGTATCCACTTGAGCAACGTCTCAGCAGATGGCAGGGGCTCACAAAACAGGGTCTTCTGCAGGATATCCTCCTGAGATGCATGGACCAAGGCACGGAAAGGCTCTCCCAACAAATATACGCTTCTGCTACTCCTTCTATGGAGGTCACCTCCACTACGACTCTCTGCATCGCCCCTGGGAGATACAGACCTTCCACTGCTACGATTCGGAGAATTGGCGGGAGTTGCCGGAGGGCGGCCTGGCCTAGCTCGCTGAGCTGGCGCCTGCTCAAGGGGTTCGGGGACACGCTATATCAGTTAGAAAAGCTCTCGATAATTTAGGATTTGCATTATCCTCAGGAGTTCCTACCAAGCGAGCCTGCCCTCGATAGATAGCATTACGAGCCATTTCAGACGCAGCAGCCTGTATCTTCGTCTGTGGTCTTTTGGTCCGGTTCTGACTTGGGGGGGGAGCTTGCTCATCCTCATAGAAGTCTTCGTCCGCTGAATTTTCTTCATCTACTTCCTCCTCAGCCTCCTCCTCGGCTTCCTCCTCCTCTTCCTCCTCCTCCTCCTCCTCCTCCGCCTCCTCCTCCTGCGATGCCAGTCCTCTTTCTCTTTCTCTGCCACGTCGACTATAATTGAGGGGCTCAGCTTCCGGATCCACGATACGCCTTCTCCTTCTTGTTTTGGAGGGGCGAGGGGTGGTGGCATTCGTTTTGCTGCTTCGAGGTTTCTCTTGCAGATGGCTGTCATCCTTGGATGGAGAATATATGATTTGGAAGGGGTAGGTGATATCGTACAAGAGAGAAGATCGTATGGAGGAGAGAGAAGAGCGTATGGAGGAGAGAGAGAATCCTCAGGACCTCTGGGGGTGATGCTTATAAGGAGTGCGGTCTGATCTCTAAGACATATTTGAATTAACTCTAGCCCTAACATAATACTACTGACGCAGCGCTTCGACCTCCCAAAAATAAAAAAATAAAAATACACGGATAGTCAATATCAAAGGATGCTCTGCATCCTCGCGGTAATCTCCATCAAGTGCCCCTAATCCCAATACCAATCCTAATAACCAATGCCCCTAATCCCAATATCCCTACCTTTCGTTTTCCTGTTCCATATTATAAGCATTTGCTGATCTAGTAATAGCCATCAGAAGGGAGTATACCAATCGTTCAAGCAGGGCCTGCTTGCTCATCATCATCATCATCACCCACTTCCTCCGTATCCTTCGCTTTCCCTTACCCTTCGCTTTACCCTTACCCTTATCCTTCGCTTTCCCTTTATCCTTCGCTTTCCCCTTATCCTCCACTCCCTTCAACGCAAGCAAGGCTTCAGCAAGCGCTTCAGCCGTAAAATAATCAGGGTCCCCTGACGCAGGTGGCGTATCTGAACCATCATACTCCTCCGCAGGCTCCCCTTTAGGGCCCGGACCATCGTATGGGGCCCGATGAAGGATGACCAGCATCCTCGGAGCGGTTAGACCCTGTATCTGAGCCAGCCAGCCAGCAACATCCTCATCATCGGCAAGAATAGTAGAGATTGGGTAAGTCGCAGAAACCTCTTCAGGAACAGCATCCACAAGGGCTCCTAGCATCCTTCGAGGAGTACGGCCCGCAGGTAATTGCCTCGTGGCTACGCGAAGGCACTCGTTGAGGGTAGGAGCACTAATTCTGGCAACCCAAGACTTGACTAAACCCCAATTGACCCCAGCCGGTGCTTCCCAGGGATAACGAGTCTCCTTGGTGGAAACCCTCCACCAGGCATCCGGGTCACAGAGCGTCACTCGGACTGGGACTTCTTTGAATTCTAAATCACCCGCACGATAGTAAGCATCCTTCAGTCAAACAAATAGAGGGCCATAAACAAAATCTTACCTTCCACATCCTTTTCTCTCTCGATCATACCAGTATCCGTCTGCTGCACCTGATGCAGGCAATCCCGAAGGAGACTCTGCATCGCCTGATCTACCTGCTCTTTATCCTCTGTATGCCTCGGGCGGTAGGTCACAATAGAATGATGCCCTGTAGCCCATTCTGTTAATGATGCCCATGCCTCTGCGGTAGGATTAGCGATGCCTCGGATACCATGCATCCTCAAATAGGATACAACATCACTCCGAAGGACGGTATAATGATGAGGATTATCCTCTCTAAACCCAAGGAGTGGCTTATAGTCAGTGGCCTTCATGAGTTTTTTTTTTGGTGTTTCCTTCTTTGGCGCTTTTCCCTTTATTACCACTTTCTTCGGCGTTTCGGGCTTTTTTGGAGTTTCAAGCTCCTCCGGAGCTTTTGGGTCTTTCTTCGGAGTCTCCGTATCCTTTGGGGTTTCCGGATCCTCCGATGGTTCCTTAGCTTTGCCTTTACCTTTATCTAGAGCAGCCATGGGGAGAGAAGGAGACTGTGTATCCTTGAATGGTATAAGTACCTGGTCCAAAAAGAGGCCCCAAGCTTGAGTTGGGGGGGGAGTTGCGATATCAGTCCTCCGAGTGCGAGGAGTAGGAGATGAAGGAGATGAAGGAGATGAAGGAGCTGCGGAGAGGTGGGCAAACTTTCTGAGTTGATAGCCGTCGCTACTGGACGGGCGTTTTCGTTCTTTCGAGGGAGTCTCTGTATCTTTCGCAGGATTCTGAATAGCACTTGGTCCTGGTTCTGGATTCGATTTACTGGAGTTATTCACCGCCTATTTGTATTAGCATCAACGTATCAAGATGCCCTGCGCTATGGAGTTTGCTCACCGCCCACTGCTGAGTTTTCCCCGCGGAGTCTACTGCCGATTTGAGGATATTGGACATCTTGAAATAGTAATATCAAGTTGGTTTAGGAAGGATATATGGTATCGCGAGCTTAGGCAAGCTAGGAGAGAAGGTTGCAGAGGATGGAGGAGAGCGAGGAGGAAGCTGAAGAGGAAGCTGAAGAGGAGGAGAAGCAGGATTTGTTTGCCCTGGCAGCGTTTATGAGGTCATATGTGAGGTATTGATAGGATCTGTGCGCAGGCCAACCCTAACCCACCTTGAAACCACTAAGCGACGCCTACACCTCCTATTTTGGGATTAGCCTGCTCCCATATTTCAACTTCATATCAACACCCCCTGAACTCCAACGAGCAGCAGCAAGAGCTTCCTACCTTTGCAAGCAGCAGAATCCTACTCTAGCGACCAATATCACTCCACTTCAGCGAGTTACAGCATCCTACTCCCTTCCAGTATCCTACCCCCTCTCAGCATCCTACTTCTCCTTGGCATTAGCATCCCCGAGGCTGATTTCCAGTGATCGCAGCAAATCCTCCACGGGGCAACATTCTGTTTCGCGCAAGCTCCTGTCTGCATCCTCCCATTAGTGAGCAAATATCCTATTTTCTATCAGCGAGTGTCAGCATCCTAATTTCTCTTAGCGAGTATTGATATCATACTTCCTTCCAGGACCAGAATCAACCCGGAGGGTGCATTCTACTCCCAACTTGAAACGAGCTCCAGCATCCCACCCCTAGCATCTTGCTCCACAGCCGATACACAGTATCCTTCAAGTTGATATGGATTCGGAGGCTCCAAGATCCCGCTGCCCATTGTGCCGCCGCACTTACAGCTCAGCTCTGTCGTTGCATGCTCATATGATGGCTATCCACCCTAAGTATGCCTCCATCGCACTGGTATTTGGCCAAGGAGGCACTCAATCCGAAGAGGATGAGGAGGATGGCTCAGGAGTTGGTTCATGGCGCCGACAGAATCCAGACAGTGATTGGGAAGACATATGCTCTGGAGGTGGGTCATCAAATGGGAGCACTGTAGGTGGAAATGAGGAGGATAATGAGAATCCTTCACCATCTGATACGGAGGATGACGACGCGAATAATGGTACAGGACCCATCCAGCTATCTAGCCCAAGGATAATTCAATATACCAATGCAGCGTGCTCTTTGGGGGATGTGGAGGATCATCAGGAGGTTGTGGAGTTCCTCCTCTCAAACCCATACACTCCATTTGAGACGGCTTTTGACTTCAAGCTCGCTAGGTGGATAATAGAGAGTGGAATAGCAAAACCCGTATCAACGAGTATTTCAACAAGGGGCTCTGCACTCCTACGCCAGGATTTAGGTCTGCCCATACGATGTACAGACTCCTCGATAGGATAGATCCGGATTTAGGCCAAGCGCACTGGCAGCGAGGAGTTGTGAAGTCATGGAAGGGATGAGGAAGAGAGTGACGTGGTATTACTTCAGGCCAATACCGGCCTGTATCCAATATTTGCTCAAACAGCCAGCATATGCCGAGGATATGGTCTATCTTCCAGTTCGAGAATACAACAACAGCGGAGAGAGGATGTATTCTGAGCTCCATACAGCAGACTGGTGGTGGGAAGTACAGGTTAGCTATTTGCTCCCAAATATTTATTATTCTGCTAATTCTCGTGGCTAGGAAAGCTTACCTCACGGAGCCACGGTGATTCCAGTCATCTGCGGCTTGGATGGCACACATCTCACCAATTTCTCAGGTGATAAGAAGGCTTGGCCAATCTACTTGACGATAGGGAATATCCCTTCCGAAGTTCGAAATAAGCCAACGAATATGGCTATGATTCTTGTGGCACTCCTCCCGATCCCTCCAAAGTTTACCAAAGACAATTCAACCAATAGGCTCGAGAAGCGAATAGAGCTATACTATACGAGGTCCTCAGCATCCTTTTCAAGGATATGAAAGAGGCTGGGATGACTGGAATCCGATTAGCATGTGCGGATGCTCAGTACCGAATGTGCTTTATCCAATCCTTTGTGCTTGGATGGCTGACCACGCAGAGCATTGCCAACTCCACAACCTAGAGCAAAACGCTTGCCCAAAGTGCGAAGTCAAGCCAGACCAACTTGGTGAGCTCGTCAGCAGCCCAAAGCGAAACGACAAGGAGTATCAGAAAGTGGCTCAATCCTTTGCCGATACTGGGGATCCTCAGGAATTGGAATATCTTGCTGAACGAGGGCTGAAAAGCGCCATTCAACGTCTTTTGGGGGATGCCACATCTCCCTCGCACTGGAGACCTCCACAAGCCAGACCTCCTGCATAATATATATCTCGGTATATTGAAGCATTTGATGGAGTGGATAGAGAGCTTCCTCGAGAAGCACAAGAGGCAGCAGGCATTTGACGAAGTCTGGATGTCGATACCCCTCTTCCCAGGCCTGGCTAGGCCAACTAAAGCCTATCGAGAGGTTTCCCAGTGGCAGGGCAAGGAGATGTGCAATCTCGGCCGTATCCTTCTCGGGGCTTTTGCAGTTGCGCTGCTCAATCCTTCGAAGGATGAGCTATATCCTTTCAAGCGAGCTATCCTTTGCGTGCGGAGTTTTATCGATTTCCACCTTATGGCACAGTATCGGAGCCATACACCTGAAACCTTGCGATATATGGACCAGTATCTGGCCGACTTCCACAAGCATAAAGATATCTTCATAGAATTCAGAGCTTCCAAGAAGGCAAGCGCAAAGGCACGCGCAACAGTCAAACGCTTGAAGCTATCGCAGGATGCCAGGCCTCCTCCTACAGGATCCAAAAAAAGACAATTGAAGGATGCAGATAGGCTTGAGAGGAGGGAGCTACTCGTTGAAACGCAGCAGGAAGAAAGCCACTTCAACTTTCCAAAGATGCACCTCTTAACGCACTTCCATGAGCACGTTGAGCGGTATGGAGGGATCCCCATGTTTTCTACTGAGGTTGGGGAGACGGCACATCGGCAGCAGATCAAAGAAGGATATAGGGCATCCAACAAAAACGATTCGACGAAGCAAATCCTGCACTACTACGCACGTCGACAAGCATTGGGTATGCGTATATTGAACCTCCGGGCCCTTTTTAGGGATGCTGAGCCTCCCAATTATGGGGATGCCGAGCCTCCCAATTCGCAGCTGCACGATATCCTTAAACCCAGACGATCGAAGGTCCAACATACAGGAGAAAGGGCATCCCTCCGGCGATTGTGTGGTCGACAGGCGAAGGTTTCCCTTCTGTATGACATCATCTCCCAAATGAATATCCCGGATCTACCAGAACGAATACTATATTACAGCAGTCAGAATTTGAAGGATGAGCGTCGTCTTGAGGAGGATACAGAGGCTCTTCTTACATACCCAGCTGAGATGTTCTCTCACCTTCGAGTCCCTGTGCCAAAGTTCCAGCAACCTGAGGAGTTTGAGCTTCATCGTGTGACATGCAGAGGGGTGGGAGGGTTTAGGGGTCAGGCTCCACGAAACGATTGGGTGTGGGTCCAGGTAGGAGACGAGGGCCAGTTTGGCGCTCTTCGAGGACGCCTTCCAGCCAAAGTGCTTTGCCTTTTTAAGATTCGAGATCCTCATACACAGTATACACATCGACTAGTCCTTGTGAGGATGCTACGAGCCTCTCCGGGTGGAGGGAGGATTACGGGCATCCATGGGATGGTGAGAGTATCTACTAGGTTGACAGATGATCGATTCATTGTAGGGATAAAGAATATCATGGGAATCGCGCATCTCATTCCCGAGCAGCCGGAGCTCCAAGAGAATAATACTAAATGGCTAGTCAACAACCAAATTGACCTTACAACGTTTAATGAGATCTATACTTTAGAGAATTGAGGATACTGAGTATCCTCGCAGGACTAGGAACGTGGGAACATGGGTGGATTGGGAGACAGGGCATCCTCAAGGATTGGGGACCGTGGGAGCTTGTATATAGTCAGAGACTCGGAGAACATAGAGTAGATGAGAGATGGAAGTGGGCGAAGGATGGAAGTAGGCAAAGGATGGGAGTAGGCGTAGGATACTTAATATCCTACGTGGCAATACTGTATCAATCAAGCGAATAGAGCCAATCAAATCTAGATACCACGTGCTTGGCTGCAATTACTAAGCAAAACTCCTGAAACTTTGCGGGAAAGAGAAGCATTATCCTCCTAGAGATATGAAGAAGTTGTTAGGCGCTCCACGAGTTGACTGCAGCGACGAAGAGTAGTCATTTCCTCCAGGAGATGGCTGGAGTCGAAAGGATTAGATATATCCTCCATGAGGATGTAGTAGCGCGACCACTCCTCAAGGAGGTCAGGGAGCACATGGAGGTCAGGGAGAAAATTGCCTCCCGGGGAGACATGCCCAAACTCCAGGAGGCGATAATTATTTTTGCTGATGTGGAGTGGAGGTACGCACTTCAGTGGTATCCAGAGAGCACCATGTGTAACGGGGGTAGGCTTAGACAGATAGGCTAGGTGTACGGCCGTTGCGAAATGGATATAGATCAGGTTCAGAATCCGATTCTTTCGTGCAAACTACTCTAGAATCTTCAGGGCTCAATTCAATTTTTTTTTTTTTTTCAATTAATATTTTATCGCATTGAAGTACTAAAATACTTATGGCGCGCCTCATCACCCCCAAAGAAACAAACAAGTACAAACATAATCGGGAAACATAATAACCCGTGCGAACTTAAAGGAGGAAAATAAAGAAACCTCCACCTAAACTTAGACTTTCCAAATTGTTCATCGTACTTTAATAAAGGAAAATAAGAAAACCTTCGATCAACGTAATTAGGAAACTAGACCATTTCTACTTCCTTTCCTTTACCCTTCAAAAGGGTAAGCTTGGCTCGGGCTGGGCAGTTCGGATCGGTTGCTTTGTGTCCAGGGCTGCCTGGGCAGTTGGCACAGCGGATGGGTGGGTGAGTGCAAGAGTGACCTCCTTTACAGAGCTTGCATTCATGTTGGCGTGTTTGATGTGGGAGGGCGCATACAGCGCAGATTCCAGTGGGGTGCTTGCACATAGAGGTTGCGTGTCCGAAGACGTTGCACTTCTTGCATTGGGTGTCCGGGCTAAAAGAAACATAGGGTTGTACTTTACAGGTACGGTTGAAGATGATGAAATTTCTGATTCCAAGGGTTGACATATTGTAGGACCCGTTGAGGGAGATCACCATTGAGGAATGTTGTTTGTCTTTTCTGACTTCAGGGGAGCTGAGCCAGCGGGGTAGTTGGGCGAGGGTGAGTTTCGGATAAGAAATCTTAAGTTCTGAGGCCATAAGATTACCTGCTTCCGTTCCTTCTCCAATTGTGGTGGGTACGCCGTGGACAATAAACTTTGACCAGACTTGGTTGACGTGGATGGAAGAGACTGCAATGCCTGCTTCCTGTAGGGCTTCTCCTATTTCTGCTCCATATGCTTCCACTGCTGTGGCAGAAATATCCATAGGGGTCTCGAGGATAATGTTCTGACGGGGGGTGCGCCTGGCCAGGATGACCGAGGAGCTGGTATTCTGGAGAATTTTGTTGACGATTCCTTTAATATCGTCGTCGGTGGGTGGGGTAGGGATTTCTCCGTCGACTTGAACCACAAGTTCCCGGTTCACCCTGGTGTAATCTGGCTTGATGAGGGGTTCGATTTTCTTCTTCGGTGGGGGTGGGGGAGCAGCTGCTACTGCTGCCCAGTTGACGTTGTTGGTAGGATTGTCAACATAGTTAAGCGGGGGGGGAGCTGCCTTGCCTTGAGGGGCCTGGGCTGCTGGCCTGGGTGGGACTGGGGGAGGGCGGTTGCTGATTTTTGTGACTTGCGACCGTAGGTCGCGTATTTCAGTGTTTAAGCGAGCTACCTCGCCACTGAGCTGGGTGACCTGTTTGAGCAGGGGAAGGGTTGCGTGGTGTGAAGACCATGCCTGGAAGTTGGCCATAAGCCAAAGGTCATGTACGGGGAAAGTTTCCTTGCATCCAGTGTAATCAACAAGCATGTTGAAGCCTGAGAGGAAATCATCGTCGGTGGGAGGGCGGATGCCAGATCTTTCGTCCCTGGGTTCAGTAAGTGGCAGATCGGATTGTTGGGTTGTTGACTGGGTAGGGGTTTTGCTCGAGGAGGGGGCCTGAGTTTCTGGGATCTCAGTGCTCATCTCAGTATCGGCTGGGAGTTGTTGTTGTTGTTGGTGTTGAAGTAGGATGGCCTGTTGTTCACTGGGTCTCCTGTAGAATGCGGGGTTTGCTGGGTGGAGGTCAGACTGGATGGTAACAAACATTTTTCCATTGTTTGCAGCCAGGCAGCCGTTTGGGAGGGGGTTCTCAGCGGGAATGCTGAACAGGGCGGGTGAGGCTTCAAGGGCCTTTGCCATTTCATCGCGTGCTTGCTGGAGTTCTGCTAACTGTTGGGCCTCCTGAGGGGTGGCCTGACGAGAAGCTTGCTGGGAAAAGGGGAGAGTAGTCTGGGCGGGAGCCTGAGCTGGTAGGCCCTGGCGTCTGTCTTGCGAGGCCTGGCCTCGTTTCTTGTTGGGTGCCATAGCTGCGTAGTCGTTGAAAGTGAGTTGGTACGCCAGGCTGGGTGGCCGACCGTACTAAAAGTAGTGCGTTTAAAAGAGGGAAGGGAGGGCTTTGTAAAGGTACTCGCAAGGCGAAACGAAGTTGTTGTGGTGGCGATAGATCACCACTTTCGTTGCGTGCGGGGTAGCTTGAAGCCTTTCGCTAAAGACTTATCGTGAGATTTTGGTGTGTTGTTGAGGGTTGCGTGGTGGTTGGGTTTCCTAATGGGGCAGGTGTGGGTTCGGTTCGGGTGCTCAACTATCGCTGAAGAATGGAGCAGCAGGGTGGAGCATTCGCGATGTATTTAACACCAGCGTTCCGCAGTCCTCGCTCTGCCGTGCTCTAGTGGGGGACTGGGTTTGACCCGGAGTCCCATTGCCAAATGGACTGGTGTTCTACTCCGGAAGACCTTCTGTACTTCCAGGGGCTATGCTTCAAGAGCTGCCGCACCTCCATTAGCAATCTGACCACTCTAGACTCTATGAACCACCGGCATAGTCCTGCACACTGCAGTCCTACATGCACGGTGCAGTTCAGTCTAATCCGCATGTGTTTTACTAGTAGATAGCGCTGCCAGTGCGTTGCCTATCAGCTTCCGCTGATGCATACTGCACAGGTTGATTCAGAACTCTACCACTTCCTCGGAGTGGTAGATGCACCCGCCTATGTGCCGTCAGCTCGTCAACTGACGCACATGCGGTTCCTCTGTATCAACCAGATCAGTGGGACGCGGTAGCTCTCTGCATGTGGGAGCAACCCCACCGATGCAGGCTCCTACTGTCCCATCAGTCTGGCCCTATTCTACTACACATGCTAGAGGCAGTATATAACAAGCGACCGTCCACCTCGCTTCCACACTTCCCTCCATCATCTCCGACCGCAAACTCAACACCACAAATCACCTCTCCCAGAATCTCACGAAACCAAAAAGTCTCTATCTCTTTGGCATCGTTCATCACCACACCCCATCCCGCATCTGGGAACTCATCACTCCCATCGCTCCCCCATCAACCTGGCTCCCAATACTCCCCCCAGAGTATCGCCATCACCACCCGCAACTCCTGTCCGACTTGTTTGGGCCGCTACTTCGCCAACGCCAGTTGTTTCGCCCGAATTTCTCTTTTGGCTCCTACTGTCCCATCAGTCCGTAGCCCTATTCTACTCCACATACTAGAGGCAGTATATAACAAGCGACCGTCCACCTCGCTTCCACACTTCCCTCCATCATCTCCGACCGCAAACTCAACACCACAAATCACCTCTCCCAGAATCTCACGAAACCAAAAAGTCTCTATCTCTTTGGCATCGTTCATCACCACACCCCATCCCGCATCTGGGAACTCATCACTCCCATCGCTCCCCCATCAACCTGGCTCCCAATACTCCCCCCAGAGTATCGCCATCACCACCCGCAACTCCTGTCCGACTTGTTTGGGCACCCATCACACCCACACCTATTGCTGGGCGCAAACGCACATCCAGCCACCTCTCTCCCCATCTTACCCGAACCTCCAACATGTCTGCACCTGAAGGCAGCACTGCCCTCTCTGCCTTTGACCCCGCAGATCTCCCAATGGAAGACAAACCCGCCTCGAATCACAGCAGCTCTTCCAGTGAACATGACGACGATGAAAGCGTCGGAGGTCAAGAATATAACTCTAACCTCAACTTCACCCAAATCCCCGCCGAAGAAATGGCAAAAATGACCAATGCCACCACCACCAACTACCTCACTTGGTTCATCCAGAGCCAATTCAACTCGATGAAAGACGAATTTGAGAGACAAATGGACACCCTCCTTGCTCAAATCAAACTCAACAACACCCAAAACACCAACACCACCTCCAAACTCGCGGAAATTAAAGCGCAAAACATTTCCCTCCAAAACACCGTCCGCTCCTTAGACGCCAGACTTATACACCTACAAACCAACCAAAGCGCCAAAGCCAACACCCCGCCGCAAACAGCAAACCTCCCGCCACAAACACCAGCAAACCCTCCAACACCAACACTAACAAAGTACAAGAAACCTATGCCAGCAAAGCCACAACAGCACCTGGCGAAAACAACTTCACCACCGTCACCAACCGAAAAACCCCAAAAATTCAACCACTCTACAAGCCCGATTTCACCACCGATAAAAGAGAAATCATCATCGAACTCACCGAACCCCTTCCTGCCTCAGCCACCCCAGACTCCATACTCAATGCCATCAACAACCGCCTAGGAGCTGTCAACACATGCATCCTAGCCGTCCGAAAAACCAACAACGACAATCTCATCCTTACCACCAAACCCAACGAAGCCGCTGACAAATTCATCGAACAATACGAACATGAAATCACCTCAGCATGCAACCTCCTCAAAATCCCAATCACCAACATTAGAATCAACAGCAGGTGGTCTAAATTCATCATCGACGCTGTCCCCCTAAACTTCAACCTCGAGCCCGTCACACCTACCACTATCACCAATGCCATTCAAGCCGCCCTACCTGACGTACAATTGGCCCAAGCCCCAAGATGGCTATCCACAGAAGAGAAACGCGTTGGCAAAAAAGCCTCCTCCATCGTCATTGCCCTACCTGCCAAACACACCCTCAAAACCCTTGGCTTTACCTACCTCAACATTCTAAACGCCACCTGCAAAATCCGCGAATACCACCCCATCAACCCCACCACCCAATGCCGAAACTGTCAAAAACTTGGACACCACGACGCCACTTGCAAACAAGAAGTTGCCTGCGCCATCTGCGCACTTGCCCACCACACCAAAGACCACAAATGTGACCAAATCACATGTAAAGGAGGTGCCAGATGCACACACATGCCACTCAGATGCGCCTGCTGCAACACCAACCAACACACCGCCATTGATTGCCCCGAAAAAATGAAGACCAGAGCACTTTACCTTGCTCAACGCGCCCAGAAAATCAACAAACGTAATGATTAAACAGACAACACAAATCACAGGCATAGCCCAAGTGCAACAACTGAATTGCGCTAAAGGAAAGGCCTCCACTCTTTCAGTACTTCATCATGCAAACATCAACACCCAACTCGCCGTACTCGCACTACAAGACCCATGGTCAGAAACCCAGGGCCTACCACCAAACATCACAAATTTTTACCGCTTCTCACCAACAAATCAAAATCCCAAATGCGTCACCTACATAAACGCAAACATGAACCTAAACCCACGCATTTCAACCTCCTTCTTCAACAACGCCATATCAATCATCATAACCACAGCAATAGGTGACATTGAAATCTCCAACATCTACGCCAACTACACACCAACGACACACACCTACCTCAACATGCATCGCTTCCTTCCCATGCACATAATACTAGCAGACACAAACCTACACCACACATGGTGGTATGGAATCGAAACCGACACCCATCGCACCTCCATCAATAACACCAGAACAACAGCCAACCAACTCGTAGACTGGCTAGAAGACCACAACTACCAACTCATCAATCACCCAGGTATCTTCACACATTTCCCTAGAAATGGCAACAGAAATTCCATCATAGATCTCACCTTATTCAAAAACATACAACAATACCTCATAACGTGGCAATCCGATCAAGGACTAAGAGACAACTCTGACCACACCCTAATCACAACTACCATATTCCTACCACCAAAGCCCACAGCCACACCCAAACGCAACCTCAATAAAGCAAACTGGATCCAATTCCACAACATAATAAAACAATCAGCACTCAACAATTCTCAACCCACTAACGCCAGTGAAACCACCAAAGAATGCGAACAGCTCACCTCCCTAATACAACTCGCCACCATCACAGCCATACCCCTATCGAAACCCAGTCAACACTCCAAAGGCTGGTGGACCCACGAACTTTCCAAATTAAAAAGGAAAATAAACACTATCAATCACCTAATCAAACGACCCAACCCACCACAGCATGCCAAAAACCTCCTCAAAAACCTCCGAACACAATGGAAAACCGAAATAAATGAAGCCAAAAAACACCACTGGCACCAACGGCTATCCACCAACGACCCCAAACAAATATGGCAAGCCATCAAACAAACAAATGGCCGCAGACCCCCCACCACAATACAACCCTTACACAACGCACCAGATTTCGAAGCACAATGTAATGCCTTCAAATCTACCTTCTTCCCACCTATCCTCGCCTCTCCCCAGCCACTACCACAAAACTGGCTTCCCCCACCTACATCAGATCAATCCTTCAACACACCTCATGTTACTCCAGAGTTAATCTCTAAATTACTCGCCAAAACTTCCCCTGCATCCGCTCCAGGACACGACGGAATCCTTTATCCTCATATACAACACGTCCATCAAGCCGCTCCTTTACTCATTCCTAAAATCTTCACAGCTGCACTTCGCTTCGGCGCTTTTCCCGATATATGGAAACAAGCAATCGTCACACCCATACCTAAGACAGGCAAAGACGACTATTCCAAACCCAATGCCTACCGCCCTATTTCATTATTATCATGTCTCGGCAAACTTTTAGAACGCATTATCACCAGACAATTGGAAATCGCTGCAATAAATTCAGGCGCAATCAACCACCAACACACAGGAGGACGCACAGGAATCTCAGCAATAGACGCCCTACAACAAATCATCACACCATCCCAATCCTGGCTTGACACCCCCGCCACAACAGGACACCAAAAGCAACTACGACCTTCCATTTTAACCACAGACATTGAAGGAGCCTTCAACTGCGTCATACATCAACAAATGACTGCAATCTTCCTCCACTTTAAATTCCCCACATACCTAATACAATGGTACCAAAGCTTCACCACCAACCGAACAATAGCCTTCCGCTTTAACAGCACCACAAGTCCAACATCACCCTTTAACAGTGGACTCCCTCAAGGATCTGCAGTTTCATCCATTGCCTTCACCATATACAGTGCCGCGCTAGACACTGAACCATCACCTTCCAATCTTACTTATTCTAATACCTACATCGACGACAATGCCATGCTACAAGCAAGTTTTTCACAAAAATTTGCCACCATGACACTACAACAACGCCTTAACCTCAAAATTGAAAGAGGCTCACACCTCAACATTCTCTTTTCCCCACCAAAAACAGAACTCATGCACTTAAGACTCAGTTCCAGAGCCAAAGATCCCACCCCCACTTCCATCACACTGTACGACCAAAGCATATCACCCACTGAACAAAATCGCATGCTAGGACTCATCATTGATCGAAGATTAACCTTTCACCAACACACACATCACATCGTCGCCTCCCTACTTAAAACCAAAGGAGCCATCTACCCTCTTCTCAAATCCATACACCTTACCCCCGCCACAATACATCACATACTACACATAGTTCACATCCCTAAAATGCTATGGGGCTCCCCCATATGGTGGACAGGTGCACCCACCATTATAGATAATATTCAACCAGCATACCACAGCCTTGCTCGTATCATCACGGGCCTCCCCAGAAATACCAAAATAACCCACCTACTACGCGAAGCTGCCCTACCACCGCTCAACCTCCTATTAGATTATCATTCACAAAAATATGGCATACGCATCCTGAAAAACAACGCGCACAACCCAGCCTTCCTTCCATTACTCAAGTTTCTTCCGCAAACAACAGAATACAAAGGATCAGGACTCAAAAGAATAGCCTCCCTGCTCCAACCCCTCATCCAAAATCAACCTCTTGAAAGACTCGAATTTTCCTTTCATTCCCCATTCCTCACACCAAATTCTCTACAAATTTCCCAGCTTTCCAAACAACAAACAGCCACACAACATATCAATTGGACAGGCACACTGGAAAACTCCTGGCTCCTTTATACAGACGGCTCCCTCAACGATAACGGACATTCCTCCTCCGGCGTATACATTGCTCATATACGCTACGGCATCACCACACAAACATACACACATTCCTGCGCCCTCGGACATCATGCCGAAAACGAAGACGCCGAAATTCACGCCATACAAGAAGCTTTAGCTCTCTTACTCCAACATATCGTCTATCCTACTCCTGTATACATATGCGTCGACAATCAAAACGCCCTAAAGTCACTCGCAGGAGGACCCACACACAACAAGGAATACCTGTGGCAC
This sequence comes from Paragyromitra xinjiangensis, assembly GCA_038503065.1. Taxonomy (NCBI): domain Eukaryota; kingdom Fungi; phylum Ascomycota; class Pezizomycetes; order Pezizales; family Discinaceae; genus Paragyromitra; species Paragyromitra xinjiangensis. The sequence goes on from JBCAMK010000011.1 coordinate 1,506,442, forward strand.
GCACTCAACGCATGCAATTCACTCCAAAAAATAGGATGCTCCATCAGTGGTATATGGACTCCCTCTCATACACAAATCTTCGGCAACGAGAAAGCTGATCAACTGGCTACACTCGCCCACAATAAACCCCTCTGCTCATGGCATCGTCTGACCCTTGGACACCTTTCACTCCTGCCCAAGAAACACTTACTCAAATCATGGGCCTCTAACACCCCAGAGCCCGTTGCCCTTCACATTGCGCAACATCTCACATCATTATCACGCAAACGGTTTTCCAAACTCGCGAAAATACGCAATCAAGCGCACTTCATCGATTCCACCGGATTCACCGATCCCCTCACATGCACATGCGGTGAACAAGATGGCTCTTACCATCGCATCATGTCCTGCAAACTCAGAAATAAAGAACGACAAGATTTCTTTAAAAATTCAGAACCAGATTGGAATATTTTCTTTTCATCTAAGTTAAATTTTTCCGAGTTTTTTTCTTATATTAACCTGTTAGGGTTATAAATTTTCTTCGCGATTAAGTAGGGGATGATTGATTTGGTTTTCCTTTCGGTTATTTTTCCTCGTAGCTTTGTTATTATTTATTATTTTCTTTATTTTCTTTATGATGGTTTAAATTGTTTTGGAAACGGGGAGGATTTATTTGTAGCTGGCGGCGGATGAGGCGATATACTTTAGTATCAGGGCCGTAGAATTAAAACACTAAAACACTAAAACGCTAGAGGCAGTATATAACAAGCGACCGCCCACCTCGCTTCTACTTTTCCTCCATCATCTCCGACCGCAAACTCAACACCACAAACTACCTCTCCCAGAACCTCACGAAACCAAAAGTCTTTATCTCTTTGGCCTCGTGTATCACTACACCCCACCTCGCTTCTGGGAACTCATCACTCCCATCGCTCCCCCATCATCCTGGCTCCCAATACTCCTCCCAGAGTATCGCCATCACCACCTGCAACTCCCGTCCGACTTGTTTGGGCACCCATCACACCCACACCTCTCGCTGGGCGCAAACGCACCTCCAGCCACCTTTCTCCCCACCTCACCCGCACCTCCAACATGTCTGCACCTGAAGGCAGCACCGCCCTCTCCGCCTTTGATCCCACTGACCTCCCAATGGAAGATAAACCCACCTCTAACCACAGCAGCTCCTCCAGCGAACACGATGACGACGAAAGCGTCGGAGGCCAAGCATACAATTCCAACCTCAACTTTACTCAAATCCCTGCCGAAGACATGGCGAATATGACCAATGCCACCTCCACCAATTACCTTGCCTGGTTCATCCAAACCCAATTCAACACCATGAAAGATGAATTTGAAAGACAAATGGACAGCCTCCAAGCCCAGATCAAATTCAACAACATCCAAAACACAAACACCACTTCAAAACTCGCCGAAATTAAGGCACAAAACATCTCCCTTCAAAACACAGTCCGCTCCTTAGACGCCAGACTCCTCCACATTCAAACCAACCAAAACGTTCAAACCACCCCCTCCAACACAAACAGCAAACCTTCCACCACAAACACCACCAAACCACCCATCAACCCTGCCAAAACACAAGAATCCTACGCCAGCAAAATCACAGCTGCACCTGGCAAAGCAAACTTCACAACCATCACCAACAAAAAAACCCCGAAAATTCAGCCATTATACAAACCTGAGTTCACCACCGACAAAAGAGAAATCATCGTCGAACTCACAGAACCCCTACCCACCTCAGCCACTCCAGACTCCATACTGAACGCCATCAACAACCGACTAGGATCCGTCAACACATGCATCCTAGCAGTCCGAAAAACCAACAATGACAACCTCATTCTCACCACCAAACCAAATGAAGCCGCTGACAAATTCATCGAACAATTTGAACATGAAATCACCTCAGCATGCAATCTCCTCAAAATCCCAATCACCAACATCAGAGTCAACAGCAGATGGTCCAAATTCATCATCGACGCTGTCCCCCTTAACTTCAACCTCGAACCTGTCACACCCACCACTATCACCAATGCCCTCCAAGCCGCCATTCCTGACGTACAGCTAGCCCAAGCCCCAAGATGGCTCTCCACAGAAGAAAAGCGAGTCGGCAAAAAAGCCTCCTCCATCGTCATTGCCCTACCAGCCAGACACACCCTCAAATCCCTGGGCTTTACCTACCTCAACATCCTAAACGCCACATGCAAAATCCGCGAATATCACCCCATAAACCCAACCACCCAATGTCGCAACTGTCAAAAACTAGGACACCATGACGCCACATGCAAACAAGAAATCGCCTGCGCCATCTGCGCACTTGCTCACCACACCAAAGACCACAGATGCGATCAAATCACCTGCAAAGGAGGCGCCAGATGCACGCACATGCCCCTCAGATGCGCATGCTGCAACACCAATCAACACACCGCCATCGACTGCCCCGAAAAAATGAAAACCAGAGCACTCTACCTTGCTCAACGCGCACATAAACTCAACAACCGTAATGATTAAACACACAACACACATCACAGGCATAGCCCAAGTGCAACAACTGAATTGCGCTAAAGGAAAGGCCTCCACTCTTTCAGTACTCCATCACGCAAACATTAACCCTCAACTCGCCATACTCGCACTACAGGAACCATGGTCAGAAACCCAAGGCCTACCACCTAACATTCCAAACTTTCACCGTTTCTCACCAACCAATCAAAATCCCAAATGCGTCACTTACATAAACGCAAACATGAACCTAAACCCGCGCATTTCAACCTTTTATTTCAACAATGCCATCTCAATCATCATAACCACCGCGATAGGTGAGATCGAAATCTCCAACATCTACGCCAACCACACACCAACAACACACACCTACCTCAACATGCACAACTTCCTCCCCATGCACATGATATTAGCAGACACTAACCTACACCACACATGGTGGTACGGCTCTGAAACTGATTATCACACTTCCTCCATCAACAACACCAGACCAACGGCCAACCAGCTCGTCGACTGGCTCGAAGACCATAACTACCAACTCATCAACCACCCAGGAACCTTCACACATTTTCCTAGAAACGGCAATAAAAATTCCATCATCGATCTCACTCTCTTCAGAAACACACAACAATATCTCATAACGTGGCAATCTGATCAGAGCCTCAGGGACAATTCCGACCACACCTTAATCACAACAACAATATTCCTTCCACCAAAACCCACAGCCACACCCAAACGCAACCTCAGCAAAGCAAACTGGATTTTATTCCACACCATAATACAACAATCAGCACTTAATAACTCCCAACCCACCAACGCCAGCGAAACCACAAAAGAATGCGAACAGCTCACATCTCTCATACAATTCGCCACAATCACAGCCATACCATTATCAAAGCCCAGCCAACACTCCAAAGGTTGGTGGACCAACGAACTTTCCAAACTCAAAAGGAAAATAAACACCATAAATCACACACTCAGACTACCCAACCCACCACAAAACGCCAGAAAAACCCTTCAACTCCTCCGCACACAATGGAAATCCGAAATCATCGAAGCAAAAAAACATCACTGGCACCAACGCCTCTCCACCAACGACCCCAGGCAAATATGGCAAGCCATCAAACAAACCAATGGCCGAAGACCCCCCACCACCATACAAGCATTACATAACGCACCCAACTTTGAAACACAATGCAACGCTTTCAAATCTGCTTTCTTTCCCCCCATCACTGCCTCTCCTCAGCCACTACCACAAAACTGGCTCCCTCCACCCGCATCAGATCAATCTTTCAATACACCCCACATCACCCCAGAGTTAATCTCAAAATTACTCGCCAAAACCTCTCCTGCGTCTGCACTAGGACCAGATGGGATCCTTTATCCTCACATACAACACGTTCATCAAGCCGCCCCTTCACTCATACCCAAAATCTTCACAGCCGCCCTCCACTTTGGTGCCTTTCCTGACATATGGAAACAAGCAATCGTCACACCCATACCCAAATCAGGCAAAGATGACTACGCCAAACCCAATGCCTATCGGCCCATTTCACTGCTATCATGCCTTGGCAAGCTACTAGAACGCATCATCACCAGACAATTAGAACTTGCTGCAATAAATTCAGGCGCAATCAATCATCAGCACACAGGTGGACGCACAGGAATCTCAGCAATAGATGCCCTGCAACAAATCATCACACCCTCTCAATCCTGGCTCGACACCCCTGCCACAACAGGACACCAAAAACAACTTCGACCCTCCATCCTCACCACAGACATCGAAGGAGCATTCAACTGTGTCATCCATCAACAAATGATTGCTATTTTTCTTCACTTCAAATTCCCCACGTACCTCATACAATGGTACCGAATTTTCACTACCAACCGAACCATAGCCTTTAGATTTAACAACACCACAAGTCCAACAACACCCTTCAACAGTGGACTCCCACAAGGATCCGCCGTTTCCTCCATCGCCTTCACTATATACAGCGCCGCCCTAGACACCGAACCTTCACCCTCCAACCTCACTTATTCCAACACTTACATTGACGACAACGCCATGCTACAAGCAAGCTTTTCGCAAAAATTCGCCACCATGACATTACAACAACGCCTAAATTCTAAAATCCAAAGAGGATCATACCTCAACATCCTCTTCTCCCCGCCCAAAACAGAACTCATGCACCTGCGACTTAGCTCCAGAGCAAAAGATCCCACACCTACCCCCATCACACTCTACGATCAAAGCATCCTACCCTCTGAACAAAATCGCATGCTTGGCCTCATAATCGATCGAAGATTAACCTTTCACCAACACACTCATCACATTGTCGCCTCCCTTCTCAAAACCAAAGGAATCATCTATCCCCTTCTCAAATCCATACATCTCACCCCCGCCACAATACATCACATACTGCACATAGTTCACATTCCCAAAATGCTATGGGGCTCCCCCATATGGTGGACGGGCGCCCCCACCATCATAGACAACATTCAACCAGCATATCACAGCCTTGCTCGCCTCATCACTGGCCTCCCCAGAAACACCAAAATCCCCCAACTACTACGTGAAGCCTCCTTACCACCACTCAACTTACTCCTGGACTATCACACACAAAAATATGGCATCTGCATTCTAAAAAACAATGCACATAATCCAGCCTTCCTCCCATTACTAAAACTCCTTCCACAAAAAACAAATTATAAAGGCACAGGGCTCAAAAGAATAGCCTCCCTACTCCAACCCCTCATAAACAATCAACCCCTCGAAAGACTTGATTTTCCCTTCCAACCACACTTCCTCACACCAAATTCCCTACGAATCTCCCAACTTTCTAAACAACAAACAGCCACACAACACATCAGCTGGACAGGCACCCTTACAAACGCCTGGCTTCTATACACTGATGGCTCCCTCAGCGAAAACGGACACACATCCTCTGGAGTCTACATCGCCCACATACGCTATGGCATCACCACCCAAACCTACACACACTCTTGCGCTCTCGGACATCACGCCGAAAATGAAGATGCTGAAATCCACGCCATGCAAGAAGCTCTATCTTTACTACTTCAACACATCATTTATCCAACACCCATTTACCTATGTGTCGATAACCAAAACGCCCTCAAGTCACTTATAGGAGGACCCACACACAACAAAGAATACTTATGGCACACACTCAACGCATGCAATTCACTCCAGAACATAGGCTGCTCCATTAATGGAGTATGGACCCCTTCCCACACACAAATATTCGGCAATGAAAAAGCCGATCAATTAGCTACGATCGCCCACAACAAACCCCTCTGCCCATGGCATCGCCTCACTCTTGGACACCTTTTTCTCCTACCCAAAAAACACCTACTTAAAACATGGGCCCTCAACACCACAGAGCCCACCGCATTCCACATTGCACAACATCTCACACCGCTTTCACGCAAACGATTTTCCAAACTCGCGAAAATACGCAACCAAGTACACTTCATTGATCCCACCGGATTCACTGATCCCCTCACATGCGCATGCGGCGAACAGGATGGCTCCCATCACCGCATCATGTCTTGCAAACTTAGAAATAAAGAACGACAAGATTTCTTTAAAGATTCGGAACCAAATTGGGATATTTTCTTCTCGCCTAAGTTAAATTTTCTTGATTTCTTTTCTTATATTGATTCTATTGGATTATAAGTATGCGCGAATAGTAAGGAATGATTGATTTCCTTTTCATCGGTTATTTTTATTTTATTTTATTCTTTCTTTTGCTCTAGTTAGTTATTTTTAAACGGGGAGGGTTTATTTTTGTAGTTGGCGGCGGATGAGGCGATATACTTTAGTATTAGGGCCGTAGAATTAAAACACTAAAACACTAAAACGCTAGAGGCAGTAACGGCGTACCCGTTACACCATGGACCTGGAAAAGCGAACCCTGATTGGCACTGGGGATGGGTATGAAACTCCAAAGAGGACCATGGACTGTGCAGATAAGCTCCAGGAGCTCCAGTATGGTCCATGGCCTTGCAAATGAGGTCCATGGGGTGTGCTGGAGCACAGTCTTTCATTCCTGCAGGTACCAGAGTGCGCCACAACACGGGTGGTTGATCCAGTTGCGCTCAGGACCCTCCCACACCAACACTCAGACCTCCTGGAGGATGCGGGACCTGGAAGCGCAAGCCTGGATCAGAATCAGTTTTGCTGATGTAGTTGTACAGCACGGACTGTGGTGGATTGGCTTCATAAATTGGGATACAGTTGGAAAGATATCAAAAAGGGTATCTACAAAGATGGACATGATCGGGAAGATGTTATTACCTATCGACAGGCCATGTTCTTACCCACAGTGGTAGACATTGAATCAACATCAAAGAAATGGGTAATGGATGAAAATGGCGCTTTCACTTTCATTTATCCAGAGGATGTTGAACAAGTACTTGTCATAGTCACACACATCAGCAAAAGGTTTGGATTTCCGCCCAGTGCCATTTTATGTAATCCCCATTCACCCAGAGGAGATATTAGAAATCCCGATATTGCATTGGAATCAGCTCATCAAACTGCATATTCCCACGCGGGGCTTGGCAGGATCGGATGAGGTTTAACCTTTGGTCTTACATCCTGAATATCAAGTTTTCAGGCTTAAAATTGTGATATTTGTTGTTTGATAAAGAAGATGATGGTCGAATAGAATGTGATTGTGTATGACGTACAAGAGAGAAAAGAAAAGAAGCAAGAGACGACCATCAAAAGGTCATCTATATATATATACAGTTCGAGCATAGCTCGCTTAGTCATCCAGTAAGCTAGTTCCGATACATGGAAGTCCAGTCCATATTCCAACACACCCCCTCTTCCATGTATTCTCCTCCTCTATAAAAGGGTACATCCCTTTTATGTAACCCATGATGCCACCCCCTCTTTCTTAGCTTTGTCTTAGATCCAACCTGTGGGTGAGCTCTTGGTGCTTTGGAGATGGAAGAGCTTTGGTCAAGATATCTGTGAGATTATCAAGAGACGTTACGTAGTGGAAATTAACGTTTCCTTTGTGCTGTTCGTCATGCGAGTGGTGATACTTAACTGCTATATGCTTGGTCTTTTGTTTTACCACTCCAGACTCTAAGAGCTTTAAAGCTCCTTGGTTGTCGCATCCAATCGATACCGTAAGAGGTCCTTTAAGTAATCCTGGCATATAGACTGACATTATACCAAAATGTAGTCTTCTTACCCAGAGTGCTTCTCTAGTGGCATCCGAACAGGCCACATACTCTGCTTCAAGGGTCGATAGTGCCACAACAGACTGTGCTTTGGCCTGCCAGAGTACAGGGCTCCCATCTTCTCCAAAGAATATGCAACCTCCAACTGACTTTCTATTAGACGTGCTACCAGCCCAGTCCGAGTCAGTGAAACCTTTGAGGACAGGAGGTGCAGTTAGTTTAGCTTTAGTGTAGTGAAGTTTGAAGTCTGACGTTCTCCATCAGCAAAAAAAAAATGTCGCCCCGACACTTTCTTGTCTTCCGGAAGGCCATATTCCGCCCGCTGTGTTTGTGGCCTTCCCTACAACCCAGGCGAGCTGGTCCGAGTGCTTGCCTGTGCGGGCGCAGGCTGCGCAACGCTCCGGCCTCCTGGCGCTCGGCTGCAGGTCAGCTGTGACCACCCACGCCCGGATGTGGCACTTAGCGAAATCCAGCGGGATCTACCCATCGAATTTTGCTAAGTCCCTGGAAACTCGGGACTTAGCAAAATTCACCTCGCCTCCCTCCACGCACTTAGCGATTTTCAAAAATCTCCAGGTTGCTTAGTATTCGCTTAGTAGTCGCCATGCCGTCGCCAAAGCAACGCCTAATAAGACACCAATCTCCACCTCTCCCGTCCTTCCTACTATTGCTTCCCCCTATTCCCTCCCACCCATCCCCTATTCACTCCCACCCATCCCCTACCTCGCTGTACCGCTGACATCGTGACATTTTGGTTCGAAGTAATGATGTAAGACCGGTACTTCGCACCACTACTGAATTCTAAGCGAAGCTTTAGATAGCTCTCTAGACTCTGTAACTCGACCGGCTACTATCCGTAGCACAATACCCGAGCGCACGTCCTGACAACTTCTTATGAACCGCACAAAGGCAACGATAGTTTAAGCGAGATAAGGGTCGGGGCTGTTCCGTTGAAAGAACTTTCTCAATAGGAAGGACACGAGTGTTGAAGCGCGAAGCTATGCTAAACAACTCGATACGATGGAGAATTTATCACGGAACAAAGTATGTTGGTAACAAAATAATATTGATAAGGCTCGTTCTTCCTCGATGATGATCGACTCAGAATTGACGTCCAATGCAAGAGTATTTATATCCCGTCCTCTTTACTACTGTGTGTTCTTTGTAGCTTGGGTCGACGGACTAAACTATCTACTATTACAATTTGAACTAACTCGCTTATCCATTTATCCGACATCCTATCGTGCGGCTCGATATCTCCAACTTCCGACGCTTACCCCTCGTTCAGTAATCTTCGGATCGCCGTGGCGATGATACGGCTGCGACGGGGTTGCGTTCGCCCGATCGAGTAGGTGGTTACACGATATCGTTTTGTTGCGACAGCTGGTGTTTGGAGCCCCGTAGCGCGGGCAGGAGACCTCTGATGACTAATCCGAATAGCCCACGTGACTCGGCGCCCCAAGTTGCCCTATGAAGACCTCTCATACATACCCTCCGGGTCACGTTCCGCGGGAAGGGCGCCGTTGACGACCAAAGGGTTACTTTTAGTCTCCGGGACGCGGATATTTTGCGGGTGTCCCCCCTTCTCGATCTACTCGCTGCTGAAGGCAGGGTAACGGCCGGGTAACCGGGGAAGGCAGGGTAACTGCCTGGGAATAGGCTGGGAAGGCCAATATCGCAACAGGCAGCCACAGAGGGGTCCAACGAAGACGGGAAGGTGACCATGTGGAAGGTAGGGTAACTCCCTACGTAGGTAGGGTAACAGGGAGACCACTGCACGCCTATAGCCATAGGTATAACAGTATCCCCCTCCTAGGTTAGTCGTCCCGAATAACAATATGAGAAAATACAAATGAATCTGTGATACAGCGAGTCCCTTAGCGTCTTGGGTACATAAAATCCACTGCGTTTGCTTGGCCACAGTGGTAAAAGTTTCCCCGCATCTAAGGACGTTCAGTAGAAAAATACAACATCAAAAACGCAAAGAAAATAAATTTGCAAACAGCTTATGGCTTAGGCTGTTGGGGGTAGAGTCTATGAAAATCGGCAACGGCTTCTGCGGCATTCCCCAATTCGTCTCCCGGTTCCCAAGAGTTTTCATCATCCGAATATCCCACCCATTTGACAAGGTAGAACATCCTAAAGCCACGGCGGCGGCCACTTCCAGTAGGTCGTTTTTCGCTTCTGACTATATATTCCACCTCATACTCGAGTTGTCCTTCGATATCGTCTGGCGGCGGTCTGTCTTGATTTCGTCCGGCCCGTATGCTGTGTCGGTAAGGTTCTAATAGAGAGACATGGAAGGTGGGGAATATTTTCCACCGTCCTCCAAGATCAAGGGTGCATGCTCTGGTTCCGACACGGGTAATGGGAAAGGGGCCATAGGATTTTGGTGCTAGTTTCCGAGTTGGACGCTTGGTTTTGATGTTACGTGCGTCCAGCATTACTAGATCGCCGACCTTGAATGAAGGTTCTTCTTGTCGCTTTTTATCGAAGTATTTGTTCATGGTTGCTCGAGTTGCTTTGAGGGAGGAAGTTGCGAAATCATTAACTGTTTGAAGCCAGTGGGCGTAAAGTTTGGATGCAGGGTTCTTGACTTCCCTGTCTACTGTGAAGGTGGTTCGTGGATGGAATCCGTGGTTTGCAAAGAAAGGACTGATGCCGGTTGCAGAGGCTTCTGCATTGTTGTACGCGAACTCCGCCAAAGGTAAAAGGTCATACCAGTCGTCCTGATCGTAATTAACAAAATTTCTTAGGTAGGCTTCGAGTACTTGGTTGACTCGTTCGGTTTGTCCATCAGTCTGGGGGTGGAAGGCCGATGATTTGCTGGACTTGATCTCTAAAAGTTTGCATAGTGAGGTCCAGAATTCGCCAGTAAATTTTGCGTCTCGATCAGAAACTATCTCCTTCGGCAGTCCATGCAGCTTCCATACTTTATCCACAAACGCCTTCGCCACGTCACTTGCCGTTGCTCTTTCTTCTAATGGGATGAAATGCGCCATCTTGGTGAACCGGTCGACCACTACACAGATCTGGGTATATCCTCGGGACTCAGGTAACTGGACAATGAAATCGGTTGATATCGACACCCATGGGGCGTACGGGGTCTCCAGCGGCTGCAGGAGACCATACTTCTTGTGACGAACTGATTTGTTATGTTGACACGGGTCGCATGAACGGACATAATCCGTTATCCAGGCGGTCATTCGGGGCCAGTAAAAGTTTCTCTGGACTAGCTCAATTGTTTTGTCTATGCCGAAGTGCCCAGCGACTTTTGAGTCGTGTTCGTTCTCTAGGATCAATGTTTTTAATTCTTCATTGTCTGGTACCGTCAACCTGTTTTTCCAAAAGAGGAGTCCATCCTTCACTGTGTAATGTTGGAATTTCTTGTCTGTGCTGCCTTGCGTTACCGATTGAAGGACTTCCTTGTATCCTTCATCCAACTCTACTTGCGAACTAACTTGCTCCAGGAAATCCGTGTCGAATTTTAGAACCTGAAGCGCGGTGAGGGAGGCTGTAGAAATGAGTAGCTCCTCAGGAGGTGTATTAGGATTAGAATTATAGTGGTGGTGGTTGCCATTGGAGGCCAGCTCCGAATAGCTCGTTTGTTTACCGTTTTCATAATTTACACCTGGGTCATCATCGTCTCTATGAATTAAGGATACGACAATTGACTTACTCGGGCGGCCAGTCATATCGAGCTGGCCGGTGCGGAACATAGCTTCAACAGGCTGTGTTGTATCCCCCTCCTTAGGGCGATACTCCGGACGCCTAGACAGTGCATCGGGCTTTCCTCCTGACGTTCCTGGTCGATAAATTATTTTAAAGTCGAATGACGACAAATATTCCGCCCATCTGGCCTGTCGACGATTGAGAATTCGGGTTTCCTTCATAAAGTACTCGAGATTCTTGTGGTCAGTGTAGACAATGGCCTGAAGTTTACTTCCCTCGAGGTAATGTCGCCATTCCTTAAAGGCGGTCACTATTGCTAGTAACTCCTTGTCGTGTACTTCATAATTCAATTCAGCTTTATTGAATTTTCGGGAGTGGAAAGCCACAGGGTGTAGCTTTTTATCGATAATTTGGGAGAGGACGCAGCCCAAGGCATAATCTGAGGCGTCGGTTTCAACGACAGTCTGGCGTTCCGGCGCGAAATGGCAAAGGATGGGGGCGGTCGTGAAGGCTACTTTAAGGTATTCGAAGGCGATCGCTTGTTTATCTCCCCAGTGGAATTGTTTGGGGTCGCCTTTGGTGAGCGAGGTCAGGGGACTGGCGACTTGCGAGAAGTTTTCGATGAAACGTCGGTAGAAATTGGCAAAACCGATAAAAACTTGTACGTCGCGAACGCTCTTCGGGGTTTCCCACGATAGGATTGATTCAACCTTTGCCAACGACATGGCCACACCTTTGTCTGAGATAATGTAGCCCAAGAATTCAACTTCCTTGGTATGAAAGATACTCTTGTTTATGGCTACAGCTAGTCCCTCGTCTTGCAACCGCTGCAAGACTTTGGTTACCAGGACCTCATGTTCCTCCTGGGAGCTAGAGTAAATGAGGATATCATCGATGTAAACAACGACACCCTGGTCCAAGAATTCACGGAGAACCTGTTGCATCATATCTTGGAAGGAAGCTGGCGCGTTAGCCAACCCGAAAGGCATAACGGTGTACTCAAAGTGGCCATAACGAGTGCGGAATGCAGTTTTCCACTCGTCTCCTTCTTTAATCCTGATCAGGTGAAAACCGTCCTTGAGGTCCAGTTTGGTGAAGACTTTGGCCCTGTTCACCCTATCACGGCTCGGACATTAGCGGCAGGGGGTACCGGTTCTTCACTGTTACCTTATTCAAGCCACGGTAGTCTACGCATGTCGTAGGCCTCCGTTTGGTTTCGGCGCGAACAATATGGGAGATCCTGCAGGTGACTTGCTGGGTCTGATTTTCCCTTCGGCCACCATCTTGTCCAAGTACTTACGGAGAACCTCGAGTTCCTTCTCCGAAAGCTTATATATTGGACCCCACGGGGCGGTTGTCCCGGGTTCGAGGTCGATCGCATGATCAAATGGCCTGTGCTCAGGTAGGCTTCGCTGGAGAGGGGTACCAAAAAGATCCACAAATCGGTGGTAGGGAGCCGGGAGCTGCTTGAGTAACTCTAATTCTTCTTCGACCGCGGTTACCATTCCGATTATCTTTGCATTTTCATCCAGCCCAAGCCATTCGTCATACTCGATATGATCGAACTCATTAAGAGGAGCCGTCGTCACCGAGCACTGGTCACAGCAACCAGGAGATTCGAACTTCCAGTTTGCGTGGTCGTAAGGGTTGCTCAACCGATGATCCGTCAACCACCAACCCCCTGGCACTATTATGTCTAACCCAGCCTCGACAGGTCCAATCTCACACGCTATCGTGCTTGTATGATTATTGCCCATAATCATGGTAATACTATTAGTAAAGGCTTGTCCCGCGCCTGCCACAACTCCGCCTGCGAAGTTCTTCACTGCAACCGGGACGTCTCTTTTCACCTGTGGGACCGACCATTTTTCAACAAACAAAGGAGACATGAGAAATACATTACTTCCAGAATCCAGCAAAACATTGGCCACTACCTTCCGGCCATTCAACACTAGGAAAACCTGGCCACGCGGCCTGACGAACACTGTGGGTTCGACACACTTCTTTTTGTTGGAGGTTTCCGAGGAATCCGCCGTTTTGCGCTTTAAATTGTTTTTGGGTTTTTCGGTCTCCAGGACAGAGACAATTCTATCTTCGATTTTCAGGCTTTCGAATGTTTGGTTAACGTCTGCTACTTCCTGAACAGGTAGTCGACTTAAGGAAAATCCCCCGACATTTCTTCGTCGGAGTCCATGTTGGTGTACAAGTTAATAGGGGTTTTGGAGCTCTGTCCTTTTGGAACAGAGACTCCGCTCACGGTCCTCTCCGCCGAAGACACTGTTGCGGTCCTCGTCTTGGGCACTAACTTCATCCGCTTTTCTAAGGCTGTGGTGGCCTCCTCGTTGGGTTTGACCCACTTTCGTTTGCGAGTCAATTCAGCTGCCGAGACTGTTCTCGGTTCCTTCATGTCGCAAGTCTTCCAGTGGCACTCGGTGCGTCCGCAGCGGGTGCAGGCTTTTGCTTTTCGCCTTTTCTGGATTAGATCCTCGGGGACGCCGTAGTGGAGCTTCTTCCAATCCGGTGGGCTTCCCTGAGTGTTAGTGGGTTTTTCCTCCTTGGGGGGCTTGTCCTTAGATGGTCCAGCACTGCCAGTGGACTCCTTCTTAAAGCGGCTATTGAAACCCTTCTCCCTACGACTTTCCTTTTTCTTTTCCTCCGCTTTCCCTCGGCTGTCTGTGGCCGGGAGTCCACGGTTCTCTAGTTTGACATGGTAATCAAACTCTTCTCTTGCCCTTCCAACCTCCCGCAACTGCTCTATCCACTGCTCATCGTCATAGATTTTACCGAAGGGGAGCATCATCTCCCGGATCTTCACAGGGACCTTCGATTCCACCTTCATCCTCCACAAAATTCCTGTCATCCTGACCTTAAGGTTAAGACTACTCATCTTCAGTAGGTAGTCTTCGATGGTGGTGTAGGTGACCTTGTCCATAGCATGGACTGCGTCACGTTGTTCGTCCTGGGATCCGAAAATTTCGGTCATCTTTTCGACGAAGTTCACCCAGTACGAATATGCGGGGATACGGGCGTATCCTTCCGCTCCATCCATCTTGTTAGTATACATGATGACGTAGGGTCTAACCTTGGGTCCATCGCAACGCCCTGCTGCATAGTGGATTTTATACTCATCTGAGGTCCACATAAAGCTGTTTACCTTGAAGTAAACTTCGAGGCTTCGAATCCAGGTTTTCAGGTCCTGGTTGGTGGCAGCGGTGAACTTTTCTGGTTCGCTGATAGGGATTTTGTGATGTCTGGCGCCACTAGGAGCGGCTGCGTAATAGTGGTTGTGGACCGCTGGGCCTTGTGGGTCCACTGGGGGAGGTGGAGGTTGGTGATTGGGGGCAGGGGTTTGGCTTATACTACGCCGTCTCTGGTTTTCTTCCCAGGCTAGTTTTCCGGTGGCTAAGCGTCTTCTATCCTCACGCATTCTGGCTATCATGGCTGCTTGTTCGGCTGGACTTAGTCCTACCACAACATCTCCTCCGGCTTGCGAACTGTGAGAACTTGCTGGTGCAATGGGAACCCATGGGGATCTCGGTGGTCCTCGTCCTCCGTTCCCTTGGGTCCCTGATGGACCTGCGGTAGTTTGGGGTTCCCGATCCTTTCCTTTCTCACTCCTTGTGAGACGTCGGGTTGCTTCCGCCGGGTGGGAGTCGTCCCGTTGTGAGCGAGCACGTTGAGCTTCACTGATTCTGCTGTCAATGACGTCGACGAGGGTAGTAGTGAGGTATTCGTCCACTTTTCGCTGGGTATGAGCAATCTCTGCATCCAGCCCGTGCTTGACCTGCTCGGTGACTCTACGGTGTTCCTGTTCACGTTGTTCAAAATGGGTGGCAACGCTTGCGAGACGTTGGATGTTTCGGATTTCCATCTCATCGATTGCCTCTTGAGCCGCTACCTCAAGACCTTGGACACGTCCAAGCATCTCGGTTAACTCGCCATCGGCGTATTGGTAGCCCTGCTCGATGTTCCTCTGAACCTCGGCTAACTGAATGTAGAGCGCTTGATTCTCTTCGCTAAGAGCCTCCACTCCTACACTAAAGCCTACTGCTGCTTGGTCTTGTCTTTCGACTATGAACTCGAATGCTGCTTGGATTGCGTGCATGACCTCCACCTGACGTGGGGAGTCGTTTATGGTCAACCGTGGAATCTCCGTAGCTCCTTCGATTTGGATCGGCCGGCTGGCTGATCCTTGGTCGATGGTTGGGCGGGGGAGAGTGTTCCAAAGGCCTGTCAGACCTGGACGCGTACGGCTGTGGCTTCGGAAGCCGACATATGAAGTGTTATGGCGTGGCTGATTGCGACGCTGTGAGGATGTGATACTTGCTACTCGGCCAGTTGACCTAGTAGTAAGTTGATGACGGGGGTCTCCGTCTTGGAGAATGTCAAGGTGGTCTGACATCTCCGTATCGTGGTGACTACTCATGGTGTCGAGTGTATCCTCGGTATTGATATGCCTATCAATATACTGTAAGACCGGTACTTCGCACCACTACTGAATTCTAAGCGAAGCTTTAGATAGCTCTCTAGACTCTGTAACTCGACCGGCTACTATCCGTAGCACAATACCCGAGCGCACGTCCTGACAACTTCTTATGAACCGCACAAAGGCAACGATAGTTTAAGCGAGATAAGGGTCGGGGCTGTTCCGTTGAAAGAACTTTCTCAATAGGAAGGACACGAGTGTTGAAGCGCGAAGCTATGCTAAACAACTCGATACGATGGAGAATTTATCACGGAACAAAGTATGTTGGTAACAAAATAATATTGATAAGGCTCGTTCTTCCTCGATGATGATCGACTCAGAATTGACGTCCAATGCAAGAGTATTTATATCCCGTCCTCTTTACTACTGTGTGTTCTTTGTAGCTTGGGTCGACGGACTAAACTATCTACTATTACAATTTGAACTAACTCGCTTATCCATTTATCCGACATCCTATCGGCGAAGCCGATATCTCCAACTTCCGACGCTTACCCCTCGTTCAGTAATCTTCGGATCGCCGTGGCGATGATACGGTTGCGACGGTTGCGTTCGCCCGATCGAGTAGGTGGTTACACGATATCGTTTTGTTGCGACAGCTGGTGTTTGGAGCCCCGTAGCGCGGGCAGGAGACCTCTGATGACTAATCCGAATAGCCCACGTGACTCGGCGCCCCAAGTTGCCCTATGAAGACCTCTCATACATACCCTCCGGGTCACGTTCCGCGGGAAGGGCGCCGTTGACGACCAAAGGGTTACTTTTAGTCTCCGGGACGCGGATATTTTGCGGGTGTCCCCCCTTCTCGATCTACTCGCTGCTGAAGGCAGGGTAACGGCCGGGTAACCGGGGAAGGCAGGGTAACTGCCTGGGAATAGGCTGGGAAGGCCAATATCGCAACAGGCAGCCACAGAGGGGTCCAACGAAGACGGGAAGGTGACCATGTGGAAGGTAGGGTAACTCCCTACGTAGGTAGGGTAACAGGGAGACCACTGCACGCCTATAGCCATAGGTATAACAAATGAGCTCTGCTTGCAAAGAACCTCCCAGGTAACGTCTTGATTCCGTTTATTTGACTCCCGCTGATATGCCTCCTAGACTCGCTTCGATCCACTGCTTCAGCTTCCTCTGCTTCCGCCTAAGCGAGCTCTATATGCTGATCGATTCGCTGCAGCAGCCTCCGCTGCCTGTGCCTTCTGGTCGATCCGCTGCCTGAGCTTCCGCTGCCTCCTGGAGGTCGTCGATCCGCTGCCTGAGCTTCCTCCACCTCCGCCATATGGTCGATCCGCTGCCTGAGCTTCCGCTGCCTCCTGGGGGTCGTTGATCCGCTGCCTGAGCTTCCTCCGCCTCCGCCATATGGCCAATTCGCTGCCTGAGCTTCTGCCGCCTCAGCCAATTGATCGATTCGCTGCCTGCGCCATATGGTCGATTCGCTGCCTGAGCTTCCACCGCCTCCTGGAGTTCGTCGATTCGCTGCCTTAGCTTCCGCCGCCTCCTGGAGGTCGTCAATTCGCTGCCTGAGCTTCCTCCGCCTCCACCAATTGGTCAATTCGCTGCTGCAGCCTCCGCTGCCTCCGCCAATTGGTCAATTCGCTGCTGCAGCCTCCGCTGCCTCCGCCAATTGGTCAATTCGCTGCTGCAGCCTCCGCTGCCTCCGCCATATGGTCAATTCGCTGCCTGAGCTTCTGCCGCCTCCGCCAATTGATCGATTCGCTGCTGCAGCCTCTGCAGCCTCTGCCATATGGTCGATCCGCTGCCTGACCTTCCGCCGCCTCCTGGAGGTCGTCAATTCACTGCCTGAGCTTCCTGCGCCTCCGCCATATGGTCGATCCGCTGCCTGAGCTTCTGCCATATGGTCGATTCGCTGCCTGAGCTTCCGCTGCCTGCGCCACATGGTCAATTTGATGCTCAACCCCCCCCCTACCCATAGAGTACGAAAAACAGATACATGTACATATAGAACTATATATAGATCCATAGAAATAATAGAACGATTGTAAACAAGCATATGGTGCCAGGCCAGGTGAAAACTCCCAAACTAGACCATAGGGCGACCTGCTGAAAATGTGATTCTGTGGGCGCGCTGCTCTCCCCCCGCTGTCCTCCAGACGCTCATCAACCCTCCGTGGTCGCCCAGAGAATAGCCTCCTGAACCTAGGGCGCCCCCATGCCGACCTCTGGTAAGCTGTCGCCCAGACGTGAAGAGCAAATTTTACAGCCTGAGGGAGGGCTATATTCCGCCCAGACCGCCTGGGGCGCCTGATGCATTGGGCGGACCGGGCGACAATCCGTTTTTTTGCTGATGTCTTCAGATAGCGAAGTGTGCATTTAGCAGCTGTTAGATGCATTTTGAGAAGTCGAACGTTGTACCTGCTGAGCACGGTAACGCTGTAGGAGATGTCTGGTCTAGTTCCTAGAGCAGCGTACATCAAGGATCCTACGATAGATAGATAGAGCTTGCGATCAACCTCGATATCCTCACAGATTGCGTTATCGAGATGGACGTTCGGATCCATAGGGCTTAGGGCATCATGTGTGGTAGTGATATCAAATCTTTCTATGATGGTGTTGATATAAAGCTGTTGCCTGAGGGTGATATATGCTTCGTTTTGATCAATCTCGAGTCCTATAAATCTTCTGGCTAGTCCAAGATCCGTCATTTTGTACTTGGTACGTAGTAGGTGTTTGATTCGGTCCCCGGCTGATCGATCAGCGGAGGTATAGAAGATTAGTATATCGTCAACATAGAGCAATAATAATACTCCAAGCATGAGATATAGATTGGGATCTGTATCTGATTGACTGAAGCTGATCTGTAGTAGGAAAGCGTTGATTTCTTCGTACCATAGCCTTGGCACTTGCTTTAGTCCGTATAGGGCTTTTAGTAATCTTACAATCCATCAGCAAGAACAAAAAATGACCTATTTGAAATTAGGATCATGTTCTTACCTCTGTGACCTATTTGGCTCCTATTTGGACCTCTGTGGCCTCTGTGGCCTCTGCAGAGGAAAATATCAAAATTTCCTCGGAAACCTCCACAGAGGAATGTTGACCTCTGCAGAGGCCACAGAGGCCAAATAGGAGCCAAATAGGCCACAGAGGTCAAATAGGCCACAGAGGAATGTTGTTTGTTTTTGCTGATGTCATCCCACTCTTCATTCTCAGATCAATTGATTCCATGCCTGAGGGTAATGTCATATAGATGTTCTCGCGATCTATATCAGGGTTCAAGAAGGCGGTGACAACGTCCATATGGTCAATGGTCCATCGGTATTGAGCAGCAAGGGATAGGAGGAGTCGGAACGTTGTAAGCTTAGAGACTGGAACATATGTTTCGTCAAAATCGGTGCCTGGTACTTGCTGAAAACCATGTATGACTAATCGTGCTTTATATCTGGTGGATCCGTCGGGGTTACATTTAGTCTTGTATACCCATCTACTCCCTATCGGATTGGTCTCAAAAGGGATCTTTATAGGAGAGGATTGATTGGATATGACAGAGTCTAAGTTTGATAGAGGTTCTCCTTCGAAGGCCTGAAAAGTGTGGTTTGCTAATAGAGATTTCCATTCTTCCACAGTAGCTGCATGCCATTGTACCTGATTTGGTCCTGTCATGGCTTCAGCATATGAAGTTGGGTCTGCGCTTAGATATGTTGATTCTTGGAATGTGTCTGGTCTATTTCCATCATCGGGATCAGCAATAGTTGTTGCGGCTAAGGCTTCTGATAACATAGCAGATACCCAACGCTCCGAGGGAGCTTCCTCACCCCCTGTTTGGTTTGCTATGTTGATAGTCTGAGAGTTACCACACTTGCATGCTTGACTGAGGGATCGGCGTGAGCAATAAGGGACTAATAGATACAGTATTTGTTAGCTTTAATAGATATCGTACGGGAGGAAGTTTTAAGATAGGAATATCAATGCTGTGACTCGCGGGCCAGTCATAGGCTGAGGCTATCATCTGTATGACCTCTTCTTACAGGAGTACGTACTATCTTCGCCTTCTGGCGGGATCCCATCATCGGTGTCAACACCGGGATCATCATCATCATCAGTAGGGAAGCAAACTTCCTCATTAAGTCACTCAAGGAATGCTTCAGCATCACCCATTGTACATCAGCAAAACCGATTCTCGGCTCCCGGGCACTCCTGGACCCTCATGGACAGCGCGGACCGGATGGAGGCAAGTGCCAGTCCATGGAACAGGCATATCCTGTGGATCGTGGCACACGGACCCAGTACTTCACCGCACAGACCCCGGACCCCTGTGGACCACTTCATGGTCCTCCTGGACCGTCGTGGACCTTCACCCCTTCTTCTTGGACCACCGTGGTGCTCCTGTAGCATCTGTTGCTCTTCCTAGATCAAAAACCATTCTTTGGGGACCGCTCTGGACAAGTGACTCCTTCTCCCTGGGATACTGTACCCCAATCGATAACTTCCGGACCGTAGGGTCTGTCTCTTTGATCCCTGGGACCGCATCCCATCGTTCCTCAATCCCTTCGAGTTCCTGGTTTTCTGCTCGTTTTTCCTGGATCGATGATCTCCAGCTCCAAAGACTCCTGATAAAGCTTCGCATCTTCCCGGATCGATGATCTCCAGCTCCAAGGACTCCTCATAAAGCTATGCATCTTCCCGGATCGCCTTGTACTTTACGTGTATCTTCGCGGACCCCTCTCCTAGATTTCCGGACCATCCGCGAAACCACGCACAATGACGGACCCTTCTGGTTTTGACACCGAGGTTCAGGCTTGGTTTGACTTTTGGACCGTACGTTTCTATTAAAATACTCCGCCTATAATACAAAATGACCCTAATACGCGCATATTCCGACACCGTTGCCTCCGTCTATTATTATTCGCTTACAAGATATATCACTCAGGCCCCTCCACTACCCATTATTGCCTACCCTATCAGTACACTAATTCGTACATGGACCCCTATTCCCCGTCGCTATCTCTCAGGTCCTCGATATCGCTACCTAGTTCATCCTCGTACCCCGTGGTCTGCACAACGTTATCCTGCAGCCGGAAACGTTTCTTGATGCCTTCTTCGATCTTCCTGAGAACGGCATCTTGTCTTGTCTTCGACATCTAGGTTCATTAGTTATTGCTCTAGAGAGATTGCAGATTACTCACCTTCAACATAGTATTCTTATAGCACTCATAGTGATCTATGGTATGGTCAGCCAAAGAAAATGTGACGAATGAGCATTTTTACCTATCATCCGCTCACGTTCGAACCCGATAACAGGGCTCGCCTTGACTCCTGTCGGCTCATAGTCCGTCAATGCACACCGCAGCGCGGTACAGACCACTAATACTGTCGGCCAACGAATCGGCAGAAACTGATCAGCGGTGACATCCATTCGACCTAGGGTCCTTTCAGACCCAAAGAAGTGGTCCTCGATGAGGTGCCTGATAGCCGGATGCATGAACCAAGCTTTTTTCGCAGGTCCGTCGCCCTTGCTTTGTTAGTCGTTCACATGGACTGCTTTGGGCTTCGGTACTTACGGATTGTATCTCCTTAAACATAAATCTATCGCCCTCCAGCAACTCTCTGACAGTTGAACGACAGGCCTCGGGATTGTGTACTCGTCATCCATACAAAACAATAATCGAATCACGTGCGTTGCCAACCAGGTACGATCGGTACGCTGCAATCCTTTTCTTCAACTAAGGTTCGTCAGTACAAGTTATCGAGAATGATAGAGAGAACTCACCGCCTTACAAGATACAGGGTCCGGCTGCCTATCTGGTTGTATGGTCTCCGGACCTCCTGGCCTCATCACATGATCGTCGAGAATGGCTGTTTCGTAAAATGATAGGGCCGAGCTCCACGCTTTTACGATCAATGCCTCCTGGCCAGATGGGCCCGGCCAAGGCTGGAACGAAAGTACGTCTGCGTGGAGGAAACTCTTAGCATACTTGTAGACAAACCTATTTCGCTGAGGCATCGCGATCGAATCAAGGTTCTCATCCCCCTCCTCACTACTTTGACGCTGCGGCGGTGGGGTAGAATTAGTACTACTTTGCCCCGAGAATTGAGACGATCCGTCCCCCAGACCCTGCCTTCTGCCGTACCCTCCGCTTTCGTTTCTTGGAGTACGCCTGCCATCGGACTCTAGTTCAGGGGTAGAGGTACCAGCTCTGAGACTGGAGGGCAGTGAAGATGTCCTCGCCATTGGAACCTCCTGAGAGGCTGCAAGACGAGATGGTCCACGGTGCGTAACAGGACTCCAACCAGAGTCCGTTTGACTGACTATTAGCCGTTTCGAAAAATTAGCATGCCCAAATAACAGGGGGGCATATTTACATACGTGTTGGGCTCCGCGGTTCTTCGCTTTCTCGTTCGTTGTCCTGTTTTTCTTGTTCTTGTTCTTCTCGTTCTTGCCCCCGCTGTTGCTCCGGCTGCTGTTGCTGCTGTTGCTGCTGTTGCTGCTGTTGCTGCTGTTGCCCCTGCTCTTGCTGCTGTTGCCCCTGCTCTTGCTCTTGTTCCTCCAACTGTTCTTGATTAGGTCTTTGGGAATCTAGGTCATCCTCGACGCGTCGAGCGGAGATCCGTCTCCTAGTCCGCGGCTCTTCTTCGTCTAACACATATCAGCGAAGTTAACGAACTCATCCCTCTAGGTGCTTCCACTCACCTTGATCAAGGCCTCGTTTTCGTTGGACCGGCTGTTTGGCTACTCGAGCGGCTACGGCCCCATTTGCCCGGGTCTGGCGGCTCGTTTGGCTGTTACCTGTTAATTGAGTCTCGCTCATGGTGCTATCAGTTGCAATATCGTTATGGTGGTAAAGGATGTGGAGTGCTCTGCTCTGCTGTGCTGTGGTATGGTGGTTCAGGCTCCTGAAAAGGGGGCAGAAAACGTGTTTTTGTTGGCCTACGCTTACGTAAAGCAGACCTGATGTCTCAGTTCGACTGGAGCTTTTGAGTAATGGAATCCCTCAGCAAGCAGGCGAGTGCGGTATCTGTGGACCCTGCAATTGGTATTTCGACAGCCTCCCCACTGAGTTTCGGACAGAAAAACAGTTACCAGGTGCACTGGATGCGGGGTATGACAATCAACACAAATACAAGCACAAAGGTAGCAGTCAAAGTAGATGAGACCCAAGAAACACATCCTTTAACTAAGAAAGGCCGTCAAACAGCTTCAGGGAAAGAGTAATCCGTGGTGGAGCTTAGGAGCAATGGGCTGTTCTCCAGGGGGGGAGGTTAATCTATTTGGATATAATTGAAGTGACAACACACGCTGTGGTTGACTTCTAAACTCTTCTGACAACGCGGACTGCAGCGGTAAGCAGCATATTCGGAAAAAGGTGACTCACGATCAGGCGAGAATCACGATCGTGTTTGTTTAGAACCTTGGCCGTTGCAGGGTCTGTTGTAAGTTCCGTTAGCATACCAAGAATAAGAAAAAGGTTTGCAGCCGTATTCAAATCTTCCTGCGTTACGTGGATTCGTCGCTCTCGGAGAGCGTACATCCCTGCCTCGGTGTACACACCCTTCAGCTCAGCGCCGTAGCATCCGTTCATTTTCTCTGCGATCTTCTTGAGATCACGGGTTAGGGCACCGAGAATAGGACAAGGACGAAGGTTTGCAGCCGTATTCAAATCTTCCTGCGTCACGTGGATTCGTCGCTCTTGGAGAACGTACATTCCTGCCTCGGTGTACACACCCTTCAGCTCAGCGCCGTAGCATCCGTTCATTTTCTCTGCGATCTTCTTGAGATCACAGGTTAGGGCACCGAGAATAGGACAAGGACGAAGGTTTGTGGCCGTACCCAACTCTTCCTGTGTTACGTGGATTCGTCGCTCTCGGAGAGCGTACATCCCTGCCTCGGTGTACACACCCTTCAGCTCAGCGCCGTAGCATCCGTTCATTTTCTCTGCGATCTTCTTGAGATCATGGGTTAGGGCACCGAGAATTGGGCAAGGACGAAGGTTCGTAACCGTACCCAACTCTTCCTGTGTTACGTGGATTCGTCGCTCTCGGAGAGCGTACATTCCTGCCTCGGTGTACACACCCTTCAGCTCCGTACTGTGGTATCCATTCGTTTTCTCTGTAATCTTGAGATCGACCATGCTGGAACGGCCTCTCGTGGAACGGAGAGCATTACCCGTATTGTGGGTTCGCATTTTTGGATTCACGAATGATGGGTGCCTAGAAGGATCGAGTGACCGTCTATGATTGGTTAGATCAGCAATTTTGCTACATTCGGCTGCGACCATACTACATTCGGCCTAGACCGCGCCTTGTCGTTTCATCCCACCAATGCGACTAATTCAATTTGAGCTATTAAAAATATGAATATAATTTATTAAACTAAAAGAAATGACTCGATTGACTTAATCAGATGTAATGCCGGACCCTACATCGCATGCGGTCCGCCTGGATTTCTCGATCAGTGCGTTCCGGGTCTGGATGAGTTTGACATAGGATACTTTAGATCCAATGAGGCTATGAATGACGCGGGCTTCGAATCTGGCGTGTAATTTCTGCAACTCTTGCGCGCGGTCGTCTACCCCTCCAACACAGTGGAGAATCCATGCTTGCCTGTCTTGAAATTGGCAGAGGCGGCGGACGCGTGCAATTGCGTGGCATTCCTCATTGTGACTCCAGAACTTTTGGAGAATAATAACGTGGTTCGCGGCTTCCAGGTTCGCACCGATCCCGCCAAGAGCTGGTGTAAGTACTAGTATACTTGGTTTTGCTACGTCTGCAAATTCGCCAACCAAAGTTCCCCGCTCTGCTGCGCTGAGATTTTTGCTGAGATGAAAAGCTTCCACGTTCGGATGAAAGTTGCTAAACCACCACATGAGAAGGTGTGCTTGCCCAGGCAGTGCGGCGAAAATGACAGCTTTATTTGGGGGTCCGTTTTCGACAGGCGTTTCCAGCATCAGCAGAAATGTGGCGGCTAACCAGCGGAAGATAGGTCCGCCTTTGAAGGTCGGACCGTTCCAAACGGTCCGGTATTGGGTCCGGTCGGCGGCACCCTCGTCATAGGTGTCACCACCTTGTGCAAGGTTGCTCGAGAAACATGCCAAACGCCAGCTGTGGATGACTGACAAAAATTTATCCCCCTGAACCCTCTTCATTTTGCGTACCCAGTCCTCCAACCACTTAGCTTCACCTGGTGTGTATGTCAGACGTGGTCTGTGAATGGTGTGAAGAGGCATCTGTATTAACAGTTTGCCATCCGCATCCTTAGTTTCCGTACAGCGCCGCATCACCCAAGGCCAAACACACTTCTTTAGCTCTGCGTATATATCTTCCTTAGGGGCTCCAAGCTTGCCGTTGGTGATAATCTCTTGCAATCGCTTGGGTCCGTGGTCCGAAAGCCTGGCTGAGCTGCACTGGCAGAAAAGCCAAGAGGTTTGGACGGCCCAGTCGCCAATGGAGTGGTGCATTGGCGTACCTGTTAGTTGAATCCTATACGGTGCATCGAGGTTAACTAGTGACTTATAAGTTTCAGTACCGATATTTTTGGCCCAGTGCGATTCGTCGAAGATGGCCATTCCAAACTGGCATCCTTTGAGAGAGTTCATGTATTTGCTCATCCAAGTGAGATATGACACTAGGTAAATGACGTTTCCGCGGTCACTGGCCTCTTCGCTGATGTTTATATCATCAGCGGTCAGTGAGGACTTGTTGTTGATTCTTTGTAATTTGAGGTTGGTGCTAGTGGTCATTTGCTGGATAGCTTCCCCCCAATCGCTCATAAGGCTCGAGGGAACGACGACTAGAGTTGGCCTGCTGATGATTGGCTCGTCTTTTTCTAGTAGGGGACACCACGTCTCCAATTTACTCAAATTCGTTCCGTAATATGGGATATGCCCATCCTTTTGAGAGAGGTGCAAGAGGTGTTTTATAGGCAGTACCGCCCCCAGTGCAGTGAAGGTTTTTCCCAGACCCACTTCGTCTGCAATTAATGCACCCGTAAGTCCGAGCCTATCCTCTTGCATGAAGCGCTTAAGCACCCAACTAATACCCGAAACTTGGTGCGGCAGGAAACCTACAGTCGGGATACCCGGAACACTGAAGACCTTGTCACTGATATCCTCCTCTGTGGGTGTTAAGGGTTTGGATCCTACCCTTTCAAGTGCTTCCTCAAAATTCTCGTGTTCAAAGTCTTTATTCATATGGCTTTGGCATAGCTCATAAAGGTCCGCTTCTTCTTGGTATTTCAGGCTTGGGATATCTGATCCAGTTGCGCCAGGGAACGATCTGAGTTCAGCGGAGTAGCGCGGATCTGAAAGATCATCCTTCCGGAGCATCAGCCTATAAGCCCTTTCCTCGACACTATCTCTCGTGATATTTCCTATTACTGTTAAGTAAATGATGTATATTGGGGTATTGTACATGTGCTAACTAACCAGGTCCGTCACCACCTGCTCCGCCATCACTCCCTCCACTACTACCCGCTCCATCACTTCCTTCATCCTCTTCACGGGCCCTCGCAAGTTGAAGCTTTAATAAGCTCATTTTGGCTTTCACCCTCATCCGCTTGGGTGTGGTGGGGTCCCCGAGTACCTTCTCCAGTTCTGCCATCCTTGCGTCCTCATCCTTCCGCTTCTGGATGGCGGCGAGCCTGGCTTCCTCTTCCTTTTCCTTTTCAATGCGTAGCCTCTCCGCCTCCACTGCTTCCTCTCGACGGGCTGCTTCCAGACGGGCTACTGTTTCAGGATCCACGGATTCTTCGATCGCCCATTTGGCTGGTTCTGTGGATACGTAGGGTCGCCCGGTGAGCAAGACAAACCTAGCTTTTTTTGTACCCTCCATATTTTCTTGATAGTTACTCTGAACCTCAATGATTGCCGTGTTCCATGAGGTCTGGCTGTAAATGGGTGCTTCGGTGTTCGAGCCAAAATCGATATTCATGAGCCGAGAATAAACTCTGGAGAGGACTGGAATCTCAACTGTTATAGTCAACTGTCCGGCGAGGTTCGTTTGCTCACGCACCCATTTGACTAATTCTGTGAAACTGCGAATAGCTTGATACTCCACGCGCCAGCGCTCATCCGTGGTTCCGTTCTGAAGTACACACACTAACATTGGGTAATCGAGTGTAGGATACTCTATCCTACGGACCTTAGAGTCCCTACTGTCTTCTGAAGTGTCTGCGGGGCGCTTGCCATTGGTATTGGTACCATCTTCGCCGGTAACGTTTTCAGCAAGGGTCCTCTCGGCGGCAGCTTTTTCGGCGGCAGCCTTTTCGGCGACAATTTTTGCTGCGAGTATTTCGGCAGCCCTTTCTACGGCAGTTTCAGGTGGTTCGGCTGACGCCGAATCCCTTGCAAGGGCTCGAGTCTTTTTAGTCTGGGCAATGAGGAAAGCGTGACCATGACCGGCCCGCAAGGTCGCATACTCGGCACGAGCTTCCTGATCGTCGTCGGATCTACTGTCATGTGCTGGCTTCCAATTGAGAACGTTCCCTTGCGTCGGGTATGTATTATACATCTCCTGAATGCTATCATACCAAATCTTCTGCTTCCCGGCTCTCGTGAATGTGGTGTAGGCGAGGCCTGGCCTACTTAGAATGAAATCTTTCTTAAATGAAGAAACCCATTTTTTATATTCAGGGTCTTTTTCGTCTTGAAAGCCCATCTTTTTGATATATTCAATCGCCGGGAAGGTTTTAGGAGGCATAGGTGTGATGTGGTGTGATGTAGGCGGGTACGGCTGTGGTCTGAGTATGGGTACAACTTGGGTACGGATATGGTGTGTACGGTCCGGTTTCGAGGAGTGTAATGGGTATGGATATGACTTGTGTACGGGTATTGTGGGTACGGTCCGGTTTCGAGGAGTGTAATGGGTATGGATATGGGTGGTAGGTATGGTAAGGTTTTTGGGGAGTGGATGATTATCAGTAATGATTATGAGTACGGGTAGAGTAATTGATAGTAGTAATGTGCAAGTGCGAAAGTTGTATCTGATCTGATTTTGTGATCTAAGAGTGACAAGTGCTTTATATACTACAGCGGGCAAATTCAAGATGACAGCGGAATAGAAGTTTCATTTCGCAAACAAGTTGATTGAGGTTTTGGGCGGTTTATTTTTAACTTGAGACTGGACTTCTTTGACGTTAGTGGGTTGGGTTGGTGTGTCACGTGATAAAGGAGCCCCTGCCAGGGCCCAAGGCATGTGCTTGGCCATCTCTAATTCAACGTCTATCTACCAGATCTACCGTTACCAGATTTTACACAAAGAAAAGCTCTATTAATAAAGACCAACTCCGAACTCCCCGCTTCCCCTAGGATACAATTATATTCACGGTAGCGGTGCAAACAGCCCACACCGAAATTCCACTAGGTATGTTAGCGCTCGACGATAAAACACCGCACCTAATGCCTAAGCAGCCTCACCTGGTTCCCAGACCCCCAAGCTTCAGTCGATAGTAATGGCGTCCGCCTTTCCGTCATTCGCTGCAGCATCCTTCTCATTTACCCCCTTGATTTCCTTGACCCTGGCGGCTCGAGTATCCACCAGCTCCGCATACGTGTAGTCTGTTCCCATGAGCCCATGCATGATACGCGCCTCAAACCTCCCACGAATTTCTTGCAGCTCTTGCGCCCGGTCGTCAACCCCATTCGCACAATGCAAGGTCCACGAAGTTGGTTTGCGGGTCTGGCCGAGGCGATGGATACGCGCTACCGCCTGGCGCTGCTCATTCAGATTCCAGAATTTTTGAATGATTACTACGTGGTTTGCAGCCACAAGGTTCAGTCCGGTCCCGCCGAGAGCAGGAGTGAGAAGGAGTATGCTCGGGGTCTTTGCAAGGGCGAAGCGTTCTAGCAAATCGGTACGTTCGCCCGACTTGAGCGCTGAGTGGTAGTGGAAAGGTATCACTCCTGGATGGAAGGTGGCTATCCACCACGTGAGCATGTGCGTTTGCCCAGGTAGTGGGGCAAAAGCGACCGCTTTGTTTGGCTGTCCACCTTTCACAGACCTGCGTAATATTGGTAGGAATTCGGACTCCAGCCAACGAAAGACAGGCCCTCCGGTAAACGTCTCTGGGTCCCATTCGGTACGAAAGATAGTCGAAGGACCTTCAACCGTATCGCCGACGGTAACAAGGTCCGCTGATAAACACGCCAAATGCCAATCGTGAACCGTCGCGTGAAACATATCTCGCTGCTTTTCTTTCGTTAACCGGACCCACTCCTGGAGCCATTTCTTCTCACTCGCTGTGTACTCTAGGCGATGTAACGGGGGTGGTCCTCTAGACAACTACTAAGGCTAGGTAGGAAAACGGCCGTTGCTTATACTAAAGTCAGGCTGAGAATTTAAAGTATTTTCGTGCAGTATACTCAATAATCTTAAGGGCGGAACTCGGTAATTCTCGTCACTAGGTCTCCGGTTGAAGATGGAGAAGAGCAACTGGTGGCGGGGCTCGCCAGTACTTGTAGTACTGCATGCTCGCCGCCTCTACTCAGTTCTACTCAGCTGGGGGGATCCGGTTAACCCTGAATCCTGTCAGTGATCATGGGCGGTTCCCTTCGGAAGTGTTCTCTCACATTCCGCTGGAGTTCTGCACCTCATGTGCAACCGCTCCTCATGCACTGCTCTACCAGTCAGGACTCTATGATCCGCCAGCCTAGTCCTGTAGGACTACTTGTATGGCGCTGATCAGTCCATAGTTGCGTCAGGTGTCCGCTAGAATAGTTCTCCCAATTGCGCCGCCTATCAGCCATAGCTGGTGGGGCATGCACAGGTGAATTTGGAACTCAACCACATCTCTAAGTATTTGATGTCATCGGAGATCTGCTACAGGCCCGTCAGCCTTAGCACCTCCGGATGTTCCTAACCACCAGGTCAGCGGGGTACTGGTGTTCCCTAGCATGTGGTAGCTACTCCACTCATGCTGGTCCTTGTACCTCTCCGTCTGCCCGGGTCTATTCTACCTTTCGCATGTAACAGCCTTGTGGGTCCGTTACAGGCGAACCTCCACGCTTTTGAGTTCGGGGACCCTCACGAGATCCGTACCGTCAGCACTTTTTGTTTCTCCCCACCGGCGTATGGTCCAGGGCCAGACACATTTCTTGATAGCTCGGTATGTCTCTTCTTTAGACACATTTTTGTGCTTCGCATCATGGACTGCCTCCTCTAACCTAGACGGCCCGTGTATAACAAGACTGTCCGCGTCGCACTGGCAAAACAACCATCGAGTTTGGACCACCCAGTCTGCAACAGTATGATGCATCGGCGTCCCCGTCAATTGGATCCTGTAAGGCGCGTCAAGCTCCATCAGCGAGGCAAACCCCATACTGCTTACATTTTTGACCCAATGTGATTCATCGAAGATAGCAATACCGAATGCAGCACGTTTCAAGTCCGTCTTGTATCTGGACCGGAAGGTGTTATAGGATACCAGGTATATAATATTCCCGCGGCCCGGATGATCTTCATCCAAGTTGATCTCGGAAGCTTTGGGCTTATAATTCGGGCCGATATGCTTTAATTCCAGCCCGGTGCCTGGCAAGACCCGGCTGATTGCTGACTTCCAGGTCTCGATGAGGGATGGCGGCACGACGATTAGCATCAGCCGGCCAATTATATCCGCATCCACTTCCAGCAGCGGACATTCGGAGTCTAGTTCTTCCAACTTTTTACCTCCATAGAACAGAATTGGTTTTCCATCTTTAGCGCGTTGGAGAAGCCATTTTATGTGAATGACCGCACCTAGCGCAGTGTAGGTTTTTCCCAAACCCATGTCGTTGGCAATCAATACTGCGTTAAGGTCAAGGCCGTCTTCCTGCATGAAGTGTTTGAGGATAAACCCCACACCCCACACCCCACACCTGGTGTGGTAGGAACTTGGCGTTAGGGATCCCGAGTATTTCGAGCATAACGTCACCGATATCTTCCGGAGCTGAAGCCAATGCACGCGCTCCGAGCTGTTTCACTGCTTCATCGAAACACTGGTGCTCAAAATCATTGTTCAGGTGATCTGCGCAAAGGCCTTGGAGGTCCGACATCAGCCGGTACTTGGTTTCGACGCTATCTTCAGCGATATCCTCGATATCAGCGCCCCCTTGGTTCTCGTGCCGGTAGCGTACGGCAGAGTGGTCCTGCTTGGGTTCGAGAATCGCATTCAGGGCATCATTCAAGGGTTTTCCTTGGTCTGCATTTAGGTGAGCTGCGTCAGAACATTTAATTCCTATTTAACATGGCTAACTGTATGAAATAATATCACTAACCGCTTACACCACCCCGTTTTTCTTGTTCCTCCGCCCCACCATCCCCCGTACCCTCCTTATCCTTACCCTCCATACCCTTATCCTCCGTACACTTGCCCTTCGTACCCTCTTTATCCTTACCCTCCGTACCCTTATCCTCCGTGCCCTTGCCCTTCGTGCCCTTCGTGCCCTCCGTACCCTTACCCTCCGTACCCTTACCCTTCGTACCCTCACCATCGGTACCTTCATCACTGGTACCTTCATCACCGTTACCCTTTGCACCCCCTCTATCCTTGCCCTTTTCCACCCTGCTTTCCTGATCGTCGTCGTCGTCGTCATCGTCATCGCTGTCGCCGTGCTGGTGGTGACGGTAGTCGTCGTCGTCGTCATCGTCATCTTCATCATCCTCCTCGTCGCCATCATCCATATTGGCCCGACGACTTTCCTTCATTTCCTCCCTAGCGTACTCCAAATCCTCCTTCTCCATGACCGTCAGCAGCTCCGTCACCCTGCTAGTAGCTCGTGCCGCCGCCGCTTTCCTGGTCTTCAGATCCAAGACGATCGCCCTCGCTTTTCAGAGCTCTTCCAAATCGATAGCCCTCTTATCAGCACGCTTCTTTTTCTTCGCGGCCTTTGCAGCCTTGGCGGCTTTTTCTGCTTCTTCGTGCCTCTTTGCTGCTTCAACCTCTGCCAACTCGGTTTCCCTCTTTTCCTTCTTCGCAGCTGCCTTCGCATCTAACTCGGATCGTGACTTTGCGGCCTCCTCTTGCTCCCCATCACCTCGGATCAACCTAGATGCGCGATCTGTGGCCTCTGGAAGTATAATTGCTAGGGCTAGAAACTTGAAGCTGTCCTCACCGGGGCCGAGGTTCATCTGGGCATTGAGTACTGCAATGTTCCACGCTTCCTGGGAGGAAATGTAGTGAGAGTTGACCGGTGCCGGGATTGCATCCAAATTGACCCTAACATTTCTGCGAGGCTGCGATCACGGATCACTACGTTTACTCGCGCCATGATGTCACAATTCAATCCGGTCTCGTAGCGTACCCACGTCACTAGGTCTATGAAGTCAGCAACATCTTGGTATGCACGCAGACACCGAAAGCTCTCATACATGAGGACAACAACGAAATGGGGGAACTTAAGCGTAGGGTGTATTTTTCGCATTTTCGGCAAGGGGGCTGCATCGTATCCGCCATCGTCGCTGTGAGGGCGTTTGGTGCCAGCACCGGACCTGTTAGCACCGGACCTGTTGCCAGCACCGGACCTGGAACCGGACCCTTTGCCGGACATAGGCCCAATACTACCGCCAGCACCAGCATCGTCAGCATTAGGCCTGGACCTAGCACCAGATTTAGTCCCGGCACTAGACTTGGGCCGGGAAATTGACTTAGAGCTTGCACCGGCTGCCTTTTTCGAGTTCCGCATCTTTTTCGTCTGGGCCGTCAAAAACGCATGCGCATACTCGGTCCTGGTTTTTCGGTTCGGGAATTTGTTAAGGTTCCAGACATCCGGATAGCGCTTGAAAATATCCTTAATACACTGATCCCATTCTGTCTTATCCGGTCCGAAGTGTTGACTACCCTTCTGGATTTCCTTCCGAGGCCCAAGAAATTCTTTTTTGAATGGACCAACGAATTGTTTCCACTCCGGGGAATTTTCTGACTTAAAGCCGAGCATATCGACAATCTGTTGGCCGGTTATTTGTACCATGTTGGCTCTCTTGGGGTCTATCGCTCGCTATTTTACACTGGGTACTAGGGGCAATCGTAGGAGATAGATCTGATTTGGCACGAAGTCGGCTTAGGGTCCCTTGTATGAAAATGGAACACGGTGAACTCACCAAAAGTGTGAGGGTTATTGCGGCTGTGAGGTCGAAGGGGGAGCGAAGAGACTCTTATAGTATGCTATCGCGGAAGCTTCCCAGGACCAGCTCTCAAACATGATGCCGAAAGGACCGCAAAGAGATCTGTGCTCTTCCCGAAAGCATGACGTTGATGCTGCAAAAGGCTCTGTGCTCTCAGAAACATCATGACGCTGTATACGAGTGAAAGTGGGGAGCAAACAGCCCAAAACGACCGTGAATCAGCTTCGGGAAGATGCTTCGAGCGATGTTCCTAGGTTAAAGCCTGCCGTTATTGTGTTTGTTGGAGGTTGAGGGGTAAGGCAAACCGCAGGGTTAGGGCTGCAATATCTTGGCACATGATGATCGCGCGATTGGCGCGAGGCTTACCACCTCATCCAAACAAGGTCCGCCGTGGACAAACCAACAAACAGGATGGCTCGTACAAACTGCTTATATTGCGACAAAAAATGCAAGTCTATTCGAGGTCTAGGCATCCACCTGCGGCATTGTACCGGGATTCGTCAACAAACTGACGCGGCTTCTGCCGCAGACCTCTGTGATCAGCCACCAGGTTTGATAACTAGCAAACCATACAAATCAATTGGCAATCTGACGGGAACGTAACATCTAGAGTTTGCTACCGACATGGGTGACTGGAACATCGATGGCGATGATGGTTGGATGGATAGTATGGTCTCCCATATGCTTACATTTATGAAGGCGTTCATACTAACTCGTGTTATAGTGGATGACGATCCTAGAGGAGGACAGCAGTCGACGGATAATGGTCAAAGGCCGCCTGTCGAAGACACACCTGCAGACCCACCCAAACCCGAGCAACCGGACCTGACATGTACACCAGACCAGACCAAGACCTTCTGGTACACAACATCTGAAGGACCCGAGAGTGCGGGTAGGTCATATGGCTCAGCTAAAGGGACCTACAAAAAGCACCTGGAAGACGACTGGAATCCGTGGCACCCCTTTTCTAACAGCAAAGACTTTGAGCTTGCAAACTGGATGACACAACATGGACTTTCAAAATCAGCTATCAACTCATACCTAGACCGAGGTCTTGACGGGGATCAGTGCAAGTCTTTTCAAACTGCGGATGAGCTCTGGATAAAGTTACAAAACCTAGATTTTGGCCTAGGCCACGCTGGCTGGTCCCGAAAAGAATTAAGTACAGGTACGCTCTACACTAGGAACCTCCCGGAATGCATCAAATTTCTCCTTGGCCATCTTCCTTTCGCGGACCACATGGTGTACGAACCTGTATGTCTCCATGACACTCAAAATCGGCGGATCTATAATGAAATGTACTCGGGTGACTGGTGGTGGGAGGCCCAAGGCCATATTGCTGAAGGGGGAACTCTTGTACCCCTCATATGCGCGTCTGATAAGACGTGTTTGACAAACTTCTCTGGAGACAAGTCTGTATGGCCGCTTTATATCACTCTCGGAAATATCAGCAAAGAGATTCGGCGCGAGAAGTCAAAACTTGCATGGGTCTTACTCGCTTTACTCCCCGTACCCCCCAAGGACCCCGAAAGTGGCTTCATACACACCTCTTGGCACGAAGCCATCGACAAAACTTTTGAACCCATTAAAGACCTTGATCTGGAGGGTCCGGGGTTTGAATGGGATTGTGCGGATGGTCAGGTTCGTCGGTGTTTCCCGGTGATAGCTGCGTGGGTTGCGGATTACCAGGAGCATGTGATTATCGCGCGCCTGAAAAACGGTGCGTGTCCATCTTGCGAGATTCCAGTGGCTGATATGGGGCATGAAGACGGACCAATGTGTGGACCAGAACAAGATCCTAATGAGTATAAGGAGCTACTTGAAAAGTCTGAGACCGCATCTGGGGAGGTGCGAGATGATTCCCTCCAGGATCTTGCGGACCGCCTCGTTCTGCCCATGGCGAACCCTCTCTGGGACTATCCACTGTGCAACGTATACAAACTATGGATGGTTGATATTCTCCATCAGTTTTACTTGGGCCTCGTTAAGAAATTGATGGAATGGCTAATCCCTTTCTTGAAATCAAGAAAATTATACCAACGATTCAACAAGCGATTCAAGTCAATGCCGCCATATCCTGGATTTCAGCGTTTCACTAAGGGCTATAGTGACGTGAGCCAATGGCAAGGGAAAGAAATTCGGACTATGACGCTCTTTCTGCTCGTGGTTACTGGTCCGTTGCTAGCACCAAAATCGCGGACCCTGAGGGTGAAAGGTCAAGAGGAGTTGGAGGCCCTGAAATGCGTTAGGTCTTTATGCAAATTTGTCTTGGTCCTCCGGCAGCGAAGTCAATCTGACTACTCTCTTTCATTGTTGCAGCAGGGGTTGGTTACTTTTTATAAAACAAAGGCTGTGTTTCGAGGGACCCGAGCAACAGCAGCGCGAACTAAGGCCTTCAACAAGCAATGGGAGGAATTACTGGCAGAAAAGGGTGCCAAATGGTCGGAGAGGAAAATTGAAGTGGAAAAAAAGAAACTCGAAACCGAGCTTTACCATTTCTCATTCCCCAAGATGCATTTACCGAGTCATATATGCGAGAACATCTGCCGGATGGGCGCGCCAGATAACTATTCCACAGATATATCGGAACTACTCCATGTGGAACATGTTAAAGATGCCTATCGGTCTTCCAATCGTGTCGACTACGTGGAACAGATGCTGCGTTTTAACGATCGTCGGTCAGGTCTAGCATACATGGTCCAGATGTTAGAATACCTTGCCCTACGAGGGTACTATCTACCAGAGTCCGCAAAACTACTACGATTACAAGACTTAACTGCTTGGCGAGCGACTACACGATTTAGACGACAGCGGGAGAAACTGCAGAGTGGGGCTGCTATTGTACCATCTGAGATTCCGACACCACGAGAGAACGGACGGGTAAACCAAATACCCGCACCCCGTCTAGCTGGGAAGGTAGTGGGTTCTATGACCTTAGGCGAAGCTGAGACTCGATACTCAATACCGGACCTAGCACTTTGCTTTCAAGATTGGTTGGTAATGAAGTGGGGAAAGGACTTGGTACACAGAATATTCGGGCCCAGATGCCGTGATACAGCTAAAATCACAATTTATAACTCAGTATCTTGCTGGTATCAGCCGTTTCAGTATCCTGGGGGTACTGCAAAGCAGATGCTTCGATGTCCCAAAATAGGAAAAAAGAAAGAGAGTGGGAAAAACGCGGACCACACGATTTGGGTACGACAATACGACGAAACCGAGTTGGACAGCTTCCAAGGACGAAAAGCATGTTTCCCATTACTCTACTTCGGTTTCCGACCACCAAACTGGGTACTAGAGGACCCTTCAGCAACTCCAGACAAGGTTCCAACAGTCGAAAAGGTCCGCCTGATTGGTACGCGGAAAATACGAGTAAAGACCCCTCGAGAACTAGGGTTTGCAATGGTGCACGGTACCAAATTTGTTAACCCAAGCAGCAAGCCGGACCCTGCCCAAGGGTGTGTTGAAGTTGAGATAGACCCAAAGGATCGGTACGTAGCACCGGTAGAGAGCATTGAAGGCCCGGTCCAGCTTGTGGAAGAAAACGAGGAAACAAAGAAAACTTGGCTGGTGAATAATCACATCGATCTCGAAACATACTATTATGTCTATTAGAAATGTAATTAGAGGCCACCTCAGTACGTGAGGAAAGTACAATGTCAAATGTATCCTAAGGTTCGCACAACTTGAAAGACGGTCCGGTGCGCTCTGAACAACGGACCTGAAGCATTCAGCAGGGTCCGGAACACAGCAACAGGCGCATGGGTACGCCTGGAGTCTGCCGCAATGGTCCATGGTCTGCGCTGCGAAGAACCAAAACAATCCAGTGATGTCCAAGAACTGACTCCCAAGGTAAGGGATACACAAGGACTAGAAGGCAAGGGTCCAT
The DNA here is from genome assembly GCA_038503065.1 of Paragyromitra xinjiangensis. Taxonomy (NCBI): domain Eukaryota; kingdom Fungi; phylum Ascomycota; class Pezizomycetes; order Pezizales; family Discinaceae; genus Paragyromitra; species Paragyromitra xinjiangensis. The sequence goes on from JBCAMK010000011.1 coordinate 1,543,236, forward strand.
GGTCCGCATGAATGCGGACCTGGGGGGGTCTGGATTATTAAGGAGCGACAGTATCAACAAATGGAGACCCATGGAGCTAAGAGCGAAGGTCCATGGTCCGTGAATCAAGGCTTGTGGGCGGTCCATGGGACTCCACGAGAGTATGCGAGTGGTCTAGCAGGCTCCAGGAGAGTCCGCGAGGACGGGTGAATAATCCAGAGAGCGCCATGGACCATATATGACCAGTCCGAAAAGCACCAGAGACATGATGGCACGGTCCTGTAGTGATCGCGAGGCCCCATGCGCTGTGTTGCATAACACAGGACGCTAATTTCCGGTCCGCGGAGCATCAAGCAGGTCCGGGAGAACCCGAAACCTCGCTTGCGGACGCCACGACCAGAATCGGTTTTGCTGATGTAGCATGGAAGGCGTCTTCTTCCTCATTGAAGATCACATTGGAGCACTCGACAGCTCTCCCATGACCCTCAAAATCCCAAATGCGCCAGATTTTAGTTGTTTTATGAACATATCCTAACATCATGCAGGGTTTAGAGCGACTGTCAAACTTCAAGCGTTGCTCTTTTGGGATATGTTTATATACCGTACAGCCAAAGCGTCGAAGGTGGTGGACTTGAGGTGTTACTCCAAAGAGGATTTCGTGAGGTGACTTTTCCTCTGGTAGGCTGGAAGTAGGTGTACGGCGGTGGATATAGCAGGCGGTTTTGATTGCCTCAGCCCAGAAACGCATAGGCAATCTTGCATCTAATAACATACACCTAGCTTTGGTATTCAACGTCCGTATCATGCGTTCCGATACCCCATTCCTATGCTGAGTTTATGGTGGAGATGACTCATAGGATATACCATGATCACCAAGCAGTTGAAGGAAATCAGCGTTGTTGTATTCGCCTTTGCCGTTGTCACATCTGAAGTGTTTTACGACGTAGCCTTGCGACTCGATCCACGCCTTAAAATGGGTAAATTTCAATATGATCTCAGCAGATGTTTTGGTGATTAGGGTATAGACCTCAGTATATCTTGTGCAGTCGTCTATATAGACGATGTAGTAACCTGCTCCGCTTATACCGTGCTTCAATGGTCCGCAGAGATCCGAGTGAATCAATTCAAAGGGCATTTTTGATCTGGGGACTTTTGTACGCTGGAAGCACTGTTGGTGTTTTGCCCTCACACATGTATCACACAGGAGGTCAAGGCCATCAGTGAATTTTAGGTGGGGTGCCTTCCCAAGGATCTTTCTTATGGAAGCGGGATGTAGGTGGGCAAATTGTCTATGCCAGAGCTGAATCAATCCAGAGCGTTTGGTGATAAAGGATAGCTTCCGACGATTAAGTTTTGATTTCGTATATATGGACATGGAAGAGGTAGGTGTAGGATCGTTGTCAGCCTGACGTAATACCATTGATCTTGTGGAGACGAGTGATGTGCCAAAGTCGGAAGATTGAGTTCAATATAAGCCATTGATTTGTGGAGCTGATAGGGCAACAACACCATCTTTGGAGATAGTACAAAGGCCATTTGAAAACGATGTTTCAAACCCCAACGTGTCAAGTTGGGAAACGGAGAGTAGGGAGATATGGAATAGAGGAACAAAGAGAGCCTCTAATCTTACACCGCCTAAAGTGACTATCCCTTGTTGGGATACATGAACTGTGGTGTGATCACCGAGCTTGACCACAACATTGGTACGTTGAAGAGTTGTTTTCTGGAAAGATCGTATATCATTACACATGTGATGAGTGGCGCCTGAATCCACCACCCAGACTCTGAGGCTTGATACTGGAGAAGGATGAACAGCCAGTAAAACCTCCTGAAAGAGGGAGGTGGATGCCGCCAGTCATAATCCATTCCCTGCCTCTTTCTGATTAAAATTTTCTGTTTCTCCTTCACCAAGATTGGCCTCGACTCTCGGTCTCTTGGATCCTCTGCTTCTAGCCTCATCACCTTGACGTTTCACAGGGCATTTCCCGATCCTGTGCCCAGGCTCTCCGCAATGCCAGCAGATGGGTCCATCTTCTTTGGCAGTTGTTGCATCCTCTAGGCGTCGTTTCGATCCAGATCCAGATGTGAACTGTCTTGTCCTGCAAGCTGCGGTATTGTGGGTAGGTGAGTTGCAGAAGGTACACCACTGTCTATTCTGTGAGCGGGGTTGGAAAGCACTCCGGTTTCGTCCTCTTCCTCGATAGTTCCCTCCAAACCTGTCAGAGTGGCTGACAAAGGCATCAGTGCTAGCGTCAGGTTGTACCCGCATTGCCCTGATACTCTCATCTTCTTTGAGAGCATCAACAATGGATTCGACCGTAGCGTCAGGTCGATTTTGTTGAATATTAGCAGTAACCTCGAAAGCAGCGGGTAATGAAGAGAACACATGGGTTTTGAAAGCTACACCTGATATAGCTTCGGGAGTGCCACTTATCTGATTACGAAGTTCCATTAATTTGGCAAAGTAATCTGCAATTGGTTCCCCAGGAGTGGGACGAAGTCCACAGAATTGATGATAAATTGCCTGATGGCCAACTGCTGTACTGGCAGTATCAAGTCTGTCAGAAAGGATTGTCCACATGACTTCCGGATCGTCGATATCATCAATGTATACATGTACAGAAATGCAGCAGGAGTTGTATATAATAGCGGCAGCGTCCTCCTTTTGTTGATCATAATCACGAATAAGAGCTCTGGCAGCAGCCACTTGGTTTACTCCACTGGCAGGAGGGGGCGGAGGGGGAGGAGGTTCACTCCCATTGACAATTGACCATCCGCCAGTTGCACGTAGCAAACGTCGAGAGCTCTTCCTCCACGGTGTATACAGTGAGCCACGGGCGGATGGCGGATACAGTCGGATGGCGGATCGACGCCAAGGCTTGGCGCAGGACTATCGGTAGGGTACAGGACTATTGGTAGGGTACTTCGGTTTGCTACAGGACTATAGGTAGGGTACTTCGATCTGCTACAGTGCCATTTGTAGGGTACATCGGTTGGGAGTAAAATTGAAAAAACCAAGGTATTTAGAGATAGAAAAGAAATCCTAACCAGACCCTTCCAATGCTAAATTCGCCTCCCTCTTCACCTCTTTCTCCTCTGCCCACTTATGAATGGCATCAAGTCCTTGCTTAGCAATTTCTGGGAGCTTAGAGGCCTGCTTTCGGTAGTTAGATATTCTTCAAGCACATGCAACCTTTGCTTTGTTTGCTGCTTTGTATTTTGCTCTAGAGGCTGCTTGCTTGTCATCCGATGTTTCTAAATGAATGATCAGAATGTGACAGTAAAAATTAATAGAAAGAAAAAGAAAAAGCTTACTATAAGCAAGAAGCTCAGCAGTATAGGCCAAGTAGTGAGCTCTCAACATAATTTGCTTCGCAGTCAAATCAGAGTCACTACTCTCTGCTGGAACCTCACTTCCTTCCTTTTGATATCTGAACAAGTGCCTCATTAAAGCCTTTCTCAGTAGTTGAGGAGTTTCAGCTTGAAATTCTTTGTTGCAATCTGTAGCGGTACAAGGAAGTGAGAGAGGATTGACAGTGATATGAGTCCGTCTGGTCTTTTTAGGAGGAGATGGAGGAGATGGAGGAGATGGGGGAGCTTTCTTTTTAGTAGTAGAAGGCTTTTTAGAAGATTTAGATTTGACAGATTTCTTCTTTCTTGCAGGCATGATGAGGATGTGGTGATGGAATGGAAGAAGAAAAGAAAAGACGGACTTTTGGTAGGGTACGTAACTCAAAGGTAGGGTAACGGACTATAGATGAGATACAGGACTATCAATCAGGTACTATCAGATTTAAAACTATTATCATGGTACAGGACTATTGTTCAGGTACAAAACTAAAAGTTAAATAAATGCATGTAATAACAGTAATATTTCACTATAAGTAGTTACAGGACTATGTTTGAGGTACAGGACTATAGCTAGGAAGCCTCGCTTTGCTGGAGAACTATATCTGGGGTACAGGACTATAGTTGGGAAGCCTCGCTTTGCTGGAGGACTATATCTGGGGTACAGGACTATAGTTGGGGTACAGGACTATAGTTGGGAAGCCTCGCTTTGCTGGAGGACTATATCTGTGGTACAGGACTATAGTTTGGAAGCTTCGCTTTACTGGAAGACTACATCTGGGGTACAGGACTATAGTTTGGAAGTCTCGCTTTGCTGGAGGACTATATCTGAGGTACAGGACTATAGTTGGCAAGCCTCGCTTTGCCTGAGGACTATATCTGAGGTACAGGACTATAGCTAGGAAGCCTCGCTTTGCTGAAGGACTATATCTGGGGTACAGGACTATAGTTTGGAAGCCTCGCTTTGCCCGAGAATTATATTTGGGGTACAGGACTATAGCTAGGAAGCCTCACTTTGCTGGAGGACTATATCTGGGGTACAGGACTATAGTTGGGAAGCCTCACTTTGCTGGAGGACTACATCTGGAGTACAGGACTATAGTTTAGAAGCCTTGCTTTGCCCGAGGACTATATCTGAGGTACAGGACTTTAGTTTGGAAGCTTTGCTTTGCTGGAGGACTATATCTGGGGTACAGGACTATAGTTTGGAAGCCTTGCTTTGCCCAAGGATTATATTTGGGGTACAGGACTATAGTTGGGAAGCTTCGCTTTGCTGGAGGACTACATCTAAGGTACAGGACTATAGTTGGGAAGCCTCGCTTTGCTGGAGGAATATATTTGGGGTACTCAAAAAAACAAAATATATGTATCATTATGAAACAAGTGGTGATCAAAGCACAAGACTAACTGTATAAAATCTTTTGTCTTAACCATTCTTTTATTTTTCGTTTTTACCCCCTTTTCCCACAACCTATTGCCAAACAAACCCTTCCTTTTACCAGTTATCTCCAAAATCATACCTTTTCACATGTTACTTTCACCATGCCTCTTCAATCAACACTCAATTCTCCCGCAATTCCTTCAAGTTCTATTCCATCAGAAAACACACAATTACCTCCAATTTCTCATGATGAGGTTTATACTAAACATCAACGTTTGGTGATTGCTTCAAGTCATTATCATGCGATGGTACAACAACATCAGCAAAAAAAGATATTTGTCTTCTGGACCTTCAGATGCAATATGGCCTTCTGGAAGACCCTGAAGACCCTGAAGACAAAATCTCACTGGAAGACAAAAAATATGTTACCGGATTTGGCTGAATGATAACATATCAAAAGTGAAAAATTGTCTTCCAGTCCTTCAGATGCAATATGGCCTTCTGGAAGACACTGAAGGCCCTGAAGACATAATCTCACTGGAAGACAATTACTTTTTTTGCTGATGAACATACTCAAAGTCCTAAAACAACTCCTAAACCTGTCATACAGCACATATGCAGGTTATATGATGTTAGTGAAACAACATTACGCCGGCATATTCGAAATCCTCATCAAAAAACCAATGATGATACCCATAAAGAGCAACAAGTTCTTACCTCAGAAGAAGAAAATGCCTTGGTTGAACGTTTACTGTTCCTGGATGACTTCAATATTCCTGCTAGTAGAGCTCAGTTGTATGAGTTAGCTCATGCATTACTTCACCGACGGGAGCCCAAGAGAATCATTGGAATAAACTGGATCTACCGGTTTCTAGCACGTCATGAGGAGTGTAGGTATTTAGTTGTTAAAGCTATAGCTTCCAGCCGTGAAAATGCAGTTACCTGGGATATGATGGATGATTTTTTTGCAAAGGTATGTATTTTCTCCATTCCTAGTAGTACATATTGATCTCTAAGGTTAATTGCATGATTAGTTGAAATATACCACCCTCAAATATCAAGTGGCACCTTGCAATACCTACAATCTAGATGAGACTGGATTTATTTAGGAATAGCATCAGCAAAACCGATTCTTGGCTCCCGGGCGCTCCCGGACCCTCATGGACTGCGCGGACCAGATGGAGGCAAGTGCCAGTCCATGGAACAGCCATATCCCAAGGACCCTTGCACACGGTTCCCGGACCACACACCTCTTCTCACGGACACTCGTGGACCTCCCTAGACCACCTACCGCAGATGGCGGACCTTCCTGGAGCTCTATCAATTCCCGTGAACCACACTGTCGCTTGTAGGCCGCTTGTAGGGCGGCTGTAGGGCGCCAATATTACTACTACTAGGGGTACGCGAATGTTCATGATTATTGGTATCAATTCGGCTACGTATATTGAAAAGCTACACTATAGGATCTCTTTGTACAAAATCAAGCAGTCGCCACTAGAGGCAACCCCCCCCCCCGCACTAAACCCACCTGTGCCTAAATCAATTGTTTGGTCTGCTATTCAGCAGTTGTTACAGGCGCTGGCACGCAGTCAATTCGGAGTCTATTCAGCAGTCAATTCGGCAGGATTCGGAGGCTTAGAAACGGCCGATTCGGAGTCAATTCGGCAGTCAATTCAGCAGTCAATTCGGAGTCTATTCGGGAGCCTATTCAGCAGTCAATTCAGCAGTCAATTCGGCAGGATTCGGAGGCTTAGAAACAGCCGATTTGGAGTCTATTCAGGAGCCTATTCCGCAGTCAATTCGGAGTCTATTCGGGAGTCTATTCGGCAGCGGTTCGGGTGTCGATTCGGAGTCTATTCAGCAGTCAATTCAGCAGTCAATTTGGCAGTCAATTTGGCAGGATTCAGAGGCTTAGAAACAGCCGATTCGGGGTCTATTCAGGAGTCAATTGAGCAGTCAATTCGGCAGGATTTGGAGGCTTAGAAACAGCCGATTCGGAGTCAATTCGGGAGTTAATTTGGCAGTCAATTCGGAGTCTATTCGGGAGTCTATTCAGCAGTCAATTCGGCAGTCAATTCGGCAGGATTCGGAGGCTTAAAAACAGCCGATTCGGAGTCTATTCAGGAGTCTATTCAGCAGTCAATTCAGCAGGATTCGGAGTCTATTCGGGAGCCTATTCGGTAGTCAATTCGGAGCCTATTCAGGAGCCTATTCGGAGCCTATTTGGGAGTCGATTCGGAGTCTATTGAGCAGTCAATTCAGCAGTCAATTCAGCGGGATTCGGAGGCTTAGAAACAGCCGATTCGGAGTCTATTCAGCAGTCAATTCAGCAGTCAATTCAGCAGGATTCGGAGGCTCAGAAACAGCCGATTCGGAGTCGATTCGGAGACTATTTAGGAGCCTATTCAGCAGTCAATTCAGCAGTCAATTCGGAGCCTATTCAGGAGCATATTGAGCAGTTGATTCAGAGCCTATTCGGGAGTCGATTCGGAGTCTATTGAGCAGCCAATTCGGAGTCTATTCAGGAGTCGATTCAGCAGTCGATTCGGAGGCTTAGAAACAGCCGATTCGGAGGCTGCTCGGAAGGCTCTCACGCAGCCGATTCAGCAGGCTGTGGAAGCGAGCGAGGTCTGCTGCTGAAGGGGTCTGCGGCTGAAGGGGTCCGACCAAGCGAGGTCCGATGTAATAGGGTCATGTCTGCTGTTAACGATGGCCAAATGTCTGCGGGATGTGGGAACTGAAGTCACGATGTTAGCAAAGTTCATGTAACTGCAAAGTAGGGAGGGAAGGGCAATAGGGGGTGTGGGTGGGTGTGAATGGGTGTGGATGGGTGTGGATGGGTGGGAGTTGGAGAATAGGGGTAACGTAGGGTACGGTTGGTAGTAAAAGGCATTTGCCAAAAATTCGCTAAGTCCCTTAGGTCAGGGTTATTGATTCTCGCTTGCAAGCGAGGTCTGAGTCCTGCGATCTCCTGTCAGCGGGGTGCGCAATTCGGGGGTCTAATAGAGGGCAGGTACACGCCTCAGGGCGCTGGTGGAGTGGAGGTACGCACTTCAGCGGTATCCAGAGAGCACCATGGACCTAGAAAAGCGAACCCTGATTGGCACCGGAGATGGGTATGAAACTCCAGAGAGGACCATGGACCGTGAAGCTGTGCTCCAGGAGCTCCAGGAAGGTCCATGGCCATGCAAGCGAGGTCCATGGGGTGTGCTGGAGCACAGTCCTTCATTCCTGCAGGTACCAGGGTGCGCCACAACACGGGTGGTTGATCCAGTTGCGCTCAGGACTCTCCCACACCAACGCTCAGACATCCTGGAAGATGCGGGACCTGGAAGCGCAAGCCTGGATCAGAATCAGTTTTGCTGATGAGGAGCAGAAACAAAACGTATTTGTCGCAATATCCACCACAATCCACAGTATAAGGAAGCCATAAACCGGGAGTCTTGTTCAGTGGTGGAAAGTATGTGTATTGATGGCTTTACTGTCACTCCTTTGATAATCTTCAAAGGGCAAAATACACTTGCAGGATGGTTTAAGAATAAAAAGAATGAGGAGTATTGGTATGGACATGCACCTAATGGTTATAATAATAGCCAATTATGTTTGGAATATTTGGAAAGAATATTTGAACCGGAGACCTACCACAGGTTAGTACTAGTATATCTATACTAAATTAAATGTTTGTGTCTATATATTAACTACTTCTTTTATAGAGCTAACGGGGAATGGAGGATGTTGATATTTGATGACTTTGAATCACACCTTCAGTTGGAACTTGTGGAATTCTGTCTTGATAATAAGATAATTCCTTTCTGTCTTCCTGCCCACACATCACATGTTTTACAGCCATTGGATGTGGGTGTATTTTCCGCTCTAAAGACTTACTATAAACAAGAGGTTTCAAAGTTGCAGGTTGCAGTCTGTAAGAATGTATTCCCTAATCTTCTTGCTACTGCTCGGGGAAAAGCCTTCACTTTGAGCAATATACAAGCTGGTTTTCGGGCTACTGGAATATACCCCTACAATCCATCAATTGTTTTAAACACTTTATCACTACCTGAGCCACCAATCACGCCAGTCAAACCTTCTACTCCTGTTCCAGCTCATTTACAAGCACCATATGATCTCCTCACCTATAACCCACCAACTCCTCTCACACCTCGATCTATTGGGTACATGTTAACTGAAGCCTTTTCTACAATCCCTTCCGATAGTCCCCGGTCACAAAAGCAGTGGGTTATTTACAACAAATTAAAATCCTCAGCTACACAAAACGCAGCAAGGGTTATCATGCACACAGCTGGAGAGAATCATTTGCGGGAAGAAATTAAAAGAGATCAGAAAGGTAAAGCAGATACCCGCCATCTTAATACAAGCTCAGCATGTATACTAGAAAGAGAGACTGTATTATATGATATGAAGAAAAAGAGGGATGAGAAAGAAAAGGACTCGGAGGACCAGGAAAGGAAGGATAGAAAGGAAAGAGAGAAGGAGGAAAGAGCGATTGAGGAGAAGAGGAAAGAGGAGGAACGAGAAATAGAACGAGTAGTAAAACCTGCTGAAAAGGAGAGAAAGGAACAGGAAAGGTTGAGAAAGGTAGAGGAAAGAAAGCAAAAGGCATATGAAAGGGAGATGGAAAGGCAAAGAAAGGCAGAAGAACAAGCTAAAAAATTAGCAGAAAGACAGAACCAGCCAACAAACCACAAGAGATAAACCTCTTAAAGCTGGGTATTGATCTCACTATTATTTATATTTTTTTATCTTGTTTTCCTCTTGTAATAATACTTGTATTCGATGTACCTTATCAACAGTCCTGTACCCTACAGATAGTCCGAGCGTGCCAAGCGTGCCAAGCGTGCCAAAACCGCCATCCGACCGTATCCGCCATCCGCCCGTGGCTCACTGTAGTTTGAGGTAGTAAGACGTTCATAGGACCCTTTTGAGTGTTTGAACACGTCTTTAGTAGCAGACAAATTTACTTATCAGTGGAGAATAGAGATTGGAGGTTTAGCGGATGTGCAACAGGGCTCATAACCTGTTGTTTGATAAAGAAGATGATGGTCGAATAGAATGTGATTGTGTATGACGTATAAGAGAGAAAAGAAAAGAAGCAAGAGACGACCATCAAAAGGTCGTCTATATATATATACAGTTCGAGCGTAGCTCGCTTAGTCATCCAGTAAGCTAGTTCCAATACATGGAAGCCCAGTCCATATTCCAACAATATTCAGGATGTAAGACTGAAGGTTAAACCTCATCCGATCCTGCCAAGCCCCGTGTGGGAATATGCAGTTTTCTTTTTTGATAATGTGACAGGTCATGCAGCTTTTGCACCAAATGCATTACGAGTGAGTAAAATGAATCTCTCTCCTAGTGGAAAACAGCCATGATTACGAGATGGATATTTCAACAATCAAGTTCAAACAATGAACTTTGCTTATGGTGATACCTTAGTTCCACGAAAATGGCGTGGTGAACCAAAAGGACTGAAACATGTTTTAAGCGAACGTGGTTTGTGGCAAACCAATCTTCGTTTAAAGTGCAAGTATATTGGCTTGGATGGGAAAGAGCATGATACAAAAATCAGTCATTGCATTGCTTACGACAGGGTCAATGTTGTGCACGTGCATTAATGGCAATACAACCTGATTTTCAAGCACAGAAAGGGCTGCTGCAAGAAGCTATTGAAAGAGGTGGGCATACATCAGCAAAAATTGATAAAGCCGCCCTGGCCACCTGGAGGTCTAGGCCGTCGGGCAGAATGTTACCCTTCTGTTAGGTTGCTGTAGCACCTTAGCGCGCCTGGGAGGCATGGTTTCTAGACCTTTGACCGCCTGGAGGAGGTTGTCTCCTCCTGAGGCAAGTGGTGTAGTGGGCAGCTTCTGGGCGCAGGTGGTCCCTCACTGCCGCAGTATTTTGGCAGCAGTTCGCCCTGTAGAATGGATATGCACAGTATGCTTGTAGGGCCTAGAATATCACTTGTATCGCACCAATATCATTGACAATTGCTTTATTTCAAGTATCTATCTATCTATCTATCTATCTATGTATTTATCTATCTATGTACAAATATTGAGGGTGCAGCGAATCCACTTTATGGGAAAAGCTCAGGCAGTGAATCGACGACCTGCCAGAGGCAGGCAGCGAGTTTACCATGTGGCAGAAGCGGCGGAAGCTCAGGCAGCAAATCGGCCATATGGTGGAGGAAGCAAAGGCATCAGCAGTGAATTGGCCATATGCATCAGCAAGAAAAAAAAGTCGCCCCGACACTTTCTTGTTTTCTGGAAGGCCATATTCCGCACGCCGTGTTTGTGGCCATCCCTAAACCCCAGGAGAGCTGGTCCAAGTGCTGGCCTGAGTGGGCACAGGCTGCACTACGCTCCTGCCTCCTGGCGCTCGGCTGTGGCCTCCAGCGCCCGGATGTGGCACTTAGCGAAATCCAGCAGGCTGCCCGATCGATTTTTGTTTCTCTAAGTCCCTGAAAACTCAGGACTTAGCAAAATTCACCTCACCTCCCTCCAGGCACTTAGAGATTTTCAAAAATCTCCAGGTCGCTTAGTCATCGCTTAGTAGTCGCCATGCCGTCGCCAAAGCAACACCTAATAAGACACCAATCTCCACCTCTCCCTTCCTTCCTACTATTGCTTCCTCCTATTCCCCCCTATTCTCCCATCCATCCCCTATTCCCTCCCACCCATTCTCAACCTCACTGTACCGCTGACTTCGTGACATTTGGGTTCGAAGTAACGAGCTCTGCTTGCAAAGAACCTCCCAGGTAACATCTTGATTCCGTTTATTTGACTCCTGCTGATATGCCTCCTAGACTCGCTTTGATCCGCTGCTTCTGCTTCCTCTGCTTCCGCCTAAGCAAGCTCTATATGCTGATCGATTTGCTGCCTGCACTTTATGGTCGATTTGCTGCCTGAGCTTCTGCTACCTCAGTCAATTGATCGATCCGCTGCCTGAGCTTCCGCCGCCACCTGGAGGTTGTTGATCCGCTGCCAGAGCTTCCTCCGCCTCCACCACATGGTCGATCCGCTGCCTGAGCTTCCGCCGCCTCCTGCAGGTTGTCGACCTGCTGCCTGAGCTTCCTCCGCCTCTGCCACATGGTCGATCCGCTGCCTGAGCTTCCACCGCCTCCGCCACATGGTCTATCTGCTGCTACAGCCTCTGCAGCCTCTGCCATATGGTTGATCCGCTGCCTGAGCTTCCGCCGCCTCTTGGAGGTCGTCGATCCGCTGTCCGAGCTTCCTCCGCCTTTGCCACATGATCAATCCGCTGCTGCAGCCTCCGCCATATGGTCAATTGGCTGCCTGAGCCTCTGCTGCCTCCACCATATGGTCGATCCGCTGCCTGAGCTTCCTCCGCCTCCGCCACATGGTCAATCCGCTGCTACAGCCTCTGCAGCCTCTGCCATATGGTTGATCCGCTGCCTGAGCTTCCGCCGCCTCTTGGAGGTCATCAATCCGCTGTCTGAGCTTCCTCCGCCTTTGCCACATGATCAATCCGATGCTGCAGCCTCCGCCATATGGTCAATTGGCTGCCTGAGCCTCCAGCAGCAAAACAACAGATTGTCGCCCGGTCCGCCCAATGCATCAGGCGCCCCAGGCGGTCTGGGCAGAATATAGCCCTCCCTCAGGCTGTAAATTTTGCCCTTCACGTCTGGGCGACAGCTTACGAGAGGTCGGCATGGGGACGCCCTAGGTTCAGGAGGCTATTCTCTGGGCGACCACAGAGGGTTGACGAGCGTCTGGAGGACAGTGGGGGAGAGCAGTGTGCCCACAGAATCACATTTTCAGCAGGTCACCCTGTGGTCTAGTTTGAATGCTTTTGCCCATATGCTTGTTTACAATTGTTCTATTATTTCTATATAGCTCGATATGTACATGTATCTGTTCTTCGTATCCAAGGGGTAGGGAGGGAGGGGGGGGGAGCAGAGGCAGCGGAGGCTCCTGCAGCGAATTGACCATATGGCGTAGGCAGCAAAAGCTGCTGCAGCAAATCGATCAATTGACTGAGGCAGCAGAAGCTCAGGCAGCGAATTGACCATATGGCGCAGGCAGCGAAAGCTGCTGCAGCTGTGGCGGAGGAGGCGGAAGCAGCGGAAGCTCAGGCAGCAGATCGACCATATGGCGCAGGCAGCGGAGGCTGCTGCAGCGAATTGACCAATTGGCGGAGGCGGAGGAAGCTCAGGCAGCGGATTGACGACCTCCAGGAGGCGGTGGAAGCTCAGTCAGCGGATAGACCATATGGCGGAGGCAGTGGAGGCTGCAGCAGCGAATCAATCAATTGACTGAGGCAGCGGAAGGTCAGGCAGCGGATCGACCATGTGGTGGAGGCGGCGGAAGCTCAAGCAGCGAATTGACCATATGGCGCAGGCAGCGGAAGCTGCTGCAGCTGCTGCAGCTGCGGCGGAAGCAGATCGACCATATGGCGCAGGCAGCGGATGCAGCTGCATCGAATCGATCAATTGACTGAAGCAGCGGAAGCTCAGGCAGCGAATCGACCATATGGCGCAGGCAGCGGAAGCTCAGGCAGCAGAAGCTCAGGCAGCGGATCGACGACCTCCAGGAGGCGCATCAGTAAAAAAAAAATTCCACCCAATAGGTACATATTCCGCCCGACCGCCTGGCACACCTGGGTGACACTAGCTGCCTGCTGCGCTTCCCCCTGGCGCCGCTTGCTGCCTGCAGCGCTTCCGGGCGACCCCCTACCATCCGGCAGCGCTGGGCGGCAGCCTGAGTACTTAGCCGAATTTTGCTAAGTCCCTGAAAACTCGGGACTTAGCAAAATTCACTTTGTCTCCTGCTAGGCACTGGCACTTAGCGATTTTCAAAAATCTGGAGGTCGCTTAGTCATCACTTTGAAGTCGCCAAGTCGTCGCTAAGTCGTTGCCAAAGCAACGCCTAGTAAGACACCAATCTCCACCTCCCCCTATTCCCTCCCGTCCTTCCTGCTATTGCTTCCCCCTATTCCCTCCCACCCTTTCCTACCTCGCTGTACCAGAGTACTTTGCTAACATCGTGACTTTTAGGCTAGAAGTACTAAGCTCTGCCTGCAAAGAACCTCCTAGAGGTCGTCGATCTGCTGCCTAAGCTTCCTCCGCCTCCGCCATATGGTCGATTCGCTGCCTAAGCTTCCGCTGCCTCAGTCAATTGATCGATTCGCTGCAGCAGCCTCCGCTGCCTCCGCCAATTGGTCGATTCGCTGCTGCAGCTTCCGCCATATGGTCAATTCGCTGCCTGAGCTTCCTGCGCCTGCGCCAATAGGTCGATTCGCTGCCTGAGCTTCCGCTGCCTGCGCCATATGGTCTATTCGCTGCTGCAGCTTCCTCCGCTTCCGCCATATGGTCAATTCTCTGCCTGAACTTCCTGCGCCTGCGCCAATAGGTCGATTCGCTGCCTGAGCTTCCGCTGCCTGCGCCATATGGTCAATTCGCTGCCTGCCTCAGGCAGGTCGTCAATTCGCTGCTGCAGCTTCCACAGAAGCTAGTTTAGCTGTGCCCTCGATATTTGTACATAGATATATAGATAGATACATAGAATAAAGCAATTGTCAATGATATTGGTTCCATACAAGTGATTCTCAAATACTCTAGGCCCTACAAGCATACTGTGCAAATACATTCTACAGGGCGAACTGCTGCCAAATTCTGCGGCAGCGAGGGACCACCCATGCCCAGAAGCAGCCGACTACACCACTTGCTACAGGAGGAAACGACCTCCTCCGGGCGGTCAAAGGTCTAGAAACCATGCCTCCCGGGCGCGCCGAGGTGCTGCAGCAACCTAACAGAAGGGTAACATTCCGCCCGACCGCCCCGACCTCCAGGCGGCCGGGGCGGCTTTATCAATTTTTACTGATGCGGCAGAAGCTCGGGAAGCTCAGGAAGCTCAGGCAGCAAATCGACCAGCCAATTGAGCCGCCTCCTGAGCTCGCTTAGGCGGAAGCAGGGAAGCAGGCAGCCAGCGGAGGCAGAGGAAGCTGAAGCAGCGGATCGAAGCAAGTCTAGAAGGCATATCAGCGTGAGTCAAATAAACAGAATCAAGACGTTACCCAGCAGGTTCCTTGCAAGCAGAGCTTAGTACTTCGAGCCTAAAAGTCACGATATTAGCAAAGTACTATGGTACAGCGAGGTAGGGTATGGGTGGGAGAGAATAGGGGATGGGCGGAGGAGTAGGGAATGGGTGGGAGAGAATAGGGGGAAGCAATAGTAGGAAGGACGGGAGAGGTGGAGATTGGTGTCTTATTAGGCGTTGCTTTGGCGACGGCATGGCCACTACTGAGCGATGACTAAGCGACCTGGAGATTTTTGAAAATCGCTAAGTGCCTGGGTGAATTTTGCTAAGTCCCGAGTTTCCAGGGACTTAGCAAAATTCGTTGGGTAGAGCCCGCTGGATTTCGCTAAGTGCCACATCCGGACGTGGGTGGTCACAGCTGAGCTGCAGCCGAGCACCAGGAGGCCAGAGCGTTGTGCAGCCTGCGTCCGCACAGGCAAGCACTTGGACCAGCTCGCCTGGGTTGTAGGGAAGGCCACAAACGCAGTGGGCGGAATATGGCCTTCCAGAAGCCAAGAAAGTGTCGGGGCGACATTTTTTTTTTGCTGATGCTCTGCTGCCTCCACCATATGGTCGATCCACTGCCTGAGCTTCCTCCGCCTCCGCCACATGGTCAATCCGCTGCCTTAGCTTCCGCCACCTCCACCACAGCAGCAGCAGTCTCCGCTGGCTGCACCATATGGTCAATTCGCTGCCTGAGCTTCCGCCACCTCCTGGAGGTCGTCAATTTGCTGTCAGAGCTTCCTTCACCTCCGCGAATTGGTCAATTTGCTGCCTGAGCCTCTGCTGCCTCCGCCATATGGTCGATTCGCTGCAGCAGCCTCTGCTGTCTGCATCATATGGTCGATCAGCTGCCTGAGCTTTCTCCGCCTCAGTCAATTGATCGATTCGCTGCCTGCGCCATATAGTCAATTTGCTGCAGGAGCCTCAGCTGCCTCAGCTCCCCCCCCATACCCCTAGGATACGAAGAACAGATACATGTACATATAGAGCTATATAGAAATAATAGAACAATTGTAAACAAGCATATGGGCAAAAGCATTCAAACTAGACCACAGGGTGACCTGCTGAAAATGTGATTCTGTGGGCGCGCTCATCAGCAAAAAAAAAAATTGCACCCAATAGGTACATATTCCGCCCGACCGCCTGCCACACCCAGGCGTCACTAGCTGCCTGCTGCGCTTTCCCCAGGCGCTGCTTGCTGCCTGCAGCGCTTCCAGGCGACCTCCTACCATCCGGCAGCACAGGGCGGCTGCCTGAGTACTTAGCAAATTTTCAAGTGAATTTTGCTAAGTCCCTAAAAACTCGGGACTTAGCAAAATTCACTTCTTTTCCTGCCAGGAACCGGCACTAAGCGATTTTCAAAAATTTGGAGGTCGCTTAGTCAACACTTTATAGTCGCCAAGTCGTCGCTTAGTCGTCGCCAAAGCAATGCCTAGTAAGACACCAATCTCCACCTCCCCCTATTCCTTCCCGTCCTTCCTACTATTGCTTCCCCCTATTCCCTCCCACCCATTCACTACCTTGCTGTACCATAGGACTTTGCTAACATCGTGACTTTTAGACCCAAAGTACTAACCTCTGCTTGCAAAGAAACTCCCAGGTAACGTCTCACTTCCGTTTATATGATTCCCACTGATATGCCTCCTAGACTCGCTTTGATCCGCTGCTTCAGCTTCCTCCGCCTCCGCTGGCTGCTTGCTTCCGCCTAAGCGAGCTCAGCAAGCAGCTCAATTCGCTGCCTGAGCTTCCTCCACCTCTGCCAATTGGTCGATCCGCTGCCTGAGCTTCCGCCGCCTCCTGGAGGTCGTTGATCCATTGCCTGAGCTTCCTCCGCCTCCGCCATATGGTCAATCCGCTGCCTGAGCTTCAGTTGCCTCAGTCAATTGATCGATTTGCTGCAGCAGCCTCCGCTGCCTCCACCATACGGTCAATTCGCTGCCTGAGCTCCTGCTTCCTCCGCCATATGGTCAATTCGCTGCCTGAGCTCCTGCTTCCTCCGCCATATGGTCAATTTGCTGCCTGAGCTTCCGCTGCCTCCGCCACATGGTCAATTCGCTGCCTGAACCTGCGCCTAAGCCTGCGCCTGCGCCAATAGGTCAATTGGCTGCCTGAGCTTCCGCTGCCTGCACAATGTGGTCGATTCGCTGCCTGAGCCTGAGCCTGAGCCTGCACCTGCGCCTGCGCCTGTGCCTGAGCCTGCGCCTGAGCCTGCGCCTGAGCCTGCGCCTGCGCCAATAGGTCAATTCGCTGCCAGAGCTTCCTGCGCCTGCGCCAATAGGTTGATTCACTGCCTGAGCTTCTGCTGCCTGCGCCAATAGGTCGATTCGCTTCCTGAGCTTCCGCCGCCTCCGCCATATGGTCGATTCGCTGCCTGCCTCTAGCAGGTCGTCGACTCGCTGCTGCAACTTCTGCAGAAGCTAGTTTAGCTGCGCCCTCGATATTTGTACATAGATAGATATATAGATAGATACATAGAATAAAGCAATTGTCAATGATATTGGTTCCATACAAGTGATTCTCGAATATTCCAGGCCCTACTATACAAATCTATTCTACAGGGCGAACTGCTGCCAAAATCCTGCGGCAGCGAGGGACCACACGCGTCCAGAAACAGCCTACTACACCACTTGCTACAGGAGGAAACGACCTCCTCCAGGCGGTCAAAAGTCTAGAAACCATGCCTCCAGGGCACGCCGAGATGCAGCAGCAACCTAACAGAAAGGTAACATTCCGCCTGACTGCCTAGACCTCCAGGCGGCCAGGGCGGCTTTATCAATTTTTGCTGATGCTGCTCTCCCCCTGCTGTCTTCTAGACGCTCATCTACCCTCCATGGCCGCCCAGAGAACAGCCTCCTAAACCTCGCGCGCCCCCATGCCAACCTCTAGTAAGCTGTCGCCCAGAGGTGAAGGGCAAAATTTACAACCTGAGGGAGGGCTATATTCCACCCCGACCGCCCTGGTCGCCTAATGCATTGGGCAGACCAGGAGACATTTCGATTTTTTGCTGATGTGGTGGAAGCTCAGGCAGCGAATCAACCTATTGGCGCAGACAGCGGAAGCTGCAGCAGCGAATCGACCATATGGCGGAGGCAGCGGAGGCTGGAGCAGCGAATCGATCAATTGGCGGAGGCAGCGGAAGCTTAAGCAGCGAATCAATCAATTGGCGGAGACGGCGGAAGCTCAAGCAGCGAATTGACCATATGGCGCAGGCGGTGGAGGCTGCAGAAACGAATCAATCAATTAGCAGAGGCAGCAGAAGCTCAAGCAGCGAATTAATCAGTGAATTAAGCTCGCTTAAGCAGAAGCAGCGAAGCAGGCAGCCGGCGGAGGCAGGGGAAGCTGAAGCAGCGAATGGAAGCAAGTCTAGGAGGCATATCACCTGGTGTCATATAAACGGAAGCGAGACGTTACCTAGGAGGTTCTTTGCAAGCAGAGCTTAGTACTTCAAGCCTAAAAGTCACAATGTTAGCAAAGTCCTATGGTACAGCATGGTTGAGAATGGGTGGGAGGGAATAGGGGGAAGCAATAGTTGGAAGGGCAGGAAGCAATAGGGGGAGGTGGAGATTGGTGTCTTACTATGCATTGCTTTGGCGATGACTAAGCGATGACTTGGCGACTACAAAGTGATGACTAAGCGACCTCCAGATTTTTGAAAATCGCTAAGTGCCAGTGCCTGGCAGGACACGAAGTGAATTTTGCTAAGTCCCCGGTTTTCAGGGACTTAGAAAAAATTCGATCAAAAATTTGCTAAGTACTTGAGCTGCCGCCCAGCGCTACCGGATGGTAGGAGGTCGCCCAGAAGCGCTCCAGGCAGCAAGTGGCGCCTGGAGAAAGCGCAGCAGGCAGCTAGTGTAGCCTGGGCACAGCAGGCAGCCGGGCGGAATATGTACCTATTGGGCACAATTTTTTTTTTGCTGATGCTATGGCTTTCTTTTACCCAAAATTTCATCGCAAGTTAAACTTTATTGAATATTACTGGGGTGCTGCAAAGTTTTATACTTGTATTAATTGCGCTTATAATATCGCAGCATTACGGATTGTGGTTCCTAAAGCTCTTAAATCAGTATCACCACAGCTCATTTGGTGATAATGGAATAAAACTTGTCGAATCATGGATGGCTATCAACAAGGTATAGCATATGGCACAACCGAGTTCAAAAAACACTATAAAAGTCACAGACGAGTGTCAGAACGCAAAATTGATGAAACACATCACAGTGCATGAAACAACTAGTAGCTGCTCCAATATCAATGATTACAATAGCATAGATGTTAAAATACTACATTCACAGAAAAAACAATGTTCAAATCGCATCTCTATCCCTTCAACAAATTTACTACATTCCTGTCAACCTCCTTGCCTCCCTCAACAACATTTGCAGATTATTATTTCTCATAGTTCCAGCTTCTTCTTCCTCAATTTGCCTCTTCAAGTATGTCATAAACCACAACCAATCAGAATCTTCATCAGCGGTATAAACGGAACAATTGAATAGTGCAGCAATATCCCACGCGATCTACAGTATCCATCAGCAAAAAAAAAATGTCGCCCGGACACGTTCTTGTCTTCTGGAAGGCCATATTCCGCCTGCTGCGTTTGTGGTCTTCCTGCCGGCCCAGGCGAGCTGGTCCGGGTGCTGGCTGCGCCCAAGCGCAGGCTTTGCAGGCCGCGCAGTGCTCCGGCCTCCTGGCACTCGTCCGCAGCCACCCGTGTCCGGGCGCTGGCACTTAGCAGAATCCAGCCGACTGCCCGATGGATTTTTTTTTTTCTCCAAGTCCCTAGAAACTCGGGACTTAGCAAAATTCACCTCGACTCCCACCAGGCACTTCGCGATTTTCAAAAATCTCCAGGTCGCTTAGTCATCGCTGAGTAGTCGCCATGCCGTCGCCAAAGCAACGCCTAATAAGACACCAATCTCCACCTCTCCCGTCCTTCCTACTATTGCTTCCCCCTATTCCCTCCCACCAATCCACAACCTCGCTGTACCGCTGACATCGTGACATTTAGGATCGAAGCAACGAGCTTTGCTTGCAAAGAACCTCCTAGGTAACGTCTTGATTCCGTTTATTTGACTCCCGCTGATATGCCTCCTAGACTCGCTTCGATCCGCAGCTTCAGCTTCCTCTGCCTCCGCTGGCTGCCTGCTTCGCTGCTTGCCGAGCTCAGGAGCTTCCTGAGCTTCCACTGCCTCCTGGAGGTCGTCGATCCGCTGCCTGCGCCATATGGTCGATCCGCTGCCTGAGCTTCCTCCGCCTCCGCCAAATGGTCAATTCGCTGCCTGGGCTTCCGCTGCCTGCGCCACATGGTCGATCCGCTGCTTGAGCTTCCTCCGCCTCCGCCTCCGCCAATTGGTCGATTCGCTGCCTGAGCTTCCTCCGCTTCCGCCAATTGGTCGATTTGCTGCTTGAGCTTCCGCTGCCTCCGCCACATGGTCAATTCGCTGCCTGAGCTTCCGCCGCCTCCGCCAATTGGTCGATTTGCTGCTGCTGCCTCCGCTGCCTGCGCCATATGGTCGATCCGCTGCCTGAGCTTCCGCCGCCTCCTGGAGGTCGTCAATCCGCTGCCTGAGCTTCTGCTGCCTCCTGGAGGTCGTCGATCCGCTGCCTGAGCTTCCTCCGCCTCCGCCAATTGGTCGATTTGCTGCTGCTGCCTCCGCTGCCTGCGCCATATGGTCGATCCGCTGCTTGAGCTTCCGCCGCCTCCGCCAATTGGTCGATTTGCTGCTGCTGCCTCCGCTGCCTGCGCCATATGGTCGATTCGCTGCCTGAGCTTCCGCTGCCTCCGCCACATGGTCAATTCGCTGCAGCAGCCTCCGCTGCCTGCGCCATATGGTCAATTCGCTGCCTGAGCCTCTGGTGCCTCCGCTGACTGAGCCTCCGCCGCCTTCTGGAGGTCGTCGATCCGCTGCCTGCGCCATATGGTCGATTTGCTGCTGCTGCCTCCGCTGCCTCCGCCACATGGTCAATTCGCTGCCTGAGCTTCCGCTGCCTGCGCCATATGGTCAATTCGCAGCCTGAACTTCCGCCGCCTCCGCCACATGGTCAATTCGCTGCAGCAGCCTCCGCTGCCTCCGCCATATGGTCAATTCGCTGCCTGAGCCTCTGCTGCCTGCGCCATATGGTCGATTCGCTGCTCAACCCCTCCCTACCCGTAGAGTACGAAGAACAGATACATGTACATATGGAACTTTATATATCCATAGAAATAATAGAACGATTGTAAACAAGCATATGGGCAAAAGCCTCCAAACTAGACCACAGGGCGACCTGCTGAAAATGTGATTCTGTGGGCGCACTGCTCTCCTCCAGCTGTCTTCCAGACGCCCATCAACCCCCCATTGTCGCCTGGAAGATAGCCTCCTGAAGCTCAGTGCGCCCTATGCTGGAGAATGACCGACCTCTGGTAGGTTGTCACCCAGACGCAAAGCGCAAAATTCACAACCTCGGGAAGGGCTATATTCCGCCCCGACCGCCTGGGCCGCCTGAGGCATTGGGCGGACCGGGCGACAATCCGTTTTTTTGCTGATGATGGCCAGAGCACAAATAAAGAAGTATGAATAAAATGAATTTCAAACAATATTTGGAGCTCCAGTCATACAACATAATCAATCCAACATGCCTCCTTTCTGTACAATCCGTATTGATCCAAAACAACATCATTTAGCCAATTTTGCTGCCTGGTCTACCGTGTATCGGAAATTTCCTCAAAATCTCACATATAACATGCAAATCTGGAGCTGGCGATTCTGGGCATTTGTTAATGAACCAGAGGTTAGTCAAGTTATTTCCCTGATATCTGGTAACTAACCTTCTGACATCAGCAAAAAAACGGATTGTCGCCCGGTCCGCCCAATGCCTCAGGCGGCCCAGGCGGTCGGGGCGGAATATAGCCCTTCCCGAGGTTGTGAATTTTGCGCTTTGCGTCTGGGCGACAACCTACCAGAGGTCGGTCATTCTCCAGCATAGGGCGCACTGAGCTTCAGGAGGCTATCTTCCAGGCGACAATGGGGGGTTGATGGGCGTCTGGAAGACAGCTGGAGGAGAGCAGTGCGCCCACAGAATCACATTTTCAGCAGGTCGCCCTGTGGTCTAGTTAGGAGGCTTTTGCCCATATGCTTGTTTACAATCGTTCTATTATTTCTATGGATATATAAAGTTCCATATGTACATGTATCTGTTCTTCGTACTCTACGGGTAGGGAGGGGTTGAGCAGCGAATCGACCATATGGCGCAGGCAGCAGAGGCTCAGGCAGCGAATTGACCATATGGCGGAGGCAGCGGAGGCTGCTGCAGCGAATTGACCATGTGGCGGAGGCGGCGGAAGTTCAGGCTGCGAATTGACCATATGGCGCAGGCAGCGGAAGCTCAGGCAGCGAATTGACCATGTGGCGGAGGCAGCGGAGGCAGCAGCAGCAAATCGACCATATGGCGCAGGCAGCGGATCGACGACCTCCAGGAGGCGGCGGAGGCTCAGTCAGCGGAGGCACCAGAGGCTCAGGCAGCAAATTGACCATATGGCGCAGGCAGCGGAGGCTGCTGCAGCGAATTGACCATGTGGCGGAGGCAGCGGAAGCTCAGGCAGCGAATCGACCATATGGCGCAGGCAGCGGAGGCAGCAGCAGCAAATCGACCAATTGGCGGAGGCGGCGGAAGCTCAGGCAGCGGATCGACCATATGGCGCAGGCAGCGGAGGCAGCAGCAGCAAATCGACCAATTGGCGGAGGCGGAGGAAGCTCAGGCAGCGGATCGACGACCTCCAGGAGGCAGCAGAAGCTCAGGCAGTGGATTGACGACCTCCAGGAGGCGGCGGAAGCTCAGGCAGCGGATCGACCATATGGCGCAGGCAGCGGAGGCAGCAGCAGCAAATCGACCAATTGGCGGAGGCGGTGGAAGCTCAGGCAGCGAATTGACCATGTGGTGGAGGCAGCGGAAGCTCAAGCAGCAAATCGACCAATTGGCGGAAGCGGAGGAAGCTCAGGCAGCGAATCGACCAATTGGCAGAGGCGGAGGCGGAGGAAGCTCAAGCAGCGGATCGACCATGTGGCGCAGGCAGCGGAAGCCCAGGCAGCGAATTGACCATTTGGCGGAGGCGGAGGAAGCTCAGGCAGCGGATCGACCATATGGCGCAGGCAGCGGATCGACGACCTCCAGGAGGCAGTGGAAGCTCAGGAAGCTCCTGAGCTCGCTTAGGCGGAAGCAGCGAAGCAGGCAGCCAGCGGAGGCAGAGGAAGCTGAAGCTGCGGATCGAAGCGAGGCTAGGAAGCATATCGGCGGGAGTCAAATAAACGGAATCAAGACGTTACCTGGAGGTTCTTTGCAGCAAGCTCGTTGCTTCGATCCTAAATGTCACGATGTCAGCGGTACAGCGAGGTTGTGGATTGGTGGGAGGAATAGGGGAAGCAATAGTAGGAAGGACGGGAGAGGTGGAGATTGGTGTCTTATTAGGCGTTGCTTTGGCGACGGCATGGCGACTACTCAGCGATGACTAAGCGACCTGGAGATTTTTGAAAATCGCGAAGTGCCTGGTGGGAGTCGAGGTGAATTTTGCTAAGTCCCGAGTTTCTGCGACTTGGAGAAAAAAAATCCATCGGAGTCGGCGAGGATTCTGCCAGAAGTCTGCCGCCCGGACACGGTGGCTGCGGACGAGTGCTGGAGGCCGGGAAAGACTGCGCGGCTGCAAAGCTCTGACTTGGGCGCAGCCAGCACCCGGACCAGCTCGCCTGGGCCGGCAGGAAGACCACAAACGCAGCAGGCGGAATATGGCCTTCCAGAAGACAAGAACGTGTCCGGGCGACAATTTTTTTTTGCTGATGATCTATATATCTCTTCTATTTACTTGTCTCTCTGTTCCATGTGTCTCTCTCTATTCTGTGTCTACTAACTACTATAGATCAGGGCTGTCCCCTTCTTGTCTTTCTGGCCCCGACGAGGAAGTCCGGCAGCTCGTGAAAGTCCGGCAGCTCGTGAAAGTCCGGCAGCTCGTGAAAGTCCACAAGCGTTGTGAACTGGGGAACGAAGCCCTTTCTTTATACTTGAATAGGGGGTTCCAAGTGTGTTCTCACATCAATCCTGTCTTGTTCCCTAACCCATACCCAATTCACCCACCCGCAATCAAAGCTAATGTTAGTGCTTTACGCACGCACACGCATGCACACACACGTACACACACACTAATACCTGTTACCTGCCTGTGCTTGCTACCTGCGCTCACTACCGACCTCCTTTCTTACTTGCACGCTTTAATTTTGCTTTACCGATCGGAACCCTAACCCACTCGGTGTGCTCAGGCCTCAGTTGCATTATAGGTCTCATATAGGTACACCTTAATCGCTGCTTGCACTATACATAAAATAAGGAAAAGGGCAGAAACTTGGGGTTACCCTGCTGAACTATGCTCATACATGTACTGTATTTACTCGGATAATTGGCTAAGTCCGGTATCTCCGGGGTACTTGCAGCAACCAGCAAATTATATATAAAGTTGTTGTACTCCTAGTTCAGAATTTAACATTGCAACGACCAGCAGCCTCTGAAGTACATGCGCACGACGTATATTTTGCTGGTTGCTACAAGTACCCCGGAAATACCGGACTTAGCCAATTATCCGAGTAAATACGGTATGTAATTGATTTTAAGTAATACATTTATATCACGGGACGAGGTTGAGAAGCCAAAATATGACGAACTTTGAACATAACAAGCAAAGCGAGTGAAGTGAGAAGTGAAGAATATTTTGCTTCTCAACCGAGTGGACTCTTAACTGGCTTGGTGTGCCGAACGGATGAGAGAGTCACCATGAGCCAATATACCTTTGCTGTCAAATTCACCCTCTTACTACTTCCTCCTCCCAACGCCCATGTGGTAACACATGGGCAGCCCCTAGTGATCTTGATAGTGCACGGACCATATTACCCCTGACTTAACCAATTGCCACTTTGATTTTAGCCACTTTGTTGACCGCCACATACTGACAGGGGGGGTCAGCATTTTTTACCGGACTAAGGGATACGTTTGACCCGCCGTAACTTACACCCCCACCCCAAGCCGCAAATAGAACAATTAGGCATGGGAAATGGCTCAAAAAGGTCATTAGATAGGCGATAATACATTTAATTTTGTTCGGGGAACTATTTTCACTGAGTTACTACCGGGAACCCATTTTTTCGCTGAGGCACGCGTTGCCACAATGCGTGATCGGGATCCCAGTCAAAGACGTTAGGTCTACGTTTGAATGAGTGAAGCCCATCATCCCAAACCGCAAAACACAACACTGGAACTCGCCAAGGTCCTTCTTTCCACCTTGTCCGTTGCCATTTTCTTTTAGACAATGGCCGCTCAATCCTCCTCAAAAAAACGTCCATTTTTGGCCCTGGCCTCGGTGAATGAAGACGATATCGAATCGCCCCCAGTCACTAAAGTTTCTCGAAGATCTCTCATTCCAGCTGCTCTTCCAGCCCGAACACGCATCCCCAATCGTGATAAGACAATTGTTCCAGCTACACGAAATCCTAGTTTGAACTCGAGCAATGAAGTTCCCAGGTCCAAGTTAATGCACCTTCACTATCGGAATAGTTCCCCTGGCAAGCGTCAATCCACTGACTCGTTTTCTCTTGCTTCCCAACGTCATTCCCTGCCTTTATTGCAGTCCAAGTTACCAACACCCCCTCAACATGAGGACCTCGAAGATTTGATTGAGGATGCTTTCTCTGAGGATGACATCGAGTTGGGTAACGCAGGTGCTCCCTGTATAGTAGATATGAAACCTGCTAGAAACTCGAGCCCTCAGCCTCGGCCTCGGGAAACCAGTGTCACGATAATACGTGATGGCCTTGGGGAAGCCAAAACTTCCTGGGCTGCTTCTAAAGATACAGGAAGTAGCTATGATGGATGCCATTTCTCGCCAAGGCATTCTCCTCATTTTACTTTATCTGCTGTATCAAAAAACAAGTCACTTGGTATCTGTGCCCCGCCAATCTTACTTTTGCATTGGGCGTGATGGTTGCTAACCTATCCTCCCAGTAACAGACTCCCGCCCATGGTCAGAAAGATTCGCCCCAAAATCTTCGGTTGATCTCGCAGTGAATCCAAAAAAAGTATCTGAAGTCCGATCCTGGTTGGAGCATGTCCTGGACGGTTTCTCGAAGAAGCGGCTTTTAGTTCTCAACGGTTCTGCCGGTACAGGGAAGACAGCAACCATAAATGCTTTATCGAAGGAATTGGGGTTTGAGATTCTGGAATGGAAAAACCCCAGTGGCGCCATCCGCGGCGATGTGTATGAAATTGAAGGAGCCTTTAGTGCAGGCCTAGCAGGTGTTTTCGAGGAGTTCATGGGCAGGGCAGGCAGATTTGGCAGTTTGAACATGTCTTCAACTTCGCCTTCCTTTGGAGCACAGAAATCGGCACGGAGAAGTGCGCCGTCTTCCAATGGTAAAGAAAACAAGAAAATAATTTTGATCGAAGATTTCCCCAATGCCCTTTTCACATCCTCTTCAGCCCCTCTTGCAGCTTTTCGACATACCATCAAATCGTTTCTCACGTTTGCCTCCTCTCGCCGCACTGTGCCGCAATTACCACCCTTAGTTCTTATAATATCTGAGACGGCTACCTTTTCCGGCCCCAATGCCTTTACAGCTCATCGATTACTATCTTCAGAAATTCTCCATCACCCTCTCACGACTTCCATAACCTTTAATAAGATTGCTCCAACTTTCATGCTAAAAGCACTCTCCGCCATAATGGCTCAAGAGCACCGTGAATCATATCGCAAGTTCGGACCCAGCAAAGCGCTATTGGAGGCTTTGACAACTAGTGGAGATGTGAGAAGTGCTATTATGTGCCTTGAATTCTTAGCTGTGGATGGGGGCGTCGGAGCCTTTTCTGAACAGGCAACTTCCACGAAAAAAAAGAAACTGAAATTGAGAGATCGTGAGCTGAACGACATTGAACGAGAGATGCTTATCGGTGTTACCCAAAGAGAATCACGGTTGGGCATTTTCCACGCAGTAGGGAAAGTGGTATACAACAAGCGTGAGGAATTCCACTTTGATGTTTTGTATGGACTAAGTCGGACTAAATATTCTCTTAAACAAGATAGGATACGGAGATGACGTAGAAGATCCTTATGTTCCACCACCCCCAAGGCCATTACTAAAAGCTCATGCCTGGAGAAATAGGGCGAGTAAGGTAGATATTAGTTGTTTGATGGATGAAGCTGGAATGGATGCTCAAACCCTAATCTCCGGATTTCACGAGAATTATATCGGCTCTTGCAATTTTCTGGGAGGTTTCTCCCCTAAGACCCATTCTGTTGAAGAACTGCTCGATTGCACCAATAGCTGCCTCGAGGGCTTGAGCGATAGCGATCTACTGGCCACCCCGCGCCCCTACTATCCTACGCTAGGAGCTGGAAGAAACTATGAAGGATTAGAGGGTTCCTCTGGAACAGGGCTGAGACAAGACGAAATTTCGTTTCAGGTTGCAGTCCGCTGCATCATCTTGGCGTTACCATCTCCAGTTAAGAGGGATGCCAAAGATAACAAAATGTTTTATCCAACCGCGCTCAAGCTCTGGAGAGACAAACAAGAAATCGAGAGTATGCTCGACCTGTTTGTGCGGAAATTCAGTTTGTCTGGTGATGAGAGCGTCGGAGGCAGTGGTGTGCTTGCGGCTGGAAGATCGGAGATGCTGTTAGAGAGACTGCCATACCTAAAAATTGTGATGAGAGCGCAGCAGCAGAAAATTGCCACCAGTAGATCCCTAGAAACGACCAACAATACCCGAAGAAGACTTATTGAGGAGCTTGAGACAGTTACGACCCTTAAGGGTATTCACGGACAGAGCGAGGAAATACCAGATGAAGACCCAGTCGGAGGACGAATAAGCTTGGACGAACTGGAGGCTGCAGAAGAGCAGGAAAAGGGGATATCTCGTATGGCAGCGGATATAAAGTCGGAAGCCCATCGTGGGAGAAAACAGGAAGTGAAAGACAAGCAATGGGCATCAAAAGTGGCGGGCATAGAAACATTATTGTTGCCTGACGATGATATCGAGGATGATTGGTAACGCTGTCTATGTTAATAGAGGGAGGTTTGGTTGATTTTCCCCAGGTCAATCCTTTCTTGGTTTAACCATGGTAAGCAATCATTCATCAACATTAATAGAATGAGAAATTTTGCCGGATTAGTTTTCTTACTACCGATAGAGATATATTCTGCTGGATTGTGGGAATTTTGGCATGATTTATAGAGTTTTAGCTATCTACTTTTTAATTAAATGGATGATCGTTCTATTTGGTGAGCTCTAACAGGTAGAATATGTAGCTAGCCCCTTGATATTCTGTAGTAGGAGAGCCGACAGGAACCCAAAAACCTCGTTTAGATAGATACACCCCAACATAAAAAAGTAACGAGTCCGAGCAAAAAACACCAAGTAATTCATACCTCACAAATCGCCTCAAGTAAAAGTAAGTAAACGATGTATTATCATTCACCACACCACCCTTTTGAGCCTCAACTAGGGGACATAGCGGTTCTATTCCTTATTTTTCGCTATCTACCTAAATAGCATCGGAAATCTCACCATAGGGTGGGAAATATTTACCAAGCGGAACGGCCCCAGAAACATCACCAAAGATTGCGATAACTACCAACCTCACACTAATAGATACTGTCCTTTCTGAACTTTTTCCCCCTTCCTTTTCCAGGCGCGACAATATTCTTCTCGAGCAGCTTTTTAGATACATCTGCAGTAAAACCCCGTTAGTGGCTTGGGGTTGGAGCTCAATCTTTTGCACAGGACTGACAATGACTTTCGTTTACAGCTGGCGAGATGGGTTACGCCCCCGTCATCCTCAACTGCAATTCTGAGTGCAACTCCAGCAGCCAGACCTTGACGAAGAAAAAATCACTAAGACTCGCATTTACCCACAGATACTGCAGCACAACATGATTGATAATATACATACACCCCAATATAAATACGTTAGATTACATGGAATAAAGATAATCAATGACGAGAGGAGAGGAAGAAATATTTTTTATGTATCGCAATCGCGATCAACCAAATCATACCAAATGCTCCGTACTCAACTCCCAAAAAGGAAACCTGCGTTTATCATGGAAAAGAGGCCTTCGGCTTTTCCAGCGCAAAAATCATACCTAATGAAACTGACAAAAATAAAGAGAATGAAGAAACTGTTCGCCGATCGGAATCTCCCACATTACTATCCAAAGGCCTCTTATCGTCATGCTATTTCTTTGCTTTCTTGGCTCCTAGCTTCTTCGGTAGCTTGCTCTTCCTCGACGATTTTGGAGACTTCTGTTCCTTTACTTCTTCCTTGGGGGGGCTGACCTCTGAATCGACATCCTCGGCGGCAGCCATGGATAGCTCACCCTCGGCCACTTCGGGAGTGACTTCAGATAGTTCAAGATTCATAACAGGTACCAACTCCAGCAGGGTTTCCTCGGTTGTTTCAACCACGAGCAGTGGTTCGTTGATTGGAGCCTCGGCAGATACCTCGACCATTGACGCTTCAGCAGGGGCTTCAGCATCCTCGTGAACTTCAGGGCTTTCCATGATGGGATCTAGTGGCCCTTCCAGGGTTAGATCAAAATCCTCGGCGGGGGGGATCGCAGCTTCCGTCACAAAATCCTCTTGATTCGGGTTCGCTTCTCCTTCCACGATCTCCTCCGGCTCCAGTTGCAGCTCCTGCTCAACTTCAACTCCACCAATCACAGACTCAATTGCCAGCTCCTCAGCCAGCTCCTCAGCCAGTTTCTCCCTGGAGACATCAGTGTCGATAACTTCTTCATCATTAACCATTCCACTATCCGCCTCGCATTTTTCCTCGGCCTGGGTCTCGGAATGTGTTTCAGCTTCAACCACTAGTCCTGCAGTATCTTCAGTCTCCTCGGCTTTTTCGAATTCTTCATCTTTTTTGCAAATTATGTTAGCGGTAGATCATTGTTTATGGGAAATCTGGTAGCAATTACCTCCTGCCAGTTGTGGGGCTGCTTTCTCATCAACTGCTACTTCGGCAGATACCTCTTGCGTTGTGATATTCCCAACCTCAGCACTAGTCTCCTCCATCACGAGCTCCACCTTAGCGTCGCAATCAACGGTATCGTTTCCAAGCAACTGTTGTTCACATTCGGCTTCGATGGTTAGGGGGATAGTTTCTTCTACCTCTTTCAGAGCTTCAAGGTCCGTGGTTTTTGCCAGTGCAACAGCAATTTCCGCTTCTCTTAACGCTTCCTCAATTGCCTCCTCAGCCTCGTCATTCATTCTTGATAGTTCTTGCTCCTGAATGGCCTCGTCTTCCACCATTGGTATCGGGTCAACATCCCCAGCCTCGGCGGTTACGATCTCTTCCGCTACCTCTCCAGATAAACAATCAGCTTCTAGCTGCGCTACACGCTCCCCAGTCATCATAGGGATAGGCAGCTGTAGAAGGTTGAGCTCATATCTTCGGTGGAGGACTGGTAAGCAATCGGTGTAAAGTGCTGTTCCCTTAGAGAAGACAAGACCACTATCGAGCACGGCTAGAGGACGGTGAAGGGTTGGCAGGGTGCCTTCTCGAGAAAAGACGGGAAGGAGAGGCAGAATCATGGCACGGCCGGTAGCAGCTGCTTTAAGTTGAGAGGTGAGGAGAACGTTATCGAAGTAAGGGCTGTGTCTCTCATATGAATAGCACTCCCAAGAACCTTTTTCTGTGTCATCCATGCTCATCGAAGCCGTAATTATTTCGCGCTCCATCCGTGCATAACGCCAAGTCTCAACAGCAAATTTCACAATCCGGGAGATCCCAGAAGTGATGATATCCATGTTCTTCTGGTCAGCGAAGGGCTTGACATATCCGGCAATCTCCTCGATCACGCTTGAAGCAGCGACTCCCGCGTTCTTTTTGGCATTGGATGCGGTATAGCCAGCAAGAAGAGTGTAATGCCGCCAGACCGCCTCTTTTCGTGTCGACTTCTCGCGAAGTTGGTTCGACATGGATTGGAAAAAAGTATCAGCCTTGTCGTATCTCTTACCTAGTGAGAACAAGAATGGCTGAAAGATTCGGTGGCAAAGGTATTTTGAAATAATATGTTGAACATATGCCATTCGGATGAGACGGGAGGCATCGCTATTTCCGAGCATTGATGGAAGGCCTGGAGGCAACTCGGCAAGCACCTTCTATATGTTGGAAGCATTCATTTAGCATACCAATATCTCATTAGTATGGGACTATCAGCTACTCACGTTGGGAGGTGAGATCGGCAAGTTCGAGAACTCGCCTGAGATATCGATAATATCCTTCGCAAGCTTCTGAAATGCGTCGATACTGTTTTCAGACACAAGTCAGTCAAGTATACTTCATGAAATATCACTCGCGCTTCAAAATGCGATACTCACTAGAAACAATCCCCCCGAGATCGAATTTCTGATCCCTCTTCCTCTTCGGCGACTTCTTTGAGCGTCTCAACAAGCTTGTTATTGTCATTCAACAAGCTGGTTTTGACATTTTCGAGCTGATTGATCATTTCCTGAAGCTTGGACTTCTCGCTTTCCCACTCACCCCTCTGCCTTTCTTTTTCGGAAATTAAGGTCTCTTTGTCTCCTTGTAGGGTAGCTGTCCTGTCCTCAAGGGTGGCAACGGTCCCTTCAAGCCCTGTCTTCTCGTCCTGTAGTGCCGCTTTCTCGCCCAGGAGCGTAGACTTTTCATCAAGCAACGTGGATTTTTCATCAAGAAGAAGGGTCTTTTCGTCGATGAGAGTGGTCTTTTCCACGAGTAGAGTAGAATTCTCATCGAGGAGGGTGGTTTTTTCGACAAGGAGAGTAGACTTTTCGTCAAGGAGTGTGGATTTTTCATCGAGAAGAAGAGCTTTTTCTCCTTCTAGGCCTGCCTTATCGGTTTCGAGTGCTACCCTAACATCCTCCAGCACCTGCTTATCTTCCTCCAGGCCTTTGATGATCTCATCCAACCGACTCTTTTCGTCCTTAAAATCTGAGATTATCTTCTCCTTCTCCTCTCCCCATTCCATCTTGGCCGTTTCAAAATAGCTAACCATCTCTGCCTTTTCATTCTCGAAATTTTCATGGAGCTGAGTTTTTTGATTCGCAAAATCGTCTTCGATACCTTTCCTCTGGGAGGCGAAGTCCTCTTCCATAGACAGCTTTTGTGATGAGAAGTCCTCAGTCATTTTTTGTTTCTCCGCCGCAAATTCCTCCCCCATTTTTTGCCTTTCAGCGGTAAAACAGCTTTCCATGCCTTGCTTCTCCTCTGCAAAGATACCTTCCATACCCCTCTTCTCTTCCGCGAATACCTCCTCGACCTCTTTCACTTTCGCTGTATAGATATCTTCCAGATCCTTTATCTTGGCTTCGTGGAGCTCTTCGAGTTCCCTTACCCTTGCCTCATGGCCCGCTTCTAACTCCTTGACCTTGTCTGCATGGGATTCTTCGAGGTCTATTGTCTTGGCGCCGTGCATTTCCTCAAGGGACCTCTTCTCAGCTGCGAAAGTCTCCTCCATCGATTTTTTTTCAGCATCATGACCTTCTACCATAGAGACCTTCTCGTTGTCATGGGCGGTGAGTGTCTCCTCCTTCCACTTCTGGAATTCCTGCTCGAGTGCCTCCCTTTCCTGATTGAACTTCACCTCAAACTCGATTCTCTCCTTATCTTTAGTCTCAATGGAAGCGTTCAATCGCTTGACCTCGACCTCCAAGTCGGCAATCTTTAGTTTGAGGCGATTGATCTCAGCCGTATTCATCTGGAGATTTTGCTCCATATTCTCCTTCAGGGCTTCGAGTTGTCTCTCTTTTGTTTGCAGCTCCTCAATATCCTTATCCTGTTCGGCAGCGATCTGATAGTAGCGTTGGAGCTCATCATTGACAGCGTTGTACCGATCACAAAGCTGCTGCAAACTTGGGATGGAGAGCGTGAGAGAGGTAACAGCTCCCTGAGCTCTCTGGATGATGCCATCAAGGTTGCTGTGAGGATCTCCTTGAAAGCCGCTCAGGGGAGGTGAGAGACGGCCACCATAGATTGGCCCATCATCTATCGCATCTTCGAATGGATACATATCATGACGTGGGGGTCCCATCTCGCTGGGTGCATGGCTTGCGTAGCCTTGACTACTAATCCGACGCACAAGCTCGCTGCCACCTTGATACCGGAGAGCAAAGGAAGGTCTACGGCTCTGTGGCTGCCGCATATTAGCGGAATTTGGTGCTGTCGGAGGATATTGCCCGCCATATTGATCAGAACGCCTTTCTGGATAGTCTCGCGGAATGTTGATAGGCTGAGGAGGCTGGTAATTAGAAACATGGGGTAGTTGTTGATGGTGTTGATAAAATGAAGGATATGCGTTTGTGGTTGGGGGTGTCGTCTGGTGAGGAGGGGTAGGAGGATATTGTCCGTGGTGAGGGTACCGAGGACTGTGAGGATATGTTGGGGATCGGGAGCCAGACTTCATCATTCTGATAGGCTCCGGAAGCGGCGCTAAGTTTTCCGAGGGAGGCGGCGAAATTGATGGCTCCATCACCGGCGGTTCGGGAGCTCTGGGTAAGGTTGATGTTCTGGAATGGGTTGGCTCATCGAGGGAAACCTGTGCAGGACGCGGAGCAACAGATGCAGAAGACATTTGCAAATTCCGTTCTATTTTTATCTATCCTGAAGGAGTTGGCAAGCGAGGAATCTAACGTCTTCAGCACGAGCTCAGCGTGTGGTTTCTTTCTCCTACACAGATTGTGTGGTCAGATATCTGGATAAGCCTATATTTGTTGGTTGGGTGAGGTGGCAGGAGATATAAGTTGTATAAAAACTCTTTAGGCAGCTTACCAGAGAAGTCGGAGCACAAAGATATCTTAACCCTAGCTTCGTCTGAAGGATTCGGTGTGAGTTGTGAGTGCTGTGAAAGCTGTGACGAAAGGCTAGAAGACGTGGTCTCCAAAGTCAGACTATATACCCACAATCACGATATTTAGTGATTGGGATTATGGGGAAATCTCAAGAGCGGGGAAAGGAGGCATATCCATAGGGAAGAAGCAATTTTGTCGTAGAACATAAGAACATACCGGCAAGCCAACGGCGTCAAGCAGACAGGCCTTTTTGCAAGAGCGGGGCGTGGGGTACCTGCTTGCCTGAACTTGCAAACAATCTGTCAGCCTTTTCCTGGTCTGACATGAGAGATTAATGACCCGGGCTAAGAGTCTATAGAAAAGAAAAAGAAAAAGCATATTACAAAACGCACCAGCAAAGTAATAATTATTTGTGCCTTCAGATAGTGTGATCTGAAAGATGCTGTAGTGGATGATGGCCACAATGAGGATTAAGAGGACGTTATGTAAATAGAGGAAAATCGCGGGGGTTTATATGAAATAAATTTTCGGAGCTCATAGCATGAGTGCGCAAGATGATTCGGAGAAACCCCAAAATTAATTCAGATGGCGATATCATATTGGAAATAGAACGGAACCGAGCAGAGGAAGAGGGTGGGGGAGTACACCATTCGTTTGCAAAAGAGAGGTAGATCTCTGCACCAAAAAGCATCATCCACAGGAACGGACCACTGCTTCTGCAGATATCGTGCCCTTGAAGTTGATGAGGGGCAGCATGTGTACTCACGTTGCTTTGCCGGTCGACGACGTAATTATGCCTATTATGCCTATTATCATTTTTACTTTTTTTTTTTTTCTCACCCTGACACAGCAGAGCCAAACCAATGGGTCTTCTTTCAAAAAAAAATCTGGAAAAATGCTATGGTTGGTGGAGCAAATAAATCCTGAGCAGGTGAGATGCGGACGAAAAATATGTGGATATACCCTATAAGAAAACATATATCTGATTTAACCATTCACCAACAATTCACCGCAGGAAAATAACAAGCATCTTGATTGAGAAGAATGTTAAGAGAATTAGCGAGACTAGATAGTACAAAACCACTCGAGGCGCACGACGAGACCGTCGGAAACCGCGTTTAACAGCAGAGACGTGGCTCTCGTCGGTTCTTTCTCCGAGTCCACATTGCTATCAGTGGTCAAGGTTTTACCAAACCACCATTAGTTTTTAGCCCACCAAGGCAGAGCTCTGGGGAAATATTACGAGAAAAGGATGGCTAGATGTTGTGTTGTCAACTTACCCGCAGCTGCATATCAATTTCCCACCCCAGGGGCACATGGGATCAGCGGTTGAAACGTTACCCTAGATGTCTGCCCTAGGTACTGCTTACCTGCATACCCGTCGACTGCCAGTGCGAGCAAAGAGAAGATCCTCGATATTACTCTTGTTGTAATGCTAAAAGACTACATCGTGCTGCGAAATCGTGGGGCACTGAATGGGCATCTACAGACCAGTAATCGCTTTTATTTCAACATTTACACCTCTCGGTAAGAATCCGAAAGGCTTTTGAGTCTTCGACTAAAATAATGAATGATTGCCTGGTCAAACTTCTAAATCAGCCCGACCCATGAAAGGAATCTACACGCCAAGTCTGGGGCATTTGGGCCCGGACGTCACGCTTCTGGATATTCTTTTCGCCGGGCCCAAGCTACAGGGGTATATTCCCGTTGTCGGTTGCCCAGCGAACAACGCATCACCAATGGCCATTGCATATCCCACCACCAAATGTCAAGCCCAGACCTGTTCCATATTCGCCCCATCAACACCATTACTCTTGCCTAAGCTTCTCAATTCCCGCCCAAAGATAGGATTCCGTTTAGCAATCCTGGCAGCCTACATTTTGCGGGGACATGACATCCAGTTATTTCACCGACGATTGGTTTAGCTACTCACAGCATCGAACTACATCACCGATACTTAGGTATCTGTCGATGAGAAATCCCAGTCCTTCATCATCTAAGTGATCTCTATGTGCTTTTGCTGGGACGACAGTTGATACCCGAGGCAAGATCCCGATGTTAGCCCTGGCTCTTAGAGGCTAAAATCACATGCATATCACTGTAACTCCCGTTTGAATTTGATTGAAGTCACGAATTATCACTGGCTCTATGCAGAGAAATGTGAGCGTCTGAAAACGGATCAGAGCTGACTGTTTCAAATATATTATACTTCTAGCCTATGATCCGGAAATTATATTTTAGCTCATTTGTTTGCATGCATTTTTAAAAAATATTTTATCTATGTGTGCAACTGCGCAAGAAGAGAGGAATTTCAGTGAGAGGGGCCGAGAGATTGTAGCACAAACCTGTAGTGCGAAATTGGACTGCATGCTCGCATTACTGTTAGAGATATGTCGGCACAAGCCTATTGGAGCGAAACATAGTCCGGAAACGCAGGATTCAATAGAAAGGTGCACACAAAGTGGCGCGAAAGAAACGGAACCAAACCTAACGCCTTTTGGTTAAAATTCCTGCAGCTTTCCAACCGAGAAATGCCTAGGTGCATAAAACCTTGGGGGGATCATATCAACACAGCAAAATACGGAACATTATAATCCTTATCTCGTGTGGCATGATAAATTTCTGAAGTTAGCCGTTTCTCTCCAGCTATCCGGGAGTCGCTTCTTCTCGTTCGAACACTGCCGCCAATTATCCGGCAAAGCAAAACAATGATTTCCTAACCAATAAGCCAGACCGTGGTAAAGTCGCCAGAGCCCCATAATAAGTTTCGTTGCTTTGTTGCTAGATTGATCAAACACAGCCGAAGAAAATATCCGAGGGCAATGATCAACCAGTGGGTAGCAAGAGGCCAATCACAACGTCCAAATGGCCGTTTGCTAAAGCCACCAGCCGCCGCCGACATATGTATGCGGGAGAACTGTCGTACGGACATGTACTTATTATATCCCTACCAGTCGGAATCTCAAAACGAGCTGACAGTCTTCATTGAATGCGGCTCTAGCTACCTGTTAGAACCTCACTTTATCCAAACTACTGATAGTCGGAATAAACAATCAATTCCCTCAAACTTCAATTAAGCTCGAATACAAAAATCAAGGCGCTTTGGGCAGAGCCACTTACAGCAGAGGCAGGAACAAATTTTCATTCTCAATCTCAGCGGGCTCGGGTTGGGTGCCGAACAAGCGTCCGCTTTACAATCGGCCCTATCCCCAAAAGGAAACATGTCTTCACAGCTGATATTCCTTATACCCCATGTTTTATTGAGATTGGAATTTAAACTTGGTGGGATCCTCGAGGCTTGGGATTCCGAAGGTTAACTTTTTCTGGGGTAGCCCTATAATTACTTTTATATGCGGGTCCAGCCCAAGTTGTAGCTAGCGTCAACGATTGAAAGTTTTTCCGAGTCTGGACGACTTTACATACGAATGAGATACATGTGGTAAATCCCAAAGAGGCTTGGGCTATGTGAAATAAACAAGATTATGCAAAAGAGGCCGCAAGATAAAAAAAACCCCCCCAATCCTGCACCCAGCAGAGAGCTCCCGAACCCGCCCTGACTATTGTGGGATCTGACTCAAAAAGTAAACCTAGGTACTAATCGAAATAACGTCGACGCGGCGAAATTCTAGACCTGCAAATGGGATCAATATCCGAGGCTGTAGCGCGCAGAATCCTCATGACTGTGATGGTAGTCGGCTTATAGCGCACTGCGCTGTGCATCAAAATACGAGTAGGCAAGCCTTGCGGACGCCCTTCATATGATGGACCCCCCACTTACAGTGGCTCTTTTCAGATACACACAGCATCTCTATTGACACATAATATCTTTTCACTCCAGCTAACCTTTACTGATGTGCTCAGAGAGTTTTTGACGTTGCGTTTCTCGCCATAGGGTAAGGATGGATGTATGGGAGATCTAACGTTCCATGGGCAACGTTGTTCCCACATTCCTGTCGATCCAACAACTCCCACCTAATCAACGCTCTAAAATAACATGTACAGTTGAGGCTTTTAATGCCTAATCAAATACCAATCTCCAATCAACGCCACAAGAAATTCTTTTAACGGCGTTTCTCTACTGTGGCTTTACTAATGAATATTTTCTTGGGGTTTCTAGACTCATGCGCTTTCCCGCACCATACCATTTCTTTCTACAAATTTGCAAGATTCCAGAGATTTCTAGCATCCCAACTGCAAGCCTCGATGAACTACTCTCATCTCATACACCTCTGTTCAAAACCAGACGGCAAACATTGTAGACCGCTGTGCACAGGACGCCATTGAGATTGTAAAAATACTGATGTAGTGTTTAACGCCGACAGAATACCGTTTTTTTAGGTACGAAAACCTACTTTCCTAATGACTCTAAGATAAACACCGATCGGAGACTCTCCGGAGCATTATTCTTGTATCAACCGTTAATATACTTGGGCTGGGAATAAATTGTCGCTCCAACTTGCGCTACAAACGGGCGATTTCAATAGTTGCCAAGGTAGAATTTATTCCCACCCCAAGTACAACCTCGATGTCCAAAAGTGATTGATATACATAATAATAATCATGAACCAAGCTCATTGATTAAAGAATATGCTCCTCGTTCTGGATTTTTCTCATCTTTATCAGCCCTAAGTTTCAAAGAGATAGCGACAATTGCGCAATCAGTTGATAAGATATTTTGACGTAGGCTCCGAACTCTTGGCTCCGAAAAGCTATATTATGCAACTCTATGCAAGGTTACTAGCTCACTCGCTACCTTGCATCACTTGATAAGCGTATGCAGCTCGTTAGAGTATGACAAACTAGATGCTCATCCGTTCCACATTCCCTATGCCAGTACTCGTAAGTCGTTGGTGTCTTTGGTTTGGGCTATACCCACACACCATAGAACGATTACGTATAGGTACATAGAGACGGCCCGAATTAAAAAAAAGTTTGGCAATCCACGAGCGCTAATAAGGTAGGCAGCTTAAAAATATCGCGGGTTGCGCCATTCCTCCGGCTATGCATTACACCTGCGCATCACATAGTATCACTCATCGCCAAGCTCTATAGCCTATAGGGTGGATTTTAGTCCCGAGCACGCAGCTTGCCGCCGCCCTACAGTACGTAAGCATTAGGGAGCTTAAGCAGACTTGGACTAGGTATCAGGGTTGGCATACATTATACGGGAGCAAGTTTAACTTGCGGAAAAGTGTGCATAAAGCTGACGATAGGAATCAGAACGGCATGGCAGACTCCTCACTTCACTAAGCCAGATTATATCTTATATAACTAGTAGTTAGTACAACACGAACCCTGATATGCGAAACGCACATGGAAACTCTGTTCTAGACATAGACAAAGAACAAACCTCCACCCGTACAGCCGCGCCCCGAAAGTCTTCGCACCACTTCCAAGCTTGGCCGCCGACGGATTGGGCTATAATTCCTGCAAAAGATCATATAAGGTGGTAAGATTTTATTTAGTATGTCATTATTTATATCCATGTTCTCTTTCTGTTTGCTGTTCTCTAGCTTATTTCAGGATTATTTCATTGTAGTGATCTTCTTGGTTGTTGGGGCGCGAAGACTTTTGGAATCCGGTTGTACCGATTGCCCTTTAGCGTAAAAATTTGTTGTATCTTAGCGCTGGTTGGGCGCTTGCGACTTGTGCTGCCATTTGCTAATCCAAAATATCTCCAGAGTGACTGGTGGGAAAATTTCGGAGCTATGTACTACGGGAGGTGTCTACGAAGTCCGTTTTCGCTATGGCCTAAAAAAGATGGGCAGTTGCTTTCCTTATACTTTTGTAGACCTTTCCGCACTTTCATATACCATTCCGAAATTCTTAACGGTCTTCGGCTGCATGGGATATAACTACTAATTTTCAAATGACACCCAGCCAAAAACCTATCAAGGAGAATTCCCCAAAGCCACAGTAAAAGTATAACGGCAGTGCATCATGATAATCGAGAACTTTCGTCTCTCTTCAAGTGCCCCCAAATCATCTTTAGCCTCGCTGTAGCAGCTTCGCCACTTTTTTGCTTTGCTTTTCCTTTTCCATCATCTAGAACCTCTTCCCGGGCTTGTCGTATTACTTCAACACAATCTCCCCAAACATCCTCGGTGTATTCGTGGGTAACCGACAAGAACTCAACAGGGTCGTCACAATTTGCGAATGAACGGACTATGGGATGAGTTGTATTAATCCCATGAAACCCAAGGCTTGGTGAAAAGATCTCTAGAGTTAGGGGTTGAGAAAGGAGGTTTATGACATCAAGACCATCCGTTGTAACGTCTTGATGGGGACAATAAGCATCCGACGGAGGAGTAGAGGGCTTCAGGTTCTCAATATCGAGCTGTATATGGGGCTGTTTGGCAAACGTGTTGAACTCATCCTGTGGTAGGCATAGTTGACTAGACGACTGACTTGGATCTCCTGAGGTCTCATTTATAATTCTGGGGAAAGGGTAGGCAGAGGAAGCACCGCTCCATAAAGAATCCTCAGACAATGTATAAGAGAGGTATCGGGGGTCGCCGGACTTTGTAGGAGCGGAGCTGGAGGAGAAGGCGGCGAGAGAAGCCTTTGCAGAAGATACGGTGGGATTTGTGAAGGAGCTGAGGAGAGAAGATGCGGATGCCGATATATCCGAGAGAACACCAGCGGATTTGGGATGAGAGGTTGGTTGAGGGATTGGAACTTCTTTTGTACTTGGTCGGGGGTGCTTGGGAGCGGGGGATTGCCGTACGGAAGACATGAAAACGGAGTTGGAGGCTAGATATCGAGGTGGAAGTACTATGGGGGTTGTAGGCGTATGGAGGTGATTTCTGTATCCATTCTTTTGTGGCTCCTTATATTCCAGGCTGTATCAACCAGCTGATCGTACTAGAAAGCCGAGGATACACGTATTAACATGTGTTTTACACAACCGAAGCTAAAAAAAACCAACCGAGAGAAATGACACTAACGTTTTCCTCACTTCATGTCATTATAACGGGTATTATTTTTCTAAAGCTTTCCATAATGCTGCCGAATACAGTACTGGTATGTACAGGTCCTACAGTGAAACTTCGACCCAGAATCTCAGGATCTCATTTCTGGAAAAAAATTCCCAGTTCAGATCACCCGAATCATCTAGATCTTCCAATGCATTTAAAGTGCTTATCTGGAGATTTTAGGGGTTTCTATAAATTACATATTGACACCAAATTTTCATGCTCCCTTTACATAGAGTAAACTATGGGAACTGGACGGTGACTAAGCACCTCACTCCGCATCGGGACTGGGAAGCCTTTGTTTCCCACAGTGCTTCTGCTATCGGGGGTGATGAAATGCTATGCGCACTTCAGGTGGAGGAGTAAGCTTTCAACTTTGTGTACAGTTCTTGTCATTGATGCCGTCGCCATCGCCGACCTATTTCTCTCCGCCCTGGTGATTATTATTAGTCTCATTCGGCCACCATACTTTCGCTACGCTGTCATTAACCCACCAAGACCTATCTCCAATAACAAGGCACAGGGCATCAATACTACTCCTCTGCCACTGTTGGAAATCTCGGCCTATCGCTCTGCCTATCAAAATACTATTCTTTCTCTGCCGCACATCTCCCCTCAACCAGTTCGCAAACGCTTATCCATCCCCACCTCCTCCGCTTCCGCTTCCACCTACTTCCTCCTGCCCCTCTCCAGCTTTCCGACCGGCAACCCTACCCTCCGCCCCCCCGCGCGCCAATAACCCTTCCCCCCTCCACAAAAGAAAAGAATAGGTCTGTAAGCCCCTCTCTCTCTGCGGCCACTTGCTGCTACCTTTCTCTTCGTGCTGCTTTCTGTCTTGCATCGATTGCTGCATCTTCAGGTAGTCCTCAGCAAACCCCTCCCATCTTCTCCTCGCTCTCCTCCTCCCTCCTCCTCCCCCCTTCCGCCCTGGTTTCCACCCCACCCATCCATCCATCCCAAAGAAAGTACTGCTGTCCCGCGGCATCCTCATTTCATCGACGACTAATTGCGGAATCAGCCAGATCCAGAATTCCATCCCAGCCCCGCTAAATAAGTAATCTCAGCCTTACTACAGCCTCAACAATTTCACTAGTCTTCCACACGTTCTCTCCTCGCTTCTCGCTTCTCTATCACGCCTTCCTGCAGCCATCATGGTCGACGGGGAGATAGCATCTCCGACATGGAAGTTCACACAGTACGTCTCAACCTGTTGACTGATGCTTTACGGGTTGTGTAATGTCTATTTTTGGAGTGGGGCAGGGGTTGTGACCCCACTTCCCCATTGATATCATAGCATTGGCCTGTAGAGCATCATCTTTGGGACTCGCTGATCACTGCCAATAATACAGATGCTTTGGTGATAAGGGGGATGTAGAAGATATCACAGAAGGTAATGTTGTGTTTCGTTTGCTTGCTCGTCTCCGAAAGGCAAGGTCGGCAATAGCTACTGGTCTTACCCACAAGTAAGCTAACTCTTCATGAAACTCTAGCCGATATAATATCAACTGTCGAATTTGATCACACTGGCAATTATTTGGCTACGGGAGACAAAGGTGGGAGAGTAGTATTATTTGAAAGAAACGAAACAGCAAGTTCCCGTACCCTGTGATATCCCGTCTACCGCTTTTTTATTTGAGAATTCGTCCGCGGTTGTTAATTAACTTATTGCTAAATTTTATTTCTTTTATTGCCACAGAAGAAAACCTGCGAATACAAATTTCACACTGAATTCCAATCTCACGAACCTGAGTTTGATTACCTAAAATCTCTCGAAATTGAAGAAAAAATCAACAAGATCAAATGGTGCAAGCGACAAAACGCCTCCCATTTCCTTTTATCAACGAACGATAAGACTATCAAGCTCTGGAAGGTCTTTGAGAAGTCTCTCAAGGTCGTTGCTGAAAATAACCTCTCGCACGATGGTGCCACTACTTCCGTTGGGGGTATCCGACACCATCTCCAGCAACCTCCCCCGATTTTCAATAACTCCACGGCATTACGGCTCCCAAGACTAACACACCATGATACGGTTGTTGCTGCGGTGCCCAGAAGGACCTACGCAAATGCCCATGCTTATCACATCAACAGCATCTCTGTCAACTCTGACGGGGAGACTTTTATTTCAAGCGATGATCTAAGGATCAACCTATGGAATTTGAACATCCAAGACCAAAGCTTTAACATTGTCGATATTAAACCAGCGAATATGGAAGAGTTGACTGAGGTAATCACTGCTGCAGAGTTTCATCCACAGTACTGCAATTGGTTCATGTATGCCAGTAGTAAGGGGACCATAAAGCTGGCAGACATGAGAGAAAGTGCTCTGTGTGACCAACATGTTAAACGTAAGATTCCTAGCTTGCATTGCGCGCAGTGAGCTGGAACTAACAAGCACATCTCTACCCGGGAATAGTGTTCGAGCAGGAAGAAGACCCATCTTCCCGTTCCTTCTTCTCCGAGATCATTTCCTCCATTTCAGATGTTCGTTTCTCCTCCGACGGCCGCTATATCCTCTCGCGCGACTATCTTACGGTAAAGATTTGGGATATCAATATGGAGAATAAACCTGTGAAAACAATCCCGATCCATGAACACCTACGGCCGCGGCTCTGCGATACTTATGAAAACGATTCTATCTTTGACAAGTTTGAAGTTGTGTTTTCAGGCGATGGGAGGAACGTCATGACTGGATCTTACAACAACAACTTCATGATATACCCCAGCGATCCAGAAAAGGAGGTCGAAGTAGTGCTTCAGGCAGATAAAAGTGCTTTTAAAGCTAAAAAGGTGGGTGTGCCGACACCAATCAACGGTGGGAAAAAGGGTGGTTCCAGAGCAGGAAGCCCAGCGGCAGGTTCAGGTCCAGGAGGAAGAATGAGAAAGGAAACAGATGCGGACCAGATTGACTTCAATAAGAAGATTCTGCACATGAGCTGGCATCCATTTGAAGATTCGATTGCCATTGCAGCCACGAATAACGTAAGTTCCTTCTAGTTTCACGATTTCAATAATTTTTATTGACACGAGCATTAGTTGTTTGTGTTTTCCGCATTGTAGATTGGTTGTCCCCATTCTTTTACAATTGGAAGCTCTTCTATCAAATGGACCCAAGAATTTGCCTTTTGTGTGTGCTGCCTTAGCAAGGGCAACCGGCTAGGAAGCTTCCTCTTTTCTCGTTCTCAGGCAAGGTTGCAACGTATGGCATTAGTATTCTACCAAACATGCCTTTTTTTGCCCATAATTCGGAAATTTCAACCTTGATATGATGTTTTTGGGAAGTGAAGCCATGGGCGCTAAGTGATTCATCAAGCTCTTAGCACCTTTGGATCCAAAGTTCGCAAATAATAAAACATAACTTGTTTGTACCACTTTTCTTCTAGGCTTTGGGGCATAGCTGGGCGATGCCGAATCTTCGACCCTTCGATATTTTTTTAATCCGAGCCATGTTGCGTCTTGCATCCAAATATCCACATCACCCTTTAGCAATACCAAACCCTTCAGCGCAAAACTATATTATCCCATCATCGAGAAATTCGTGTATTAGTTCTAAAGAACGTAAGCATATATAAATTCATACATTGCTACTTAGAATTAAAGGTGATACCACCCTCTTAGATCATGTTACTTGGAAGGATTTCAAGTAGCGTATCTTACAAGACCACTAAGGACTCCCACTCAGTAGAATCGTTCACTTACTTTGCGATAAGAATGCAACATAAATTTGGTTCACCGCTTAGTTAAAGGGCGTTCCACTGAAACCCCGGGAGTCCGAAAAATCATGACATGCCTAGGGGGTCCGAGCATCATAGGTGGAAGAGCTTATTGAGCGGAACTTCTTGAGATGCGAAGATCATTGATTTAGAGAGTATAGTACACTTGGCTTACTCGAGAACCACTCCTTACTGTCCTAGATTAGACGATACTCATGTCGCCTCACGTGACCAGTTAATGGCAGGATAACCGGTGCCAAGACAGACTCAAGTGTCGGCAACACGAGTAGAGTAACTACATGTACTGAAGTCTCATCTAAGGCCTTAGGAAGGTCTAAGGGACGAAGCGAGCGATAGGATTAGGTTAGCCCAACGCGCAGATTCCATCCG
The DNA here is from genome assembly GCA_038503065.1 of Paragyromitra xinjiangensis. Classification (NCBI taxonomy): domain Eukaryota; kingdom Fungi; phylum Ascomycota; class Pezizomycetes; order Pezizales; family Discinaceae; genus Paragyromitra; species Paragyromitra xinjiangensis. Next base: position 1,587,919 of record JBCAMK010000011.1, read on the forward strand.
CCAAGCCCGTTTATAAACAAATATATTTTCACTAAGGATTTATGGTATTTCGCTCCAGCAGTGCCCACCAGTTAGGGTTATATTATCTCATCACCCATAATCTCGTCGGCATGGCCTGCTTCATTCTTGCCTTTTTGACAATAAGAGCATAAGTTCAAATGAAAATATCTCTGTTCATTGGGTGGATAGTACCTCAAGGGATCCAAAACACCAGACTAGGCTTAATTCGATGGATAAAAGATAACAGCGGAAGAACCCTAGCCTTACGCCAAGCACAGCTAGTGCAGCTTAAACCACTTGCACTTTAAAGATTGGAAAACGTGCACGGCCTTTGCCATACAAATTCGTATGAGAGCAAGGATTCAAGCTTTCCGATTTTTACACCCATCCCCGAGTCGCTATCTGAATCATACGTACCTTTCTATACCGGAAAATCTTAACTATATATCAAATGAAAACCCAAACCTATTTTTATATAAAAGTGAGTTCAGCTGGTTTGACTTTTTTTGTGGACGAATACACTAGCTTGATTCTAAACCTAACCCACGCATCCAAACCGGTCACCCAAGCTCACTCGCAGGATTTAGGCTCCCTAGGAGAGATCGAACGTCGCGCAACGAGGTGAGGATCCCGACTAGCGAGAGAAAGGGCAGCAGGACACCCAGTCGGGCACCTGGCAGTTGCTCTTCATACGACCCTCTTCTCCGGTTAGGCTATGGGAGCAGTGAGCTCGAGCACTCGATATCTAGGAGTAGGGTCGTCTCGAGTAAAGGGTTATGAGTTGTAAATAATAATATTTATTCTAGTTAGACGGCTGATCCGACTAACCAACAAAAGCCTAACCCAATAGCATAACACACCAAGAAATCGCCGCGAAACGGCGTGACTACAAGCTAGCCTAGAACCAGGCAGGTTTTCCAGAGCACTCTTGGTACCTCAAGTATACTTCTTCATTTAGGCGTCCAACCCCCGAATGAGATCTAATTCGGCGAGGTGGATGCTATTTAGCTATAGGCTGCATGTCGTATTGCAAGACTGGCTAACCGCATTTTTTGAGCAGCTTCTAATACTGATGACAAGGTGATGTCCTAAGACATTACCTAGTTTTAAATAAGGATGCAATGAGATACCGACGAGCATCATCTCCCAAAAACATATGACCCGCGCAGAGAGTTTATTCAGGACCCCCCTTTTCTTTTTCTGGCAGTCTAACCAAGAACACACTTGTAGTATTGCTAACGGCTAAGTTGATATTGTAGAATTCAGATTCCGATATATGTTGAAACGAGGACTATAGAAAAACATAAGAATATTGGGTGCCCAACTGTTATAACTTGACAAGATAAGCACCACAGCCATGTACCGACGATGCCGTTGCGAACGGAAAAAATGCCACAGCAATATCGCAAACTAAGCTCAGAAACAAGGATGAAGTAACAGAAAGTCGCAAGGAGGAAATTAGAAAGCACTTAAAAACGAGAAAAGAAACCTAGGAGGATAAGAATTATAAAAAGGGAAATCCATCGAGGAAACATCTATTCTTAAAGTAGACCTCCCCCCCAAAAGCACCTTCATGTGCCTCAACTCCGCTCTTCCCACAGATGAGTATACAAGGTAGCCGAAAAAAACAAGCGCTCCCGCACGGGGCCTTCACCCTTCCGGAGTCAAATGCATTTTTTCTATAGTATACTCATCCTCACACGACTTATAGAAGACCGTGGGGCGTGAACCCACACGCCACGCGGTCTTCGGCTCAGAAAACCTGATTGCGGGACCAAGAAAAAACTTGCTATCCGGCGTTGGGAATTCGAAAAAAATCGTCTGGCTCTCGAATGCCTTTTTTTTGTGTTTTTACTGATGTATAGGGTTGGGGGGATTTGTTGGTCGAGGATAGAAGTCATCAAAGCTTTCCGCAACGAACGATTTGATGGCTGCTGTTTAGATATGCGCTCTCCAGGGATTTATCAGTCAGGAGTATCGCCTTCACTCTCGCAGTCCAAGGTTTCCGTGAAGCCAAGGCCATTATAATGGAAACTACCGACGGTCGGTTGACTGTTCTGATGGGTGACACCGAAGCTATTGCCTTCACTAGAGAAGTCGGGAAGAAAGGGTTCCATATACTGCTCTGTGCTTTGCGTCGAATAAAAGTCCTCCGGAGTGAGGGTGGGGCTAGCGTCGGGGTGACCACGGAGTGCCGCGTTGTAATCCTCGAAAATGCCCCCATACCCAGCCGCCGCGACAGACGAGTCTTCAAAAAACGGCTGGCCCATCCCCATATCATGATAACCTATAGACCCCAGAAACGAACCGCCGGTGACTTCCTGTACCTGGCTAGGCTCCAAGTGATTTATGTTTTCCGCATTAGAAATATGCGACTGCGGGCTAAAGTTGAAAGGCCGAGCGAACAGATCCCGCTCCTGCGGAGGAACGCTAGTCTTCGGCTGCCGCGGTGATGGCGTTTGGGTGAATGTTACATCTTTGTTCGGGCACTGAATAGCCAGCGAAGACTCTACTGGGGTTGCTGAGTTCTGCTGCACGTTGCGCCTCCTTCTTTGGGTCAATGCTGTGGCCTGCCCTCCTTGGTCTCGTCTGCGAGGGTTCCTCTTCATCCTTTTATACACATATTTATGCGCCTTCTCCATGTGCTGCTTGCAATTACTCTCTCGTTTACTCTTGTATTGACACGGAGAGAATTCGCATTTCCACTCTTTTGAATTTGGGGCATGGATATCATTCTGGTGACGTTCACGTTCCTTGCTTGTTGGAAAGCCCTCAAGGTGATATTTGCAAGGCTCAACGTCGCACTTGAACGGACGTTCATGAGTCTTTTTGTGCTTACTGTAATTTGAAGTGTCAACTTTTCGCTGTAAAGAACAAGGGAAGGGGTAGAGTAACTTACGTTAAGTCACAAGGTCTCGGGAATCTCTTGTCGCACAGCTCACACGGATACGTGAGTGTTTCCTCCTTATTAGACGTAAAACCCGGTATGATCCCTTTTGATTTTGTAGCTGAGCCAGAATTACTTTTCGCAAAACTATGCGTCCCAGCAGGGGAAACGATGGAGCTAGAGGATGTAGCGGAAACTGCAGAAATAGGCGTTGGGGGCGGATAAAACCCTCGATTACCCATCATATTGGTAGATATGGAAAACAGCGTGACCGGCGGTGGCAACATCTCCGAGAAACCATCGTGAAACGCCTGAAATTCGTGGGACTGAACTTGTGCGACAGCCTTCCCAGTGCTTTGATCGCACGTGAAACTAGAGTTTACGGTTGGAAAATCTTGCTGGTGATATGGTTGAGGGTGGTTGTATGTATTGAGGCCATTTAGCGGCTGTGTTTGTATCTCCAGTTGTTGTTTTTGCTGAGCAGCAAGTCTTCGTTTTTGTCGCCCATCGAAAGGATTGGCAGCGGACGACGGGCCCGCGGAGCCGATCATTGACCTTTTCGCCGTAGGTAATAATCTGTCTCCAGTACCAGAATATCTTCTCTTCTGGGGTTTCTGTTGGGGCTGCTGTGCCATTGCGATTTCTCCCTTTTGCGTTATGTTTCTATAAATAATGTCAGCTGCTAACCCTTCCCTCGAGTCTCGCAAGTACAATGATGCGAACCGTGTCACTTGCTCTCCATGCACGTCCTCCAACTTTATAGCTGCACCCTGGGAAGATTGATGCGTGTAGTTTCCAGTTGATTTCTTTCCGCTCTCGACTTGAACGTGTTCAACCTCATGTATTTTATCGGTGAAATAACTCGAATCGTATACAGGATCAGAAGGTCTCCGCAAGTCGCATTCAGGAATTATAGCTGCTGCTGCCTCGATCCCTTTCAGTGATGCATTAGCAAACTGCTTATACGACTCAGAAGAGGTTGCGATCGTCTAGGACGCTAGTCAGCGGAGATTCATTCAGAAGACTGAATAAAACCGAAACAACTTACTCGGCCACGAGTGGTTAAGAACATACTCTCCACATCCTTTAAAGAACCAATCTTCCCATCACGCATTTCCTTTTTTGCGTACTTGCACAAATCCCAAAACTCCTCCAGATCTGGATTTCCCATCATTGGATCGAGGATCAAGGTCTCAATTTTTGCAATACTCTCGCGTGAAAGTCCCTTCACCTGCTGAGGAGTCTCCAACTCCTTAGAAAAGAAGATAGTAGCAGAAGGAGAAGGAGAGAGATGAGCCGAATTTGGTGGAGTAAGCTCTCCGGTGAAAAACAATTGCTCCATATCACAGGGAATTCCCCCTAACCCAGATTTCACGGTACAAAGATTGGTAAAGGCTGCACAACCATAAAGTCAGTGACCAATGCCTACACAAATTTAAACTACGCTGTGGAAGGGAGGCATACCATTCTCGCTCGATACAACCGAACTCACCTGCGCCGCTCCCTTGACTTTACTGGGGAAATGATATCTCGCAGGTGATGGAGTTCGGGTTCCAGAATCGTTGGACAGGTGCGCCAAACTTTGTGGAGTATTAAGAAAACAGTTGCCCTCCTTTCGATTAGCAGCCACAGTGTCCCGCCGAAGGGAAGAAGCTACAGTAGTCTCAGACTTGTGAAACTCTGCGGGTCCCATCACACTGTCCGCGTCCATATTTTGCAATGTAACCATTGGCGTTACCACTTCATGGATAGGCACATCGGGCCCAGGAAAGAATTCTGAGTAGCCTTCCGGTAGGTAATTCTTCATATCTTCATCCAGGTCCTGAACGCTTCCAAGAGTAACAATAAAGTCCGTGTTCATCAAATCATGCTCAGGATTCGGATTCCCACATATGCCAGGTATCCAGGCGTTGTCAAACCCCGGCTTGGTAGCAAACCCAATGTGGGTCGGGTTGACAAAACAATCCGGAACAGAATTTACCTCCATCCCATTCTCTGGCACAAGCTCTCGATCCACGATATCGCTTCCAAGTGGGGAGCTTTGCGAGGGGTCAACAACCTTGCTGATCAAATCACTCTTGAGGAACATGTCCATCTTCTCCACGTACTTTTTGGTTAGATCCATGATCGGTGCAGGGCAGGTATACGCTCTTCTAGGTGGAGAATAGTTGCCTAGCAGGACCCCGCAGTTTGGGGAGGAAGCCGGGGTGGGGTATGGGGATGTGTGACGCTTCATGATCTTTACGGCGCCCACTAGTGTCGGTGTATCCTGTCGCCGATATTGGTTTCGTTTTTGGGGCTTAGGTATCTGAAGGTTCAATTGTGGCGTGGCCTGCTTCAAGGGAACTGGTGATGTGCAGCGTGGGATATCGAAGCAATCGGAAACGACTTCTTGTTGCCTGAGTAATTTGGGGGTTTGTTTTTGGTTGCTGAGAGAGGGCTGAAGTTAGTATTTATACACCCCAAGACAAAGTTTGAAGTGTGCATGTGTGAAAAAAACGAATGGAAATAAGGCGGCTGAGACAGCTCAATAGGAAGGGGGCTTCGAGGGAATAATGATATGTAGACATAAGATGGTATAGGAAATTGAAAAACGCACGATGATGAATCCTGCAGTCCTTTGCTATCTTCAAGAGCACCTGTGAATGTCCTTCGAGAATTTGAAGTATTCCTACCAGGATGACTATTTGTACAACTCTATCAGCTACTTGTAGCTAGACGCAGCGGAAACAACCAAAGCAAAATCAGGTATATCCTTCAAGAAAAGAAGAAACAAAAAGTAGAAGTTTAGAAGTATACAGTAGCAACTTTATTCTTTAAAAGAAGCCAGGGGGGTAGACGAAGCGCGGGGTGGTGCGCGAACATGTGTGCGTATGTGTGTGCGCACTCGATCAGAACGTATTGCGTGGACGGGTGCGCAATAACAATGTAACTGGGTCATAGCTAAGAAAATAGCAACGCGAAACACTCACTTATTCCCTAAGCTTCTCCCTCTAAATTCCTGTTCCTCCCTTCTCTCTCTTCCATGCTCTTGTAGATTAGGATACCCCATCACCAACCTGCGTCGTTGATTCGTGGAAGAAGCGAGGTGCAGACGAGCCGGAGCAATGACGAAGGTGAAATATGAGCGATGTATTGCAAGTAGTAGTTCTAAAATGTTTTCGTCGTGTCGTGAGTTCGTGTCGGTCGTGTATGACTGGCTATCGTAGCTGCGTTGAGGGTCGTGGAGACTTGGGGCTACTAATTATTGGTAGCAGCGTCAATGCGGCTCCTAGCAGGGTAGCTTTGTAGCAACCGAAAAACTGAAGTTTCGCCTCGCTCAACGTTTCTCCTAAGGCTTCTCTTCTTTCTCCTTCGTCTTCTTTTCTCACTGCAAGAATATTGGGGGGTGAACTCCAAGCAGATCCAAGGGATAAAAGGTTTGTGCGAGAACTCTGGGTAAACTATAGGGGAGGGTGGTGAGAGACGAGGCTGAGAGAAAAGCCACAGCCAGCACTCTTAGCAAAGTTAACAGGTGGACTCGTCTTTGTAAACGGATTATCGGACACAGCAGAACTGATATATGATCTGTTGCTTCTTGAGGCAGAGGAGGCGGAGCGAAGAAATTTAAGTATAAAAGTTAGAGCTGGCTGGAGCAATAATGTCATCATAATAATAATGCTATTACAATGAGCGACAGGTTGATCAAGCATCGCGACATGCTTGCTACCCTTGGCCGTCATACAACAGGGGAAGCTGTAGGATCTAGGACAGAGGCGTGAAACACTTGAAATCTGATTGGTCGATGGAGGCGGCTCCGGAGTGACTGCAGTGTAATGAATTGGGTTCTGACTAGGCTCGCGAGTATCTACTACTGCAGTTCTCTTGGCCCAAAGGTTGCCTCGTAGGCGCATTCCTACTCTACACCACCTTTTATTGCTTCCTGCAGGGAGGCAAGGCAACAGCGTCCTGGGCACTTGTCCGCTTTGGAACCCCAGCCCTCATACCTGTGAGGCTGAAAAGGCGGAGCAACCAAGGACTTTCTGGCCCTGACGCTGTCATCCACGAGCTTTTGTTTTATCGAGTTGGAAGACTGTCGCTGAAAACCAGTCGATTTTCACGGGCTAACGTCCGGTTCGTCTTATGGCCCTCCGGTGCCGAGGTGGGAGGGGGGGGCTTTGAGAGGTTACTATCTACGCAAGATGGACCGTTTCGCGAGTAACCTACGTATTATGGTCACCAATCTATATACTACGTATAAAGGCACTAAATCTAAAAGCACAATTGGTAATTGCCGAATTGGGCGCGAAAGGTTACGGATGGAACACTCAATTCGATCTAAGACACCGACTACAGGGCTATTTCCGTGATAGCAAAGATAGAACACGAGCAAACGGAAAGTAAAGGCGGGGAAAGGGGAGGGGTGGTGGAGGGGGCGAATGGATCGGAGCAGCAACGGATCCCAAGAAGCTCGTGCCGCAGCAGAGTACAACAGAAGCCAACGGTAGACACATACGCAGCTCGCGATATACTGCTCTGGTATGCCCCCACGAAAACAAGCATCGACTGAGTTTCGACTCATGAGCCACGAAGTGCTCAGTCACAGTCACCACATGCATAGGCTAAATATCCCCTTGCAAAGAGCCTCAGCGATCAACACGCACTGTCCCAGAAATGAATCATCCCCGCCCCCACCACACACCCATGAACAGTCTACAGCTGTATCGAGAACGGAGACTGCAAACCCTCCCAAATTCCGTATGATCTCGCTCTGTGCGAGTACCTATTACTTTCTCCCACTCGGATCTCGGTTGAATCTGATCTTATCCCCTCTAAGCACATACCTATGTGATGAATTACCAACCGACCAGCCCACACCCGGTCGGCACCAGCTAAGCGCCGTCTATTCTCGCACACAACCACCGCCACCCACCCGCGTCCCCGCGTCCGAAAAAAAGAGCAAATTCAGCATCACTGAAGAAACAGAAGGAAACTCTGAAAAAAAAGTCAGAGCCAAGACCCCTAAAAAGTTCTCCCTCCGTATGCTTGCTCCACTCCAAGCTACCAAGCGAGTGCACTATCGCTACCAGTAAAACCCTTCCTCCGGCTGTGCTGCAGCGGTCAAGTTCCTTGCATACCGCTCTCCACGATTAAATTAGCGAACGTATCAGACTGCAAATTTAATTGCGGTAGAGGCGGAGGAGAGACACCAGTAGGTTAAGGAACCCAGAAAAGGCGCGAGAAACTTCTCCATCCACGGCCTCGACTATCGTGGCTGGGGCTGGGGTGTGGGAACCGACAACAGCGCCAGCAACGAGCCGAACAGCATCGCTGCTGTGGCTTCAAATTCATGCGATGATGGTAATGACGACACCTTTCTGGCTAACCCACCCGAAATGGAAATTTACGACTGAGAAAAGAAAATCCGGGATTGAAAAAGGTAAAGGAAGAAAACACCTCCATAAACCAGGAAATGGTGGAAGGCTGAGCGGCTTTCAAGGATTCTAGAAGAAGCCGAGCTCGCCCGTGATCAAAACTTACGGCTAAACCTCCAAAATAAGGAGATGATCCAGTTCACCCAGCACTAACAATAGCACGGAATCGTGGGGCGGATGGTGATAAACGAAGGCGTAATGACACGCCGAGGCCAGCTCTCTTTCACAGACCGACTCTCTGTGAACGCAGAACGAATCCCGTCACTAATTGTAGCCGCTTTCCCGGTTTAGGTGGGGTTTCAAACGCGTTTCCCCCCATGCACTATCGAGGCCTCAGCTGAGATTGTTTAAGCTTTCGGACCAGCACTCAATATAGATACCTCCTCCGTTTCTTCCATGAGGCTTCTAGAAGGGCCTAATCCTAGCATGAGACAATCCTATCTCATGGGCGGACGGGTAATGATACTAACTTTATGCTCAATTGCCACCACATGCAAACAAGAGAAATGAAGCAACATCTAGTGTGAAAGTCATACCCTAGTGACAGGTAAAAAAAGATTAGAGTGGCTTCAGCAAGGTGGTAACGGTTTTGGCTGACCTCCACGAAGCTACATCGAATTATTGATTGGTCAACTTCGCTCCCCCGATTTCCTCGCGCTTTTTTCTGCCACAAGTGCCTCAGGTATAAACCTAATATGATAATAGGCGCAATACGCGGAGGCGAATTTCAGACGGCTATGATATCGAGCGCGTTTGCTGTAACATCGGCCGTTCCAATTGAACACTTGCCTGACCCAACTTCATACTTCGTGTACTTGTGCCGCGCGGAAAGCTCCTTTCCGGAGTTATAACCGTGAGCGTGGATCGAAAAAACAAACGACAACTAAAAGCCAACGAGTGTTTGTGTGGGCTACCTAGATAGCCACAGTTGCCCCACTTTCCTTCGAATTTTTGGACTTGCATGAGGCATCGCATGCTAGGACTGGGAAAAGAATCTCCCGGATAAAGCATCGCGTTTAATTATGTGGGGACTGCTAATGCGGTCACTCTTGGATATGAGGAGTGATGCGTTCGTACCTCCCGAGATGCGGAAGAGACCGTCGAACTAATCCTGGGAAAACAACGATCAAGGTTCTATTCCCTTGGGACTAAGATTAGGGGCCGCTGTCGAACGGTCTTGCACGAGTGGCTGTTCCTTTTTTTGTTTGGCTTTGCTTTCTTTTTTTTGCGGTTAGGGACAAAAGGGGAGATCGTATGCGGTGAAACCCTTCTAGAACCGTGTAACGGAAGGAGCAGAGCGCTTTAAGGGATGCGCAAGACAACAAGAGAGATCGGTGGGGGCGAAATAAGTAAGGCAACAGGGAAGCATATCATGAGACATGTTACAAGATAGAAATAGCGTGGATCTAACAGATTGCGTTGTGGACGGTGCTAGTGAATCGAAGGAGATTGCAATCCTAGAGACACGAGGAGTTGGAACTCTCCGGCAGGGTCAATTACAGATGGGTAAAAAATTTACACCAACTCTTCAGAAACATACTAAGTGAACTCCCACAATTGCTCTAGATCAAGACCTAAAATAAGGATTGTAGGAAAGGAAGAAAGGGATAGGAAAGAAAGACAAAAACGGCGAAGTTGGAAATATCAAACTACGGATTGTATCTTGTCCTTCAATTAGGCTTCACCTCTGGCTCCACCACCCTCGAACATCTACTTTCATAAGGGTGAGCTAGTTCTTGAATCTCACCGCAAGCTCTAGATCTCTAGACGAAGTGTCAAGATTAACAGCTGCGGAGCTAAGCCCAAGTTTCTGGTGTCTGTGCTCACTATTGTTACCCATATCAAATCCCTCAACTCTTTCGAATGTCGGTGCTTTGGTCAAGGCACCAGCTACATTGTGCGTTAGTTATGATGACAGCAGGCAACATGTGATCAAAGAGATATATGCTCACGCGAGACCACTTAGAAAATCTGGGTGGGATACAAGGAATCACTGAAGCTTGCCTAAAATAATTGAGGAGCTCTTCCTTTTGCATCTTGTGGGCAGGCTCGGTGGCGGTAGCTACTTGTAGAACTCCCGTAGTCGGCAGTCTTTCCCGAGGATCAAGATTTTGGAAAGTGTGACATTGAGATATCATTATTATTTAATTTAGCGGTATATTGAGACTTTGTGAAACAAGAAATCTAAGATTTGTTCCTTGCCCGCGATGTTAGTGCTTACTTGCTAAGTCTTATCGTTTCCCGCTAGAAGAAAACCTCTGGTCAGGCTGTCGGTTGGTGAAGAGATTACATGACCCCTTTTTAGAGCTACATATGCAAGTTTCTTCTTGGAGTTGACTACAGTTCTCTGCGCTGCAGTCATCTTGTTTTACTTGCTAGCAGCCTCTAGGTGTAACGTCCTCGTTTATGGTCTTCAATGTATTTTCGGAGGTGGAGTTGGAGCTTGATTTCACGTCATAGCCTTAGGGGAATTATCTGAAGTAGAATGAGAGCTAGTACTACGCAGATGGTAGGTGAAGATAGTTGATACTAACCTACGTTCATAGGAGTACTAGTGGCGGTGGTGGCTAGCTCGGTAATTTAATGTTAGACCAAGCGTGTGGTAAGGGGATTGTCCAAATAAGGCTAGGGACATGATTGGGAAAGTTCTTAGCACACCTAGTGAGTTTTCCAGAGATGCCGCTAAATGTTTCTATACTCCCGCTTCTTACATCCTTACCACTGAATCCGATACTATAATTCTCTATGCCAGAGATCTATCCGGAGTATCAATGTTTCATATTGTGGCTTTCTGAGATTGGTTGCGGTTCTGTGGAGTTCGTTTGTGGTGACGTCGACCGTAAGAAACCGCAACATCAGGTTGATTTGAAGTAATCGCCGGCGAAATTCCCAAACTTAAGGTCGCGTAGGGCGACCTTAGGGCCCATCTTGGTTGATGGCTCTTTGTGATAACTTTTGGGTTGGGATGTTGCTACAGCTAATTGAATTAAATTGGAACAGGTCCTTTCTGGTTGGACACCCTAAGTATACGTTTCGTCGGTGAGCTCGCTGGTCTTCCAACTAAAAATATTCAGCTTAATTTTTATCTTCTGTATTCTGCTAGCAAAGGGGGAAAAAATATGGTTTGGAGGTAGGGCTTGCTGCAACCGAAAACCAAGCCATATTTTATTTTCCAGCGGTAGGCCAAAGAATACCTGGTGATAGTAGAGCCGAGCTTTGCTTTGGGGTTTCGTTTCTTGCAAACCTACTTCTAGACCATTAATAAAAGAGATAACGAACCAATTATGTATGGTTGCGTAGATTCCCAATGGAATAAATAACTTTCGGAGCAGGTTGCTGTTGATCATGAATGGTCACTCGGGTACCATATCTGGAAGTTTTGTTGAAATACTATACATCCATGGATTTATCGCTTGGTTGTACTCTAAAAATTAGCTGTATGCTCCTATAAATTCGTGTCTCTTCAAATTCTGCCTCGGAAGCTGCACTCTAACGGCACACTCTAACGATATTTTATTTAGAGGCCTCTCCGATAGGGGTGTTCCTCGGATGAGGCTTGGATATGTTGATGTCTCAATGTCTAGGTGGAGATCTACGAGGGGGTAGTTTGCTATAGGGGTATCGCGAGTAGGGGTGGCTACTGTATAAGAATATACATTTTTAGTCCCAAATAGATTGTCCTAACTAAATCTCCTCTGGGTATTCGGGCGTTCGGGCTGTCCGCACTGTGGGGATAATAAATAAAACCCGGTTCCGAGTACATTTCGATAGCGGGCATTTCTGTCACAATCTCCTGAGAGGTGGGATCAGTTTCCACCTCGCCTCACTCAACCAAATCTTTTGCAGAACATGAGTACAGCCGGAACTTAAGGAAATCGTGCGTTTTGCGCCTACGAACTAGTAGTAACCCCTTGTTGAAGTATTTAGATATGCCTTGGATAAGATTGGATTGTTGTATTCGTGTTTATGCTAGACCTCCATAGATTAGTTGTGTACTTAGGAGAGCCCATTTCCCAGACCTTCACGTGACTGTCTAATCCGACGGTCACTAGCGTAGGAGAGCGCGGCTGTGTGCACCCTGTTACGGATAGATAGGTATTGATCATAAGACCAACTACGTTTTATTTGTTCCATTTTGTTTCCTAGGTACATCTAACCTTGTGGCTATAGACAAATTACTGGTGCTAGTGACTGAAGCACGAGACGGAAGCACTCTCTACATTACTATCCCATAAATCTTACTGTATCTCTCCTCTCTCGCACGTTTCTTTGACTAAGAAACTCTTTATTATCATATTCATATTCGGACGTAATCTACTCTTTTCAATGAACTGGGGAAGTTTTAGCTTTGGTTATATTCTCCGCTACTAGGAAGCCTATCCAATAGTAGGTGTTGCCCACGGGCTAGCCACCCGGGGGAGTGGGTCACTGCAGGATGATGTACTTAACGTAAAGGCGATAGAATGGTAAGCATACGAATCCAAAGACTATGATCTTTTAAAACGTAGTCTTATTTTACCACGCCCGCTGATGGGAAACATTGCGCATGTTATGTATGTAGTTAGAGTGTGCTTTGCTGCAAAAAAAGAAGTAGAGTCAGGTGTTAAGGGCTTTCATACATATATCTGTAGACTGTAGAAACTTAGTTTACCAAACAACATGGGGGTCGCTGCGCCCTGTGACTGGTTACAAAGCCTGCCACTTGGCTCAGGAATTCTGTGTGGAGGTTATTGTTTGTGTCATGGGGTTGAAGTGCATGGGCGAGTGCGTACCCCGAGCTTCGATCTTCCCGAAGAAAAGTAGCTTGGGCCGTTTTGGAGTGAGGCTCTATAGAAAGGACGTAGTTCCATTGGTCATAAATTGTCACTAGCTCAGGGCTGCGCTGTTCAATACTACTCTCGATCTCTTTTCATTTCATTAGGCTTGGGTATTATTGTAATATTGGGTGATCTGTAGTAGGGAGGATTAACTCGGGAGAAAAAAGGGAATAGCCTAGCAGGCTCGAGATCCATATCTCATGGTTTTTGGGAAATGAAAAGACTGTCATAACATAAGCCGGCAGAGGAACTACATATAGGCCTGGAGTGCAACTGGAACGCATTTAGAGAAGCCGACGAGATATACCGGGTATAGAAGGTTAGATATTCGTCTTCATACCTGTTAAGTTTTGCGAATCATATTAGGTGACTTGACCTGTGATAATTATTCAAAAAATTCCGCCGGCTATTCTATAGGGACTATATATATCCACTATCGCAGAGCGGCAGTTATTCAACTGTCTCGTAGCCGCTGTAGAATGGGTATTGCAAACCTTAACGCACCTACTGGCACTGCATTTCCTACTCTCTGGGAAAGAATCACTCAAATAGACCTTGACCTCCCCGAGTCAATGGGCACAGTTAGAAGTGCGACTACGGCTTGTTTCTACCCTCAGTTGAGGATAAGCATCTTAGTCCTAGTCCCACCCTGTATACACGTATACGTACTGACATCTCAATCCAGGACAAAAGTGGGTGAATATGTATGGACCGCACTACAACTGGACTAAGACTACCGCGAATGCCTTAGCTACTAGGACTACTTTATAGATACTCTTTCCTCCGTGAAGATCTCATAAAAGATGATGTATTGGTAGGAAGACCCAATGGGGTTATAGTTGAGCCTAGAATCACAAATTTAGAGGGGTAGAAGCATTCCTTCGCATTTTCAAGAATCCGCTTGTCATGTATCTTCCCAGCGACCCGGCACAGCTGTAGGGTGTCGACTCGACTCGACACCCAACCCCGAGGGTGCAAGTGCTATGTGTGTCAGGAGCTCTGTTATAGGATGGTAGGGAAAGGTAATTTGAGAATAGGGGAAGTACCGTAAAATCTCAGAAGTAACGAGCGAATGGACTGAGATAGTAGGAGAATACCGTGTCAACGCTGGTTGAGTAGCCGCTGAGGCTCAATCGTAACAAGTGAACGGGCACCGTGTCTAACCAGAACTATCTAGAGTAGAGTAATCTAGCTAGTGACGGCGCGGTGTTATCCTAGGATCCTGCTGTGTCAGCCTAGACCCGTTCGTTCTAAAATCTTACAGTATGAGGAAACTAGAGCTTTCCTCGTTGAGCGAGAATCATAGGAGCCACCAAGGAGCTTTGGTGATGACAAGGAGTGCTGTCGAGTTACTGTGGAGGAACAAATAGAGTCTCTGGGGCTTAAATTTGAGTACTTAGGTTCAGTGCAGGGATCATAATAATCCGATATAGCTTCCAAATATCGCCGGAGGGTTGCGGCCGGAAGAAGCCAATTCCTGTGACATGAGACAGCGTTCTCCGAGAGGCCTTCGCTAAGTATACGTCCATGAGTATCTTGGATTATCGGTGTGAGAATATAGCTGAATTTAGGACCTAGTTGGTTAATGATTTAACTTATGATGGCTGGGCGAGAAAGGGTTTCCGGAAGCGAGTGAGGTTCGGAGGTATTCTGATCCTTAAGTTATAAGCCCTGCTAGTAGTAGTTTATAGGGGAAGGAGGCTGCTAACTTAATCAAAAAAAAGCATGGGGCGCCTTATATGGAGCTGACTTCTATGTTTCTTCAACCAATTGCGAGCCAGGCCTGAGCTGCAGCCCATATATATGCATCATGCAGTGAATGGGGAGAAAGTGCTTCTACTAAAGCGAAGCTCTGGATGAAGGGGCCGAACATTACGTTGGTGAATTTTATTTCGGGGATCGTATCACGATCAGCCTCGATTCACGGCCCTGTACGACATCAGACCGCGGATGACTGGATACATGAAACAAGGCAACGGAAAAAACCCTTACGCTTGGAGAAATTGTTCTGCTGACCTAGGTCTGCAAGGAAAAGCTCGACCTAGCCCGCAGAGACTTGCAAAGGCCACACTAGTTTTCTCCAATCCCGAAGGCCCACAGCAAGCTTCGAAACTTTTATTATTATCCACGACCGAGGACCTACCGATAGCCTCTAGGAAACCTGCCTCTACCGCGAGCCTTTTGCAAAGTTCTTAGAGAAGGGTGTGATTAAGAGGGCAACCCACCAATAAATACCATCTTGTAACACACCTTGCCGGGGCAAAGGCTGGCCTTTTACAGTGAAGACGAACACCTTGCCGATCTTCCTCGACACCCCATTCATCATAGATAAAAGACAGCCAACAAGCCCAGCCAACAAGCCCAGCCAACTCTCTAGGGTTATTGATATCCCTTTGACGCTGGGATAATATGTTGATGAGAAGTTGCAGTGCTATTAAGCGTAAACATTTCTTGATAGATCATAGCACACAGCACTACGGATCTACGAGGTAGGTAATATCTACCAATAGTTGTGTTAGTTTTGAAGAACCTGTCCAAGCGGCAAACTTGATCAAAGGGATAAGTCCGAGAAAATATTGACTGTGAGGACGTCGACGAGATCCCCAAAGAGATAGATGAGGTGGCTTTGGGTTTTCCCTTATCACTTTCAACAGTCGCGAGCTGCGTGGTCCGGCCGCAGCTTCTACCGCATATGGAGATGTTATTTTTGCCTACCAGTGATAGTCTTAAGGAGGAGATCAAAGATCACAATAAGGCAACGGTTACAATTTGGCTAATGGTTCACTGGTGAGTGCTTTCTTTGAGTTTCAATGGATATGCAAAGGCGTAACCTTACCATTCTTCACTTACCGTCAACAGACTACGGCTGGTGCCATCTACTGTGGGGAAGGTAACCCCCAAGGGTTTCTTCCTTAGCTGTGACAAGATCCGCCTAAATGAGCAAGAAGGCCTCCCGACACGAAAGGTTGTCGACTATGTCAGCAGAGCCCCACCTGATCCCTTACCTCGAGACCCCCGAGATGGCATGAGTTCCGGCATCAAGTTCGCTTTGATGAACGGTCATAGCAAGAAGAATCGTCGGATAACCACTTTTGGAGCTTGAAGCAGAGAAACACTTCCCATTCCTTCAAGAGAAAAGCGGTCGAACTTCCAAAGCCCCTATCAGGTGTTTGCGGCCAGCAATACGAGTAAGTCTTGGTTGCAGAAAGGTTGCCGGAATTTTCTAATAAAGCCCCATATCGAGTTGAACCAAAGGTTTGCGCCCTAGCATTTCTGGTTGTGGTTCCTACACTATGAAATTACTAAGTCGAAGTTTTATGTTGATGTTCCGCAAATCTAGCTGCTGGACCGTTCTAGCGTACCATAACGTCCCGATAGTTCTATATCAGAATAGGCAGTTTCTGTGTGAGGAGTAATCGATGAAGTGTAGAAAGACTGATTAATGCTCCAGATATAACCTATGCAGCTCTTATTCATGGGCAAACTAACCAATAGCTAGCTGGAATACCTTGTCTTAGAGCCCAGAACACTCTTATAAGCACCGCGTCGTGCTACTCAATGCTGAGACGGTTAAGGGGGGCTGATGCTAGGGATGCCCCTTGCAGAATTGCTTCACTATTTTATGAAGCATGAGTTGGAATTTTCCAAGCTGCTAGAGAGACAAATTTGGCGGACCCGTTGGGTAGATATACGTGTTTCTCGGTTCGAATACGAGATACTGACAAATGAGGCTTATAAGTTGGCAGAGCCAGCCGTTCTATTTCTGGCAAGATCAACCAGGGATCTTCAACCCCAGGAAAAGGGACCTATTTATAATAACCTAAACATGTAGCGTTTAAGATATTTATGGATAATGCTTTGGGAATTCCTAGGTATTATAGTGTTGGACGGTCAACGATCGTAGGATCTCCCACGCGCTGATAGCTCCCAGGAACGGTGCTGTGTATCCTTTGCTTATGGCCTCGATTGTTGGTGGGGAATGATACTGACGACTAGATTGGTGTATCCCAGGGGAAATTTCGACTGAGAGCAACAGGCACGAATAACTTCGTGCGGGTGCCGGGAATCCATGACTTTTCTACTAACGAAAATTGTAGGGATATGTCAAAGTTGTAGATGTTACCCTTGCAATCGAAATTTCAACATGCTTCGCTTTCTTAGGAAGCTAAGGCCGCTTGCACCAGATGTACTGATTCGATGCGTATTCCACCTGATCGGATGTTGTCCTTGTACCTTTCATAAACCTATTGGATTTATGAATCAGATTAAGGTAAGTGTGGTACCCTGCTCGGGAGAGTATTATCGAAAAATGAAACTACCAGTGCCCGAAATTAGCCCGTTAACTAGCAGTATGAAGGGGCGTCAGCGGGTTCATGGCCGACTCTATAGACACATTTATAGAGTCATACGGTGGGAGTAAGCCCTTGGATATTTTCTTCGCCCCGACGAAACTGCTTAAGGACTATTTGCTTGCGAGGAAGTTTTCGATTGGTGGTGAAGCAGGTAGTATTCTCGCCCTTATCGGAGTTCAATACGAAGTTTGTCGACAAAAGAATTTACCGCTACGACTGAGCCCTCCTACTGGAAATCAGGACGACCATCGGTATTTCAGGCTTTACCATAGCATTTCTTTATCCACTCTGGCTGAGAGCAAGATCGTGCTCTCAGTTCAAGCGTTTGGTGGAGACCCTGTTTGTCAATCTCGAAAGGTTGATGAGAGAAAACGAGAAATCTTGCCAACGAAGCAATAGCGAGAAGGAACTGAGGAGATTGATCCTTCAACATCTGGAAGCGCCAGCATATCTGAAAATGACGGACTAGGGATCTGTTCAACGAGAACTTCATCTAGATGAAAGTCGAGATGAAAGAGAAGCACCCGAGCCGCAGGGGAGGGACTTGATAGGGCACTTGGAGTTGCAGCAAGTGAGAGGAGGACCTAAGGCTGAGAGGTTTTCGTATTCTAGGCAGTGGTTTCGTAACCGGGTCGGCGGAAGACCTAGCCTACAAAGTGAAGAACATAGAGGCCCAAGCGGAAGGATTGTGAGATGAGGGGAGGGGAGGATCATGAAGATCGTGGGCAGGGAGGATCGGGACAACGGGTTCTCTCTCGCTCTGGATAGGAACGCGCGATTTAAAGGTGAGGGTGGGGGCTTTTTTTCGTGATTCCACATGCTGCGTTACTTTTTTAAGTATTTTCTTCTTCGTCGCATAAATATATCGATTTGATCCAAAGTACCAGTTAGCGTTCCTCCCATCACTGGTTTCTCTCATTTCCTCAGAGCGAAAGCCCTCTGACATGAAGCGCTAGTGTAGCGGAAAACGAAATGACCTCCAAGGCTAAGAGTTGCAGTAGTTAAGTACGCTAGTCTTGTGCTCAGGTACTCCTTCCTTACACCAGAGTTCACAAAAAGCATGATTACCATGGTTATCGTCTGCATCAAGCCACAAAGGAGGTATTAAGATTACAGCCTCGTACTAATTAGGTCATGATGCTGATAGTAATCCATCCTGTCTCCTTCGTTCGACTTCTGGATTCTGGATTCAACGGCTACAGTCTGGAATCTGGATCACTCAGACTTTACTGAGCGGTCTGAGCGCGCATCCCGCGCGTCATAAGTAAGCCAACGAACCCCCTGCGGCCCCAGCACCGCCAGAAGTCTCTAACTTATGTCGTCGGGTTGCACACTGAGGGTTTAACGGTTTAGAAGCAGTCTCACTTTTGGCGTGTCGTGCTACCTGGGTGACGAATGACAAGGTTTAACTTTCAACTACCGATACCATATATTCTCCAAAATAGCAAAATGACCTGGACTAGGCAGTTTTAAATCGGCCTTCGAAAAATGCTGAAAGAAGCGTCAAATCAGCTTCAGTGCACTAGAAACTTACATCCAAGTCAATCGCTTACTTACCTAGAAAGGTGATTTTAATTAAAGTATTCCAGCCCAGTCTATCCATGCAGGCTATTTCGCTATTTTTGAGAATATACGGTATGCGGTAGATATAATAGAGACTTTGCGCAAATAGATCCAGCCCCGATTTCTAGCAATTTGATTAGTGCTGATCAGCTTCTGATTGGTTAAAAACCAGGGCTGGCTCAAAAGCGCAAAGTCTCTAATCTAGTGAATTTCTAGGCCAAGGGAGCGATTGAGATGAAAGATTGCCTGATCACCACACGAATAATCCGTATCCTCGTTCGATTCTGTTGGGTGTTACCTTATCGGTAGGGCTGACAATCCTAAATTTAAGTGACAGGGAATTACTCGGCTATTATCAGAAACTAGGAAATGAATCTGACAATCTTCGCATTTTGCTTCTGTATGCACCCGAGTGCGTACCTAGCACCTAAGACAGTTCAATCCGCACCCACTAAAAGTATCCCTCTCAAAACCTTCCCTAGTACAGAGCTTACAGTGTACCCTACCCTAACCTCCGTCAGCTTCCCAATTGAGAGGACCGACTCTAGTCTTGAATATATGTACTACGGGTGTAGGGGTAAGTCTAATGACAGGTGGCGACGCACGTAAGAGTCCCCAATTCTCCTCCCCCTTCCACATCTCCCTGAGAGACCTAATAAAGATGTTAAAGAATCAAGAATGCTATGTGCTAAACATCAAACCAAGTTAGTTGGTAAAAGTATGAAATTATAGCGAGCTTGAGTCCCTCGAGAAAAGTGCTTCACCGCCACCTGCTATCAGACGTACCCCTGCACCCGTAGTACATACCCCATTTCAAAGTCCCACTGCGAGCCAAGATACCATAGAAATTGCCAATGTTCGCATCATTGAGCGTTGTTTAGTCATAACGAGAGCGGCAATATATAGAAATTCCGAATATCGATTTAAATTCACAAGAGATTGTTTTGTGCTTAAGCGCTGTACGGTAGAAAAAGACATCAAGTTTATGTGTATGGAGCCACATGATTTGCGTGCATGGGGAGGTTTGTATTCTAAGTGATATGGGACTTGTTATGATTAAGCATATATTGCCGGTTGGGGAAATCTATCATCACAGATTGTGCTTTTAAAAAATGTCCCCATTCAATCGTCACCGTATGACAAAATCTCCAATGTCGATAAGCATAAAAACGCCTTGATTGCATAGGGAGAGACATTTCCAATTCCCGACTGTCGGTAAATTATGCATCCTCATGTCACCCATTTAATTTCCATGTCTAGATCTGTCTTGGCGCCGACAATCGACTGGTCACGTGATATTTATGGAGGCTGGCAGCATTAGTAAATTAATTGCTTACTGTAGAGTATGCGATGACTATAGAATTTTACACAGCCTTCATCGTGATCGTAACGGTTCTATATTTCCGTTCCGTTGGTCGCGTCAGCCTCAGTTTCGGACTTACAACATGTACGGGCTCTTCCCGATTGGCACTCCAGTAGGAAAGTTAGCAGCTACAGCAGGGATTCACTTTTAGTCGGAATAAGATGATACCGGAAATCGTTGGCGAGATCGGTATATGCCGGGATAAACCCCTGAGACCAAATACCTCAGCTGGGGCTGAGCTCTCACGCTGTATGAGCGTGACGAAGCCCCGTCACACAGAGGTTGGGTGCTTTCGTCCAGACAGATTTCTAGACGATCTGTTTTAAGTTTGAGGGAACGGTAGAAACAGAATCAAACGATTTTGCGGGCCTTGGTCAAGCCGATCTGGCGAGAGCGCCCCAACAACCTACAGGGGAATATATGGGTAATTAGTTGTCTGTCATTTGTACCACTAATCTACACATCCTGGGGAGGTGAAAGACCAAATCCCGCTGTGACGGAAATGTGCGAGTTTTATCACCCCTTGTTAGTCGGTACCGCACTACGCTTGCAGAACCTCCCAACGAGAACGCCGCCGGAACAGTGATGGTTTTGCATGAATGGATGATATGTACACGAAACTTTGATGTTGGCTCGCGGATGGCGCTAGCCCCCACTTTCAGCAAGTTCATACTACTTTAACCTCTAGGTGAATGACTACTGTCGAGGAAGTGGGTGAATGATTCTTGTAGATTTATTTGTGCGAAATAACGCTACTAGGAACTGTTGGGAGGCTGGATGTAGAGGAATGGTGCATGCAGCATAAATAGACCTAGTACTCCTTCCTGTTCATTCATAAGTCAACGAATTTTTCCTATTAGTCTCTTGGTTGGTACTAGGCTTCATTAGTACTAACATGTTTTCTTGGAATTAAGACTTGTGTTTTAATATTCAAGGAAATGAATAGGATACGAGGGGCGGTTCACGGTAATACTCGAACAAGACTCCAGCTAGTTGTATGTGGAAATTCTGGTCATTTGTGGGAGGGTTTAATTAGGCTTATGGTTGGAAGCGTATTACTGAGTGATCGTGGGTTTCTGTGATAGGAAACGCATTACCTTGTGATCTTTGTAATTAGCTATTCAAAGATACTATTCTAGACGCTTGTTGGTATAGGTACATATGCACTGTGTATATTTCGCCTAGCTCGTTGCTGATGCTATGGCATGCCTAACAGATATATTTTGTGAGTTTGGGAGAGGTTGAATACATTTGAGGGGCTATAATTAAGGATAGATTCTAGGAGTGGGTCTTGAGAAGCTATTGTCAGAAACTTCGGCGCCCTTGTTGGATTTATCATTTCTTGTGCTTTGGATGCCATCACAGGTGAGATTTTGCTATACACTGACCACTTAGTTTATTTCTTGGCTTTGGTTAGTTTTTTCGACACTACTTACGGAACAATCGACCTTCCTATTATGTGACTTTTGGTCTAGGGGCTTATTGATATATGCGGGTACGCGCATGAACCGTGGCTCCACACACCTTTGCACTTTGAGCGGCGCAGAACAGATTACTCTTAACCAGTGCGATGGCCCGAGTGAGCAGATGCACGATCTTGGGTAACGTAGGCGTGGTTGTCTGACTCGAAACATCGTAGGAGCGCTAGCGGCGATTTTTGGCGCAGTGGGTGAACGATTGGTTCTATGACTTGTGCTTGTGGAGAAATTTTAGTATAAGTTGATGTTTCGATACCTATTCTCATTGAAAATGCTATTCTATCAATTTCACAGGCTTGAGACTGGTGTCGCCCTTGTGCACAGCTGCTCGTTGGTTCCAGCTTGAGAGAAGACCTGAGTAGTAAACCTGAATTTCTCGCTATTATTGCTGTTGATATACACTAATGTTAAAAAGTTGAGTAGCTTTTAAGTCTATTTCTAAAAGACTATGTTAAATAGTATACTACTGGCATATCTGCCCATACTTCTTTCTCGATTACATGCTGTGCTACGGGGGTCTATACTTATAGGGATGTTTCGGGCGAAAGCATACGAACGAATAGATAATTATAAGTTTAGGCGGAGATGGTTCATAAATTTAAAAGCCGTTTCCAATATTTTTATAGTGGCAATTGAAAGTAAGGGGATAATGAGACTGTAGCCCCTGAAGTGATCCCCCTAATCAATACCATGATAATGCCTATGCCTAACCAGATTCACCAATAAACCCTAAAAGAAAAATGTAGGTCTTCTGAAAAATAATAAACTAGAAAGAGATAACATGCATCACAAACAAAGCTCGTAAGTTAGTAAATAGGAATGTTTCTGGAGAACCCTATTGTAACAAACGCTATAAGTTAACCGTTTCCACTGCTACTTTCATGAATTCGGAAGATATACTAAAAAGTGCATTTGAGAGGCAAACCCTCACAAAGTATCCTAGGAAAAAATCTAAGAAAAGGAGAAGAATAAAACCTTGGCCCTAATCACGAATATACTTATCCGCTTTCGTGAAAAAAAGAGAAGATTTCGCACACACAATCCAATGCCCTAACTAAGCTTTTAGTGCTGGTCCGATGTAGAAGCGTCGGACTTTTCGTATTTTCCGTTATCTGCCATTTGGCTTCTCCACGCATTTGCCTCCGCTTCATCTACGCCGGGAGGCATAGTATGCATACGTTTAAGATGATCTTTCAAGTTGTCCCGCCGAGCGAATTCCTTGCGATAGCTTGAGCAGTTGGGGTCGAGACATCTCCAGTAAAAGCCAGGTATTTTGTGGACTGATTTTTCGTGTCGTTCTCGGTCATTTGGGGTGGCGAACCCTTCGGTACGAGTGCAGTTTTCAAACCTACAGCGGTACATCTTTTGATGTTTTTGCTGATGTTTCCTGCATAATTTTTTAGGTGGGGTCAGTATCACTTTGCATCACCTCAATGTATTTGTCTTTTGAGGGTGTGATGGATTGTGCTTACGTATACAGTTCGGTAGTTGTAAACTTTTGCGTGCAATGAGGACAATGGATAGCATTGACGAGTGGGCTAGGGCTGGAGGTCTCTATTTCCCCAGGCCGTAGTGGAAGCTGAAGTATCTCTTGTCGATATGGTTCGTATGTTGGCGATATATATGCTTTTGTGGGTATAGGGTCGAAGGTCGGGTAATGAGATGTATACGGTGGTGGGGAAGAATGTTGCTGTGGAGTGTGTAAGTCAGGGGAAGATGTATTCAACCACGGCCGGGGCCACGAAGAAACTGAAGTCTCCACTTCATGGTGTTCATTTTGGTGCCTGCCTTGTGATGGAGAGGCATGATTGTAGTCACCATTTGGGGCACTCCCTGGTAGTATTTGTTCCTCGTAGCTTGCCGCTCGTGTCCCATCTTGGTGGGATGATGAGGTGCTATATGGGCTATATCGGATGAAGCGGCTGCGTTGGATCACTTGTCCACTAGATGGATGCCGCGCTAGCCACTACTTAGCCCTATGTCTGGCCACATAACGCACCTTGTTGGTAGGAATCACTTACAGGCAGGCTCTCCATCTGGATGGAAGCTAGCAGGGAGGTAGGATACCGATCCTGTAGGTTCATTAATGGCATATGCTCCTGAGGGAGGTGATTCGGGGGGCTTCTGTCGTGGAGATGCTGTCATTGCTTTTGGTGTCCTACTGATAGTATCTTGGCTAGTAGGGTATGGGTATTCGGATGAGAGCGATTCAGGCGAGTATGGTATTCGTTGGCTTGAGTTCATGCCTCTTACCCTATTCGACGAAAAGTTGTTCTGGATCGTACTTGGACCTGGGTGGTGGTTAAATCTGGTACTGTGATAGCTCAAGTTGTCTGAAATCGGTGATGATATGGCCTGGGTGTCTTTTATGATCGAGCAAAGCGGTGATGGAAGGTGATGGTAAGTTTTGTAGTTTTCAGCGGGGCCATTTTCCGGTGGGGTTATGGTGTCCATGGAAAATGACCCTGGTTCAGGTTGAGAGAATAGTCGGGACGAAATAGGATCGGACGTTTGGCACAAAAAGCTGTCCAGTGGGGAAGAGGGAAACAGGGTGAAGTCAGACCTGATGCTTGGTTTGCTTTCAAATCGAAGTTCACTGTCGTGTGTGTTTGATGGATTAAAAGACATGTTGGTTTCGGAAGAGCGTGGGTTCTTAAAAGTCAAGCTCTGCTGGAGGTTAATGGAAACCGCCTTGTGGCTCGACTGTACTTCCTTGAGATATGATAGATGCAGGCTGACTTACAAGGGGCTTGTTGAGGCTCACCATAAGAGAGTTACCGAGTCTCAAGACAAGAAGGCAATAAGACAGGGAATTCCTGAGGCGGCGTGTGTAGCACCGGCAGCTGCAGATAGATTTGGCGAAATCGACTTCAGTATCGCAGACCTACACAGCATTCTACTGTCACTCTAAAGCCAAATAGGAGGGATGATTGAATATGGTAGGGATGGTGGGAAGCATCAGTAGAAGGGGTTAGTTTACGCAAGGATGTTTGGGGGGCCAGCCTCCCCGGCGGTTCCAATACGTAGAGGTTTTGGTGAAATCACCGAAATCGATAGGTCTTTCAATGTATGAGCCTTCCTTCGGAAGATTTTCATAAGAACTTCGCTCGCTTAAATGAGGTTCAGCGGAAGAGCGTCAATGGCATGCAGCTACGTGCAACGAAGGCACTCGGCTCTTCAGCAGCAATCCTAGACTAAGATGAGTGAAAAATTCAAAGACATGAAGTGTGGGGTCTAAAAAAGAGCCGAGTTGTTTGTCCTGATCCGTTTGGAAACCAGGATGCAAATTGTACGTATAGGCCTAGGTCTATGAATATATATTTGTAGTTGCATAGTTTAGATCGCTACAAAGTTGGGAACGATGGGAATATAAGGGTTGGTATCCTGCAGGTCGGTAGGCGGCTCATCGGGTAAGCCCATTGTGGATTTCGACCTTCGTGAGGCTTTTAAATTTAACGGTCGTATGGACGGGTAGATTGATTAGAGGCGGCAGGAGGTGACAGTCTGATTTCTTCCCATCTTTTTCAGCCCCATCAAAGCTCATGTTAATACTGGCAGCGCATTGGCCATTCCTATCAAGGA
Source organism: Paragyromitra xinjiangensis (assembly GCA_038503065.1). NCBI lineage: Eukaryota > Fungi > Ascomycota > Pezizomycetes > Pezizales > Discinaceae > Paragyromitra > Paragyromitra xinjiangensis. The sequence continues at coordinate 1,613,375 of JBCAMK010000011.1, forward strand.
TGTACGGAGAGTGTGGGGCATCATTTTTCGCTTGCTAAAAGATACTCGGAATGGTGAAAAATGCGCACCAGCTTTGTGAGGTTCCCCACACTGCCATGATGTAGGTGGACTGTGTATTCGTCACACAACTGGTCTATAGTTGCATTTTGGTGTTTATTAGGTCTAGTTGCACACAAGTTTAATCAGCTCATCTGGTATGGGTTCCGGGTGCACTAATACCTTGAGGAAGGAGCGGAGGAAAGAGTAAAGGAAGCCGCATAGATCCTTGGTAATTGAGTGGTCAGTGTAGAAGTACCAGATTGTTCGAATGGGCTGCAGATGCGGCTGTGATAGTTGTGGAGCCGCATGAGGGGACAGACACAATAAGCGGGTCGGCGGTTAATTGCAACCATGGGAGAGTTTTATGCACTTTCGGAATGAGACACCGTATTTGACCAGATATGTCCGCTTTTGTCTAGCAGCATAAGGCTGCGAGACGATCGGCGCCTTTGCATCTTCAGATTTCTTGATATTTAAGCACCAGTGAGCCAGGAGGATCGAGTGCTCAAGGGCGATTGATGCGTTTGAAATGAAAGTCAACTGATACCTGTGATAGGAGGAGGCCAGAACGGGGTATTAGATCTCTATTTCAAGTAGATAACGATCCCAATGCTCAAAGTAAACTTGAATCCCCACGGTATTACTCAATCTTGCTATAAGAGCCGTAACCTGTTCAAGATATGCTGTAGCAGATCAAGCGCGACAACCGCGGTTAAAAGTTGAGAAAACCTAGTACTCTGACGATATACTCTGGGTAGCACCATTCATTGCTTTGGATCCTGCTTGCTGATTTTGTCGACTCTGGCTATCTGAATCATTCCGAGCTCCCACGAGTCCAGGGCTGGATGAGTTTCAACAGATAAAAACGGACTCATGCGCATGCATTTCAGCGCATTGGCATGCAATTACTAATCTAAAAAGCCTTAACTTCTTCATGTCGCAATAGCCCACATGTTCAATTAGGAGAGACTGTTTTCTTGTGGTGGGTCTACAGGGTTGTCACGTGCTATAGAAAGCAGAGTTGGGAATGAGCCGTGACGTGATGAGGGTAGAGTTTTGATGTATAAATTTACATTGCCCGTCCCAAACTGGGTCATGTAGCGGGTTATCCATCCCACCTTAGGAACATGGTCGATAGAGAGACAGGGGAATATCACGTTCCTTGGTGTTAGGCTTATAGGGAAATGAAAAACTTCTTAGTTTTAGGAAGCCAATGATTCAGCCTTGTCCATGTGTACTATAATATGTTCAAAATGTACATGTACGATCAATAAGACTACCTCAGCCTGCTAAGGCAGGACTAAATGTGGAGCCTGATTATAATTATCAATGTCCTGTTTATGATACATAATTATTCATGCTGACATTTACTACGCCACAAACAAATTCTAAAACCCTGAAAGAGTTCTTGCCACATATTTACATGATATATGACCTGTGCACACATCAGTAAGGAAGCACAGGGAAAAAACCCCTAACTGGTTCACACGTTTGTATTTAAAACTTCCAAGGATATATTACTCCTAGCAAGTTGAAAAGCTAAATGCAAAACATGATTGGTGTCAACTACCCACATGCGCAGCCGGTCATATCCCATAATGGAAAGTCAAACATCTGTTTCTAAAGGTCGAGCGCTGTGGATTGATCTGTGTTGCAGAATGCTTAGATTTGCATACCTATATATAGGTCAAGGCTGAAATTTCCCAAAGATTTGTTTTCTTGGTCCACGTTTGTGGACTTGTGGCTGGTCATGAGTACAGAGCGTCTACTCTTCAATCGTAGATGCAAGAATTCTTAATTTTGCGCCAAGGGCTCTAGTGTGGGAGATATTTGGGGATGAAAACTAGGCAAAGCTCGATTCTAAGGGGAATAGCAGTGTAGACTGCTGCGAGGATCCATCAAACCCACGTACCTAGAGATTATTAGTCTCACTGCATTCAAGTATCTGTTAAACTCGCATCTGTGGGCCTGGCCAAACTTGTCTAATCGGTTATTAGGGCCTCGGTACATGCTTTCGATGTGCAACTTCGGGAGTATACGTTAGACATCTCAGTACATATCGAGTACGGTAGAGACCCAATACTAGCCTAGCTAGAGGCACTAGTTCTTCAGAGGGTTTCTCGAACCCCAAAGACCTCAAACGGCCTTCAGGTGCGAGAGAGTAGGTATTGTGTTAGGATATATATACTGACAAGCACATTATATATATATATACCGGGATCGATATCGAGATGGGAGCTATAGCTAGATCTGAGTTCTGTTTTGCTAGTTATTATAGTATGAAATAGTGTTCCCCACGAGCCTGTTCGAGCCGATACGGAAGCTTGAGCTCGAGCTGGCTTGGCTTGTGGATGGATAGGCTTGAGAAATTCGAGCCGGCTTGGGGGGATTCGAGACGGGCTCGAGCCTGGCTTACTCATAGTGGTTTGACGTTCTTGCGAAAATAATTACAAGGAGATCACCAATTACCGTTGAAAACTAGATACCCGCTGCAGCCCAACCCTCTCCATTCCCCTCTCCCAACTAGTATGAAATGAGGCATCTGAGAGGTTTCCCGGGCTAGAGTATATTTATATAAGATAAATTTAAGAACTAGTGAAGAAGGTTTGTATGGGTAATTTAGCCAGGGCCGAGACACGCGTACGGGCGCGCTGGTCAACTATATCTCAGATCCCCTAAGCTATCTATGTAAGTGAGAGATCGAGAGACCATTAGACTCCTATGGCTTTAAGAACTTCGTAGAGAAGTGCATCATTGCATACGTATATGTTCTAACCCGTATTCAATTTCCGCCCATTTACAAACAGGTCGGCCCCATTCAGAAATGGGATCACTTTGAGCATCGGCCGACCCATCTACAAAGTCAAACTAAAACATGGCCGATCTTCAAATGAAAATTTTTTTCACCCCAACCGCCACTGTACTGGCATCTCAGGTTAACCATCACCACTTCATCCCGCAACATTTTAGATGCCCCCCAACTTTTGATACTTGGACTTTCATTCTCTAATGTACTATATTATACTGCACCTTTGAGGGGAATAAGATATATATAGTATATATTTGCAGCTAAAAGGAGCTCGTCATCATCAGGTTGTACAATTGCACTAGCCGAAAAATAAAGTCTGTTCGGTTCGGTACAAAGCAACGACCCTCCACTTATTGAACTACATCTCGCTATGGCCATAGAAATTAATAAAATGAAATAGGAGAACTCCATACAATTATAGCAAGATGTATTTATGTGAATCAGGATGCATAGGAAATAAAGAAGTTTGTTGTTCTTGAGGCTTTCCTACGCGTTGCTTGTACCGAACCGAACATGACAGACTTTATTTTTTGACTAGTAGTACTAACTTTTGTAAACTGCTGTTATGGTGATCATTATGCTTGCGCCATGGTGGCTACAACCTCGCTTAGAGAGATGGAATTCTTTGAATATGGGCCATCTTTTAGTGTCACTTTGTAGATGGGTCGGCCGATACTCAAAGTGGTCCTGTTGGTAAATGGGTTGGCCCGTTTACTGACCGACCTGTTTTTTAATTGGCTTTAATGGAATACGGGTTAGAACATATATATAGTATATTTCTTGGCTATCACTGCACCCGAGCTTCAGCTTCTTGAGCTCCATACACATATACTTCAGAATACCCTTAAAGGTAATTTTCTAATGTTTTATGATTGTAGAATGCCTATCGTACGCGTAGATGAGAGGTTGTTCGTAAAATGGATGGGTCTATATTTGACTAAGTGCATGATAAGATGGAGCCTAGAACTTACCGTACCAACTTAATTGAACTAAGAATTCCGCGTCTTTATTATATATAGATTAGCATCAATCCACTTAATCCACCAAAGAATCTCCATTGCTTGGATCTATCATTGACACTTCTTGCGTTATAAAACCATTATTTATTAATTCTTCACCTGCAGCTACCCTAATATTGCCTTAAATGTCCGAGATAGAGGGATCGCCTGCAGCTGCAGATATAGAATGGTGATCTCGTTACCCTTTTAGGTATAGTGCCTGTCTAGAAGTGAATCTGGAGAGAAATGAAGGAAACTAAATTTAAGTATACTGTAATACCTAATATATTTAGAGTACGTACGAGTCAAACCTAGCTAGTCAAAAAACACTTGGGCAGCTATACAAACGCCGACAAAAAAACCTGAAGGGCCCTCGATATATCTAGCTAAGGAATACCATAGGGTAATCTACAGGACATTCCGAGCCCGGTCAGCCTAGGCTAGCATTTCCTAAATAATATGAGGAGGTAAAAATGGTATGCACTGTTAGTTTAATGAGTTCTCATTGGCTCGCTTGGGCTTGGCGGGGGCTGATCAATGTAGAAAGTAGAAACCCGTGATTTAATACTTAATTTAAGTTTAGCTTTCGTCGTGCTTCGAAGGCCGCGCAGCGGCCTGAGAGCCTGACTGTGGGTACAAGAAAACATATTTTAGTCTTTCTAAGCCTCTGAGAAACAACAATGCTCCAAGGTTAATTTACCGACTTTGCAAACATGCGGGTATCCCCTTAAGCTTTAAATCCGGCCGCAGGCTAGACATGGCTTGTAGTACCATAAACTAAACATATTCATTACTGTTTTTGGTATAGCGTATTCAGACAATGAACCCTAACCCATTAAAGTTTTATAAAGCAGCATAAGATACGTATACATCAACGTCTAAATATACATATATCACTGCAGGGCGGTTCCTAATACGCAAAGGGGGTTTAGGTATATCCTAGCCATACAAAATTAGCCCCAGGACTTGAATAGCTGAGTATGTTAATTGCTCGACTAGGACTAAAAGATTATGTTAGGCTTAAAGATAGGTCAAGGATAGTTTGAGTAGGCTACCGGCTTACTTTGCATTCTTATACTCCTCTAATGGTAAGTAAAGACATCGTAACAAGAGCGGCATGTTTTGTGTATATGTCTAACAGCATCAACACTCGGTAATTGGTAAATTTCCGTGACTGATGTCCATAGTCATATATATAGACCGAGCCTGCCCAAACTCCAACCTGTCATCAGAGATCGCTCGCTTTAACCTAGCCCCAAGTTTTGGTTATTATCTATCTTGAACACCAATCGCTCTTAATCTTTAAAGCTTTAGGTATATATGCATACACCTATAGCTATCGATACGCTTTAGTGCGGCATATACGTGGCGGTGGTGCAATATGCTTTAAAATCCATGGCCATTAGCTACAAGGAAGCCCTTGGCGAGATAAAGATAGCAATCCTTTAAGTGAGATATTGAATATCTCTATCAGAATAATATTAATACATTCGGTGATCATGTGATCAGTGGCAAGAAATTTCTATCCTATGAGGTGAGGTATACGTCGGAGAAATGCATCAATTGATGCATTTAAAGATGCATTCCTATGTCACTTTTACCCATACAAAAACCCAACCCAAAGTCAGAGAGCAAGGAGCACCTTTCCAGTACTGTTCCAGACACATTTCCCCACCAAAAACTGATGCGCTAATTGATGCGTTTCTACATATCATAGAGGTTTATATGGGGTGAAATTGCAAGAAGTGGCGAAGTCCCTAATTAGCCGGTGAGCTCCACAAGATCTAATTCTAAAACATACTTCTGATCCACAATATCAAAGAACAAGTGATTTGGTTAGAACTATATATGTGCTTAGGATATGGAGCTAAATGCCTTCACTTTCTCGATCTCGGGGCGCCCTATAATAATACTACGTTTAATATACATTAGCGTGAGGCCTAGGACGTTCACCCCCATAGCGCTAAAATGTATATGCATAGTGTTCCACACGGGCCTGTCCGAGCTGATACGGAGGTCTAGGCTCGAGCCTGGCTTGCTTATAGTTGTCTGAGATTCTTGGGAAATTAATTAGGAACAAGTTATAAATTACCACTGGAAACTAGAGACTCGCTCCAGCCTAACCCTCTCCGTCCCCTCTTCCAGTTGCCAGCACTCCACATCCGGGAGACCAGCCAGTTCTACGATCCTCCCTCTCTCGACTCCTAACCTTTATTGATATTTGACAGGCTCGGGCTGGGCTCAAGCCTATTGGAAAACAGTCTCGAGTTGGCTCGGGCTAGTGGGACTTTAGGCTTGAGGAGTTCGAGCCTAAAATTCGAGCTCAAGCCCACGAGCCAGCCCGGCTCATAGAGCACACTATTATGCACCGTCTTTATTTATGATTGGTTATAACTTAAAGAAACTACCCTTTTGTCGTCATGGGGCAAGCTTAAGTAGAGTCCATAATCTATGCTGCGGGATGTACGCAGAAACCTCTAGTTTTAGTCATTGAGAGTACACGGCCACCAGATACGACAATTAAAAAGTCCTCCGTCCCCGAGGTTACCTTCATCGATTGATCTCCTTCTTGATGACCTCCCTTAGAAGAATGTCTCTGAGCTCCCTGGGTACCCTTCTGATTGTTTCCTCTATAGGTAATTCATCGGGCATCCAGTGGAAAGGTGATGCTCTACATAAATCTGCTTATAAATGTATAGTTTTCTTTCAGGTTTGTATGCAGTTTAGTGTGCAAATTGCGGGCCGAGGCCGTGCAGCCGTAGCCATAGCGCAATTGTGACTTAAACGTGCTTAGAAATACCTCCTTGAATAGGCCCAAAACTTAAGGGTCAATTACTGAATTAGCTGGCTTCTATATTGGGTTTTTTACGATAGTGGTAGAATAGAGCCAAAATTCTAAGGTATTTATGAGATCTTGAAATGAGAAGTACTTTGATTTCCGATCTTCATTCACAAGATCACCACTACAAAAAGCTATATATAGGCCTTTGGCCGTACGCCGCCATATATAACGCAGGTGAATCGGTTGTAGAAAATTGAACCATTTGCGAGTCTCATAGGTGAACCTTGAGTTAGCTATAGTTTTCTAAATACCTGTCTCCCTCACTGTAGTTCTCACCGAAACTCGCCTCTGAGGCTGCTACCTAGGGCATGGTCAGAAATTACCCTCTCGATTATAGGGATTTCAGATTTTGGTGCTCTTTATTTACTTTATTTTCGCGCTTTTTTTTGCTCTACCTAGCTTCACGTCGCTTCAGTACTTTACAAAGTAGGGCGTAGCCGAATTAGCTACATGTAGTAATGCATGATCAAACTAAGTCATATTTATTTGTGGAAGGATATATAAACCTGCTCAAAGGGTGCGTCTAGTGGGCATGATCAGTAAGAAATAAAGTGTTACACCATAATAACCTTTGACTGGTCTGTTTACCTCGATACCCTTTAAGATGTATCAAGCCTATATATATATGCTGTGCTGAAGATGTAGATACTCGGTTAGTTCCTCCCATGGAGTCATGTTCAAGCCAGGCTGGGCAGCTAGAATGGGATAAATTGGATTGCACGAGTTGTAAAGAGCGATCGGTCGGGAGCAACAGACTGTTGGTGACAGGAGACAGGAGAAAGCTTGCCTTTACCCACAGTCATGGCCTCCATGTAGTGTTAGGCCTAATCAAGCCACAAAGCAAGACTACCATTACTAGATTCGAACTCTCTATAGATCTAGTGCAGGGTAATATGCAAATACTAAAGAGTAGAGATAGTAGTTTCAAATTTCTTAAGTCCAATGTGAATATATGAAAACAGTTTTCCAATATAGGTTGGCTATGAGCCAAAAAAGAGAAAGCTTTCCATCGCCCTTGCAATTGTTGTAGGCCCCCTTAGTTCCAATTATCTACGTTCCAAGACTTCCTCCCGAAATTCATCCTGAAAACTGGATCGCCTTCTATTAGGAGCTGGGCTAAAGGGATCGGCCTGTATATGCTCACTCTGGGGGGTCTGATGGACCCGCAATGGTGTTAGTACTGTGGTGATAGCGTGAATTAAGTGGAAGATCATGATACTCACAGTCGAGTAACGATAACCCCCCCTGTATTCTTGACTATCATTTCCGAAAGCCATTTGATGACGATAATTTTGATCGCGAGCTGTGGGTGTCCATGCCCCGTGACCATCGTCATTCGACTCATGATCAATGCTTGATCTATCCCATGAATTATGGCGGTGAGTTGTCCCTTGGTGCAGGACGTGTGGATCTACAGTTGGGATAGTATCAATATAATTTTGTTGTTGTTCAAAGTACCCAGGAAGTCTGGTTGGTGGGCTGTAAAGAGGATTTCCGACTTCTAGAAAGCGATGGAAGTTTGGTTGTGCTGCAGGAAGGGAGCTGGAATCTTGCTCACTCGAGTAGGGCGAGACACTTTGAAAAGATTGATTCGACCCAAACGAAGGGACAGGAGAGCGCCTACGGACTTCAGCTGAATCTGCCATGGGAGTTTGAGCAGGGTACCCATTCGTAATTCGTGTCTGAAGGACAAGATCAGGGGCGCTTAAGGATCTCAGCAGGGTCGAGGGGTAAGTAGCTCCTGCAGCTTGGGACCCAAATGGTGGAGAAGTTTGTTGGGAGGGAAAGTCTTAGAAGCCACTCTGATCAGAAAAAAGAACCTTCGATACTGAGAAATAAACTTACCTCTATCATCTCTCTGTTGAAAGGAGTGGTCAGTTGACTGAGGAAGTCGAAGTTCTGTGGCTAATAGTGCACGTGCAGAAGGTTCAGGCGCATTTATATTCTGCGTACGCCTTCGTCGACTAGGCAAGGCCCCATTATGCTTTTTGATAATATTAATCGCATTGTCGACTTGGTCTTGGGTCAATTGGATCGCCCATAGTGCTTCATATGTAATTTTTCGAATACGAAACGCCTCATCTTGCTCAACTTGCCGATGAGGGCACTGTCGAGTTCGCCTTGATGTACCTTCCTGGCTTCCTTCTTTGAGATGGCGAGTGTAAAGAGACTTCCTAGTATATACTCGCATGCACCTTTCACACTGAAAAGGCGAAAAATCGATGTGATCTTCGATAAGATGAAACCTGCATGTGAACGGAGGCAGTCAGAACTTCTCCTCAGATAAATCAAGATCTATGTTCGTAACAAACCTGATGTCTGAAGGAAGCTTGAAAGTCTTCCCACAAACCTTCCCACGTTCTAGAAACTTGCAAATAAACCCACCCTCGGGGCCTGCTGCAGAGGGCGTAACAGTGTGTGGGTTGCCTGCTTTTGACTTGCGTGAGAAAGGCCGTGGACGACTAACAGTAGCATTTCGGCTACTGGGGTTCCTGTCTCGATCGGATGTTCCAGCATCAGGGCTCTCTGGAGCGCTAGCCTCAATGGTGCTTGAAGACTCTGTCATCTCTCCAGGGCTAGAATGAGATGTAGTTGCTGTATTGCTGCTAAGTGCTGAAGAATAGGGGGCATCTGTGGCATTATCGTTGGCACAACCAAGCCCTTGAGAGTTGTTCTCATATCTTATTTCGTGGCGATTGTGAGCGCTAGTGGAATACGATGACATGGGAGAAGATTTCTCGCAATACCTGAGTGTCTGTTCCCACCTTGCAGATGTCTGTTGATTGAGATTAACATTGAGGGACGTTGTTCCTGAACGAGCGTTATCTATATCTGCGATCTTGGATTGAAGACCTGTTTCTTTTTTGGTATGGTGACTGGATGCTAGATGAGAATTTTCAACTGAAAGATGTTCCCAGGGTGAATCATGAGACGCTATTCACAGGCAAGTCATGTTCAGAAACCCCATTTACGTGTTCAAAAGCCTCCGATGGAAGGGTATGGAGAGCTGAATACGTACATGATGGGAACTTGTGCCCCGATTTTTCCCCTGCATGCCGATTATCGGGCATGTTTTTTTAGGGGACGTACGTTGGTTCTCCACTGTCAAGATTCGGCTTAATTTTGATTGAAGACCAAATGCTTATAACTAGCCTCCAGTTAGTTTCTTTTGGCCAAATTAGAACATAAGGAACATACTCTTTCGGGATATTATGTGCTTTTTACACCCAGCCTGTAAAAGTTGGAACTGTGTATAGAGATTAGGAGGTGAAACAGAGACAAGGTTCTCTATGCGACTAAGGGCCTGAAAAGGTACCTCATGTATACAGGCAAAATATTCGATATTTTGCTGAAGACAAGACCTAAAATCAGAGCCCTCTAGCATTATTTGGCTCTGTTGAGGACTACTTGAACTCGAGGCTATATTGTCGGTTTGGGAGGAAAATCCAGCAGAGCCTCAAAAAGTGTGCTTCTACTCTTCATTGGCCCATTAATTGGTCATGAAACGCTAGTAAGCTTTACCAAATTCACGCGGCATGGTACTAAATAGATAATTTTTTTCACCATGCACCTCTCGATTGGAACCCTGCTGCATTAGAGAGCCTCAACTTGGCGGCTAAAGCTGCATTTGCTGGCGTGCGAAATCGAGGAATTGGACACTTTGAGTAGCAGACTGCATAAACACAGTGTGTAACTTGGAACTGGGTCATCACTTGTCAAAGCCAACCGTCATATCCAGATGAAGTGGGGCAGAAGCCAATCCGGTCCCGAATGAGATTCTGGAAAACTTCACACTGTATATGGAGAATTTAGTGAGTGGATCTCGGAATTTTGCCTAGGCCAAAATTAAAGACCATAGCGCCCTTTTCGGTCACTGATATTGAACGGGCCGGGGTTTTCGCGAACTCTACATTACTAATCATCCTGGGACCATCCGCAACAAAACCAGCACCACTGGCAGAAGCACCTTAATAGCCTGCTCTAAATATTCTTGATACTCTGGGAGTAGGATGTTGTACTTGACAAAGTATACGGGCTGAGCTAGTCTACGCATATTTGTAGGTAACTTCTGATCCATCTAAATTAAGCTGGCTGATCTATTAAAGACTCACGATCCAAACAAGCTTGTCGGTATTACTTTTTAAGTCTTTACTGCCATCATATCGGATACCTTACATGAGATGTGTGGCAGTTGACTGCTGGTGGTGGGACGATGCGGCTTAAAAGTGGAGGTCCGGGACAGTTCAGCGGTGCATGGCCTTACCGTGACGATGAATCCTGGCACGGCAGGATATACTTGAAGGCTGAGATCTCCTATTATGACGATTCGGTATCGTAATTACAGCAAGAAAGAGAAACTATCAGGCAGAGCGGACCAACATGCTTTGAGGATTGCGACCGGAGCCTCCATTGTCATCTTCGCTAAGTTTTTTCACCTCGATCGAATCGGTAAAGTACATACATATGGCGAACGCCACCTCGCAGGCTTCCATCATGAAAGTATTCCTATGGTCGGGATTTTATGATGCCTGATGAGGGTCTGGCGTGACCCAACTCTCGCCAAGTCTAAGCACGTTACATTTACATAGACAGGAAGCCTCTCGAAACGGCACGATACCGATGCGCCATCCTAATGGCCGTTTGAACTACCGCGAAGCAAACCAGGAGACTGGGACAATTAACTATAGTCTAAATATAATACATAGGCGTTAGCGGTGCTGAGAACATGGCTCTGCGCAATAAAGGTAGATTAGGTGTCACGCTAGTGAGTACCGAGATTTCCATCTAGCTTCTCAGAACCGAGTCGGCGATAATATCGCCCAAAGATAGCTGACCTGCAGCTCCCTTGGCCTGAGGATGACGATAAACAGGGCTTCATAGGAAACTCATTGGGCAAGTATGTACACTAACCCATCGCTGGAGAGTAGTCAACCTTGGTTTCACAAAGAACTGGTACCTAGATATATATACGTATACATGGCCATGGGTGACACTTCATTGCACACGCACGTATACGCATACGTATGCCAACACTGATGGAAAGTTGATGCTATGGAAATGAATAAAATCGACCTAAGAAAAGATGAAACTAAGTTTTGACTAATTCGAAGAGGTTTGGTGAATTGTAATGCAAGAAAAAAATTTTTGTGTTTTTTCCCCTAGCCAAAAATGCTTACAAAGGCTTTAGTAAAAGGGCTTTCGAGCGTGGGTAAATTAAGAAATAGGCATTAGCAAAGTTGTCTTGTGGGAAAAGTGTAAGCAAAAGCATAGACAAGATCCCCTGGGGGAAAAGGAATCGGGGAAGAAAGATATCAGGTAGGGGCCAAATGCTGATCGCCGAGGGAGAAACGCCCAAAAAACACGTTTGTATGACGCGTAATTATGCTGCTAGCTAGTCCTTGGGGAACTTATAGCTATCAAAAAGAGCATCGATATCGCATCACCACTGCACTAGCTATAGTTGATGCCTTTTCTCAAAATCTGTACAGAAAATGCGTAGATTGATGTGTTTACTTTCTTAGGCTAATACATTCCAGAGTTCTTATCTATTTATGATAACACGAATCTACCCTATAAACCCTCGTGATTTAGGAGGCCTTGGCTTTCTCTAATTTAAAATGAATGCATCGCTCTGGTTTCTGTAGGTCCGAATCTAGGTTACTGGCGGTACACCTTACAGAAAGCAATAATGAAACTTTAAACCTAAGTACCCCAAACAAGAAACCGCATAGGATCCACCCATGCTGTTCAGTCGTACGAGATTCATCAGCCTGATAGCTACCTATCCGACACCGTAAGGGATGTCTTGGGGACAATTAGCATTGCACCCCGATCGAATCTTACCCTCCCCGCGGCCGGGCACAAAAAACTCCAACCACTTCCAATGCCTTAATTTAAAGAAGTTTCTCCCATTGCATTTCCACAATCCACTAATAAACTAAGTAGCTCGACGCAATAACAGGCCGTTTTAATCAATACCAATTCTACCCTTCAGCCGAGATCGGACACATGCACTCGCTCTTATAATTAGTATTCGAAAAGTAAAAAGTATATTCCGGGATGAATGCTTCATTAGTACTAGTTAAAATAAACTTCTTTAGTTTAAGATGGTGATCGCGCGATCCTTAATAATTATGGGTACAAACACCAAGAAACTCCATCGAGATCGATTATGTGGGAGTTTGAATATATACTAGCGATATAATATAAACTAATATTCGAAACGTCATCAATTACAACCAAACCAACAACTTAGATAAACTCGACAAACCCGAGTGCAAATCTACAAATTTATAGTTGTCTAATCAATTGTCCAGTAGGATGAGATGAAAGATACTTACAAAAAGCCTCAGTCTCCCCATCCTTCGGTCTTCCTGTCCCAAATGCCTAGATTAGTTGGTAATTAATATAAGTCTTTTTTCGATCTAACTGTGGGTATATATTGTGGACACTATACCAGCTGATAGGTTATGCTCCGTCGTAGATTGATATTTTCTGCTACCAACATCCCCAAATAGACTTAGCCAAAAAGATGTAGCCTAACATGTACACAAACCCAAAGACCTCAGAATACACGCAGTCCGGAGCTTGGAGCCCGGGCCCTACGCGCATCCCGATACTCGAGCTCTAGCACTAGCTAGCTATATCCAGGATCTTATGTACCCGTTCCCTTTTTCCTTCGGCCTCCACAAGTTGCCTGCGCTTCGTGAAATAAACACAAATAAAACTTCGCAAGCCACCAGCTAGTACAAACAGCACTACCGATCGAGAATGACCAATCAAACAGCCAGGCAGACGAACGGATTTCCCACTAGATGCATCGTGATACTGAGCTCACGTGGTAGAACAGATAGTCCAAGCAATAGGCTTTTTAAGTTTTTCCAGCCCCAACTATCTCATTTATCTCTCCTAAATAAAAGAATTACACACGCAACAAGAAACTACATGTATAGCGCCAATCCAATGATGATGCATATGGCGATGATGCATATGGCGATGATGATGATGGCGATGATGATGATGGCGAACTAATTAAGTGCTTATATATGGCGCTAATCCAAGCGGTAGGTAAGGTGGTAGATAATTATAACATCTCAAGATCTAGACTAAAGATAGCTATATATAATGATACATTTCTAGAATTCTACGTGTACGATTTCTAGAAACAAGTGAATGCATATGTACGATGATAAAAATTAAAATTTAGACCAATTTAAAGCGATTAGAAAGTATCCAGATCATAGACATATGAATAATAAAAAACTACCTCAAAATCAATCATAAAGCAGCAAGCGATACAGGTGCTGATTCTATAACCCTGATTAAACCCTTCCTGGCCGCGAGGTCCTCATCCAGAAAGAAGTATCTGCGTAGCTCATGAAATCCCCCCCCAAAAAAGCAAATAAAAGAGGAATAAAAATTTTGCGGTGACCGATCATGGCATTATCCAGATTTTCGTGTCAGATTTCCTACGTATGAGAGTTGGTGAGGTTTTTCTTCATAGGAGACATGAGAATTCCGAGTCAATGATTCTTCAAACCCATTTAGGGCGGAAACATCCAGCGTTGCCAAAAGTTCGCCCGTGAATTCGCCAGGGGAGGATGGGCATTTCGATGAGGGGTGAAAAGTCTCTTTCTGGGGGAAAATCAGTTCGAATAGACTAGGGCCAGTGGATGCTGCAGGATCTTGCAATCGGTAAGCTGGGTCTAAAATAAAGGGGTAAGGTGAAATATTTTGGTCTCGTGGAAAATGGTGCGGTGTATCCAATGGTGTACTATTGCCGTCCAGAGACGGATCGGTTAAAGAGTTAGTGAGCCCTGGCAGACCCATGATGCAATTTTGAAGGTCAAACGGACCCTTGTTTGGATACCAGGGCCCAGATCCGATGTCGTCAAATGACTGTACAGTTGAAGATGATAGAACTACCGGTACACCTATAACAAGCAAATTGTCATTAAATTTAGACATGAAACTTGTAAATAAAAGGTTCTTACTATTCTGCTCACTAGGTATCTTTAGCTGCTCATCAGCACCTTTAAAGGCGTCGTAATTACTGGTCCAGCTATGATTATCGATAGCCCGACTCAATTCCTCAAAAATACGGTTTATTTCGTCATTCTTAGCGCTCTCATCATGAAAACAACGTGCTTCCAAATGAGCTATTAATTGAGGAGTTAGCCTCCATCGTATCCTTTCGAAGTTGTCGTAGATCATATGCATGTACCGATCCGACTGCGAAACGGAGCGTTTATGGGGCGTGTCAGGTGACTGGCCCTGGAGACTAGCCCCTATTGAGATATCCCCCGGTGTCTGAAAGCTCCCATGTTCGTCACTTGCTTGTAGGTCTGATCCGGCAACTGAAAACGTATCGCATACATTCGTGAGACCCAGGCGTCGTGCATTACCGCTGGCCATCATACCTCCACTTAATCGATCGCTAGTTATACTTCCATCCGAGGCGTACGCAACACCCTCTGCTACGATACCTCCAGCTTCAGAGCTCGTTGTTGGCTTGTTTTCGTTGGGATCTCCATTTCCTCGACCTTCATCAATATCACCATCGAGTTTTGAGCCATAAAATGTATCACCTACGCGGGGCCGCCATCGTTAGAAACGTTTCGAAGAAGCATGAGGGTCAATAAAGTGTTAAATCGATCACCTTCCAAAAGAGCATTGATTTCGTCATCGCCGAAGCTACTCCCGCCCTCATTCTCATCGCCGATCTCCTTGAGAAAATTTTGGGTGTATGCATCTGAGAAACAGATGAGTGATAATACCTTCCACGTCAAGCTCCTCACTTTCAACGCTTTGTGCTTTCGGAAGTGGGGAATGTTGAGTCTTTGTTCAATCGGTTCAAGTAATGGAAGATTTGTGTGTTTCTTCCTTTGATGTCTATTGATTTCGAAAGTGCTTCCAGCACAATACGAGCATCCCTTCTGTGGACATTGTAAATGTGGGAAATGAGCACGTCGAATATGTTCCCTTGTGCCCAAAGTCATCAGCGAAGCTTAAGTATATCTTACCACCTCCAACTAAAAGTAAAAGCTGAAGGCCAGAAAGATAAAGCATACTTAAGTTTGCTCAAATTCGGAAAACCCGTGCCACATGCCCTAACAACCACTCCGGGTTCGCAAGAACTGCCACCTAGGAAAGGGCACGGGAAAAGAACCTCTTGCTGTGTAATAGGAGAGTTGAAAGGCTGTTCGGGTGGCTGATCTTTTCTCCCCTTCTTCCTCTTTTCGTTCTGGTCATCTTCACTTCTCCTCCGCTTTAGAGGAAGCTTTCGGCCTGAAGGCTCTGACTTTTGAGAAACTCGGACCGCGACATTATCATAGCTGCGATCCCTCCCAGTCGTATTTCCCCCACCAGTCGCGAGATTGCCGAATGAATTAGAAGAAAGATCATTCCCACTTCTTCCGCCACTAAGGTTATCAGGTTTCGAAGTCCGCCACTCAGCATCGGAAGCAGACTTGATGTTTACGCCAGAGGCATCACTATTCTCAAAAGCATAGTCAAATTTTAGAACAGCATAGCGCATCTCTGTTTCGCGCAGCTCGGGCCGCGGTGCTGACTCAAGATTAGAACTTTTGTGCAGAATCTCGATTTCCCAAGTGCCCGCTTTTGCAAGGACTGGAGTCGAAAAAGGCGGCCTAGAAATATCCTCAGATACTCCTCCGCCAAGTGCTGAAACCGCCCCCGGTATATCTCCGGCACTCTCACCCTGTACTGTAGCTTGTATAAAGTATTGGGCCGGTTGACCTTTTTCACTGGGAGTGACAACCACACACTCATCGGCCCCAATACTACCGCATGTAGGCAATTTTCTTTCCGCATTACCCAGACCCCCCGGAAATACCAAATCTAGAGAGAGATCACCCAGGCGAGTTGCTATGACGCCGCCCACATTTCCAAGAATTTGATCCTTAGATTGAGGGCAAGAACTAAGATCCAACTGGAATGGCCGCAAATTTTGGTAAAAATCACAGAAGCTTTTTTCCAGGACACCAAGACTTCCAGCACGTTCGCCATCAGAAGGATCGGACTGAGGACAAAATAGCCCTACATCATGAACCAGGGGTTTATAATCAGCGCCTGAACAAATCAGCACAATCCTTAATAGGTAGAGGGGCCTAAGACATACAATCTTGAGAATTTTTAAGACCGAAACCTTCCGAAATATCAATCTGTAAGAAAAGACTTTCAAACACTGCTGAATGATAGCTATCAATAAGGAATTCGAGAAACGACATTATTTATGCTAATACCTGTAGATACGATATCCCATGCTGCCTCATCGCCTTTCCCTAATCTCAGAACAAATTCCAGATCCTTGCTAATGTAGCCCCGCGCTTTGTCGCTGGTATCAGGCAGACTACCTGCGTCTCAGGGTTAGGGCTCCCATAGACCTGAGACAAAAGTAAACTCACTCTTCTGACGATAAAGATTCGTGAATCAGGTGTTTGTCACACGATTGTAGTATATTCCTGTGATGGTGATCCCTTAGAGTGTGCCTAGAACCTGTAGTCGATCTAGAGGCAGATAAACCTCCTACATAGTCTATCAGCGGTGGCTTATTCCCATGAATCCTTCTTAAGTCGTGGCGCGTTATGAAGTCGTCTAGCGTAAGCATCCAGGCATGTTTGACCGTCATATCTACTTCCTTTCCCTCAGAAATTACATGAGCTTCGTGATCTGAAGAGTGGAACAGAGATCTATAGTAAGACTCGAATAGACCTCTGTTGCCCTTCTTTGCCTTAGGGCGCCGTCGCTTCCCTAGCCAGCTTTTCAGCTGTGATGGAAAGTGCATTGTTGAGACTAGAGAAGAATAGGGATGATTAGGTTCGCAGACTGCAGCTGAAGACTGCAGGTAAAGCGTACAATAAAATCGCGATCGTAAGCAAGGTCTTTCTAACGAGGGAAGGGAAGGGTGTTTCACTACGCAAACGCACCCTTATGTTCTTGTAGCAGGAAATTCTGCAAGAACAGAAATATTTATCGGCAGGATGGAACCCCATATATAAAGTCCTTCATCTTTGTGTGCGATATTGAGGCGTAAATTAGCGAATTCGCACCAGGATAAATGGCGGTGCCAAACAACCCTCACATGTAAAGTTCGCACGTAGTTACGCCTCAAAACATCTCCCCTACCACAATTTGTAAGCCCACGTACCTTGCAGTTGTCAAGTACTCGGTAGGCTTAGACAGTGCTCATTCAGCTCTACATCATTTTCACTAGGAAATGAGCTACCAGAGTTACGCGCCTCACCTCATACAGCTTCGCCTCTGTGTTGCTGCCTTCTCGCGACTTCACAAAACCACAAGACAGAAACTCCTCATACCACCAAACGTACACACTAAACTCGAAGCCCAGACATATGCCATTAAACCTTCACCTATACCTTTAATCGATTTGCAACAAGTACAACCGCTTCCCAAAAGTCTACACACACCTTCACCACTACCTAGCTCGGCCGCCGAGAAATAGAGCTGTAGTTTCTAGAAAATACAATATAAAGTGGTAAGTTTCATCTAGTATGTCACTGTTTGTACAATTGCGTCCAACAAGTTCTTGCGGTTTTTAACGCAACAAGGTACCATGAACCATTCAACAATGAACTCAACGAACTATGAAAATATTTACTACTCAACAAAAAAGAAGGCATCATGTTCGCTTAAATTAATAACAGTATGTCCTTTATTGTACCGGCATGATTCAGGTTCAGTTGTGGGAGGGATGGTGGACTTGGGAGTGTTGTGCTGTGGGGCTCATAACACTTCGTTGCATCGTGGTACCTCAAAAACCGCAAGAATTTGTTGGATGCGACTGCATAAGTCTCTCTTTACTTGCTGCTCTCCAGCTCGTTCCATAGTTATCCGGTTGCGGTAGGTATTGCTAGTTGCTCCTGGGGTACAAAGACTTTTGGGACTCAACTGTACAGCCTACTAGCATCCTAGACAGTCTGCCATTCTAGCAACCTGACCAGATATAATACTCTTTGGGACTAGTAGCTAAAAGAAATGGGAACTAATAGCCCTTCCCCACTATATATCACCTTTAATTACAAATGAAATAAAAGAAATAGTAGAGGAAGTAACCAGAGTAATGAAGAGAAAGTAATATATAACAGGATAGCTTCATTCAGCCTATGCTGACATCAGCAATATCAATTCTTAACCTACGTTAGCCATATTATAAGCGAAAGGTGGAAAAACCCCATAACCACCAGATAAATAACCACCAGGCATAATATTTGGCACTTGTGAATGGTTCAGGGGGCGTGTGCTCAGCACCGTGAGCCCTCGAGCAGGCCCACGAGATCTAGCCGTGAAAGGGTTTTGTGAATATGCTTCTTGTTCTTCAATGGAGAGTTCCGAGTACGGGTTTTCGCTCTCCTCCGGAGGGCTTGGGCAGTATGAATTATCTTGATACACCGTTGATTGGTTGTGGGGGGAGCGATTTAACGCATTCATGCTTTGAGGTTCGCTATCTGCTTGAGTAACGACGATTTCCGGTACCTCGGTGACATGTAATTGAGTGAATGTGTCTGACGTCGTTGAGGGGAACGGTGGTGCACTCTTTCTACGATTGTATCCATTAAATGTATTCGATTCGGCTTCAGCCTGCCGCCTCGACCCAGACGGGTCCAAGCTAAACCTCCGATATCTGCATCCTTCCAAGGTGTGCGGGCTCAAGCATTCATTGGTGGATCTCATCGTCTCCTGTATTGTTTCCTGCATATCAAGAGAACCCATTTCACCCTGCTGCGGTGCATAATGACTTTCGGTATTTGAAAGAATTTGGCATACCCCGGACGGAATTTGCATGTACTCGTCGACTCTCGGATCCAATTCGCCGTCAGAGGCGTTGCCTAGCGAACCATTTATGGAATCATCCCGTGATTCCGGGCTTGAGCTTCTCTCCTCCGCAGGATATTCCAACGAACTATCGATTACGGTGGAACTCGACTCGCGGCTTTGAGAGAGCTCTAAATGTCTACCGTAAGCTCTTCGACTTCGTCATCACCAGTTTAGTCCCTAGAATGATCTAGATGGCAAAACTAACCTTTTTCCGCTTCATACTTCTCAAAAATCTCAATCATTTCCTCAGTACTCTTTGCTATCTCTATTCGTTGATCCCGGCGATGGTCAGGACTTCCCTCATAGCTAGATAGGGCTTTCGTGCATTTTGTCTTCCGTTGCTCGCAGTGGATTGCTCTGGTCTTCTCTCTACCAAAACCCTCTCCGCAGGTTGGACACTTAAATGGTTTAAGGAACCGCCAAACATGCTCCCTATTCAATATTAGTTTCGATAGCTCTCGAAAGGATTCGACTTAAATATTGAAATTGTACACTCAAGTCTTTGCGGTGAAAATTGGCTTACTTTAATTTGCGAGGATTGGGGAAGGTTTTTTCTGCGCACTCCACATGCGTATGTGGGTTTCGAGCATAGTAAGGGCAAACAAAAGACGATTTATCGATTCTGATCATTTTTGCCGCTTCCCTGTATTGATCCGCATCCTCCAAAGGTCTTTTAGAGGGCCGAGATTTCATTGGCGAAGAATTATCGGCTCGTGTGACTGTTGATAGGCCTCTTGAGTTGGCATAAGAATGATAACCTAAAGCCCAAGTTTCCGTCTGGTCTCGAAACCGAGAATCTTGTATCTTAGGACCAAATCCTGGAAAATTGCTTGGGGGGCTGGTGACCTCTACTTTAGTCACACTGGTCACCGCCTCTGGATTCACTGGCTCCCCGAAAACCGACACCGACACGACCTCTGAGGAGAATAAATTCCGAAGAGCAGATCCTTCTAAGGTTTTCTGCAAACCAATGCCACACCACCTTTTGAGAATATTCTGAAGGTCCACCGCTAGGTGGATCCTAGCAAGGTTCATTTCCCACTCTCCGGGGGGTTGAGTATTCTGCTTCGAGATGATTTGATCAAGAACGCTGTTGACAAGCTGGGAGCCATTTCGGTCAAGTCTTAAATCAGAAATATTCAGCGACGGGTTGCACTTTTCAACGAACTTTTCGAGTTCATGTTCTTTGTATAACCATGGTGGTCTTGTTGCCGAAGAAGTCATCCCTAAGCTTAAGACGCTGAAATGAGGTTTATTCTCGGTAGAGTGGATTTCTAGGTATGTTAGTTTTCGCCGTGGGTAACAAATGATTAAAGAAGACCTTTTATTAAAATTAATTACTCCCTATTTCTCAGTTAGCACCTCTCATACATAGTGGCAAGATAATAGTATCTTACAATTTAACTATTTTCCGACGGCCACGTTGTTGGATTTATTCCTACGACCTCGAAGCTTTTCAACGGCGTTACTTAAACTCTTTGAGCATAGGCCCGGCGGACTTAAGCGTTTACTTCAAATATTTATGGAGGAATATGTTCACTGTTGCCTAGTACTTCGATTTGCGAACTTTGTTCGCAGAGCTTGGTCATTGGTTGCCTTGTTCGTATCTCTAGATGCATGATTCACAGGAACAAGGCTAACAAGCTTCATGCGCATAGTAGATAGGCGAAGCACAAGATAAATTGGTTCAGGGCTGTCAACCAAACGCGGCTGAGCAGGGTTCACGAGTCACGACTTACAACAGGCATCTGCCAAGAAACCTGTTGGGCGGTGGTGCGACAGAGATGAGGCTTGCGCTGCTGTATGCCTGGACACAGC
Source organism: Paragyromitra xinjiangensis (assembly GCA_038503065.1). NCBI lineage: Eukaryota > Fungi > Ascomycota > Pezizomycetes > Pezizales > Discinaceae > Paragyromitra > Paragyromitra xinjiangensis. Next base: position 1,634,739 of record JBCAMK010000011.1, read on the forward strand.
CTCGTTCCTATATATGCACCTCAAACACACGATGGTCACAGCCGCACCCCAATAACGATAACATCCGGACAAAAAAATCAGTCAATTCGGATAGACAAAGTCGAGTGATGGAAGGTAATCTAGGTGAAAAAACATCGCGAGCACAAATCTCCCACGTTGGAAATAATAAACCACTAAAATTTATCAGAATTATGAGATTAGGCGGTCTGCGATGTAATGGGATAATACTAACTTCATTAATATTTACTGTCAGGAGCCCACAAGCCCCGCTGCCACGCGGGTAAGGTATTCTCCAGGATTTTCTAAGGGCACTCGTCTATAAGAAAGCCATTAGGTTTCAAAATTGAGATATCGCACTAGGCTTACATGGGGTTACCTATCATCTTTCGATTTCTCGTCATCCCCCTGCGGTTCTTGACTCACACCACTATGTTCTGGTGACTTGGGCATTGTTGGCAAGGCTGGCGATTCTCCGTGAGTAATGCTGGGAGATTTGCGGGGCGGTGTTGACAAGCTCTCTTTGTGAAAAGCCTCACCTGGGGGCGACTTTGCAGGCGATTTACTGTCTTGAGGGCTCTTATTTGGAAGGCCTGGATCGGGGGGTTCTGGGTCTGCTGGTGACTGGCCCACGCTATCATGCATCTCCTTATCCACATTTCGAGGCTCAAGAGGGATCTCGCCGTGGGTCTTCCTGTGCGCCTGGAGTTCACGAAGTCTCTTGAATGCTTTACTGCACGACCCCACTCCACAAGAGAAATCCTTTGTCTCCTCATGGATGTGCATATGATCCCTAGATTTGGAGTGTCCTATTAGATATACTCCTACTTAAAGAAGGAATTCTCGCTCACTTTAATTTTGACGGAAAAGGGAAGGTTTTATGACATTGAGAGCACGCATGAACACCACGTGAGCGTTTAGACGAGCTTGGGCTTGTTGGTTCCGAACCACGACGGATGCCAGCACGGGTACGACCACGACTCCCTCTTCTTGATGAATGACCAATTTCGCCTTCTCCTCTTGTGGGTTTATTGGGAGTGCTATTTCCCGGCGCCGGCCGACTGCTGATGCCTACGCCGGTACCGATACTGGATCCGCCGGATCGGGAAGCAAACGGGAGAGTCGTATCATCTGATTTGTATGACTCCTTCGGTATTGGTCTAGAAGCCGAGGAACTTTCGGCCTTCTGAATCTCTGGAATTGTCCTTGCCGCATTGATATCTGAGAATCTACCGGGTGCCAAACTTCCGCCAGTATCGTGCTGCACAACATCAACAGGATTCCAGGCCGAGTCCCCGGGGAAACGTTGGGTCATCCAGGCCCTAAGCTGTGTTGGTTGCCTAGGCTCATTGTCCCCCCCCCTCCCCCTCCCATTGAAGATTTGATTTAGTTGAAGAGTCAGGAAATCTATGGCGGGAGCGGGCAGAGGGTTAGGTGGAGCCGCTTGGGGATTTCCTCGACAATATGCTTTCTTGAGGATATCTTCGAGCACTTTGCTGGGCCAAATATTTGGCGGGGGATACGGGATGCCGCGGGGATTCACTTCTTTCTCGAACTCTTCTATATTGGATCTGATCAAATCTTCCCACCATTTAATTGTGTCCTCGCCCATTATTCGAAATGCTATCTGGCGCTTTGTATGTTAGCTAAAGCTTGGTGATGCTGGAGGACATGAAGCCTACAAGTCTGGGGAGAGCGGGAAATTCCGGCAGAGCCTCCCGCACACACACCACACCATACACAATCACTAAGCAACGAGAAGGTTGACTTACAAAGTACTAACGAAATAAGACGACGGGGGTAATCTGAGCATCAACAAAAGCCGTTAGGTATAGAAAGGTCGAAGCTGCTGAAGTATGCTGGGGGGGTAAAAAGAAAGTCGTGTCTTTACCAGGCTGATGCGGAAACACGACTTAGATGCTGAATGGCCACAACGTGCAACTGGTGTAACCCTTTACCCCACCCTAACAGAGATCCGATTCACACTCTCCTCTTGTTAAAGCTTCAATTCTATCATCCTACTCGTCATTCCAGGCGCCGACCGCGCAAAACTAACCCATGGCCATGGTAATTGTCACAATAGTCTCACATTCGCGAGCAGGCTCGCTTTGTATAAATAACACCGATCCACTACGTATACTCGCAGTCGTTCATTTCATCTGTTTAAGCACTTACCAGTTTAAATCGAGATAAGAGTGTCGTGGCTCTCGTTTACCAGAAAACCAACCTTAAACCTATCGCGTTATCCACCAATCTTTTCATTTGTGCCGATTCGATCGCGTTGCGTGGATTTTACATGAGCTGGCTAAGAGAAGAGAACTCCTACATGAAGATTTACAGCAAGGTACATAGTGTGATGACAAGTTGTCTCCCTATGATCTAAGGTAACCATCATCGCTCAACACCAGCTGGATCCTCTCCGCCAGATAAAACAAGTCCGCCCCCCCCAAAAATTTCTTTCCCCCAATCCACTAGTACAAATTGGGACTCCAGACTCCATATGACCAATGAAGAAGTCCAATATATACCTGCAGTCTAGCGTCGAATTATAACATAAGAATACGCAGCTGCGTGCTTACTTGTAGTTGATCCTGAGTAGATTACATCATACCCAAGAGGAGATTCCTCAGTTCTCAAGGTTTTGCCGAGCTTTAGGGAGGGGCTAAGACAACATTTCCACTCTCCAACTATATTTCTTGCACACGTGTATTGCATGCAGCAGCGCAGACCTTTCACCCGTGGTTGATGTAGCAATGCAATCGAAAGCCCTACACTAGCAGAAGAGATCATATCACCTGCAACAGTGCTTCGAGCCTTCAACCCCGGCCCGCAAGCTTTTTTCAGCGGGCTAGCGGTGAGAGAAAAAATAGCAATTTTTGCGGTACGTAAGCTTAAGCACCTGCAAGTGGGAGATACTTCCGAGTTCGAAATTAAGGTACGAAGGACACCTACCACCATCCTCAGTCTTCGATCATCCCGGCGTCTAGGTGATTCTATATCGAAAAGCGGTTTTCTCTCTAGACTAGGTAGGATAGCCGAGTGAGCCACTATGATCAGCATTTCCCTAGGATTTACGAGCCTGAGAATCCGAATACACCAGCTAGTATTAGTCCTGTACGTCACTAGTGACGACATCGTCTTCTCGTTAGCTGTTTCTCGGGCCGCGCTGGGCCGCCGGGATAGCCCCATAGGACGGCCGCAAGGGAACAAGGAAAAAAATAAATAAATATTCGTATCATAGACCCAAATGTTATCTGAGTAATACCAATCCGACAGCAATCGGCAGGAATGATCTAAAGGATCTGCTCTTAAATAAGGCTAAACTCCAAAACTAAATGATACTCGCAGCGTTCCTATGGGTACATGTAGTTTAAATGAAGGCCATAAGCAAAATATCCCTAAGCTCATTCATCACTTATATTCCCGAAAAATATGCAGCGTGACCACTGAGGGGCTAAAATCCCTTCCTTGGTCATGTGGCCCGTCTTTAGTCAAAAGGCCGTAGCATATCGTGACGACGTGACGAATAAGATTTTGCGATAGAGCTAAGATACATGTAATTCAATCCATATTAGCACTAACAGTTGAGCGGGTAGAGCCTTAGTAGTCGTTGCGGCTATCGAGCCAACCTCACGAAACCCTAACCCATAAACCATAACGTGACAGCTCCTAATAGAGTGTTTCGTACATCATCATCCCTATTCACAATTACCACTTTTGACTTTGTTTGGAGATACAGAAACCACTAGCATGCCTCCCACACCAGACCCTACCAGTTTAACCCGCCAGGAATTCGCCGAGATTCTCTCCTGGTACTCTACTGTCGTCAGCACTATATCTGCTGCCAATCCAGTCCCCAACCCAGGCAGTTCAAACGCACCTACAGGTGCACAGATGACCCTCAGAGGCCTCGACAACTGGAGACTAGAAACAATCCGGAGGACGTTAGAATCGCGCGGGAAGCCGTTCTTAACGAAATTTGAAGCCGAAATGTTGTTAGCTTGTAAAATGTTGGTTCTTTTTCAGCCCCCTCCTCTTCTCCTTTCTGTCCTCTATTAATGAAAACAGACTAACGGAAACCCTCGATTCTATAGGAGACGCGGGAAAAATCGTGCTGGGCTCCCTAAACTTCTCGCGACTAATCCCTCAGGGCTCATCCAATCAGCTACAACATCCGCTTTCGCGTGCCTCACATCATCCCCATCAACCGAGACCATCCTCGCCGCGATAAAGGTCCTCGTTGACGCGATCAAAGGTGTTGGTCCTGCAACGGCATCATATATTCTTGCTCTCATTCACCCCGCCTCAGTTCCTGTATTCTCAGACGAGGGGTACCGTTGGGTGTTGCATACAAACGGTGGGAGAGGGAACGATGGGTGGCATAGGAAAATTAAGTATGATCTAAAGGAATATAAACTTTACCTGGATACAGTTAAAGCTCTTATGAGTAGGTTAGGTGATGGGGTGACGGCGCAGGATGTAGAGAAAGTGGGATTTGTGTTAGGGAAGGAGGCCGCTGCCGAGTTTACAAGAGGAAAAGTTGGCGATGAGAACACTGCTGCTGTAAAGGCAAGCTCGGGGGTTGCCAAAAAACTTACAAATGCGGAGATTTCAGGTGCGGCGCTTGAGATAGCGGATGCTCCCGTTCTCGTAGATGTTCAGGTTACTGGGTTGTCAGCTCCAGGTCTCACAGGATCAACCTCCTCGAGCCAACTTATCCCATCCCAAAACCACACCCCACAAAAAAGCGCCAAGAAGACTCCCATGGTCGCAAAACGAAAGAGAAAGGCAGATTCATATTGTAGCGACGCCGATACAGATGATGTACGACAGCTTCGAAGTAAAAAGGTCAGAGTTGGCCCTACCATCAAGAGGGGCAAGAAAATGGGGTAGATGTTCACTGGAAGGAGATAGTTGTACGATTAAAAACCTTCTACTTTTGTTCGATTTTAGAACTATCCTATATCAACCCAAGTTCGCGGCTCCAACTACGCATACAACGGATTAGCTACAACCACTGCCTACCCAACCACTTGAGCCTTATCACTCAGCGAGGCTAGTGTCCCGTCTCCCTAATCCAATGGCCTCCACTTCTCAGGATAGTCCTTTATAAATTTCTGCAGCATTTCATAACAATCTTTGTCATCCATATCAATAACTTCTACCCCCCTTCCCCTCAATATATCATGACCACCATTATGCACAGTACGCTTCTCTCCCATCACAACCCGTTTTACCCCAAACCAGAGACACGCACCGGTACACATGTCGCAGGGGGTTAGTGTTGTGTAGAGGGTTGCTGAAGCGTATACGGAGCGGGGAATATGCCCGGCAGCGTCAAATGTTGACATTTCCGCCTTAACTGGTGTGAGTTTGCCCACGACATCAGAGAAGAGTGAGGATATATACGTGGAGTATAACCGCCCCTTGTTGCATGTTCATGTTATGCGAACGACTGAGAACCTTCCCAGCGGAAGAGATTAAGGCTGCTCCAATATGTTAGGTGTCAGCTTTTGGCTCTAGCCAAGGCATTGGGTACATACTGGAACGCCGCCTTCAGAGAAGCTCTTTTCTGCTTCTTCGAGAGCTATACGAAGGCCTGCTTTATCGTCCATGATTTTTGAAGCTCCGGGCTTCAGGCTGGGATTGGGGCGATTATGATGAATGAGATTCGTGGGTGACGTTTAGGTTAGTGGGGTGCATAGGGAGGGTTAGGTTTGTTGGACTAGTCACTCGGACAGCCGCCTGCTAAGTAGTCCGGGCCCAGCCGCGTTCCAAAAGCCTTTGCACCCCCACTACCAAGCCCAACCACTGGCGATTGTAACCGTAGTTTCTGTGGACAACAATCAAAGAAAGTGGGGTGTTATTTGGTATGTCAATATTTGTATATCTTTTTCTTTTAATTCCTGTTCTCTAAAGTAGCTCAGTTTATAATTATGTAATTGTAGTATTGTCAGGTCGCCAGGCGCAAAGACTTTTGGAACGCGGCTGCAGCTAGGCACACTACCCAAACGTGACTAATGGGCCACTAACTCAGAGAAACACGGGCGGCCTTTCATATCTAGCATCTGGAGGATCGGGGCCTGCTTTGTGGTGACCCATTTGATACTAAGAGGTGATGGAAAAAAGCGTAAAATTTAAAACACACTCTCAAACACCAGTACGATAAATGAGAAAGTGTGCAGAATTGAATATTATCTGGACTATGATCCAGCATCGAGTGGCTTCTGTGCGTAATAAATATGCCTGTTTATATTATCGTGAGCGTTGATTCCAGATTTGTCCGAAAAGTTAAGATTTTTACTTACTGGAACGAGTAAGAATGAATCTTCCTATTCTTTGAGTCCTTTTTGGCCTGGGCGATCAATTCATCAACCTCTTTGATATCCATTCCCAAAACCCTCGTCAACAACGCTACACCGAAGGCCTCGAAACCCTTCTCGGCAGTCATATATAGATACGCACCCATCTCCTTCTGCTTGTGATCAGCTGGCCAGGTGCCGAAAGGAACCTTCATCGTTGTATGGGTGATATTAGTATATCCGGCATCCGCCAGAACGGGTTTCAAGGCTGCTGCGATTTTAAACTCCCGACCTTGACAAAAAATTATGGCTCCAATTAGTCTCTCTTTCCTTTAGTCAATGTCTCCGGGTCAGGAATTTACCCATCTTAGAAGCTGCTTGATTGCACAAGTCATAGTATCTGTACAAGGCGGTTGTTTTGGGCAAACTATCATCGTCGGTTTTCAAGTAAAACTCATATTCAGCCAACTCAACCCAGCCACCTGGCCTCGCGTGCCTAAAGATAACTTTTATCAGAGCCAAGTGATTATGAAAAAAGCAAAACAGGAGTCACACTTACTTGTAAGTCTCCTCGATGAGACGTGGCCAATCTTTAATCGCGCCATTCAGATGACGAATATGGATAAGATCGAACGAATCCCTTGAGAATGTCCACTCATTCTCAGCATCATCAATTTGAAATGTGACATTTGGCGGGACCCTAATGGAATGAGTGAACGATTCTTATGGACTCGAAACATAGGACGGGTAGGGTTCATACCAATTTGGTTGTATTGGGCTAAGGTCGGTTCCGACCACCTCGGCGGATGGATAGCGCCTACCTATGAGTTAACTACGGAGTTCTCCCTAGGGTGTGGTTTCACTCACTCTGCAATATCAATTGCCCAAATACCAGTTCCAGTACCAACGTCCAGAATCCTCTGGGGATGACTATCAATAGGGGCCAGATGCAATCTGCCTCCGTATAGAAGAAGGTAGATGTGATGTAAAACATCCAACCTATCGTTATTTATTTTTTTAGTCACCACCCAATTACAAATGGTAAGAAAGTTGGCCCAACCTCTCCTGTTCGGACTCGTCGTTAGGAAACACATATTTGCTGTCATTTTTATCAGTCTGATATTCTTGCTAGTTCTAATGCAGATTATCTACCCATCTTTATAGGCATGGTAACGGCGCCCGTTTTCATATCGATACCTATCCGAACCTTATAATTAGCCAAGCACGATGTTACTTGCACCCAACGGCTATCTTACTGGTAGATTGAAGATGTGAGTGAATCAGTAGAATATTCGCTCCTGTCGACATCATTATGTCAATAGAACTATGTAATAGTGTGCCAAGTCGAATAACTTACGACCCAGTTCCGTATTCGGAACCCGAATCACCGGACTATGGCTGCTGTTATCGTTTTATCCTTCCTTATAGAAGTGTTGATCAGGGCACTCACCATATCCGGGTCAACAGCGATAGTTTGGTTAGGGTTATTATGAGCCATAATTTCTATTTTTTCATGTAGTGTGGGGCTGAGAGAGCTATAGACAGGATGTAGGGCGAAATGCCTGTCTAAGTGGAACAGAGCGCACTGATATAGAGAAAAAAGATAGTACCCCTCTGTCCGCTTAAAGGACAGGCCCCACGGCACGGGCCGTTAAATCAAATCATCAGACTCGAAAATTGTAACATATCATACACCGCTAACGCAAAGTCTTGCTTAGCTACTGCGAAACTATTCCAAGTTAGTTACCTACGTAAATGAAATATTACAGGGGAGTCGGAAGATGCTCTAGTAGTGCAGCCCTAATTACCCTTGATTGGGTTGACCGGGGATGTAAACCTTTTTTCCCCAGCGGGCCCTGCTCTATTCCACCTTCCAGCTGGAAGCTAAGCGAAATGCGAAGACCCCAAATGCCACAAAGGCCTTTATTCATCTACGAACTTGAAATCAACTAAGTATACACGTATCTATACACCTATACCACATGGGCATAAAATTCTTGTACGTAAAAACAATGGATTCAACGATTGAGGAAATTCCACATTGACATAGTTCTAGCATATCAAGCCAAACAGATTCACCCTAGATATATCTAGATCCTGACATTGCGCCACATTTAGAATTGTCAAGATACCACTCCAATGTCGCTTTCCAAGGATTACAAACCAAACATCAAGCCATTGCTGATCAGCCTTGGCACTAAATGCCAACTAAATCACATACGCCGAGTTCCTATTCGAGATAGATGAGAAAAGTTCTCTCGTCCCTTCCTGAACTCGATCGATGAGATAACGCAGCAGCTACATGCATCCACGCGAGGAGGGTACCAGCGAAAAAATAAAGTATGGCTTGGAACAGGGCTTGCTGCAACCAAAAGCCAAGCCATATTTCGTTTTCCAGCAGGTACACATGAGATGGCCATGGGCTGACAAGTTAAGCCCTTAGGGTGAATTAACATACGCTGAGATTGCGTGGCAGCCGCTAAACCTCGGACGCTTGACGATGATGACAACGAAGGGCAATGGCAATCAAGGAAATCGCTCAGATATCGAAGTATGTTTAACCCTGTTTATTTATTTTTTTTGCTTGCCTGAATCTCTTATTCCGTGGGCTAGCTGTTGCCGTCGCGGCGAGTTTCAAATCCAGGAGACATGGTTATCTTGCAGATATTAGTGCTTGCATAGAGAGGATGTTAGAAAGTAGCCTGACCTAAAGTTTAAAAGACCGATAACCGCCTAGATCCTTACATACAGGCCGCAATATATAAAAACTTCAAGCTTAGCTCCTGCTTAGTATCGTTCCTTGCACCATTGAGATATGATCGTTCCCGCCGCTTGTGGATGCTATCACACGAGTGAGGATAGTTGATTCTGGGGGGTGAATTGTGGGGTTCCGCAATTGCCGGAGTGTTTCGGAAAAGGTGGATCTGCTAAGCTAGGAACAGAGCTGCGAGATAGACAGGTTGGTGGGGAGCACGGCCTATTAGCGAGTGCAACAGCAAATATTTTATTTCCTTACCCGGCTTTTAGTCGCTAAAGGGCCGTGCCAACCTGCCTAGCAGTCTCTCGGGTTCCCATCGTTCCGGGATTGCGTCCCTAATACCGTACCAGATCGACCGAGTACAAGCGTCGGTAAAGCACGCAAGTCTGGTATCAGGTACTCGGGGATGGGTGTAAAAATCTGAAAGCTTTAATCCCTGCTCTCATACGAATTTGTATGGCAAAGACCGTGCACGATTTCCGATTTTTAACACCCTAGGCCTGTGCGAGTACAACAAATTCAACCCAGTTCAGCATTCCGCTATAGGGAACCCCAAAATCCAGTTAATTCCGTTATAAAAAGTCAATTCTTTGGCGGGGACCGGTTGGTGGTCGGGGGCTGCCTATACTTCTCGTTTTCGCTAAACTCAACCGGTTGGTCTAGGCTACTCAGAGAGGCAATTGCAATCATACAGAAACAAATGTAGATTAAAGGAAATACGAAGATGCTGTAGAAAAACATAATAATACCGTTATCGAAAAGAGAGGCAAAAAGGGCTTATCTTAGCTAGGCCTACACAATCACATTTCCTAACTACATGTATCATCGGAGTGTTTGGTCAATTGATTGCAGTCAAATCTATCGCTAGCTATATATAGCAGGAAACATCGAAGTTCGCGTAAAGTTGAATCAAAAAGGCTACAATTATCGTAGGGTTCCTTAGAGTACATGTATTTACAAAGATTGGATTCTTTTACACTACTCCTGTCAAGATACCAACCGGCACGGCCGAAAAAACTGAACTCTCAAAAGGGAAAGATAAATATAAAATTATGCTGATGGTATGGATCAGAAATGATCTAGTGTACATGAAGGCATATATGCGAAAAATGCACCCGTTAAAAGTCCATTATAGTCACCTGATCTAGCACTTCAGCGCTAGCCAGATATATATAAAGTTTTAGAGACTAGTATGCTAGATGGGATGGATGGAAGTTGTAGCTTTCTGTTGAGGATTTCTTGATAGCTGCTCGTAGTTCTTGCGTAGGTTTAAGGGAAGTATGTATTGTTGAGTGCGAAGGCCTGGGTGGATTTACGCCCAACTAGCCACAAACTGTTTTTTGGGACAATTCCCTACTCGCTACTCGCTACCCGCGATCTCCAGCAAAGTCCTGGCGAATCTATGCGCACCGTATAGCCTCATGACATACCACTACCCCCCTAGATGCATATGGTGTGCTTCAAACTCATACATCAAAACCCCCTTCCCGCCGCTAATCATCCAATCCCTACTTCATACTATTTTAACATTTCTCACTGATTCCCCCTTTGAACCCGCAAATTCAGTGAAAGATCCTCGAGATTTGATTTTGTATGGAAAGACGGTCAACTAGAACCCCGAGGTGTTCGGTCTTGTGGCATAGAAGCATCAAGTGCTCATGAAACTTCCGCTTCTTTCTTATCTTTGATTCAACTTTGTAGATAGCTATTGCCTGATTCGCCGGATGTCGCCAGGCCTCCAAAATCGTCGAGGGCAAGACCCAAAGTACCAGTTAACGTTGTAGAAAGCCCTGCAGCATCGTAGCGTCCAGAATTTCAACAAAGGTGCTCGTATGGCCATATAGCTTGCAAAAGTAGAAGAGCTGGTGCACAGCGAAAGCTACTAGGATTTTGTTAGCTGGATCACCCCCTAACTATCTCAAGCGAGGGGAAATGGACTTACTTGGAACCTTATGGCATATGTTGTACCATCCTACGACGGGTATGGAGAGCCCGCGCGACTGGCCCGAAATAGGCACTTTGAACCCAAAAAACGTGTACAGAAATAGGAAAGCCAAAGTGAATGTACTAGTACTCGGAGATAGAAATTAATAATACCTTTATCAAATCCATAGATATACGAACGTTGCTACCTTGGGTTAGCAGGTGCGAGTGTGTTGCATGTTGAACCCTCGAGAAGAGATGGAAATCAAGATCAGAACCCAAAGAATGCAAGAAATCAAACGAAAACATTAATGTTAAAGAATTAAAGGACAGGCGGTCCACAAAACATCTCTTCCACATTACAAGGGAGAACATTATTTGAACGATGAAGATTTATCTGTCTATGAAAAGACGCTCACTTAAGCACAGTAAATGAATGAGATATGCTAGCTACCTGAAGAAAAAAAGTAAATATGTAAAGTAGAATCAGGCACAAAGACAGGAAACTGAGACTTCCGGGTAGCAAGAAGAGAAAAGAAGAGAAAAAAAGGCCGGGAGTAAATTATTAAAGTGATGCAGAGTGAGAGATTCTAGGAAAGAACCGCCGGTTAATGCAGCAGGAACTAGTTCCCTGGATTTCAAGGGTCCTTATTCCATTGTGATTGGACCCCGAGCTTTGAGGCAGCTGTCTAATTGGTAAACCCTTCGCTGTGATCAAATGATTGTGCACAAAAAGGGCCCCCATGAAGTTTCGTGGGTCGCCTCAGAACAGTGCAGGAAAACTTCGATATCGTAGGGCCAGTCGAGGTACAGGCTTATGTTCTTGGCTTAAGCAAGCAATAACCGTGGTAACCGCTAATTAGAACTCTTAGCATCGGGATTTTCTGGATCCGGAAGAATGGAGGTGCCTAGTGTACCATGTAGAAAATAGACGATAATTCAATCACCCTCGTTATCGCCGCCAAGGTCGAAGTCGGCAAGGGCGTTCGGCCAGAGAGCGGGATCAATTCCAGCCCATTCTGCATGCGCAGCTCCTTGGTCTTGCGGGCTTACCACCCGATGAGAATTTTGGGAATATCTTGAAGGTAGCCCGCGACCAGTGCTTTGAAAGGATTGCTGGTAGTGTCCCGGAACACCAAAGGTTGTTTGTCCATAGTGTACACCATGTGTAAACCTGGGACTTGTGGATGCATGATTGTTTGCTATATGGTTGCTCCCTGACTGCATTGGTTGTTGAAGGTTAGGAGTATTGTCTATCGAAGCATTATCTGATCCGCGATATGAAGAAGCCCCAGAAGTTGCTGCATCTCCCTCAAAATTGTAGTTACTTCCATGTCTTAATCCTAACGCTCCTTGAAACGTTGATGCGCGGAGCTTTGCCTGCTTTTTCTTCTGACAAGATCCGGGGGTGTTTTTGTGTCTCTTCAGCGAACTATCCCGCCCAAACTCTGAGCCACAATCAGAGCATCGAAGCTTATCTTCAGGTTTTCTGTGGACAGCCATATGGCTCCTATGTAGAGCTTCATGTCAGATTTTATGGTGGGCATATGTATCGAGAATGTGTTACCTTAGTCTTGCGTCAAACGGAAATGATTCACGACACACTGGGCAAATATGTTGCTTAGCTTCGCGCCGAGAGGAAGGGGGCTTTGAGCCTTCGCTCTGCCTGCAGCCTGTGGGCACTCTTTCCGAAGACCCCTGGTTGCCCGCTAAAGAATCGTCTCGACGTGGTCGTTTCCCTTCGTTCCCTCCACGGGCACTGGAACCTTCACTTTTCTTACGATCCGCGTTTTCAGTGTCGTTTGGTGACCGAGCGCGCGCAGCACTCTTTCGAGACGAGGGCCCCCCGGGGCGTAAACCCCCCACACCACTCCCAATACTGAAGGCCGCACCAGCGGATTCAGATTCCACGACTTCCTTAAAATCCCCGCGGAATCTGTGAGTCGTAGTTATAGCAGCTATGCTCGCAAAGTCCGAAGGGTCCCAGTTACCAGACACATCTCTGCTGGCCTGTTCAATGAGATGTCGAGGGTCTCCCGAGTTAGGCATATATCCGACATCACCATCAGGCAAAGAGGAAATTTGGCCGCTTTTCGGCATCATCGCCGCCGGCGCGCTGAAGGGGTCGTCATTTTGATCCATATATCGCTCCATTGGATAATTGTTTTGGCCATGGCACAGGGGTGGAGGCTTATGACGGTTGTTTGTAGCGCCGGTGTAGTAATTGACATACTCTTTGATATATTGAGAAACATCGACGTCCAAGAAATGTAGGTCATCTGCCGATGGGGGGATGTTGTGTGGGGGTATGTAATAATCTGGATTCCGAACGAATCGATTGAAATCCTCGAGGAACTTTTCGCGAAAACTAGCTATAGGCGGTCGCGGAGCTGAAAAGCGTTGATGATGTTCCCTAATGTCTTGTACCTGCGTTCCTGATCTCTCCGTCATAGCTACTACTGATCCTGTGGTCCATAAGCATCCGCCCTGGTCAAAACGGAACATTGTTACTCACTTCGACACCTCGCGTAAAAAGTAAAGCTTCCCGGACTATTAATATTCTCTGTGGGAGGACCACGGAAGCACAGCACACTCGGAGTAATCAAACGAAAATGACGAACTTGCGATTACGGAAAGTTTAGTTGATAACGGGAGGGGGCTAGCCGACTTTATAGAATAGGTAGCTAGTAGGTTCGCAAAAACGCGAAGCCTGGTGCGAAGTGCGAATTCGCACCGGTCCCGTCGTGCTCGATAAGTGAGGTGTGCGAACTGCTCATGAAATGTTTAGGGCCGATGTCAAGTACACGAGAACACATCGCAGAGGTTTGTAGTGCTGTCAGTAGCAGTTGGAGAAGAAAAAAGAATAGAAACTGGTGCGCACCAGTTTGGGGGTGGGCTTTGAACTGGAGAGGGCCGACAAAATCGGCCAGCTCCATGCACATCATATCAGTTTATACCAGACCCTGCGATGGCGCACAGCTTGGCCAATGAACAGACCTTTTCCCTGCAGAGGATGCTATAATGGCATTGTAAACATGTCATCACGTGTTCGGCTCGAGGGCGTGAAGTTTCATGGCAAGAACTTCCATCTTCAACTCGGATGCATGTTTCAAGTTCATCCCAACATTAGGTCTTGAATGTTGTCAATCGCTCAGTAGCCCCCTTATTAGCTACTGATCTGGCCATTGTTTATTCTTGCTTGAGCTCAGGCTTGAGAAGAAACACGCTAGCAATCTATTGCGTCACCGAGAATCCAATCAAGGGGCGGCACCCACCCATCCATGGCCACAGCGGAAGCCACACATCAGATGTGCGCCTTCATGCGGATGATAAACTAGTTTTTTTCTTATATTCAGTCAGACACGTATGTCTAAAAATCAACGTAGGTAGCTGCGATGATCAATGGAATTTGCTTCAACTTTCCTAAATTCGCCTCGCAAGGCTCTAAAGACTGTACTTGTTGGACATGGCGCTTTGGGTCGTTTTACGTCTCATGCACTGAGGAACGAACGTACCTCATCCTCATCAGTCACAGCTCTTCACCAGCCATACATCCCAACAGGTCTATACCACACAACCCTTCTCTACCAGATGCTCCTATCATCCCCTATCGGCCAAAGTCTCTCCTCATTCGGACGTTCGACTATTTTCGAGTTCAAAATTCATCTAATCGATCTAGTCATTTTCCTGGGTTTCAAACCCGGACTATTCTTCTTCCTGGTTGGTTACCGATATTCAAGCCAAAATTTTGGAACCAAACGTCAGTAAATACGTCTCTTCGGCCATCACACAGAGCAGAGCACTAATGCGTGGTTGTCACTGCCCCGACGCAGGGACAGAAGATGGCCCGTGAGTCGGCCCGATGGCGTCTTTAGTAACCGATCGATTGGGACTGAATCTTGATGAACCCATCCACCCATCTAGCTATAGCCCCAGAGATACCTATAACAACTTAACTACAAGATGACCTAGGGGGCTATTTAAACCCTACCTTCGACCTTCCAAGCGTCTGTCAACCAATCGGGGAGCTAATAGCGGCAGCTAAATATATATGTGACTCAGCCGAGAACTCTAAACCCCAAATAGTTGCAAACCAACCCCTTTCACTTAAGCCTAGCACAAAGCTTATTTCGACACAATTGCAAGCCCCTCGATAATACTTGCCCATAATAGAATTCAGGGGCCATAGTTTTTTTAATTATTTTCCGAAACAGTGTTCAGATCAGCTCACATGCTGATTGGAAGGCGTTCTGGGGCCATCGTGGGTAATTTTGCCCATGTAATAACCAGCTGCAGAACCGAAACTTAAATAACCAGAGCAATTTTATGAGATTAGAAAGCTCAAACTAGGCCTAGAACAGAAGCTAATACAATTTATATTGACCCCTATTAATTCATATAACTTCCCTCCTACCGTGGCCTACTACGAAGTTAGAGAGACCTCTTCTCCCATCGATCCCGGGGCTATAAAGGCTAGGAGCCATAAGCACACAACCACATGCAAGCCGCGTTCCAAAGATACGGGGGAACCCGTTAATTTTTCAGGCGCCCTATCCGCAAGCCCTCCTCCTCCGCTGATAGAGTTTCCCATTTTTGGCACAGAAGATTTTGTCATAACCTTAGAACCCATTATCGGCATATGTCAGCCCATACACATTAGCTCTGCGAACAGCTGGCGACCCACTTTGACGCATCTGTTGGTCTATGAAGTAGTAATTATATCTTGGGGTGAATGCTTCCTTTCTAGGAGAAGCTTCTTTTGTTTAAATGCCGGCTGTTACGACTCGATAACAGGCATTTATACATCTGTGAGAGCCTTACGTTCATAAATAAAGATGTACGTTGGTTATAAGGCAGGGGGTACAACGGGTATTATTCACTAAAGGGAAGCCTACTCATCATTGTAGAAGCAGGGTTTTTTTTTAGGGAGGGGAGGGGGTAGGGGGGTAGGGGGGTAGGGTGACGTCGACCACGTGCATATGCATGACTTTCCCTATGGCTAGGGGTTTCCTCTTACTATAACTATAATAACCGCGAGGTTAACCGTATCCTCAAAGACAATAAAGAGAGAAAAGCCCGTGGAGAATAAGATTGCTGTAATACCCATGGGTGATCCCCGCATACGAGACTTGAGTATCCATCTTAATTATAACCAAGCCACAGCCTGAAAACTTGTTACCCTCCCCTCCACCGACAGATAGGGTTAGCTTTCAGGACCTCTGAAAATTGGAACCCAACGATGGCGATGATAATGAATTCATTAAGTACATCCAACCACATTGAAACTCAATGTAATTATGCATTTATTCGGTTTATAGTCCCGTTCAATTTTTGAGCTTAAACATTTAGTAGTGGTAGTTATAAATAATCACGTGCACCCAACCGTCGCTTAAGATCGATATATCGATAGTTGTCTTAAGCCTATAAAGTGGGTTTATAGCTACCTGCAGATCTATTTTCAGGCCTAGCAGCAACTTGCCTCAGAACCTCACCGACCACGCCACACAGACGAAAGCGGCCAATATTGTTCGGAGGTGAGTTCACTTACTTGTGCCCACAGATTACCTCGAAGAACCCACACACGCATGGCCAAAGAAACCCGAAGTCTCCTATTAGCAGCGTTTTATAGAAGGTTTTCAATAATAGTCCTCTATTTCCTTCACTGTGTGAAGAGAGCGAGACTTACTAAATTTACCTATGAGGCCGAAAATTAAGCAGTTGATAATTCGATCTAGGGTTTTAAGGAAGTCTACCCCCTCTTTCGTTCTAGTCAAAGCAGCAAGGTCGGCCAAATCTCGTTTGCAGTATATTGTTTAGATTTTTGACGTTTATACCTAGCTAGATTCCTGCTTCGTATACCATTCATGAACTATCACTCGCAAACCTTCTGGTCTGGCCCCACAAACCATAAACGGTTGCGCTAATCAAACCTAGAATCCAAGTGGCGAATCTTTACCGGGAAAGGACTTAATCTATAGAGTGGTGCTACAAGAGATGCCCAAACTTAAGTACAAACGTATGGAGGGTGAAGTTGGAACGGCAAGGGTACTAAAAAACCGTTTTTTGTAGCTTAATAGTTATAACTGAACATCCTGGCTGTTCCAACTTCACCCCTCGCACGCTTGTAGATGCTGAAGCTGGAGACGAACTGTTGGGGTGGCCAGAAGGCACGTGATCGGAATGACGCAAAAACCATAATCAAGTTAACATTGCTTTTCTACAAGCCCCTGTGCCAGAGTTTCACTTATTTCATAAGGATGTTTCAGCCGCTTTCTTAGCCGCAGAGCCTTTGTTCTAGAGGGTTTCTCCGTGGCGTGTCAATAAGGCTGCGGAAACGTGGTATGTATTTTAAGTAACATTATTTTAGATCTTCGGAAATCATGTACCCGGTATGCAGAGCTATAGTATCACATAGTTCGAAGGATTTGTTATCTCCGAAAACTTTGTAGCAGGGAACATAAGAGAGGGCGGCTTTGTGATTGGGACTTGTTCGAATAACTACACCTTTGTTCTACGAGGGCGAGCAAAACGATGGCTACCAAATTTATCACACCGCTTTTACTTATCGCTACTAGCTGCAGAAATTTCGGAGATAGTGAATTTTCCTGGTTTATACAGACTTAGGGCACGGTGAGCAGATTTCCTGGAACATGCACCATGTTACGTCCTAACAACTTAAATCTTACATGATTACAATCTACGAAACGAGGGTGCAAGTGTTTGTAAAGCTCGGCCAATAAGCGAAAGATAGTGAAACGTGGCACCCATGAGCAAACAGCATCTTCAGCCTCGAGCGGCAGAAGGAAAGCCCTAGATATACGCAGCCTTAAGTTTCCTTGCTTGTGGAGGCCTAGAAAAAATATTTTCGACTATTTATGTATGGTCTAAGATAGGCAGTTGAATAGGGATGCACGCCTTGTCCGGGCAGCAGCTAGAGATGCGAAGTCCAACAGAGACGACTAGCAGCTCACCACTTGAATCAACTTCAGATCTGTGCGCAGGGGCGGAATGAGGCTTGGTGCTGAAAAACGTGGCAGCAACGTGGTAGCATATGCATAATGCTTACCCCTGTAACCACGTGGCCACGTGGCTCTTCCGTGCATCAAGAACGGTTTATGTGCAACCATCATCACCATCCGAAACACTCAGCCGGCGTGAAAACAGGCTCACCGCCTCAGGGCCACATACCTACCTGATGCAGGAGACTTTAATCTGCTCCTAACGTCCCCATTTAGGCATGTCTATTCCCATTATTCATCTAGATGTCGATCGGAAATTTAGCAAATCGCCAATCTTTGTATATTCGAATTCACTGGTTCAAAAGTAACGGATATTGTTCCAATTAGCATCAAAAGCCATTATTGTAGATCCCCCAGTTGACATTGACCAAAGTAGGGGCCCATTGGCATATGTCTAACAACTTTGTTCAAACTAGTGTAGAATTGCCGAATTGCAATATAATCAGTATACTGAGTGTATAGCTGCCCCATATTTTGCCATACGTTTGTTCATGCGTTATATTATATTACCCAAGATTATCTTCGTCATAGAAGCGGGGTTAATATTAATCGTGCAGGCATTGGTTTAGTGATATTTCAGGGCCTCAATTTCTTGGAGATACTAGAGTAGGGAAGCCGAAGTTCGTGATTACCGTATCTCGGGCTAAGTATATTTGGTTTGTTTCGCCTATACACTAGATCCACATGCACATGTAGTATGCCTACCATAATTTCGCTGATGAAGTGAATCACGGGCACCCCTTTCAATTCCTAGTACTAGTCCTTAGGCGAAGCACCCGATTCCGAAGGAAGAAGGCTGCTTCCACATATGTATATACCTTCCCCGATGCGCAAACCGATGCACAAACCGACGATATGCAAGAAGTGAGGCGCTGGGCCTTTCATGCTTAGTGAAATTGTATTATCAGCCACGAAATCTGCTGAGTTTGGGCCCCAGAAAATCGGAACGTGCACCCAAGTAGTTATAGTCATTCCATGGACACCAAAGAAAAAAAAGAGAAATCTCGAGAGCGAGAGATGTTTCATCAAAACTTGAAAACTCATTGCCAAGTTCGGTGGAAGGTAACATGATTTGAAGGAAGAGGGAGACTGGGCGGAGCTAGGAAACTACTAGCTAATATAGGGAATATCCTATAGAGAATTGTCGTTAGTTAGGGCGCCTATCGTAGGGTGCTTTTTCTAAAAGGAAGAAAATTTGTCCTCTTCTAGCAAGCAACAGACCTTGATTTCTAATGTCTGTATCCTTAGTTTCGCTTCCTTCTGCAATATCTAGCGTATACCACGACACCCTCTTCATCTACAGTCTGTTCGAGATATTTTTCCAACATAGTTGGAATCACTCTAAGGGTTTCAGTTTCGGTGTTGTGTAGAGGAGGTTGTTGGGTTTGAAGTGCAGGTTTGTTGCTGCTCAGGACAATTTCTTCGAGCTGCTTGATCATAGCTTCAATGCGGGTTTGATGATAGTGTGATATCGATGCGTGTGTCATGACCATTAATCCGAACTGTATATCAGTTACTATCATATCAGCTCTAAGCGTACAAAAGATAATAGATGAGAGTTTCTCACATTGATTAATTGAAGACCTCGTTTTTCCTGATATCTTTATTGAGATTTTACGGCTTCGTTTGGTAGTTGTTGCCCTTTCTTTGATCTCGAATTCAGGGGGATCGGGCTCCTAATCACCTCTAGGAACTAACTAGTCCTTTATACCTCAAAGATCTCTTATACCGTGGGTTGTGGGACGAATTTTCCAGGGTTCCCATGTCTTATATGTGCTTTTCTAGGGCTGTGGCCGATGGTTGCTGGCTCATGTACTCCTCAGAACAAGCAATACGCACAAATATGCTGAAAGATGTATGTGAAATAGAAAAAAATTATTCACAAATAAGGTT
Organism: Paragyromitra xinjiangensis; assembly: GCA_038503065.1. Taxonomy (NCBI): domain Eukaryota; kingdom Fungi; phylum Ascomycota; class Pezizomycetes; order Pezizales; family Discinaceae; genus Paragyromitra; species Paragyromitra xinjiangensis. The sequence goes on from JBCAMK010000011.1 coordinate 1,654,631, forward strand.
AGTATATCGAGGGCTATACTCTCGTATCTTAATTATTCATAGTTGTGGGGGAGAAACCGAATGTTCCGTGGGATGAGGATTAATAACAGGGGCTTAAGACTAAGTGCGAAACGGAAACTTTCACAGCCGTGGGCAGGATAACGTAAATAGAGTCCTCCATATTTTTGTCCTCAAAGGGGCCAATGACGATTTGAATCAGTTCCCCCTGTCTCCAGGCTGCTACTACCAGGTTAACTGTAACGGTGGACCTCACACCAACCGGAAAAAGCCGTTAATAAAATCCCTGTTATGAGGTCCATAAGCTAACTTGAATAGATTTGGCTTGCTTAGATTTCAGCTTCGCCCAGCAGGTCGCGAACAATTTAACTTAATCTATTAACATAATCAAACGAGGCATGGGCCACAGGTCTTAAGTAAGTGAATGCCGTTCTGATCAATGGCTATGAAAAACTTACATAGATCTTCTTGTTTCGTTTCGCCGATCCCCACCAGCCCCGCGTTCCTGCCCTCGACAGGTCCCGTATTCTTTCTTCGGGTCTTTCCTCGGCTAGCGCTGCAAACCCAGGTGCCCCGCGTCCGCCTTCGTTAGCTCATATATACCAACACCAACATCGGAATCAAGAATATCTAGAACCAGCGGTGCTAGTGCCTATGATTGGAATTTATGTACCCTTGCGTCCACGAGGTTGGAGAGGACTAGGGCTTTGAGAGTCATGAGGGGTGAGTGGGGTCGTAAAGGAATTAATGAGTGAGCTACTTGTGTTTTGAAAGCAGGCATTACCAACGTGCACGTGCATCTCGCGGAAGTATCATGTGGCGTCACTCGTCATTGCCAAAGCTCGATTGTGTGTTTTCCCCCCCTCCGCTCAGCACCTGTGACTCGAAGACTATAACACGAATTTAGTTCCCTACTTTTCGTATTCTTTATTACTGCATAACTTATTAGGTATCTAATATGCTGCCTGCTCTTTTATCCCAGGGAAGTAGATAAGGTGATGACACATATAATAAAATTGAAATTCGGAGGTAAATCTAGCCAACTAATTGATCAAAGGAGCTAGTAACAAGCAATTGTTTTATAATGAATTTATGCATTTCTAAAAAGTTCAAAAGATATGTATGCGAAATATATGAGTAACGACGCCAACATCAAACCGTCATTTAACTTCCTTTCCCTGTGCCTGTACGTATGCGAATATAATCGTACCGGTACATTTCCTCCCTTCCTAGAGTGTTCAATTCCTCTTGATGCCACCTTTAGGTATTTTTATTATTTTCTAAAAATGGCATGATTCTATTGATTTCAAGATACAGCACTACATGCATGCGGCTATAGCTATAGATAAAATGAAACGTTCTAGGCACCAATGGTACTCATAGAAAGCCCCCGGAATAAGCCCAGCAGCAAGTGCATAGAAAGGGGTTCAAACCGCGACTGGAATCCCAGGCCTAGCACAACAGACATCTCCCTTGAAACTTATAGATCGTTCATAGATTACAGTTGGCTGAGTTCTAACTACAAACTCGTCAAATACATGTAAGTACGATTAGAAACACAAGCGCAACCCTTGGAAACGGAAGAGAGATGCAGTATATAAGCTGAGCTAAATGTTGCTTCGACATCATTTACCCATCTCCTTAATGCCACATTTGGTTCCTGACCTAGACACATTCACACACGAAGAGAGGGTAGAGAAATAGAGAGTAAAGAAACTAAAGAACATAAAACACCTCCGTTACATGTTCGAAATACCAATTGATCCGGAGCCTAGCCAATGAAACACAAATCCAAAAACACCTAGAAATAAAAGCGGGGGGTATATAATATAGAGCGAAAAGGGACATACTTATAAGAAATACCCAGAACGGGGCAAAAAATTATGCAAGCATATTATCTCCTACATCTGGAATGGCCCTTGGCCAAGTGGCTGATTGTCGGTGTGGGCTTCTAAAGGCACCATTCTCTAATATCACCTCCCTATGAAGCTTTGGGCGGGGTTTTCGGGAAGTTTGCGAATCTTTCCTCTTTACTTGTCGGATACTCTTATCCACCAAACCATATAATTCATCTAAATGCTTGCACCTATCCCAGTCTTTAAGCTGCCAGCAAAAGTTTCTTGTCAATTGGATTAGAGCCAGAAGATCCCTGTCGGACTTGACTTTCTCCTTCTTGAATGCATGCTGCAATTCATCAACCGGTGATATATCCCCGTTGAAAGATTCAATTCTCGAAACCATTTCTTTTTTTAACCCTCGGGCGTCACTGATTCGTCGAAGAAGGTGTGTCCAGTGTGGTAGACTGAGATCTGTCGGGTTTTCGATTGGTCCCTTTTTGGCGGTTTGGCACAATGGTTTTGAGCTCCTATCGTTGATGGTATCAAGGTGAGATTTGTGTCGCTGATAGAAGACGTAGGCTGCCTCAATGCAACATTTTTGCATCGCCCCAAAGTACCTTATTTGCTCGTCCTTCTCAAGGTGCATATCCTGGCGAGGCTCGTTATCTTCTTCGAGGTTTGGGTGTTGCCTGCTCTCCTCTAGCTCCTCGTCTGAGTCGTCTTCTGACTGGCTTTCTATGTCTTGGTAGTGATATTGAGCTACTTCGCTTGACGGTGAGATATCGCTAGATAACGGAGGGAAAAGGAGATTTGGACGTTGAATTTGTGTCGTCCCGGGAGGACAGCCTTGGGTATTGGTAGTTTGAGGGATAAGGTCCTGTGAGGAAGCAGGGGCATCGAAACTGAAATTTCCATTCCACCCCTCTGGGACTGTTCGGCGTCTCTCTCCAAGGCGTAACTTTTCTTGTAGCATATCGAGAGTTTGCTGGAGCCTCTGACTCTCCGACTCATCCGGGATAAGTGAATGATGGTCTAAAAGATTGTTCAAAATGTTCAGTTGGTCCGCGATGCAGGTGAACACAGCGGAAGGCAAAGATACGTGAACAGCCTTCCCGCTGGGTTCGATCACCCTGGGACTGTTTGGACGTCCAGTGTTCATTATAGGCCTGCGATTTACTTTACCCAAAGTTTTAGCCTCTAGCTCCTCCAAGAAATTTGCCAGTTCAAGGTCCGCCCTATACTGATGTCGAACCCCTTTTTTGTGTTTTAAGGATGTCGCGATCCACGTCTCCTTCACCCAGTCCCCCGGATTTTCAAATCTATGATCCTTTGTTGCATGCTTGAGTGCTTTATCCCGTTTGTCGAATTGCAAAAAACATTCCACTTTCTTGCAAACCCATATTCGATGCATCTTTTGGTGGCGGATAAACATCTCGGCAGACTCCGAAGCGAAACTCTCTGCACACTTTGTGAACACACATTGATAGCGGAGTGTCTGAACATGACAATTTTTATTATGTTCTCTGCGCTAGAGTTAGCACAACACACCTTGGAACCTTACGCGGACAGGAATTCGGGGAATAAGCGCAGGGAATTGTTGATGGTAGGGTTTAGAGTTCAATCCACCAATTATGCCCCAGGCTAGCGCTAGTAGAACTAAGATTTAACACATACCTCCACGAATAGTCATCGGAGAAAGAACATCCGCAAGCTTCCCGGAAGCATTGGAGTATTTTTGATGTTTCTTGAAAAGTGGCTTGTGATCCAAGAGGCTGCTGTCGTGGGAAGCTGTTGGTCTCTGTTGTGGAAAACTTGCCCGAGGCCTGTAGTCATTTGTCAGGCCCCCAGAAACGAAGTCGTGGAGAAGAACCTTTCAAACCTACCCCACCCGGAATTTGTTTTGCAAAGCTCAAGGGGAATGTCGACATGCGTCCAAGCCGGTCAAGAACTGAAGGTGGGCCTAAAGCGCAAGTAAATATGGGTAATTATCCAAACACCGTGCACATGGAAATTACTCACTCATTTCGCCTATAGCGGAATCACTGAATATTTCTCTTCGCGATGTAAGTAAAGAAGAAGGGGGACGCAAGAACGCTCCCACATTGTCCGGAGGTGAAGGTCAAGATAATAAGACGTTGGACGCGAAAGATCGCCAAACATAGAGCACAGCGATGGCGCGGGAGATACCCTTACTCTATCTATATAAGGAACGTGGAGGCTCTGTGGGAGCGTTTGCAATTGAGAATAGAGCAGAATGCAGGAGTGGCACGGATAATTATTCCTTCACGGCAGCTGGAATGTAAGCGATATGATGAGCACTTATCCCGTCCGCGGCCCCACTATTCATGCTTCATCGCCCGACATTCATCCAACTCGATTATCCAATAGCAGCTTTCCTAACCACCACCACCCTATACATAAGCATTCTCTGCAGATAAGCCCCACTTTGTAATGCTGGAATGGTTTCAAAGGTCCTTGTACTTGAAATCGGTACCCGTACCACGGGTTTCCTTTTCTGCGGGCGAATGTTCATGTACAATCGGCCCCGGTGAGAGTTCGAGTCCTATCTTGAATAAGCAAAGTACAATAGAAGGAAACCTATCTTATTGTGGTGTGTTCAAACGAGGCGCCGATGATCAGGGAAATCGCTCGCCAGGAAAGAGCTTAAAGCACCTACAGCCAATTAAAACCACAGCACCTCGTATTAATGAAATACCATACTGGCCTTAATTGATGCCCAGCAAAGACATGTGAGTCCCGAAATCGTTACCCCGCGTGACAATAAAAGCGTATTGCAAAGCAACAGTGTTTCACAGTCAGCTGCAACAGGAAGGTGGTGAGGCCAGCTCCCTCAACCCCGGAATCATGCGCCATGTGCCTCAAAACGCTGAAGCTCAGATTGCTCCTAGTCTAATACCAAGAGCTCGCAGGAACTCTCCCTTGGAAACCTTCAAGAGCTTGGTCGCGGCGGGTCCGAAGTTTCCAGAGAGAGACCACCTGTCAAAAATAACCGTCCCGGCAGCTATAATAACGTGCCTAAACATCCCCTGAGAAACGGGTGTAGTTATACCCGGCTTTCGCGTGGGGCGAAGCATCTGGAGGGTGTGATGATATCGGAAAACATCCCACAAAGACGTATCGAGAAGCAACAGCCGAGCTACCGAAGCCATGGCATTCTGCTGACTCACAGAGCTACTTCTTCAGGGTGATCCACTGTAGTGGTAACGGTGTCCGGTACCTCGGTTTAGAGAGAAAAAATGTCATCAGGGTAGTATTAATCGTATACGTAGGCTGGCTATGGGGTTTACCGGACAACTCTCCCCAAATCAACAAAAACTGCAATACAGGCCCCCATTTCCACTTGTGTGATGGGAATGGTTACCCAGTAATCTTTTTTTCAGTAATAAACGCTACCCCAACCCGCTTAGTACAGATGGATCATCACATAAGGCTTCCATATGCCTACCCCGAAATCTTTGTTACGATTCACATCGAAGAAATGGCGTTTTGTCAACTCGCAAAATAATTGGCGCCTTGGTCGTACCAACAGTAGGCTTTGAAATGCCAGCTGAATTCATGACAGCTGAGGCATATACCTAGTAAAGACTCCTACAGATATTGCTAGCCGACATCTGTACTATTATCTTGATTTGTCGTGAGTTCCGGTGCCAAAAATGGGAAGCTACTCAAACAAACCCTTGAGTTATTACGCTATACTCAAAGAAGGCATCTGAACTTACTTCCCACTTGCCACATGCCCGACTCCCCGGGCTGCGTGAAAAAGATTGGTTTACCTTCATAGCAGGATAAGAAAAAGAGTAACCGTGAACAGCCCACTCCCCCCGACCTGTTTGACTAGCGCTACCAGTATTTTGCTAAAAGGGAAGGCCAGAGAGTTAACATGCCCAGATATAACAGAACAAGGGCAGTCGACGAAGTGAAGTGGGCAACGGTATGGACCTTTGGATTATGGGCTGCGGGTTGGTCTTACTGAATTATAATGTTTAAATATTTCTGGATTTGAAGTCGTGAACTGACTATTAGATCTGAGGGTGTTAGTGTTGTTGAGTGGAAATCCTTGTTCCTTCTATACGTCATATGCATGGCTGTCGGAATATATATATCGGAGAAACCCCCATTAAAGGCTGCAGATATCCAACCTTATAAAAGAGATGATAAAGTAAGAGAACGTGGGAAATACACGTGTACTTCAAACTTCTAACAGAGACATAAAAGAATTGAGGAGTCCAGAGAAGAGTACTGTACATGTACTAAAGACAATCTCATCTTCAATAACCATGTTGGAATCTCCCGTTATATTAGTTTGGGCTCTATCTGGTCCGACTGATGGTTGTGGCCTATACTTATTAGTAGATCTAGTGCCGTTATTATCATCGTCTCTCCGAGATACTAATGATGTTCAAATGCGTACGGATAGGGTTAGGGTTAGGGTTATCGGAGGGACAACCCTTTCAATTTTATCTATCTTACTTAGTACATCTATCATTCAAGGATATGATCGGGGAAGGAAGTCGAGGTTCTGACCCGTGGGGTTGTACTCTTCAATCGTAGTGGTTTTAGGCAGGGTATACTGCATTGTTTTGTTGGGTCGCGGCATAAATTTGCTATAGAAAGTTGCAATCGTTGGTTGAAAGTTATATTAATTATCACACTTTCTAATTGTAGCTTTAAGATGTGTATTCGTTGATGATTGATTTGCGGATTATGGCAAATAATATAGGAGAGAGAGCAAATCCCGAGCATACACGTTTAATTCCGACCCTAGTCCCACCTATTACTACCATTTCGCTGTAGGATTTGTGTACGAGAGAGGCATTAAAAGATGATTGCCTAGATGCCAAGCTTACTATATCTAGCACTGAGTTCACTTTATCAGCTCTTGTGGTGCTGTAGCTCACGACACAACTCAGTTGCTCGGGTTTTGTATACGTAATAAGAAAAGCTGAAGGTACCGCGGCCGGTGCCTAGCCTGAGGTATTAATATTAAGGTCTAACTACTAGCTAACGGACCGTTGAACAAGCTTAGTGCGGGAAGTCACCCGCTACCGTTAACGTTAGCGTTGCATTAGTTACTAGGGATACATTGAAGTTGCACCTCACTTTAAAATCGCGGGCTTGGGGTTCCTTAACAGAAGACTTTCTGAGGGTTTCTGTGTAAATTGGTGTCGATAGGTCACTCAGACAAAACCACTGGGTACAGTGCTTTGGTGATTCCCATCGTATGTAGCCCTTACCGTTGTAGAGTAGTAGATATGAACTTGAATACGTCATGTTACACCCGCCATAATTCGGATTCTAGGATCGGCGGTTAGCCCAAGTATACTCACCTATTCATAAAGTAAACAGTAGGGTGAAGTAGTTACGTACATAATACCATGCTGCTTACTTTTCTAGAAGGTCGGAATTCCCAACACCATGGTCCGGTGAGGATGGTGACAGCACCCTCTTGTTTTCTTCCGAGTTTAGCGAGAATGGTAAGACAGCGATCAGTGGATGTGTTGGCAAAGAGCTCTGGGGTTGATGACCCAGAAGTGATATGAAACAGCAGCCTCATCATCATCATCATCATCATCATCGGACTAGGCTGATCATTGTTCGTGAACGTGAAGTTATTCTACGACTGAGCAAATTCAGTGAAAGCCTATTGGGCTGTGCGCACAATATCTCGGTTTTGTATCACAGACGCTTACTCTTGTGGGATCCGGAAGCCCGGGGAACACTATTCTGTGCATGTTCTTCGCACATGTTCCCGCTGTGAGTGAGTTCCGGCGTGAAATTGATGGAATTAGGTGTAAATATTCGGCACAGAGGTTCAAGTCCTTGGGCACATTCAGGACTTTGAGATGGGATATTCGTTATTGGATTCGATGAAATTTATAAGCTATCGCCTAGAACCGTGAGAATAGAGAAAAGCTTCGTACGCAACTACCTTATATTATGTCGCGATTCAGACTAGTATCTGCCCGTGTATAAGCGCATCGTCTCCGGCGGCGCCCCCGCTTTGTAGGATGAGGCTCTCGCGGACCGGAATGGCACGGTGCGAGGAGTATTTAGTTAGCACAGGAAGTCCATGTATGAAATCCTGGATCTCATGGCGATGGCCAGGCGCTTTACGCACCTTCTCCTCACCCCCATCGTGGAGTTCCAAAGAGAATAATGAACCTAAATAATAAAAAATGATTGATCATACTCCACAATCCTCGCTTCTTGTAAGCCAGACTGTTCCGCCAAAGCCTCCATCAACCAATCAAGACGTGACACACTTAGCGTCCGCCTCGATCTTGATTGAGCAATTGTACGACCGCGCGCAGCACGCACAACACGCGTTTTCGTCATTAATTCCTGGAAGGCTCTCCAATCAGGCTGACACTTTTCCAAGTTCAAAAGGGCCGCGATTTTCCATCGTCTTGACTCTATTTGCGTTCGAATCGCGATATTGCCCCACACAATAAGTCACCGTGAAAGGGAACCTGAAGTATCGCTTTTCGGACGACTGCCACTCATCAGTGTTCTGTTCGGAGTTCAAACTGTTCTTATAGTCAGTTCGTCCTGCCAGTCTTGTAGTCGGGCTTCTCCGTCACGCAATCAATCATCGTGCAAAACCGGCTGACGAGAGAGAAAGATTGAGATAGATCATCGGTAGCTGGCTGGTTCAGATACTTGAAGATTTTGAGCATTTCTAGCGGGCCCTAAATTTTTATTTCATTTTTTCCACAATTCTCGGTTTCTTTAACATCTCAACTTCGTACTCGCAGTTCCAGTCTCCTTATTCGGATGGCAGCTCCTCCAGTAACCCTGGCTGATCAAGAAGCTTCCGGAGTTCTTTACCTTGTCGAGTTCGCCAAATTTGAGAAAGAGAACCCTGATCTCAACTCTAGTCAATGCGCCGAAATATTTTTCAAAAATCCCTTCTCGAGTCATAGCCATCAACCGGAAAGAAGTTCGGCGATCCAAATCAATAGAAATCTAGCGACTCCACCAAATTTCAAACCTGAATCATGTCCACAATCCGGGACCACCCCGCTAGCTGGCAGCCAACGTATGGTCCGTGGAAACTCGGTATAATTTCCTTCTTCCTCTACAATTCAACTTGAAGCTTCCAAATCCCATCCATTTAAAAAGCCACCAGGCGCTGAGATATGCCCCAATCAAACAGACTCAGACGAGTAGTGTTTCCCCGCAACATGCTTTTGCGATCAGAGCGGGGCGTTCCCCTCAACAGTTTCAATATACGCATCCCGTTTCCTTATCGTCCAGTCTTCCGCGGCGTGAGGACATTCTTTATACATCTGCAGCACCACCTTCTTCACGTACTTTACAGTCCCTTGGTATCGATATCAGCTCAGCGCCTGCTTTGGAAGAGTTCCTCGGTCAAAACAATAAACACGAACCCTTCCATGGTCTCAGCGTAGATGACCCTTCAAGTTTCGGTGGAGCTCGAATGGCCAAGGCATACCCAACTTTGACAATAGACCCGACACTTAACAACTTCAGTGCGCCCCAGATGAGACATCAACTTTCCAGTTCCGCATCGGATTACCTTACTGGTGGTGAAGAGGGATACCTTGACAGTCCTCAATCTTTTTCCTATCCTATGAACCGCCACTCTCGTAGCTTTTCCCATGGCTCATTCAACAGTTCTCTTTTCAGTTCTTCACAAGCAGACTCTGCATCTCCGACGGACCACTTGGCCTTCGGACATCCGGGATCATATTCGATGAGTCGACAAGCGAGCGGTACCAGTTTTATTCCCAACGCACTTTCAATGCTGAGGGTTCGATCCTCAACCGGGAGTTCCGTTACTGATGGTATTGGAAGTGTCTATGGCGTCACTGATCGGAGTGATATCGACGGATTACTGAATGGCGTCGGGGGGTTTGCGAGCGAGAATGGAGATGTTTCTTCGCTTCACAAAGCTTCCGCGCAAATCGTTCTAAAGAGGTCCTCAAGTGTGAGTGTGGAGGATCTTAATGATTCAATGGTGAAAGGGGGGCAGGGACAGCACCACTCCCGCCCATCTCCTTCGAGTGGTCCGCCAAACCCTAGGAAGCAAAGACGGATTAAAGAGGAGGAGGTCGATAACCAACCCCAGAAGAATATCGATACTACAAAACAACAGCTTCCTGAGAAAATAATCAAAACTGAAGCTTCGGCGAAGGCTGATAAGGGATCTACAGTGCGGCAATCAGAGAAAAAAAGTACTGGGGGTAGCCGGCATCTGCCTACTATCAAGCCCGGTAAAAACCCGAACAATGCACCTATGAGCACTTCAAAATCGTCGTACATCCGCCCCCCACACCCACGGGTATACTGCGATAAGTGCAATGCTCATCCGGATGGGTTCCGTGGGGATCATGAGCTTCGACGCCATACCGATCGAGAACATGCGCCTACTAGGAAGATGTATGTTATAAAGGACATATCCAAGGGCAAAACACTTTTGGCAAAATGCAAGGCGTGTCAATCTGGAAAGAAGTATGGGGTCGATTATAATGCGGCAGCGCATTTGAGGAGACAACACTTTAAGCCGAAGACTCGGAATGGTAAGAATAAACAAAAGATTCCATCAACCATTGATCAGACGGTCCCAGAGATGGCAGAACTGAGAAAGTGGATGGAAGAGGTTGAGGTCCGTGTGGATGTCGGAAAGGATGATGATCCATATACAAAGAAAGGCCCCAAGGAAGATGAAGATGGCACTCACAATCATCACGAGGGAGAAGATGGGGATGATACAAGCGAAGAGGATGAGGAGGAAGAGTCCCAACAGATGGATGAAAGAGAAGATAGTCGAGGCGCAACATACCAAGAAGTAGCTGGGCAAAAAATCCCGCGGCAGCAGAGCACCCCGGAAATCTTTCAAGAAATGGATATGGATTTTGAACCAGGCAATCTTTCTCAATCAGATTTAGCGTGGACCCTCAATTTCAACGGTTGGAGTGGCTCGTCAGTCAATAGTGCCACTTACACGCTTTCAAACTCACAGATCCCCCAACAGTTAATTCATGGTTTCGATTTCCGTGTTTCAGCTGCCACAGGGTCTGTACCCCTCGTGGCGGGAGCTTTTAATCATCAGCAGAACCTCGGAATTCACTTGCCAACTCAGCATACGCATCAAATGTTGATGCAAGACAGTCTCCTCTTGCAGTCACCACCCTATACATCTGAAAGCAATAGCACAGCGCTCAACAATTTTTCACCTGCTGCTGCAAGATCAGCAGCCATGTTTGAAGATCACCTTGGTGGTTTCCCAGACGTGTTCTCCGAAATTCAAGGTGACCTTAAGCCTTACCATTAACATTTCCTTCTCGTCTACACACTTTTTTTTTATTTCGGAAAGAACTAGAGGCGCTTGAAGATAAAGAGAGTCCATTATTTATGGCAGTGGATAGTCCCTGGAGCTTCTACCCCGGGAGGGCGTTGAGAGTCAATGGTGTTTTATGTGTTTCTTTTTCTTTCGTTTTCGGAGTTGAAACTGGAGTTGGATATGGAGGAGTTTTTTCGTACAGCTTTTCGGTTACTACTATTTGGGGCTTACGTATGTGTGTTTATTATTCTTATTTATAGCTTCTGTGCATTTCAAATTGCTACATATTTTTATCGTTCATTGATCCCTTTACCGTTTCTCGTTTTTGTGCGCCTTCTTGTTTTACTTCATATGCCTTCTCTCTAAGTCATATATTTACGGCTGACCTATGATATTGTGATCGTGATGTTTCTGCCCCCTTTCAACCTTCTTTGGACCATATTGCACTCGTGCTTTCCCTTTGATCTTGTTTATCCGTACACTTTCTTTCTTGTCGGATTCTCGTTTTGGTTCTTTGTACTACATATTTGTGTGTTGTTAGGAACAATCCATTCGATTTATTCATTGCCTTATCACACACCACTTCTGGCGAGTGACAGTGCGTGACCAATTTGTAACGGCAAGCTTCATCTCAAACCCCGGCTCTAGATCTTATAAGCTAACACATGGACTAACTGAAATATGATTACTCATCTATATATATTTCTAGGATGGAGATCCTATTGTGAGAAAGAATGGGCTAGCTAGAAACACTATCCGAAACCAGCCCGTTCCCACTGCGGGGAACGACGGCTCTAAGAAAACGGACGTTTCGATCCTTAAAGTTTTACAGCCAGATAGTGAACTTAGTAACAGTTCATGTGGTAAAGAATCCCTGTGTTATAGCTAGTTTTATTATGGTTGGTAATGATTAGTATACGTTTAAAGCCGTATCCTTGCTAAGTTGTTCCCCGGCGCAACTACGATTCCTTAAGGTAACCGAAAGCACCCCGCCAAACTGAAAATGATCAGAGGCCCGGGCCCGAGCCTTCTAGTCCACGCGGCCTTGCGAGTCTTGCCCAGCTGTGTTTCCTACGCACCTCTCCACGAAAGCCCTATTCAGTTGAAGTTTCTTTCCCGAGGGAGCCTCCGCTGACGCGGCTATGTGGGCCTCTGTCAAAGCTCATAGGTTTTCGTTGCTCGTGGCATGTCAAGAGCCTCTGATAGGACAAAGTTGCATGTAGTGATAACCCCAGTCACCGGGAGGGCCTTTACGCTCGAGGTTGATCTTGGTCATCTGGCAAGACCGGGCGAGATTTATGGTAGGAGAGGAATTATCATATTAGGAGCTCCGATCTCACTGGGGCGGCCCCTCGGAGTGGTAAAGCCCAAATATGTTCCTACCTTACGCCCTACCTAGAATAATTAGTGTGAACTAGTACATAGCAATTTTCAGTCTATAGTTAGGGCATTCGGGGATTCTTAGTAGCTGACCATGGCCAACCAACCAACAGGTCCCCCGGCCCCAGTAACCTGCCGACGATGGTCGCAAAAAAACTTAGTCTATTCTTTTTCATTCTCGTCGGGGGTCTCTATATTTACATGTAGATATTAGAAAATCAGGAACAGCGATTACTCTACAGCCTAGAGAGATGAACCTTAGCTCCGATACTGGAGGGAAAAAGGTGACTTTACTACTGTCTTGGTGGGTAACGGTGTAACGGTATCTGAGACCCTGGCTAGGCGGGTAATACATGCACACCCGCAGCTTGGGCGCGCGCTGCGCTCAGTAGTTTTATCAAAAACTACCACCATGTACCGCCACTATAGGTCTTAAAAGGAAATTAGTATCGGAAGTGTTTGTAAATTTTGAAATTATCAATAATCTTTCGTTACCCTAAACGTAAGCTTCATTAGGGCCTGGTGGGATTTCGAGATGAAGAGTGAAATTTTCCGCTCAGCAACTTCATAATCACCAATACTCACTCGATACCATCACTTATCGATAATAGACCAGTGGGAAGGACATCGGAAGTTTCGGGGCCGTGAAAAGTTGGTAGCGCTAGTACGCGCCCCGCCTATAAAGCTGGGCCTCTATGGAGTACGATTCCAATAATCAATCAACCGATCAAGTCTTCGGCCTCCCGACCATAATATTCAACACGTAAAATGTGATTTACTCTATAGCTCCACACTATCCGTCATCCCAGAACATTACAGCCGCACTCCAAAAGTTTTCGTACCCTCCTCACTTCAAATCTCAGCCACTGGCGAATTGTGGCCGTAGTTTCTGCACAAGGGAATCATACAGAGGGTTGAATGTTATTTAGTGTGTCAATATTCGTACACCTTCCATCCTTTAATTACTGTTCTCTAGCTTAGTTAACGTTTATAATTATTTAGTTATAGTATTTAGAGCAAAATCGAGGAAGGGGAGCTGACGATATTGAGACTGAAAGCTGAAAGATGCCTCTCTTAGAGTAGCGTGTGTGATAGCGCAACGAATGATAAATCTAAGCCTCTTGGAGGATCAGATACAAAAAATATACCTAGAGAGTTCTAGAGATTAATTCTATGAGATGGAGCAAGCTTTTTGCACCGATCCTTCAATAGCTAGACATACTAGCAACAGACCCAAACTGGCATTGATACTTGGGAATCATTTCCGTACTCTATGCACGCAAACACAAAAACATCCGGATGCGTATCCATCCTCCATCTACAGCTTCGACTTGCCCTGGAGCCCCGTTTCTACAACCTTTGGCTTATTCCTATCACTGCTAACAATAATCGCTAGTTGGTGAGCTATTGCTACAAGCTGCTCATCTTCATCAAAGATATCAACATTTACGTCCATCCTTCCATCCCTGATCTCACGGGACTCGATACGACAGAATAGCCATTTCCAACCTTGAGGTGGGGGTGTACGTTTAATCTCAATCGAGAGTGAGAGGGTCGGATACCAGTGTGATCCGGCCATTGAGGGGTAATTTTCGGGAAGGGGACGGAACTACGAAGTGTTAGCGAATACGAGCTTAGCAGGAAGAATAGTGCCATAACCCAGGTGGTTGGATGCACTTGATGAATTCATCATTAAGCAGGAAAAAGGTAAACAAACCATGTCGCTAAGATATCCTAAAGCGGGTACATCCATCATCCCGCCATCTTCGAGCCTAACCCATTGCTCTCTAACGCTCTTCGTCTCCTTGCTACTTCCATGCAGCTTCCCTCGTGGTATCAGATACACTAGCTTTCTCGCGACCGGTCTCGCATCACACAATGGATCCTTCATGGGCTTCCACTCTTCACAATCCTTCTCGCGATCGGGAATACCACCTGCTGGTAAGGGCGATACCGTCTTTAGGGTCACCCCTTTCTGGAGACTTTCGAAATGTGTAAACACAATTATGGCCTCGAGGCATATTCGGGTACCTTCAGTCTGGGAGAGTACTGCGCGAAGGAAGGTGTAGGCTCGACCAATCTTAACAGGTGTGATAACGATTTTTGCAGGCCCCGGGAAACAAGAATTGAAAAAGGATGTGGATATATTTATCGCGTGTGGTTGGCCGAAGGGTGACAGCTTTGGATGGGTGGTGATATGGGTGGTGGAGGTGGAGAGGAGGAGGGAAGTGAGATAACCGCCATGGGGAACTAGGTTGGAAGTAGCTTGTTAACTATAGGACGAGTCGGAGGAAGTGGAGGACGGGTGGGCAAACCGAAGCCGATACACCAATCTCTCTTGAGATCCACAGAGTATATGGCGGAGCTATCTGTTGTAATGTTGCCTTCGGCAACTGTGGTTGCGATTGCCTCAGTAAAACTAGAATGCTTGAAGTCGGCCGAGAACAGGGGTTGGTTTTTCCAGGATGACATAGCTAGCGAAGCCTTCAGGTTGAGGACGGATATCTGGTTGTTGGAAATGTGTATTATGAAGGTAAATGAATGTAAATGTACGAGTGTCTACTCCAGAACTTCTGCCAGCTGGTATGAGACCGTGCTCGATCAAGCCGAGGTAATTAATGATTAGGGTGATTCTGTCGCGTCCCACGTCAACGTGTTGTGAGCCTCGGCCGCACTCTAAACACACATTCCTGCATTATCCCGATAAGGTAACATAATTATTGAGCTCACTAGCTAGGGTTATGAGCAGTGCTCTTTGGCACGCTGGAAGACCATGAAGACCGAAGGAATAGAACGACCTAATGTTTTTCATTAATAACCCTAACCCCAGGAAGTCCAAAAATTTCATGTGAGAAGGCGAGTTTGTGAAATTCGCTTGTGATATTGAATTTTTTTTTACCTTACAACACGTTACTTGAAATCTGAAGCTAGGCAGATACCTGTGAATCTTGGATTCCAATACAAAGTGGAGTTCGAGTATGCTATCTGGGGCTTTCTGTACTAACATTTGGGTTAGTTTTGGTAAGGAAAGTAGTATTCATATACACTAGAGACCCTAGGTCAAAAGGTGTGCCCTTCGACCCAGGTTACAATCTTCATAGTTACTGTGCTGGAGGAATAGCTATAGCGGTTTCTCGCGGCATTCGGAACACTCAGCTCTAGGTTACTATTTTGCGCAAGGTCCCCCAACTACGATGGCCACGACCCAAAATTAAAGCCTAGAAATTGAACTTGGGCACTATCTTATAGGAAGAATAGCTCTAGTGCTAGCAATTTTCTTCCCACAGCTGCAGCCAGCAACGCGCTGAACGGCCTCGCGAAGAGTGAGTTGGGGTATTTAAGCTTTAAGTTCTCAGACTTACACTGGTTATTGTGCTTTTATTACAGGGAGGGAGGAGTTTTTACAATTTCTGAGGTCTGAGGTCTCCTATTACCCAGCTGCAGGTTTTGCCGCGGGAAAAGTTACGCACAAGGAGGTTAAACGAGCAGGTTGCCTAGTATTTATTCCACGATGCTAGGGAGCCCAGATTGAATGAAGGAGAATATTTGACGATTGTAGGTCGCAAGTATTTGAGGGTTACACTACAGCAGGATATATACCACCATCGAGCCTTTCTCCGAACGCTCCTATCTGATTCTTGGAATAAGTTCTGATAAGGGAGCTTACTCTAGATTTTGCCCCTCTCTTGTGTCACTAGTTATAGTGTTACCAGGAAGATCGGTTCGGTTATCTAGCCTGGCAGCCGTAGAAGATCTCCGTGCCAAGGCGGAATGACGTTAGTTGACAGAGCCTCAACCTCTCAGCAACACTCATTCAACTCCCCATCCATCCAATTCACCCTAGCAACTATGACTTAGAATATAATCTTATATTTATTCTATCATATAATATTCCGAGTTTCTTTCGCTGCTCTGCGAGTCTATAGAAATGGGTTGGCGCAACTCTCATCATTACTACAATCGTTCCGCGATATTAGCCCCGGTTGATACCGCCGGCATGGAGGATAGTCTATTTTAAGAAGGGGAAAGCCACACCTATAACATCCTTAAGCGCTTCTCCCAATTATTCAAACAACTGATCATGAGCTAATCCTTGTTTTATCCTCTTAACAGGGTATATGACTTCAAAAAGCAATAGGGGACTAGAGTACAGGCACTCGTTGCTACTACCATCGCCATCAAACTTGTCATATAATTATTCCAGGTACCTGTACTATTACTATATCAGATGAGCTTAATCCCATTCGTTAATAACTACATAATTACTCTGCAAGGTATACTTTGACTCCTAACTCCTGGGGCTCCACTTCTGTCGTACTAGCAGGATTCATGTTCTAAGACATAAATTTCTTTTGCTCTTCAATAATTTCCTGCTACAGATCTTCTATGGCTGTCTAACGGACATTTTGCGCCCAATTTCCACGTACCCCCTTTTCCCTGAGAGGCCCTGTAATATTAATACCAATCCCGGACCGTCACCTTCGGAACCTCTAAAGTAACTACTAGCCGCAGGATTGCGAGGGTTTCATCCACAAAGCCAAACGCATCCCATTCAGCTTTTCTCCTAGGCCTGCTAAGCCCCCGCCCGGTAAGATAAACCTCAGCGTAGGTAGGGTAGATGGATTTGGTAGTTTTTTACGCATAGCCAGGCCTATCTTTAACAAATTAGGAAAGCTAACCTTCTTGGGTCGTTAAAGAACTGAATGGTTGAGGAATTTTTGGTGTAGCGGGAACGTTACTCACTTGGTATGTCCTTGGATTTATCTCAATATCATGTATTAACGTACCAGGCTTCGTTACGAATACACTCTAAACTCAAACTTAATCATCTTGAATGAAACTCCACAAAGTTGGTCTTCAGGATCCGTTTCAAAGCTGGTACAGCATAAGAACAAGTATCACCCACTAAGTATCGCA
The DNA here is from genome assembly GCA_038503065.1 of Paragyromitra xinjiangensis. Taxonomy (NCBI): domain Eukaryota; kingdom Fungi; phylum Ascomycota; class Pezizomycetes; order Pezizales; family Discinaceae; genus Paragyromitra; species Paragyromitra xinjiangensis. The sequence continues at coordinate 1,672,091 of JBCAMK010000011.1, forward strand.
TTCTGCTATAGCCCCCAGTGTATCGCAAGCAATCTCTAAATTTAGTCTCCTGGACCAGTCAGTAGAAACTACTTCTTTCCTTTTTTTAGGCACAGCCTGCACATGAATTGACACCTAGCTGAAATCCGAATCCAAGTCGCCCAATTCGGAATTGGGCTCCCAAAAGAAGGAATTATTCTACAGTTGCTTTTGTCTTTTAAATCTATCGCAAACTCTCTCAGTGTGGCTACCTTAGAGCTTGCTCCTGGTTCTTGGCTAGTCACATACTGGTTCGCGAGTGATGAGATGTGACAGGCACACGGCTGAGGCAGCATCAGCATAAAGGCAAGAACAGCGCATGTTGGCTTTATGACTACCATGTTTTCCTCCCTGCCAAAAATAGCATCAGCATTAAATACTCGTAGTAGGCAAAAAGATCCTGAACAAGCAAGTATTATTTTCACCAATCAATGATAAGCTTTTCCTACTAGAGTTATCGTTGCTAGTAAGACCCCCTCCTGACTACAACACTTGCATTCAGATTCTTAATACTTGTTACTAGCGTTACTTGACATGCATTTCCAACTGGACGCGCACCTATGACACTTTGTCGCGCCGAATTGGTCTGATCCTAGTCCCGATAGCTACAGATTTTTCCCACTTTGCGCATGCGCATAGAAGTCAGTCTATCGGAGATTTCTCGATTTAGTATTTCGATGCTTGTTTTCAAGTACCATGCCCTGATTGCTGTCCATTCCTTGTAAAGACTGTTTCCATACACAAACGGTACCGGTCTTAAATTATATTCATCAATTAAACCACTTGTATATCATCCATTCTACCTGTCGATTAAAACTATTTATCCCCGTTTCGGCACGTTTTTTACACTCACGACACCTCCATCCGCACCCGCGACACTCTTTTGCTTTTTGCAATCAGGACACTGTCGGTGGTCGCAAGCGACACACGATCCGTACAGAGCCTCACTGTATGGCCCCTGATTGCACTGCCCTTTGCCTTTACCACACTATACAACCCCTCCATTAGCTTTGGACAAAATAAAATAATGGAGGGATGGAACCACGTACGCAATACCAAATATAATCTGTTCTTACAGTATCTGATGGCTTTTGAGCCCTTGGTACCGTCTTTGCAAGTCTGTCTTTCGGGCCATCGATAGCTGTGAATTCAAGGATTTTTTGTCCACCATTCGTAGCATTACCGCCATTGCTCAAGTCCTCTAGTACATCGTCTTCACTCCCGGCAGGCGGCGCTTGCGCCATTGGCTCCGCCGTTGTTACCTCGCCATCCTCATCGTCATCCGAGCTCGATTGCGGCTGACCATATTGTTCGTCGTCGTCGTGGAACTCGTATTTACCGATCTTATAGCCATCTTCAATGAAATGTCTATCCAGATGATCAAATCTCTCGTCCCATCCATCGAGGCCCTTTTTGTTTAGCGGGACAACGCGACCTCTCGGTGAGTCCTGCCCCGGAATGGATGGGCAGAAGCCGCACCAGAAGGTCTTGAAGTTATTCCTTCCGATATGCGCCTGCTTGGTTTTTATGGCGATCTCATTTTTGTCGGTAATATTGTGAACGTTTCTCAAGTGCGTAGTGTGTGATTCTCTGCGGAACGACAGTTTACCACACAGAGAGCTAGACTTGGCAGGAATCACTCCACACTTCCAGAGTTCAAGTTGAAAATGTTGACTGTTCTCGTGGCGTTTCCAGTCATTCTTACTACCGAAGAGCTTTCCACAACCTCGGAAGGTGCAGGCATATGGACGAGAGTGGCGCTTCATATGTTTCCTGTGTGCGACAAATTTTAGTTAGAACCTTGGTTCTTATACCTTTTATATAAACCTGGAGCTTGTTGGAAAGTGGCTTACTTGAGCTTACTCGGCATTGTGAATAATTTGTCACACTCTGGGCAAATGGTGCTCTTCTCATGCGGGAGAAGTGTATGAGTAGGTCGAGAAGATGTCGATATCGCGGATGAATTTCGATGCTGAACCCTAGCAGATTTAGGTGTCTCATCGTCAGGTATCACAACACTAGGCCGCTGCTGCTGTTGGTGGGTTTGAGATATCTCTTTCGATGCTACCTGAGGCGACGCAACTGATACAGGTGGCGAGATTAGAGCGCCTTGATTCTCAGCCTGAATCGTCGACATCGCAGATGACGCCGACAAACCCGCAGCTGTAGACACTGTGCCTCCTGAAGACATTATCCTTGAAATCGGCGATTCATCGGTGGGCGATTGCCCCACATATGTTTGTAGAGCGTGACTATTGTTCCTCAACATCCGTGAGCTCTCATGCTCCATACGATCTTGGTCATTTTCTTCGATTCTATCCAATTCGGGCTCAATGGATCGATCTTTACTATGACCGCGTTGGAACCCGGAGTCGTTGCGACCTTTTGAAACAGACATAGTCCGAGCCGAAATCTCGCTGCCGCCAATGGGGTATAAATAATCATACTGCGGCCAATTCTGCCCAGCCTCCCCGCGCTCTTTCCATTCCTCTCGACATAAGTCGCGGTATTCATCGAGAATTTTCGGATACTTTTTAATCTTCTCGTGAAGTTCGCCTAATCGTCGTAACCTTTCTTCTGCCCTAGCTTTCATCTGTTCCTGTCTTTCAGATAGTGCCTTGGAGTTCGTCCGGGATAAATTCCTGCTAATTGGGGAGCTATTTTTCCTCTCAGTAGTTGATGGTTCCTCTATTCGTGGACGAGACGCAGCCACTCCTGGCTGTGCTGGCGGGTCATCAAGATCCATTTGGTCACCGGGATCGGAAGCAAGATCTTGATGTGGGCCCCGAGAAACTGGGGAAATCGGAAGCGTTCCCCGTCCTTCAGAATCTGACCAGGAACTGCCAAAGGGAGGGACCGGAGGTAGAAACCGGGTTCTCTTGGCTTGGCGGGAATCCTCTGACATGGCTGGGTCAGGACTCTCCATGGGCGTGAGAGGCATGGGACATCCGGGCTCGGACTGTGTGTCCATGGGGCTTTCCATTTCAATTTGCTGATGGCTGTAGACCCGACGGCAATCGGTTTCCGCCCTTAAAATTGGGAAATGAGAAAATGAAAGTCCTTCAGGAACAAAAACCCATCCTTTGCAGGGATACGAGAGGGAAAGGAGGCCAGCCTGGGGAAAATCCGAGGTATACAATACCAAATTGGCACCACAAACTGGAATCAACACTATTTCTTTTTTTTGAAGAGATACCGCACAAACCTGCTCCAAACCGGCACCAGTGGCAAGCTCAAAAAAAACGGATGTTGATTCCAATTTGTAAGCGTACCTCTTCGGTACTGTGCATCCGAATTCATACCCAAGGGCGAAATAACATGAAGAACTTGAACATAAACGTACCTTTTCAAGAACTCATCCAATTCTGCTCCTCTCGTCCCATGTTTCTTTTTTAGATGATTTCGAAAATTGTCCAACCTCCAAAAGATCTTCCCGTTCCCCCGGCAATGATCATATACGCAATCGTAACCAACAGCGCCTCGACCACTGTTTCTCTTGTGAACCGAGTTCATATGTCGATCTCTATCGTTCGCGGAGGTAAAACCCTGGGTTTGGCGTTTGCAGCCTGGTATATGACACCTGAACGGTTTTGTGTGTTTCATATGATGTTTCCTTCAATAACCGCGGGGGAATAAAAAGGCCAACAGCCCGGAAAGACTCAGAATCAGTTATTATTTTCTCCTCCCTTTTTTTGTTCTTTTGAGTGTTTAGAGCGACTAGATGTGGCCCAACCTAATGTGCAGGGTTAATTTTAGTGTTTTGTGCACCCATTGACCCTACACACTGAGTTGGGTCACATTCAGTCTGTCTTTTCTTTCTCTCCTTCTCTCCTCCGGGGTTCAATTTCCAATAACCCGGGGACCTCTGCTTCTCACTACCCTAATTTCAATAACGGACTGTTTGCTCTTACCGTAATAATGAATCGCACTTGAACGCCATTTTACACGTCCTGCAGATGAATTGCCTTAGGTACACCTGCGAGACGCTGCTTCCTGCCTGGCTATGTGTGTCGCAGACCCCACTAGTAAATTCCGACTCGCCCTGATCGGAGCACATCTCCGTATTGACCTCGGAATCGTTGACATTGCTGATAGAGTCCTGGAAAGAGTAAGTCGTTTCTGAGGTGGGGCTCATCTGTGCCGGCGATGTGAGACCCGATCTATTCCGGTTACCAAGTCCATGACTGCTAATGTTGTAAGGGTTGGGACGAAGGAAGTCTGAGTATTCAGCAGTAGCTAAAGATGGTGGAGCATAATCCGAGGGTCTCGGATAATGGATTGTGGGTGAGAGAGTTAAGGGATGTTTTTGGCCTTGTTTATGTGTTGTCCAAGGTTCGTCGGATGAATGAATAAACTGTGTGATAGCGGGGGGCGCGGAAGTCCTAATAGGTGACTCCGGGGAATAGCTAGAGGGGTATGGGGTGTGTGGTGCGGGCGGTATAGGTGGGCCGCGTGGACGACGCAGGTCCCCGAATACAGATTCGATAGATGGGAGAATGTTTCCCGGCGCATGACGACGGTAATGTGGGGAATGAGGGTGCGTCTGAGGAGACCTTGATAGTCTGAAATGATCTCCTCCCATTCTTTCCGTGAAATGAGGTATCATACTCATGGCTTTTCAATACATGCAATACCAAGTATGATCGCTGGAATCACAAAACAGAAGTCAGCATTCAGATCGTGGGGATATGAGTAGGGCAGGAATATAGAAGCGTAAATGAAATCAGCAAATCGAAAATTCTGCAGCCCAAGGGAATCTTGATATCCAGATTAAAGAAATAAAGTAGTGATTCTGAGCGTACGTATACGCAAAAGCCACACACAAGAAAAAAGAACTTCCTTCTATAAAATGAGAAATAATGATGACCAATTACGCTCGAGCCCTTACCTTGTTTTTTTATCAAGGAGAAGATCTGTATATTCAGTAGATATCTAAGACCCGACGATGAGTTCGACTATATCTTGGGTGTCATGCAAACTAGCCCTCTTGCTCTGTTTCAGTCAGCCAGAGCTCAAACCAATTCCCAACGTCCAAATAGCCAAAACCAAGCTAGTAAACACTCACAAGCGGGGAACCTTAACGCGACAGCAGGTAGGCGCAGACGAAGTCAACAATGCACGGAAAGACTGAGGTGTCGAGAGAGAGGGGGTGGGGGGGGGTTGCTTTGGGGGGGGGCTCAAGGTTCAAGGCGGTTCAAGGGACGGTCCGTGGCGACTGTACAGAGATCATGTCGGCACCATCGATCTACCTACAACGTAGACACACTCTTGCAAGTGAAAGTGCTTGAGCAAAGACTGCTCAATAGTATACGAAGTCGGATCATACGTCGTCGTCCAGCAGCCCGGTTCCAGTTCAGGCCAGAAGGTTAGAGGACCTACCGGCGGCGGTTCGCCAGGCAGGCATGTACGTCGACGTTAATACTCGGACAAGGGTCTCGCTTGAGGTGGTCGGTCGTGTCTCACGTTCGCGATTGCTGCCCCCATGCGGTGCGATCCAACTCTGGGCAGTGGGCGCATGCGCACCCTGACGCACCTTTTCTCTCCTCATTGGACGCCCTGACAAGGCAGCAGTCTCAAGATTTCCCCCAACGTTGCACCTGTGCGCAGTTATGGGTTTCCTTCCGCTCGCCTTATAAATAAATAAAATCCTCCTTGGCTGACTTCCCGTCACATAACGTCTCCAAATTGTTTAAGTATGGAAGGTCCATACCGGTTTGTTGTGGAGGTGCGCAGAAACAACTCTTTGGAAACACGCCTGGGAACACACTTCGCACATGTTATGTGTTGTGTGCTGCGTTCAAACATCAGTCCTTCCAATTTACAAGCACGTACTTATCTCGCGGATATCTACCAACCATTACCTTCTCACTATCGCTCGCTCCATACATCGTGCCCTATTCAGAGCCCAGCCCCGTTGCGAACCGCATTAGATTCTTATGTTTCGTTCGTTTGCAGCAACCGGAGCTAGCCGCTGTCGGGTGGGCCAGGCCACTTCATGGTGCCGATCAGCAGAAATATCATGATTATATTCTCAGCGCAGCAAGAAACATCTGGGATCAAACAGCTGAGCCATTTACATGGTTATGTTCCTCAGGGGCTATTGGTGAGAGGGAGGCAAGCCGTAAAATGGCTCAGGGTTAGGGTTAATTGATTTATAATTTGCCCTGATCCGTAACATTAAAATGAAGGGGAGTGGAAAGAAGGAAAGAAACTTTAGACATACATATGCGGCTGCTTCGAAAAAAACGATTTAAAAATTCTGGCCAAGCTGAACCTTGACATCATGTGAGCAGACATCACACGTTGTCACTCGATCTAACCAATCACAACATCTCAGGTCCCACTCGGACTTTGAGTAGACTCGAACAGGTCTCGCAATCTACTACCGAACGGGCGGGCGAGTGCTTTTCTATGACCTGCTCCAGTATCAGGAAAGAACTTCACTGGTTAGGTCCAAGCCCCCAAACGTTATGGTTATTGGTTTCCCGTTGCCACTGGCCGCAGAGACGTGTATATATACGGTCGGATAAAGGCGTAAAACACGGCCATCGGCGGCATCCTGCAACGTGTATTTGACAGCAGAAAACGGGCTATTAGTCCTCGTGACGGCAAAATTACGACCAGTCACTAGTACTCACTGCACCCCGAAAACACCGATTTGCGATGAAAGGAATTACCGTGTGCGCAAAACTTCCGATTACTTCCATTGTACCAAGTACCGTTTATTCTCTACCCATTTCGCTTGATATATATTATGTAACCATAGGCTAGAGGCAATCGAATAGAACTGCATTTGAGCCGGATCAGGTAAGAGAGGTCAAAACAGCCAGAAGGCCCAATCATTCATTCGTATCAACATCAAAACACGAAACATGATAGTCGGAAAGAGAAGAGACCTGAATTGCAGCTCAAATCAACCCAATTCCTCCACAGTAGAAGGGAACGGAAAGGGAAAAGGAAAAGAAAAGGGGAAGGGGAAAGTAGAAGATAATTGAAAAACGCTACCAAACAAGCTCAAAAGAAGCAGCAAAGAAACTAGGTAAGAATAAAGACTAGCCTATACCCCGAAACCAAATAAAAAACCCCTGACAGAACGGAAACTAAACCTTGAAACAAGCATCTTAACCCTTGAACTTCCACTCAAACGGTCTCCTTTTTCAAAATATTACATAAGAACAGCAATTCCTTGGACGTGCGTAGCCAAAAAGAGACAAGAAAAAAGAACGAAAGCATACAACGAAGGAGAAGAAAAAGAACTAGAAACAAAAAGAGGATATCATATATATCTGATTCCAGTTCCTGATGATTTTGCTAAAATTGGGGTAAAAAAACGAAAGAAACGGACCCAATACCCCCCCACACTCCAAAGATATCAGATAAAGAATCATGAGTCAAAAAAAATCAAAAAATCAAAAAATCAAAAAGAAAACATTTCGCTCGCCCGCCACTACTCAGTGCTCGTTTTTCTATCAGCCCAACCAAATCCCTGCTCATCTTGACAGGTATCTCATGAATTGATTTTCCGTCGGATCCATCGGCGCCATCTCTACCACCTCCATCATCGCCATCGGAATCTCAGTCCCCCCCGCATAGAGCGGGAACTGGCCGTTGTTGTTCTCGATCAGGCCGTGCGTCAACCCATGCGCCGTTGCTGCCACTTGGTTATGTACTTGCCCAACCCCGACCCCAATATTCCCCCGCACCTGCCCAGACGCTTGCCCGTAGGCATAATAACTTGGTTGCGGCTGCTGGACATGCAGATGCTGTTGCCCTGGCAGCCCGGCGGTTATACGTTGAGAAGGGCTGTGCTGAAGTTGGTGGTGGGAGTATGTTGGTGATGGTGAGTACCCGCCATTGACAGATGTTGCTCGTGGTTGTGTTGCAGAGGCAGGGCTAGGGTACAATTCGTGCCCACCGGGGTATTCAAAGGACTGGTTAAGTGCTGAATGAAGCCCAGGATGAACGTTATGGGCATTGCGAATGTTCTGTTCAGGGCTGTAGCCCACATTTCCTGGTGCCATGCTGTTATTGCCCGCGGCGTACTGAGAGATACGAGAGGGGGGTTGGACGCCGAACTGGTGCTCCAGTGGTAGGTGCGGTGAGTTGCGTGAGGACGTCTGCTGCATTGGGTGTACGTTGTAATTTGCATTGGAGCTCGTATATTGTGGGAAAATTTCTTCTTCGTACTCTCCATCCGCAGATTGCTGCTGTTGAGGCATACCGCCAGAAAAATCAATATCCATATCGGTTGGCAACTGCACAGGCTGCACCTTCGGCATAGGTGCAACAGGAGCGACACCTGACCTAGATGCTTTGTTGCTAGGTGACTTCATACTCGTTGGCACAACCGAGTCATCCGTGATAAGGTCCAGCACCGGTAACGAAATGGTCTCCATATGCCTCGCTAAATGCACAGTCAACTTCTTCCATGTTGGACAAACATTCCCACAAAACCTGCACTTTTCCTCCGAAGGTAGCTTGTTTGTTATCTTATGGCAGTCATCTACAATCTGCCACACTCTATCAAAATCTTCTTGAGTCGGTGCACCGTCCACACCCGCAACAGCCTTATTCTTCCCCTTTTTCCCTCCAGGGCCAGCTTTGCCAGCCGCTTTAGCGGCGGCTTTTTGAGCTTTGAGCTTTGGCTCTGCCATCTTGTGTTCACGAACCAGATGCTGAACGAAATTGTCCTTGCGGAAACAAGTGTGTGTGCAGTCAGGTATGTTGCAAGTCCACCATTCGAGGTGTCTATGGCGTTCGTTCTCGTGGCGAACCCAGTCAGCCTTTCGTTTGAAGGATTTGGGTTCGGTACATTCGGGGAAAGTGCATGTGAAGGGATGGACGTCTTCGTGCACGTGCTTTGTCCAGTCTGAGGGCTTTGTAAACTTTTTGACCTTGAAGCAGATGGGGCACTCAAATTCTGCTGGAAGCCTGGAAACTGGGGGTTGTGGGACTCCCGGAGGAAATTGTGTTGCAGCTACTTTACCCTCTGTGGGAGAGTGGTCTCCAGCTGTTTCATCCGATGAGTATGCTAATGGTTCGATAAGTATCAATCCAGCCTGGGCAATGTCCGAGAAGTGGAAACGGGAATAAGTCAGGAACTCACTTTCGCCCTCATAGCTCCCTGTAGATATACCCCTCTTATGCCCATTTCCTTCTTCCTGTCCACCGGCACCAATAGCGCCCACGCTACCTCTACACTTCGCTCCATTTCCACATCTACCACTATTCTTGGTAGCAGCTAGGTGCTTTTGCCTATGGTCCACAAGCTTCTTATACCTTTTCCCTTGCTCGTGTACAATTCTATCTACCAGCTTCGGCGGTAGTCCTGGAGTCCTCTCCCTAACATGTCCCGCAAATCCCTCTGCATTTGGCGTAATATTCAGCTTTGGTAGCTTGGTCCCCGGCGTAACTCCCCCAGAAGTAGCGGCTAGAATAGCCTCATTTTCGTGGTCATCCATATCATCATCGTCATCGTCATACCCGTCATGTCTATGCGGATCAGGTGGGCTCAACAGGTTTTGTTTCACGTCTGCAATGCCTCTCTGCCTTGACTCCTCTCCAAATGTAAAGCTTGGCTTCAACTTGCTTCCTGCGCTGCTACCACTACCAACGGGAGATTTAATTGGTACTGCTGGGGGTCCACCGTATTGGCCGAGTAGGCCGACTATTCCAAAGGCTGGTTTGCTGTTTTTTTGTAGCCTTGGACCTGTGATGAGTTCGCTTTTGGATCGGGGCCGCCGCAGCGCCTGCATTACTCCAGCACCCATCCCTAACCCAGTAGGTCTTTTTTCGGGTGGAGAGGGGCTTGTAGGCTTGCTAGTGATGTGTGCGGAGCTCTGGCCAATGCCCGCGCCGATGCCCGCCATTTGCGCGAATGCGCTGGGAACACTCGTCACTGTCGTATCAACCTTCAGGCTCACCTTGGTCCAGGATTTACTGGGTTTTGGTGGTCCAAAGGAGGTTGCCGAAGCAAGTGATGATGCGGTAGAATCTCCTCTCCTTCTCGTTGGTGTATCTGAATCGCCCAAACTTGATTTCTCGTTGTCGTTCTCACTCTCCTTCTCCTTCCCTTTATCGCCAGCATTACTAAACCCCCTCTTCAGGCTATTCTTCACCATATTCCCCCAAATACTGGGTCGCCTCTGGTGCGTAGATTCCTTCTCTTTATCTTTGTCCCTCCCAAAACTCAATCTTTTCAGAAGCCCTGATTCTACTAGTGTTTTATCGGCGTCGCCGGCGCTCAGCCTTCGGCTCCTACTCGCCTGGCTTCCAAATGTCGCTACTCTTGAGGCAGTCTCGATGTTTTCCGCATACGCCTGGAACTTCATTATTGCTGCGTTAGCAGTGTGGGGTTGATTTTTCATCGCGATCCTTGCACCTCTCATGACGGGGCCGACAGTATCATGCCATGGATGTGCAGAATAAAATTGTCTCGGTTTTGGGAAGTATGCAGGATCGTTTTCAAGACGTCTTTGCTCCTCCTCTTCCTCTAACTCTGACTTCTTCAGCTCGCCTTCTGTCGGAGGAGCTTCAGAAGTGTTCATAGACTCATCGTCGCCCAGAACATTATCTAAACTCCCCTCATTAAATGAGGACGCAACTGAGCTGTCTTCATCTGAGGAATCGATATCGTCGTCATCTATCATCAATACCCCCGTACGATTCCCTACGCTGCTCTCACCCGGCGTCACCGCTGCCATAGCTGGGGCAAGGTCTATACTTGATGAGTCTCCCTTTACCCTAAGATCCGAAAAACTCTTCGCCCGCCCTCTCTTCGGCGTCTTTACCTTCAACCCTCCCACTCTCCCGACACTTGACACAGATCTCCCTCGAGAATGTTTCCCTTCCTTCTTGGATGCATCCGTATTCCTCTTCAGCCAGTCTTCAATCTCAGCCTTTTTAACATCCAATGCTTGCTGTATCGACTGCTCCTTCAAGTTGAACGGTAACTCCCCGGAATTCCCTAGTACGGAACGCATGGTTGGATTGATCCCGCCTGACCATGCTCCATCTTCACCGCGCTTGACCGTTAGACTTTCCATCCCCGTGATGCCTTCTGCTGGTTGATCTGAGGATGTGGATGTACCGCCGCTGTTGAATGATAATGGAGTAGGGTGCACGTTTATCCCCATACCATTCCCGCCGTTCACACTATGTGTAGGTGTGAATTGCTCCACCTTGACAATTGGGCTCCCTTGCATCCCGCTTCCGCCACTAGCACCTGGCACTGTCAAACTTGTGGACGTCATCCCCTTTGGACTTGGAGATTTAGTAGCTCTCGGACTCAACGGATATCTCCCACCAGTGGCAGCGGGGTGGGCTGAAAAAGGGCCTACTCCATCGCCAACCTCATAAACATCGTCGACCGCTAACGGTGGCATCTCGACCTCTTCGAAATCTGGCGTCGTGTGTTCCGCAAATCCGTCGCCGTACGCATCATGCATATCCACCGTGGGACTCCCATCGTTACTGAGAAAACTCGGTGCATTGGGTGAGAAATGCGATGACCCCCCAGTAGAGAAGGAGTTTTGCATGTTATGTGTGTGGGCGTGTGAGTAATAATAATTGCTAGTCGTCGTGCTGCTCTGCGGCGATACTACTGACAATGCGGGTGAGTGGCCTTGCACTAATGTAGATCTTTCTATTGGCAACAGTGAGGGTGAGGCAGGTCTTTTGGTCCCTGATGAGGTGGGAGGAACGGCAGGAAGTGCTGGCTGATAGGGCTGTGAGAGTGAGGGGCTGCCGCCAGAGGCGTCGAGTGAGAAAAGTGATGCGTCGAAGGATTTTGATGGTCGGGGAGGTGCAGAAGATATGGGTGTTGGGTATGGGCTGTTATGAGATCTGTAGTTGGGGGGCGTTCGGGAGGAGGGTTTATTTGTTGAGGGCGCCATCGCAGGAATAGGTTATCTCCCAAGCGTTCTCTGAATAAAAAGCCAGAGAGCTTGGAAAAATGAATTTGTGGGTATCTGAATGTCGCCCTAGATCTAATGTAAAAATGCTATCTTTAACTTAACGATAGTCTCACGCCCAGGTGTCGGCTAGCGTTTCTCCGTCAATCCTTGAAATGGGTCGCACAGACTATCGGTAGTTACGGATGGGGGTGATCTAAATACCGACTATCGTCAGCAAACATTCCTCAGCAATAACTATTTTTCATTCGTTGGCTGGAACAAAATTAAGATGAAGTACATAAATTACACCAGGCATGGTATCAGGATATAATTGGGATTTGATAAAAAAGAGAATAATACAACGAAATTTCAGACGGAGTTTTGTACTAATTAGTAAGAAGGAGGAATGAAATATTAGGCAACACGCAAATTGAGACGCAGACATCCTACAAGCCTCCAAATCAAGCATTGCGGAGCTGATCAATCAGAGAGGCGAAGGGGAAATCGCATTTAATTGGCCGAGGCTGATGTTGCATGCATGAATGCATGCCAACCAACCAAATAGAATTGCCACAAGGCGTAGAGTATGGAAGATAGGAAGTTGCGGGAGAGGGATAATTCAAATTTTGCTGAAGATGTATGAAGAGCAACGGAAATACTTGCTCACCAGTATAAGTATACAGAACTAAGCCAGAGAATAATTCCTAGTTACTGCAACAAAAAAAGGTCTCCTAAAGGGTGAAAAGATCCACAAAAAGGTTCTTCACTCCTAAACACTAAGACACTTGCTGCTTCCGTAAAGATTTCTATTCGTGGTCGCTGTGAAGCTATCCCTAACTTCTGCTGCTGTCGCTGCTCCAGAAGACAATCGCAAAAAAATGACTAGTTTCCCCGCAAAATCCAGTTCATTACAGCCTCTGCTGCCCTTTTGTGTCCGACCGAAACTGAATTCGCTAATTCTAGAGCCTCTATGTTGACGTAGGCAAGTTCTAAGGATCAACTCTAGAAGGCAGTAAAGCTTCCGAATCCAAAACCGATTAGAGTTTGTATCAGGGCAGCATAGGTAGGCGGGCTCCAGCAAGTCGATCAGCTACCGGGTGGCCAGGCAGATATAGAGGACACGGCCTAGTTGACAACAGAAGGCTGGCGCAGCACGCGGCGGTGCTAGCCAGCTAGCTTGTTTTCTATCGCCTGTTCGAGAAACGGCAGCGACGGAAAGTGTATATATCAACCTTGACGGGAAAGGCTTTTCTTTGCTTTTTTGGCTGCAGTGTCCGAAAACCGACCGTTCTGTGCGATGCTGTGATGAAATGGAAGGATGGAAGGATGCGGGAGCGAGGTGCCTGTCTAGATTGATCTAAGTCTTAGTGGAAGCTTGACTCGGTGGGTCCCGGTGCAGTTGCAGCGACGGAGCTTTGTGAGACGTGTATGCACAACGAGTCCGTCAGGCACACTTACCACACTTGCTCCGTCCTTTACGTTATCACGAAGAAAGATAAATGAAATCAATGAAAAATGATAGAGCTGTTTGCTGTTTGCTGTGGCTGCTGCTGCTTAGAGTAGAGACGTGGAGCTAGGTAAGCTCTGCCGCTGTCGATCTAGCCAAACAAAACGAGCCGCAGTCGCGATTGGCATGCAATGGTTTCTATCGCGTTATCGCAGTAGAATAGCAGTAACCGAGATGTGCAATTCGAAGCACCTGTTTCAATCTCGAGGAAGGCGCAGGGTCGCTCGTAGCGCAGTGTATATTGAACTTGATCGGGTCGGGTGTGGGGGAATAACTCACGAGAACAACCGCGAGATTTCTGCCTTGCTGGATCGCTCTTGAGGAAAGTGGGTTTGATGGAGGGGAGGGGCTGAGAAGAAACGGCGCTGGCTGGGCATTACGCTTAGGCCAGCTCTTTACGTGGGTAATGCTACAGATGTCTGAGCGGCTCTGCGAATTTTGCCGCTTCGGGTGATATTAGCGTCCCTTTTTTAGATCCCCACAGTATGAGTCGTCGTCATGCAAGGGTTATTCTATGTGGAGAACACGAGGTTTATGTCGCTTAAGGGTCTATTTGTGGCCTTTGTGTTGGATTGGCGCCTTTCGCTTCACTTGTTCCGGATTAGACGCCACTACCGTGGTCGTTTAAAGTAAACGAGCCGCTGAACATGGGCTTTTAGCAGAAGAGTTTGTTTCCGCGCAGCGGTTAAGAACGACTTTCCCGGGGGCCGTCACCAGGAATATCTTTACTATACCATACCACCTTCAGCATCCTAACAAGCAATCACCTAGCCCTCCTTCTTTCTATGCTATGCTCAGAATAAATGCAGCCCCTCTCAGTCTGCCCAGTTAGCCTACACTATCATCTTGAAACCATCCCTTGCTCCTTAAAGATGAACACAAGCGTAGCACAAAAGCCGGCAAGGCTGATCTGGCTCCCCTCGTGCAACCTTCGTCATCCGCGAGTCACGTCACCCTTGTCGACACCGATTATCCATCGTCGCCAAGTGATTTCGCCAAGTGCCCCAATCTACCTTTTTCTGCGCGATTTACCACCCTTCTTCTGCTGTGTTTCTCAATAAATAGGTGCCATATTTCCACCACTGGTTGTACCTGCGCTTATTGTTACTCCCATTTCTTCCACCAACGTTCTAGAAATAATGAGGGGAGTAGGCAAGTAGGTAAATCCGTCTAGGACAGGTAAGCGGGGAAGGCGTCTCTAGAAATCTACTAATCGTTTGCACTGCCTCAATGCACATGACCTCCAACCCTTACCTGGCCGCCATACTCTATCGATAATCTAGGTCCAATCCGGGCACCGCAAGAAATACTGCACTTAGTAGGACCCAATGCTGCACTTACATATGATATCTACCAATTCCTTCTCCCAAAGCCCAAAATGCGGAGGATCCCCCGCCCTGCCGGGTCACAACGGCTGGGTGGCTAAGTAAAGTGCCTGAATTCCACGAAACCTTCGATGGCTCCACATCAGTCGATGCTTCACTTTTCCTCTCCAATCACTTTTCCTCTCCAATCCGGTGCCGATGTGGATATGTATATGTATGTCTTACACCCCAAACGCTTCTAGAGGGGTCCCGCCCGTTTAGTTTATAATAGGCTTTGTTGTCATGAATCGAAGTGGCAGTGCTTCAGGAATTTAGGTTATGATCTTTTGGTAGTTAAGACAAAAGTGCAGAACTACATTTGATTATGAAATATCAGTTAGTGGTAGAACGTTCCTTGGTAGGTTGTTCCTTGGTGCTTATCATTGATATCGAGACGCTGGATGGTGGCTATCATCGCGGTGACATCAATACATCCGGAGTCAGAAAATACTATCAATTCTGACAATACAAAGATTCGTTGAGATAAAGACATCCGGTAAAAAGGCAGTGCTATTTTCTTTTGCTAAAAGTAATAGACAAACTGGATTTGATGGGGAATGGCTTTTGCCTATAGTAGGGCAAAAGGCAAAAAAAAAATTCCGTCGCCGGGAATTGAACCCGGATCTAGCCGGAGCACTGCTCGTGAGAGCGGCTGATGCTAACCATTACACCACGACGGATTGTTTTTATGTAATAATTAGGCCCATATAAATAAAACCCTAACAGCGCCGCCGCGCCTTCAATCCGAGTAACGTTCAGTAATACTCTCACTACATGTAGTAATGCGGCATAGTTTGATAGAGATGACCCTCTAGCTAAGGTGGCTCACTGACTATTGATTGGAATTCAAATATTTGGAAAAAGAAACCACGTAAAACGGAAGTGTTCGGTTAGGTCGAGATATATATGATGCGTTACGAGATGACAGTGGTATCCCTTCCGCCCTTTTCTACAATTCTTGTAGCTTGTTTTATTGCTTCAACGACCCTACCAAGTGACCTCGATTTTCGAAGTGCGTTTATCACCCATATCATTCCCGCCCATAATCTATGGACCTTTTCTTTCCTTTTCCTCATAGTACCCACCGAGAAAAGAAAGCGTATAAAAGCTTCATGTAGTGTACCCTCTCGCCTCAGTGCACTATATCATTCAGTATCCTACTCGTCGGAAATTTTAGTATTCGAAGGCCTAAAACCCTAACCCATGCTCGGGTCGTATTCTCTGGCCCACTAACACTCATTTGGCCTTCCATATGAGACTGAGTCAGGCCTAGGGTAGCCTTAATTTCAGTGCGTTACGTTCCTTACCCGAATTATACGTATCTTTAATTTCTATATCGTACATATGGAAAGAAAAACCTAAACTCATTGCCACATGAAATGGGACTCTTTGCCGTAAGCCGGGACTAACTTGCTCTACAAAACTAGCCTAATGATGAGCTGTATTCCCAGCGGATGTCAAGAACTGACAGGGGTTTGCATTATTCAGCCGTATTTTTACTGTACGTATAGGTAACGAACGTATCATACGCGTACGATACGATTTGTAAGTTTCCAAGGGCATCCCTAGGACTCAGGCCTAGGTGCGGGTTAGGGTTTCTAGGCCCCATCCGGATACTTTAATTTCCGCCGAGTTTAGAACGGGCCAAATAACAGGACATAAGGCTCACCCCACATACCCTTGCGCTTATGGGTAAAACCGAAAATATGCATGAGACTGCATACATTTACTATTAGAGAGGATTTGTGCTTTATCTTACTGTGCGAGGTGCCTCGTAATTCTGATAATTTTTATGGGAACGTAATGGTTCGCTTAATTAGGGGCACATGATATAACCAGACACTTTCCAACGGTAGTTATATCAGGAATCATTTTGTTCTCTATACTACTTATATCAAGCAAACGCAGCTAAACTCAGTCATATAAAAAAGATACTGCCTACAGTTATGATAATTTCGGCGGGATTATGAGCATGGGGCTCCCTCAACGATTTATCAATGGTATCATTAGAAGCTATTTTCCATGAATGAACCCGTAATCTTGGGAAATACTTTTGAGGGACGGTTTTTTTGGCCATCTGCGATCCGTCGCCGCGCACGCCGCAGCCGTGGGTGGCTTGAAGTTCAACAACTCCGGCTTACTAATTTTTACGGGCTGGCCGCATGTCCACCGGAAATTTCCACTCGAGACAGCATACAATACCGAGAACTAGAGTCGAACCAGGAGTAAGTTTTCCTGTTTCACGCCAGCAGGTACTAACTATAATGATACTTACCAACCGATATTTCAGATCACTTGGGATACAGCTGCAGTAATACCGCAATAGCTACTGTTTTCGAAACATACCTTTGTGACTTTTGGATAAATGTGCACTACTCATTTAAGCTTTCTCCTTCTGGTTCGTTTTCTAAGGCTGCATCCACGACGACTATTCAAATGTTGAATCAGCAGATCACAGACGAGCAGCTCTGAGATATCGATATCGATGACCCGATGCAATGCCTCGTGACATGATGGATCACAAAGCCGACGACAACAAAGACAGTAGCCCTACAGCCCCAAAAAGCCGAAATCTAGACCAAGTGACTCTGCCTCCTAGTTTTACATTGTAGCATACGGTCTCAGGTAGGTTCATTTAAAACCCAAGGAACCGGCATCCATCGCCTTCCCACCACCCTACCCAAAAGCCATGTCCGCAAGATAAGGTTATTTTGACACTCGGGTATATTCGCTGTGTAGCTCAACCGCTCAGGATTGTGGACCAACTTGGATATTTAGTGAATTAGGATGGAAATATTTTGGAGAGGAATGTAATTATTGTGATAGAGATGATGAAAAAATTACGGGCTTGGACGAGATTGGGGATGAGTGGATGGGGGAGTGATTCGAACTATAGAGTAGCTAACTTTCTGGAAGGGAGAGAAGAGAAGGGAAGTTAGGAACTGAAAAGAGGGGGGGGTTTATACTCACGCTAAGTCACATTTTAGCTAAACACCACCAGTCTAATATCTAATGTACCCTCCTGATCGAGAACTGCCCATCACGCACCCACAAACTATTACCTCTAGCGTACCTTTATTGAACGTAAGGGCCTCGGTATAGTCTCGTGCTCAACCCCTCATACGCAGCAGCAGGTGGTAGGGGATAGGAATGAACCTAGCCTTGGGGCTAACGATCGTATTGCTGTGAATGAGGGCACATGATCAAACTGTCAGAATAATTATGAGATAGAATTCAGCCAAGAGGCCCTAAAGGCTCTATCAAGAGATATATGGTACTCGCAATGGTACTCGCAATTTGGTGCGATTGTGTAGAGCTAGAAGCACCCCTTTTGCCTTAAGCTGTACTTTTCAGGGTCATACCAATATTACGTTCCAGGTGTGCCCTAGGTGATGCATTATACAGTATAGTACCAATTTTTTGAGGAGCTTCCACGGCAATTGCAATATTCAGACATTTTGTGCTGTAAATCCGTTTGACGAAGGCAGCGCCCACCCAAGATATTCTAACTGTATTTTTAAATCATCAAATATCACTCGATTGAATCTATTTCTTCACTGGTTGATTGATTGACTAATTCATTAAACATACCCAATCGTCTGGGACCGGTTACCGTAAAACATTTTGCTATGGCGGTTGAATACTTATACTACATGTAGTCACCTTAACTAACGACTTTTTTCAGAAAGGAAGCGGAATTCCTCGAACGCCGTGGTCATTCGCGTGAGTACTCACCTAGAAGCTGCGCACAACAATGAATGTTATCCCACAGAGAACACCCTTTCCACTATCTTTCAACCTTCTTTTTGTTTTTCTTCGATGAGTCTCCACTGTTAGTCCTTACATACGACTAATGTTTGCGAGTGATATATTATGATTCGCGACTATTTTAAATATTTCGGGCTATCTCAAATGAAGCTATTAAGCTAAGGTAAACTCTGCCCGGGCATAAAAGCCCAGCTTTTGCCAAGCTATAACCAACCAGAGTGAAAAGCCTTATCTCCCACTTATAATTGACTCCAGCCTTCCCCTACCATTTCAATCCAGTCATCTAAAGTAATTGGGGCAGGTGCTAGGTGTTCTTAAAATTAGGCTATTAGCTACTAGCCTCTTCAAGAGTTAAGGTATTTAGTGGCTCCTAACTCAGGACAATAATATCTAAAAATTATAGTCACCTGCCAGCACTCGTTCACTGTGGTTTGCGCCACAGCGCAGCAAGATCTTAGCCCAGGAGGCTAGGCTTGAGCGAGGGTTTGATCACATCATTGTTTGGGAAACCCGACTTCGTCCCCGAGAACCTGAGCTAGACCCACATAGATCGATCTCGGAAACATTTGACTTGCAACGCCACCTTGGGCGACCGCCCTCTCCTTATTGGCTATGTTCCCACCCTGCTTTAATGTGATCCACCGAGACGGGGTACTGATCGAGGTGGGACAATGTATTAAAGTTTGTTGGTGGAAAAAGGTTGAGACATATTCCAGGGCTTCTAGATTCACCCATCTGCAAGCGTGTCAGTATCGGCGAAGAGTTGAAATACCGTTATGAAGTTGGGGGGCCCACTTGACTCTCGTTGGTCTAGACTGCCTGTAGACTCGAGGCTGAACATAATGTGCAGCAGTGCGTTGAAACATGCATCTTTATCACAACGTCTGATAAACTTAGTCTAGACGTCACATTTAACGAAAATGTAACTCTAAAGACAGCAGAGTTAAAAACGTCGGGACTATCAAGGAAAAACTAGCTTTGGTAGATACTAATTGTTCAATATTTGGCTGAATTGTATCTTCCTCTTGAGCGCCGGGTCTGCTATTCCAAATACCGTGATGTGGCCCCAAAGACTTTAAAGCCTATGCGGCTGCTTCATTTCCCCCCAAGCCCGCGGCTTCTAGCAGATTGGGCCTGAAGCCATCATCTACTTCGGGGAAATACGAACCGTAAGCCAGGGGGCCACGACTGGTGCGGCGAGATATCTGCACACAACGCTACACCACAAATTCATTTCGGCTGCTGTCCCTTTGTTTTCTGCTGCGTATGCTTGCGGACGAGTAGTATAATCTTTCTGTAATCGGCAAAACAAACGGCCAAAAACATGAAAGCCACGTCACCGTATGTAGATTAGCCGAATCTTTACTTCAAATTTGAAATTTGAAATCCTTACCAGAAAACCCCGGAACTCCTATCCGCGGGAAAAAGAGAGGCTGTGTGTGGAAAGGAACTACAATCACGATATTTCGTCCTGCAGTTGGGAAAAGGAACGAGCATATGGTTAATTCTGGAAAGCTTTCTAGACCGAAAGTTTACCATAGCCGCCTGAATATCCGCTTCTCAAATGTGCATAATAGATATAGGTGAAAGTTCAGTAGACTATTGCGTACGAGTTATCTTCAATCCTAGTAATGCATAGCTGGTTTGGGAAAGGGTCTCAAGTATTGAGGTTGGGACTTGGGACTTACTTCCCCACAACAGAATCGCTTCATCCCGGCCCCCATATTAAGACTAATGGTTATCACAGCTCGAAGTCTCAATTGCAACGGGTTCATGACGGGTTCGTCGGAAATTCAGTCCGTGAAAAGCAAACAGGCTTTTGGGAAAGACTATACAGTTGTCATATGTTATTCTTGTTTCCACTGTGAGTAAATTTGCAGCTGAGAAAAGTAGCGAGCATCTGGCAGTACTAGTCTATAAGACAATCCAAGTTATGCTTGCGCCCAGCGAAACATCCTGATGGTCGAATGATCAGAAAATTTTCGTATCTTAACCTATCGAGATCGGCTGGGCCGCGTGCCGTAGGTGCTGTAAACAGATAGATCGACCTAGGCTGCAAAAGTCGAGGAACCCGAGAAAATATAACAATAGATTTTGGGGCGAATGCGGTGGGGCTCGCACTTTTCAAAAGGGAGCTTGATCCGCTCCATCAACCTTGACTTGATGTGTAGAAGCTGGTGATAGGCTAGGATTGCTACTCCTTTAATTTTGTTTCTCTCCTTGGGAAGGCACTCGAAGCTGCGGGTCGGGTGTCGCGTTAGTTAAGATATTCTATAGCTAACCGTACCACCGTAATAAAAATTGCAATAATAAATATTAAATCGATCCCTTTGTATATAGGCTTGTAGTGTCAGCCTTAGTCTTAATGACCTTTGTAGTGAGGTGTTCAACTTATTTAGTAAAGAAGTTTGGGTGTGATCAGGAGTGACACCACTAATATAACGCATTTGGGGTTAACCGGCTACGAGGATCAATGTTTACCTTAATATTTGTGGGGAATTCGAAAGGCAGAAGAACCTATTATATCGAGCGTGCGCTTCTTACATTTTCTCTACAGCGCGAGTAAATGCATCAGTAAATGCATCATTTTAACAGCCAAATAATTAGGTGGGAAATGAATCAGTAAAGGCATTAGTAAAAGGCATCAGTAAAAGTTGCAGTTAGGGAAATTTGATGCCTTTCCCCTTATTTCCCACTCAATCTTGGCCTAGGATGGGTCTGATTTTGGGATCATGCCTTTTCCATCCCTTTTCCCACACTAAAAATTGTAAAACTTCCCTTAAAAAGGATGAATCCCTAGGGGCTTGAACCCGTAATCTTCTACCTATCTGACACGGAGTGTTTATCACCAAGGTAGAGTTCTTGCCGTTTGAGCTACCTGCTCATATATACTACCATAAATTGACTGCTACTTGAATCCTTGTTTTCCGAAAATTTACATTTTTTGATGCTTTTACTGATGAATTAGCAGCTAATCAAGAAAAGACATCTGGAAAAGCATCAGTAAATGAATCATCTGATGCATTTACAGCAAACATACCCTGGAAAGGCATCGTTTTGTGTCTTTATTCTCAAATTTTGTGTGGGCAATGTATAGATTGATGCGTTTACTCGCGCTGTAGAGTTTTTTGGGGATGCTTGAAGAAGAACCTAGTTCTATAAAGCGAGAAATTTGAGAATTGTGTGTATTCAGCGCAATGGCTTCATTGTAGAAGGATGTTACAAAAATAGGAAAGGTTTGCGCACGAGTGATACTGGGTGTTCCGAGGCTCTGCTCTTTTTTTTGGCCAAAGATACTGGTTGAGCCGCATCACGTGACTATTTGTGTCGCATCGCGATACACAAACACCGTTTTCCATCAACAACTACGCGTTTAACACTTCTACCGCGATCATGGATTCTTCACCGTTCTCACAAATCCCTAATCGAAACAGCCCTCGCGTTGTCGGAAACCCCCTCTTCGGCTCACCGGCACCACAGGGCCAGAGAGCTCCTGCCAATCGGGCCTTATTTGGTAACCAGCGCGCTGTAGATAGTTCCTGGCAACAATTCCTTCGGGTTTGCACTGCTGACGAGAGTTGATAGAATAATGTCCGACAAACCGCTGCAGAACCGAGCTACGACTTTCTCACACACCCGGCGTCATCTCCAGCTCATCCGCAACAACGAGCAACTATGGTATATCCGGTTGGCGTGAAAGCTGGTATTCTTACACATTCCAACAACCACATCTTACAGTAATGATGTCTTAGCTGATAGTAGGAATAGATTTATCCAATGAGGGACTAAGGTCAGAACTAAACTCGGTGCGCTATGAACTTTCAACTCTCCAAGAGGAGCGAGAACTGGAGAAGATCCGGCATGAGAAAGAGATTCGGACACTGGAAGCAAAAGTAGAGGAGGAGGGAAAACGGGCAGATGTGGGTTTTTTCTTCTTGGTAGCATGTTTGAGAGACTGTGACGCTGATGTGTCATAGACTGGGGAAACGGATAAACGGTATCTATTTGAGAAGCAAAAAGAGCTTTCAGAGAAGCTTCAGAAGGTGAAGGATCAAGCTACAAACCATAAGGTATTTCACATTTTCCCTATGGCTTCGTCTTGGTATGGGCTTTGCTAAGTAGACATATTTTGTTTGTATAGCAAGACTTGGAACGGCAAATTCGCCAACTAAAGGCTGAAAATACAACTCTAAAAGAATTGGTCTGCGAAAAAGAGGATGACATACAGGGTCAGGATCGTCAATATAGGCAACAGGTTACTAATCTGAAAACGAGAAATCAAGCCTTAACGAAGATGAACGGGGAAATGAGCGAAGATCTTGAGGCGAAGAGTTTAAGTTTGCAGGACACCCAGACGAAGCTAAGCGTGAAGGAAGCAGAGATGGGGAATTTAGAAACAGAATTATTAAAGGCCAGAGCACAGACTGGGGATTTGGATACCCTAAAGATTTTGAAAAAGGAGCTCTCAGGTAAGATGTCCGGCGGGCTTGCATTTTTTATCTATACACTAACGATGGATAGAACAAGTAGCACACATAAAAGCCCTTGAGGGAACCAACCGAAAACAGCTGCAGGAACTCAAGCAGTTGCGAGACCAGAACAAGTCTATCGAAATGCTTGAGGAAGAGAAAGAAGCGCTTGAGACAAAACTTCGAATGATGGATGACCTTCGCCGCGAGAATTCTGAAAAGCAGCTCCGCATTTCCATCCTCGAAGACGAGCGAAACTCCTGGAGCAGCTACTTCCAATCAGAAGGTCTCGAATTTGACTCCCCAGAATCCCTCGCGCGGGCACTAGTCCAAGAGCGAGTAGAAAACGCCGCGCTTCTCGAGAAATCCGGGAGGACAAACCCAGAATTGGCTGAAAAAGATGAGGCTATTCAACGCCTTGAATCGGAGCTGAGCTCACTGGGAACCGAGCTCGAGAAGGCAAAAGAGAGTGTTACTAAAGACTCGAGAGCAAGGCAGAGGCTAGAAAGACAGCGTGCATTGGCATTGAAGGAGGCGCAATTTCTAAGAGATCAGTTGAAGAGCTTTTCGTCAGAAGAAACAATGTACATGCAAGGGAACTTTGATGAGCAGAAGACGAAGAGGATCGAGGAGCTGGAAGAACTGTTGGAGACATATAAGAAGCAGAATGAAGCCTTGGAAGTCTCTCTAGCAGAAGCTATTAAGAAAGCAAGAGAAATTGAAGTGGGAGCGCCCACCAAGAAGAGGTCAAGAGAGGATGACGACGAAGATAATAGGAGAATTGGTGAGTTAATTAGGAGGAATCGGCAGCTACAAGATGGTAAAGAAATATTTCATTGCCTCTCCTCTTCTCGACTATTGACTAACACTCCTATAGAAATCACCCAACTCCAACTATCCTCGCAATTAGCAAAAAAAGAAATCGATTCTCTTAACATTCGCCTCGCCTCTGCCTCCAACACCTCCACACGTATCCTTCAACTAAAAGACAACCCGACATCTCGCGAAGAGGCCATTAAGCTCGAAACACTAACTGCTCTCCGCGAGGAAAATGCGGCCCTCTTAGCCCAGCTTGAGGACCGCCTGGACACGCTCCCTAGTAATATAAGTAAAGTGGTGCCCATCCGCACACTCGAGAACGTGCGGAGGGAGATTAAAGCCATGGAGAAAGTTGTCGCCGACAAAGAGAAGAGGATGCAGAGGCTCAAAGAAATTTGGTCTGCGAAGTCAATGGAGTTTAGGGAGGCAGTTTTCTCGTTGCTAGGGTGGAAGCTAGACTTTTTGCAAAATGGGCGGGTAAGGGTTACGCACATGTTTGCGGGAAACTCGGAGGATCAGAGCATCGAGTTTGATGGCGAGAAAGGTGAGTTGGAAAATCGTCCATGCAAACTGAGGCTCGCAAAAGTCACTTCAGTGTATTCCTAAAGTTCTGCACTACCAATATCCGCTAGCACCAGTGATGCATACTGGTGTAGCGGATGCTTGAGAGATACGTTTGGGGTTGCCTCGAGTGTATGTGGCAGAAGAGAATCATGGGGCACCCGACTGACAAGAGCATGACATGGGTCAATAGGCACAATGAAGGTTTCCGGAGGTCCAGACAGTGTGTTCCATCGGGAGATCAAAAATCAGTGTTCATTCTGGATGGCAAGGCAAAGCATTCCGTGCCTACTCTCGAGTATCCTTATTGAACAGTATGAAAAAACAACCCGCGCACAGATGTGAGATGATAGCCTTGGCAAGTCCCCGAGAACAGAAAGTGATCCAGACGGACAAGGGGAAGAGGGAGGGGAACGGAAGTGGTCCAGGCACTTGTCATGTCTATCAAAAAAAATTCTCCCTCGATCATAATAGCGTTGATATAGACCAGATAAGGACGTACTGTTCAACAGAGATCGTGGTTATTATTTCGGCGTAAGGAGGGGTCTTTTTTTTTGTGTATACTATAACCGGGAAGGTGCCTTTAGAACGTCAATATAAGCATGAAAGATCGGAGAACATGATTGCCTACATATATATTTACCCTTAAGATATATGCCGTGACTCCAAGATCCATGCCGGTAAGTTAGCTAGAAGTGGCATGCCATCATATATCTTGTGATTATGGTCGCTGGCTATCGACAATTAAACTCAAAAGCTAAAATGGCCGAGATTGCGGCCCCGTCGTTCCTAGAGGCTATTGGACATTCTAATGACTTCCATATCCCCCGTCCTTGTCTAAAGATGACAAAAGAAATGCCGTGATAAACCGAGACTACGGATTATGGAGCCGGATCATAGTTGCGTCCATGCCTACGTACCTTCCAAGCCACGCAAGCGGCACTTTAGAATAGGGGTTTTTACATGCTCATATGTACATCTATGCTTATGGAGAATATTTATCCCCGTAAATGTATGGATCTCGAATCAGAGAATTCCGAAGTGTTAGGGTGAAAGTATGCATTGGAATAGTATAATAATATCGAAGTGAGTTGATCTGTGCAAGATAGCAAGCAAGCAGATCACCGATAAGCCCGACTTCGAGTCAATTTCATGCCTTACTAGCCATTACAGAGTATCTATCCCCGGCCTAGCGCCGGTGAGTACGTGACGAGACTCTTTTCCGGCGGAAAGTCAAATTAATTGTTCAACGATCGTAGAAGGCCTAGGGGTTGTAGTGAGGTTGCTTGTCTAGGCTACCCAAGCGCTTATAGGAGCGGTAATGCTTATAGGGGCCAAACTCTCATGCAGAGGCTAGATGAAATTGCCATCCCGATGCGGCTACCCTGATGATGCAGCTGCATACGCATTCATCTCATATAGTGCCAAAAAGGGGGATGCGATTGGTACAGCATTCTTACAGTATTCTAAAAAAATACGGTAGTAGATCCACCCCATTTTTTGGTACTGTAGGTTTAACAATCGCCGCCATCGAAGCGGAAGAACAAGTATTACATGTGTCGGGTACCTATATTCTTTAGTTCCACTCTGGCGGGTATGCAAAAGTCCGATGGCCGGAGTTATCAGTGAAGATCCTACTGTTATAACTACTGTGGTAGAAAATGAAGAAGTAAGTTAGTATATCGAATTTAGTTGTTCATATTACCAGCCTCCACCCAAGTCTAAGGATACTGTGGTTGGGCTTTTTTACAACAAGCATCTCTACTCATGCCGCCGTTTTGAAGTCACGCTGCCTAGATAGGGAACTTTCTATTTCCCAACTAAAAATTTGCGAAGCTATCTAAATTTAAGGGTTTTGTATCCGAAATGCCAGAAGACAGTGGTATCTTGTTCAGAATTAATACCCTAAAGGTGTTGTGGAGGAAAGAGCAGTGTCAAAAGGCACCAAAAAGATACCAAGAGAGGTGCAAGAGACTGCCGAGACTGCCTCTAACCAATAGAAATGGCTTTCTCACCAGATCTTGCCAGCTTAGGCAACGCGACTTCAAAACGGCCACATGAGTAGTTTCTTCAAATTTTATTGAGGGTTTCGGTTGGTAGCATTCGAGTGGTTCAACTTACATGCATAAAATTATGTAACGCATTTCCAGGGATTGATGGGCTACTGAATGGTGCATATGCATTGATCCTTTCAACAGTTTTCAGTTTATATCCCGTTGTTTCCTCCCCAGATAGACAAAGAAATCCCACCAATGGAGTGGCTTTAAAACAAGCGCTACTAGAAGTTACTGTAAATCTGTTTGAAACGTTTACCACAATTTTTACGCACAAGCGCTAGCCAGGGTGTTTGATCCCGCCAATGAAACCGAGTCCGTTATTTCAAACGTTCATACCAACTTAAATGGCCATTATGTCTTCATAGAAGGATAATTACACCCTAGAAACGAACAACTTTACTTCCTGACTCACCTGCTAATTTTTGTCTAAGGTGAAAGGTGAACAAATAAACACATGCTGGGCGCAAGCCGAGAGGCCCTACTTGTTTAATTGCCGAAATCGACCTACTTATCTTTAATTAAATCATGATGTTACAACTTAAACTGCTTTATATATAGCTATTTTTGGGAGCGGTACACTGGGCCCCACTCATGGGCCAGCGTGGCTGCTGCTTCACATATTCTGCAATGATCAAACAACAATTAAAAGCTCTTACTAATACTTATATATAACCTCGGGAATTCGTATCTTAGGTACTTAACTTCGACAGCTTTCAAACCCGCGGTTGCCGTGCCGGTGGGAACGAAAACAAGATAGTCTGCGGCCCCTTAAGCATGTGGTGTGGCTCGGTGTAGCAAATGCCGAGTTGCTGGTGCTGACTTTATGGTGGACGATGGTTTGAGATAACGTCTAATCAATTGATCAAGTGATTCCTATTTAATTATCTATCCGATTTAATCGATTACATGTTTCCTAAGTGAGCAAAGGTTTAATCTACCCTCCAGGTTTGATCTGCCACACAACGTCAATAACCACTCCGTCCCACGCAATCTGCTATTGTATACAAGCAAAGGGGAGGTCAGGGGCTATGAAGAGACACTAGAAGTAACGGCAGATGTGATTTGAAAAGAAAAATTTCCCCAGCCGTGGGGGCAGATTAAACCCGAAGGGTAGATAAAAAAATTTCTTATCCGTGAAGGGTACCGGTATATTAAGCCTTTGCTTTTCTTTAGTTCTTTTAGTATGAACTGATCGGTAAGATATTGGCTGCTAAGGTGATTTCTTCGAGGTCACACGCTAGCCCAACCCGAGGAACGAAAATGGGTTGGTGGAGGTTAGGAGTGATGGGAACTGTGCTAGTCAATAAAAAGTAATACACATACTACGTACAGAATACGTATCCCCTACCTACAGTCTCACATTCTAGCTGCCAAGATATTCCCGATCGCGGGTGAATAGTACAATTGTAGCTCAAGTGTTGGTATAATTAATCTTGTTATTTGAGACGAAGTTTCTCATTTCCCTGCTACTTCCTCACTATTTTCCTATCTCTTTAAAAAATCTTTAGGCTGCGCTAGTTAATGGCAGCCCATAAGTTCCCACCATTATATAGTTATGGTCACGTGATAAATAAACCGCTACTACTGCAGCTGCCGCTTCTCTCAATACGAAAACTGAGCCAATACATTTCATATACCATAGGTTACCTCATTAAAATATTCGTTATTCATCGTGGCATACCTTCGCTCTTCAAGCCGAGATATTTCAAATAATTGCCGCTTTCATCGGTAGATACCCTTCCAAGAATCTGTTATATGTGCGTTACGGTGGCTCCCCTGTAGCGGGAGAGTATACATTCATTTGACGATGTTGAGCCTACTGACGTTATTACGTTTGGTACCGGCAATCACAGGTGCAATCCCTTTGCCGGGAGTTTCCCATATTGCTAAACATGAGACGTTCTGATGAAATTAGAGCTGCCGCGACATCACCGCTGATCACCACATTTGCCGAGCCCGCTCAACCCTGAGTGACGTGGTCCTTGAGATATAATACCAAGATGTTAAAACTCGGATAGTAGCAGGCAGGGTCTGCACCTGCATATACATACATCACGGCCCCAGAGTAGTTCTGCTGTTATTTCAGAGCCGGCGCCAGCAACCCTATCTTTCAGCTGTTCAACAAAGCACATGCAGCAAAAAGGTATAATCAACACAATTTTATTGTATTCCCGTATACATATACAACTTCGCGGGAATCATCCTTCTGGGGAACTTCAGTAGGAAGTTATTCACCCCTTAAACGTATAAACTGCAAAGTGATATTTCTGTGGAATCATGCAGTAGTCATGTTTTCATATATATGCAGGTCGCACGAAAAAAAGAAGGTACATAAATATAACTGAGAAACTATCAGCATTTAAAAGAATCTGCACTGTAGAGAAAAGTGGAATTCAGGGTCGCTGGAGTTAATACGCATGGATTCGTGGTTCTACAGTGCATGGAAGCTTTAGGCAGTAAGTGGGAATATGCCTAATGAATTTGACGTTTCGGTACGTACCGATTGCGGAACAGCTGTTCCACAGGAGCCGTTCGCTCCAGAAGAACTATGCTCAGAATACACTTTAATTTTTCGCAAAGCGAGTGATTGATCATGATTGGTGTTACTAGGCAGGTATAAGCTAAGCACTGGCCATGGCACAATAGGTCATGATCGCTGTTGCCAGTTTACTCCCGACCCTTGTAGTTGAAATAAATTCGGGGACAGCATGAAAAAAGTATTCTACCTAAACTAAAGCAAGTTGGGCCCAGCTAGGACGTTCAATAATTACAAACTCGACGGGCATATACGCGCACAAAATGACCAATGAATTAAGGAGTAAGCAGGAGAAAGTTCCTCGATACTTTTCCTATAATTTTAACAAGATCTTGCACTAACTTGAGTGATGCGTTCGTTACGCATAATCCAGAGTACTTCAAAGTGAATAGCTTTGAGAGATCGAGATAGCAACGGTATGGTGAGAACATTCTAGGCCGCAGGCAGGGCCTCGACAATCCCCTGGGCATACAGAGGGTTTAGGTGTGCTGGAAAATGTGCTGGGGGAAGAGTGGTCGTCGGAGAAAGCTCCGAGACCTGAGGGGCTTCATCTTACTTGATCAGAACCGGCTTGAAATGGAACAAGGGAAAATAGCGAATCAATTCGCCAATGCTGTGGGGCTCGACCGAGGCCAGTTCCTCACTGGGTACCAGTATTCCTAGATAACTCTAGGATTAGAAAGGCGATCCTATGAACACAACCCATGGAACTGTCTCACGGCACTAATTGTATTTATGGAAATGTAAGGCCCTCAATATTATTGAAAGCCAGGAATTCGGGATGAGGAGTTTCGAATTTCCAGGTTATCAGGTATGACAATAGCTACTAGGAGTGGTTTGACCATCATACCTGCTAGTCTCGGAGATGGCTTCCGGAACGTCTTGATAGGGGTTTCCCTGATAATTTGTATATCCAAATGTCTGAGGACAGCTCTGAAAATTCAAAAAATTGATCACAAAACGACGGGATATATATCACATATGTCTTTGATCTACTCCCTTTTGGTATGGAATCCCATGATGACGGTTACTCAACAAATGCCTCTTCAACAACCAGCACAAATGGATCATAACTTGCGCCTCCTGATATTGGCCTCGGAGTGCCTACCGCGTCCGCCGCGCTAACTTTGCTTTTTTTTCCTGGTGACATAACAGATAGTACTTGGATATCCTACCATTTGCAGGAGATTTCATAGCGGCCTCATAATTCAGCTGTTCCTGGCAAAAAATCACCAGGGGATTGTGTGCCTTGTGGTCGGAACTCAAACCGGGTCGATGCTTAGATCGCACCTAGCCTCAGCCGATTAACGTCTTTCAAGCTAGGCGAAAGAGGGTTAAGCGTGAAGATCGGGTCTGTGTCCTTTGGGGTTGACAGATTCGAAGCTTGCAACAGGCCGATCGATACACCCCCACCATAAAGAGGGGGGGGGAGCAATGGTGGGAAAAGGCAAAAAATACAAAAGGGTACTTTCGGTCCTCAGCAGGGCGACTATTGAGACACTATAGCGAGTGGCGTTGTTAGGACACGGAATATAAACCCCATTGATTCTCGAACTTCTCGGAATCTGATCATAAGGATACTGAAAGAGGGGCTCATGTAGCTGTGCGGCGTTTCGCTGCTAGCTTGTTTGCTTCTTTCATTTTCTTACTAGATAATACCTATCTGGATACTACACCGCCTATATCTCCCTGCAGGTGAGACTCATTGTCAGAGCTCGCAAATATGTGGGTGTGGATCTGAACAGAAATTACAAACGAGATAGAGTATAATATCGCTTCACACTAATAGCATATGTTCCCTCTAAGATTTCTGGATCGAATCCATTGACGGAGAGGTCTTTGATAATCGTATGAAAAACAGCACTATAGATATTTAGAAGGAATTGATTCGTTCAGGATACATGTGGTCAGTTGCTGTGTTGTCGGGTTGATTTGGGGATACTTTGGGCAAAGAAGGTAGATTCTCCATCCTAGTTTATTTAACACTGCTATCTACCGGAGCTCTATTATCTCATACGAGTGAAACTATCGTAAATTGCCTTGTAACGTGATTTATGATAGTGGGCAATCCGCGTGGGCAATCCGCGTCTGGGTACTTAGCTACAGTCTACACACCCGGGCCCGGACATCGACCAACCAGACTATCTTAGGCTGCGTTTTGAGCTATCTGAGCACTTAGTTAAACAAACTCGAGGATTCTGAGATTACTATTGTCTGCATTTAGAGCATTTCTCACCACCAAGATTGAAGAGAATTCCACCTTTTGACCAGATATCTCTCTGCGGGAACTGCTTTGTATGGAACAACATCTATTTAGTCATCTACCTTGAAAATAGCTTAGAGAAGGATTATTAGATTCCAGATTTTTTGTAGGTTTGAGATTTTCTGGGTTCTATTTCCTTGCGTTAAACCCGTAGCCGCTGGGATAATGCATATAAATATTTGTCCCCATTTTTGTGTTTCGGAGGGTTCTGGGACGAGACCCGAACCTGTAAAATATTCTCGTATGAGATGAATGGTTCGCATCACGACTTATCACTCCTTGTCAATGATGATCATGTGAGATCGTATTGATATGGTAGCTAGTGGCTTAGTTCGTCTGGTCCCTGGGCGCCTCCAGTACTAACTTCCCTTCCCACATATCATTACTGCAACGGGTAGTAGAGGGAACACTTCAGACGCTTTCTGTTTTTCTTTTTCTTCCCAGGCATGATTACATGTAGTTTAGCCCCTATCAGGCCAGAGCTGATATTAAATCATGTGAATATCTTCGCGCCACATCCTTGTGGAGCGGCACGGCCAATAACAGGAGAAAAAACGAAAGGAGAAAAGAAGAAAAAAAGATATGTTGGCTGGTTGGCTGGTTTAAAAGCATTTCCGGGTTCTTGCTCAAGGTAGCAGGAACTCAGTGCTATTTTTTCAAAAGATGTGTGGCCCATCTGTCAATTTGGAATGGGAGGGTACTTTGAATAATTGTATCATCATAGTGGTGAAGCGTGCTTCCTGTGGAAAAGCGTCTACCCCCCGGGGCCCGAAATATGCCGAAGTCCATAACAAAGCAATGCGAGAAATAGTGACATAAAAGCACATATGGAAGGTGAGTTCCTGAAATCCAAGAAACCACTCTAGAAATCCATTGGGCTATTAATGAACACTGGACCTCATACCATGACCTTCGTATATCCACTCATTAGTTCGCATTAGCCTTAGAATTTAGGGCGTTATCATGCCAGTTATAAATCTCTGCACGGATATTGAGTCAGTCAAGTTTTCTGCAGAAATCCTCCCAAGCTGAGCCACGTATGCAAATCCTAGCATCGGGGGGTTGGGTTTTGGACTGCATACATTAATACGTGAAACCGCAAAACGGCGTGTAGCTCATCTTGACGGAATCTGAGCACCTGTAGTAAGCGTTTATTTGAGAGGCCATTTTTTCAAAGTCTGGTAGCTGGGAGTGCCATGTAGTCTACCGGCTCACCTCTTACGAGATACCGTGGATCAACTGTGGTGTTGGCGGGGTTCAGACCTCAGCCGAATCATCGCTCTAGAATGAAAGTGTGACCTCATAGTAAGACATGGCCTTCTGACTACAGCCACAAACAGGATTCCAGATCCACCTTGAAATTATGAAAGGGATGGTTCGGTAAGATCCAGAAGGGCTCAAAAATAATTATAAGTAATCCAAAGCATTGTGAGCAAGATTGAGACTTGAAAGCTCAGAAAAATGCGACCAACATGAAACCAATCAGGTCGGTGTCTCGCTGCAAGCTAGCCAAGCATACTTAGTCGAAGATAATTGGCCCCAGGAATCGAAAGTCTTCAGTATTCTAGAGATAAGATCTAGACCACCGCCTTTTTCAGAATCTAAAGAGTGAATAAATCCAAGCCCCATATTTAGCGCGATATTTAGTTTAAACCAGCGTACTGATAGTAATGTCTTACAAATCAGTCTTAGGTGATGTGAATTCAATCTTGCACTAGGCAGGTGCATATGCACGATTCTCAGGTGAAAGCCTTTCAGATGCTACGAGAGTCAAACCAGTACTGCATGTTCATCCTATCTCTAGCTGGGTTTGCACCATCTATCATCTACGTGATCTAGAATATATGTGCGATTGAGACATCTTGTGTGGCAAGACATTGTCCAACCATAATAAGGGTAATATCTTCGCACTTTTTGAGGCTCTTTGCTCGTAAACCTGTTCGAAGTGGTCAGGAAGTTCGGTGTGTGGAATGGCACTTCATGAATTACGAGCATTTTTCTAGCCATGTCGAAAGGTTTGGCTTATAATGCAGCACGTAATCTTGCCATGTATCAAACAGTGCATGTACGTATATCACTCCACCCTTCCGGAGTGGAGCGCTTGCGATGATTGATGGGGAGCTGATCCAATGCGAGTTGGTGTATATACACATGTACATGCTGAAGTGTGTGTGTGTGGGGCATTCATCTGGCTGGGGGAAAAATAAATCATTATAAATGTGGTTTTCCTGTGGGGATATGCGCACGCGCACAAACGTAGCCATCTATCAGAGAAAAGATATATTTGACGCCAATAGCGGCCACGTGACTTCTTATGCCACCAGTGCTATTTACCTCAGTAACTAATGTCAGCGGTAGAAATGCTCCCAGGTGAAGTTTGGATACGTACAGGTATGAATTAAGTAGATGGATGGGATGATAAGCATCCTTTCTCCGTTAGCGTATCAGACGCCTAACTCTTATATAATGAGGCTAGTATATCTGGAAAGATATTTGACGAGACTTGGTATCGCTGTATGCAGCCGCCATCTTCACGCTTGCTTCTTCTCTCAGACCAATGGTACTCAGGGAAGGTAAGAAGAGTCTGAACATGACTCTCGCTGGTAATGGTTCTTAATTCGCTATCGCTTTCACCTTGCCACACCAATGGACTGATTGGGTGACTTATAATTACATGGTAGGTTCGTGATACCTGTCCCAAATATCTTTAGGATTCAGCATCGCATTTGAAAGTCATATATCTGCTATCCCTTGACGCTGATGTTTTTACCCAATTGGCGGAGCTGAAGGCTATCTCCTAGGAAATGAAATCACTTAAATATAAGCTGAAGAGATTTCTATACGAACACGACGCAATATTTTTTTCCTTGGTATCAAGATATCTAGTAGATTGAAATGTATTGGACTACAGGAGAGGTACCGTGACCCTGATCATATGCGGGAGAAGCTAGATATTTCCCTGAGGCGGACCAGGGACTCATAAAATCCCCCCGTCGGTGATAGCTTCCGGTTCGTCCTCATCAGCAGATTGATTGACTGATTTATACTTGCATGTCCTGGTTCATTTTGCCGGGACCCAAATGTGTAAAGGGAATATGGCAAGATAGATAAGATATATTCGGAGCCGGCAGTACTTGTATGTCTGGGGGAGCTGAGGCTTAAGCCATTTCCAAACCTGGTCTATCGATGCGCGGAAGGAATTCGAGATCAAATGTGGGTAGAAGAGATCAGCAGAAGGGTTGGGGGGAAAGGGGGATCAACCTGGAGGCTTGATGATTAATGCGCAATAAAAAAGGCCCAATATCACCCGTTTTCAACCCACGCAATTCGGGTGTTCCTTGATGAGCTGACCTGTTTCGCTTGTGTTACCATATTAATCTGTAAACAGTATGCGGCAATCCTGGTGAATTGTGGCGTTGAGCTAAACTAAAATAACAGATCGACTTGGATGTCAGTTTCTTTTGATTGACATTTCTTTTAATATGGTCTTAGTTAAAAATGGTCTCGTGGTTGAGTATGGCCTTATTCCCGGGTTGATACGGTGTCCTAGCATCGCGTGTCGCTAGTACAAGCGAAGAAGGGAAAAAGCAATTTCGTAGTGGATTCTTTAGTTGGATCACTTATTTGAAGGCTGCGTTGCTGAACAAAAAACCCTTTGGCCAAAAAGCAGGCTCCCCACATAGTGCTGTATGCCAGGTAAGTGGGCCGCCAAAAGGCTCTGATATTGATTAGCTTAGGTGGAAAGTGAGAACTGCACATATGTTGGGATCGACCGTGCACATGGCTGACTAGGGAGGTTTAAAATCTTACAGGGGGCGATTGCTACTGAACCGTATCGTAGGGACCGGCTGGGTGAACCGAGAGCTGGGCTCATCTTGTTAAACATCCTAGCTTTTTGGGTCCGAATACTTGTAATGTATATCTCAGATAAACGCCTGAGCGTATGTCACACGAGAAAAAAGAACCCGTGTTGCGTACGCTAGGAAGCTGAGCTTGATTGAGAATTGGGTTCCCAGGCGTTGGCATGGGATCTCTAGGATGTGAGGAAGGCGCGATATCGTCAGATGTTATCGGGAGAACACCTATATAGCTTATTTTGAAATACGTGTATCTTTTGTGGGTGTCTGTAAATGTTTACTATTTCTTTATTTCGCCCGTGGTAAACCAGGGGAACGTGATAAACGGTTTCAGCCGTTAAGATCAATATATAGCAGACAAACGGTAATGACAACTAGTAACTGGAACAGCTACTATTGATACCACATCAAGATGAGGTTTCAACCCAGAAACCTGAGGCTGTAATTCGATCCCGAAGAATTTTAGTCTCTATCGATATGCGCGGGAGATCTTGCATGTTTTGTGTGGTGCGGGTGGATAATTCCTTCCAGTTAGGAGAATTAGATCTACAACCACGAGATTAGTAGAGTAAAAGAGTCACAGCTGGAAAACCTAGTCGAACCCTGGATACCCTGGATGT
The DNA here is from genome assembly GCA_038503065.1 of Paragyromitra xinjiangensis. Lineage (NCBI taxonomy): Eukaryota > Fungi > Ascomycota > Pezizomycetes > Pezizales > Discinaceae > Paragyromitra > Paragyromitra xinjiangensis. Next base: position 1,707,824 of record JBCAMK010000011.1, read on the forward strand.
AGAATCCTGGTCTCTAAAAGCATCTTTATCTCTTGTGTATCAATTACTAATAGTTCCACTGGTTCTTTGAATTTCGCCATTTTGAGATTCTGCACCTCCTACGCCATAAATTCAGGAAGAGCATGACGCTTGATGTCGAAAATCATTGCAAAATGACGAACCAAGCCCAGAAACCAGGTACGTCGTCGCCGTTGGTTGCCTGTTATGTTGAGAAAATCGCCGCAGCCGGAGTTTGGTACCAATAGCCTGGCTTGATTAAGTTGTGCTGGCCAGTTCCGTGGGCAAGTTTATTGAGACTTGTCTTAAACTAGTCTAAGCCCAATACGCATATTGCCAATTGCCAACTACCGATCAGCGTGAGAGTCCTGTGCGTACGCTACATGCAAAGTGATATGTTAATCTAAGCTGCTCCACTCGACCCAGATCCACGACATACAGGGTTATCAAAATTTGGGTCGGTATATTCTGGGATGTCTGCTCAGCAGGCGCCACTGCTTGCTGATCCTTCGAAGTTCGGTACCGGTATTATGGATTGCTGAGACCACGTCGTTGTGTAGAGGAAAGCTAGAGGGTATCGATGCTTGAAAGCTGACGAAGTCGAAAGAGCCTCACACCCACTATACTTAAGCAGATTTCGTTTGCTTCCTTCCAAACTATTCAAAACTTGCGAGTTGACCTTAGGTTGAAAATGGCCAGAGCGCATAGGTGACTAACTCTTGTTTCTAAAACACCCATGTTGTTAGCAATTGAGCTCAAACAACGTTGGAAGGGAGATCGAGTTCACCACAGTGTTGGTTTTTAGATCCGGGCTCATGCCAAACCTAAACCTGCTGCATCCCCGGGGGAGAACCAATTCAGAATAACGAGCCGAATGCTAATTTCTTATTTTTCCCGCGACTTCTGAGTCCATAAAAGTCAAAGACAAAATGCTGCTGTACGTTGTCAAAGCCAATGCCTTCTCGGGATCGTCACAGGCTTCCACCGCTCCGGGCATAGCCGTGAATGTATGAAAAAAGACCAAGAGATGTTCAGTGCTGCTTCTAACCTTCGAGGGACTGGGGAGAAAAAGCATCAAACTAAGTATATGCCGTGTTGATGTTAGCAGAGAGGATAGCTGCATGGGTTTGATGGAGAAAAGTAAAAGCACGGAGGTATTTAAGGGCAGTCAAAGGCGATACTCTTCTGTTTTTTATCCACCCTCAACATCGCCTCCATTTCTAACCGCGTCCAAGTCAGCCAAACCCAAGACAAAGCACTAGACGTGGAATTTCTTCGTCTTTGACCAAACCTTCTTGTCCAATCTTCGCACAAGTATCGTCGAACCGATATATTCGGAATGTGTCAACCAACTTCCGCTTTTGCATCTTTTGGCATGGTTTCAACCTCTTTCGATACGGAGGAGACCACTCAATTCGATCTCCGGTTGAGGGGTTCTCTCAATGCATTCCTCAACTTTGTTCCCATGACTAAAAGCGCTCCTGGAGGTGTAAGATATCCCGTGTTATCAATAGTTATCTTATCCTGTGCGCAAATCTGATTTTTCGATTTTTTGAAGGTCCCGGGAGTTAAGTGCCCAACTTGTGAATCCGCTGGAGTCGAGAGTTGGGTTATCAGGGGAAAGGTTTGCAGTAAATGTGGTACTCCGTGCCAGTAAGCGGATAAAGAGCAATATTCCCTTGATCGGGGATCTGGGATCTTCGAAGGGTGGGTGGAAGGATAGAGGTTGGAGATGCTAGGAGTTTTGGATGGACTTTGGGAGTTAAATTGCAAGATATTTTTTATTTCCTTGGAGTGTTTCTGTCTTTGTTTTTTGTTTTTTGGGGGCGTGCGGGATGAGTAGCATCTTGAGTTAGGGGATGAGGTAACAAGGGTCGGAAATGCAGTGGTCCAGTATGGTTGCGAATGATATAAATCTTTTAGTCCTTGGTGCCATGAATAGCGTTTCTGACGTCGAGCTTCCCAGGTGAAAACAACCCTACTAATTTGATAAACAAAAGCATAGTTATATAAAAGCTGGTGAGGGGGAAAAAATGAAACGTAAAAATGATGTATTCCTAAGTATTAGGGTCTTCTGGAATGGTGAATTTCCTTTAGGTCTCAAAGAGCGCTATTCGGGGTGATAATAATGTTAGTAGGTGATGGGTAGGGGATACAAGGTGCCCAAACGCAGGAGACAACAACCAGCCTCTCGCAGATACTGTAGAAATGGCGAAACTCCATGGTCTCGGATCGTAAGACTGAATCTTGGGTGTGCTAGAGGAGCTAATGTGGTATTCTTGGTTTGAAACACTAGGGAGGTACTTGCTTCGGTGTTGGTATTTGTGTTTTATCTTAACTCTTTCTTCACTTAATATGGAGACCGTGGTGTTTGACTTTTTGTTCTTCCCTCGATGAATCTTTTAGAGAAAAATTTCCTTCGTTGATCTCGGCTCGCATAGCATCATGATATAGCGGAAATCCATAGGTGAGTTTTCCTAGAAACTATTACAGAATTTTATCAGGGGATGGTGGGACACTAATTTTTGTTATTTCATATGTGCTTGTTGAGAAGGAAACTTTTCTGAACGCATGTTTTAGTTGTGTGTTGTGGGAAACATCATATTCAGAATCTGTAGGGAGGCTAGAGGCTCAAGAGATATCGATGCTTAGATGATGTCCGTTGTGTTGAGTTATGCCGCGCATTGTCCCTGACGGCAAGCTATTCGTGTTAAAGATCGACTAGAGCTGATGATTCGTGATCCTCTTAATCTTGTATACGCTTGAGGTATCGAGTGGGAATCAAAAGAACTAATATCTTCATGGTCGGAAATTATTGCTAACCGTCAAGTGCATTCTGTTGGCGAGGAGGTTTCCCGTTTACCCCCTTCGGCATTGATGCAGGAAGGTGCCAATATCTCATGATGTTACGTAAAACTAAGAGGTAGCAAATTTTCGCGAAGCTCAAGACTATAGATCAACAATACTTAGATAGGCGGGGGATCACGTACAGAATTGAAATTATAGAAAAATGATGTTCTGGTTGTATTAGGTAGTTCCTCGTCTTGATCGTTAGAGGAACATCCCGAAGAATTCAATCATGATCAGCTGGTAGGGGGAATCCTTATAGTTTGGTATCGGGAAGTTATAAGTTATAACTATCTAGTGGCACACGTCTATCAATCTCTTTTTATCTGGGTCTATTGTTTGCTAAAAGAGCTGGGGTAAGGTGAAATTTGCGAATCTTGAAGGCCGACAAGTAAAAATAGCTGTCATTCCCTTCTGTCTATGTATATGGAGAGCTGATATCTTATGGTAGTGAGTTAGGACCGCAAACCGATAAAAGAACGATGAATATTTCGGGACCTAATTGTCTCTCGCTTAGTACGGATTTTCGTAGAGAGTGAGAAGCTAGGAGATTGTACATACCGTTGAGGCCCTTATTATAATGAAACATTTCTCTAGCTGCCGCTAAAGAGTTATCATAGTATTGGGTCTTAAGGCACTAGTAGGTGAATATGTGCTTATTGTCACGTAAGTCTTTAGTTTTGGGGTTTCTAGACATGCTGGTTGTCAATAGGGATAGTAATGATACCAAAGATATGACCCAAAACAAGATGAGTAGGCATGTAGCTAAGTTCCAAGGTAACTGCTTCGTTGACCTGTAACGTTTTAGGATCCGGATCAGTTATCTCGAAATATCGACAAAAATTCTGCTCATCCAATAAGAAAACCAAGGGGTCATCCTTCCAGCAGAAGTTGTCTCTATTTATATGCGGTCGTGTTGTAGCTCGTACCATACATTGCAAGAACCAAGATCTGCACGATTACTTTGATGGAGCAAGCTTTTGCAATACTGTTCAATTGAGTGATGTTCAACGAAGAAAGAAAAAGAAAAAATATTTGTCCGGTTATTTGTTTGGCCGTACTTGTTTTCATAATTAACTTTTCATTCAAAACTTTTGGACATGGTAGAAATACAGAAGCCAAGGGGGATAATCCACAGTTACGTTCTAATAATCGTTGAAACAGCGCTAGAGCTCTGAAATCTACCTGGATTCTTTCTGGGAAATTCCATTTTGGCTCTACCAAGGTTGAGTATCGTTTCCTAGGCATTGTTGGGACGAACGGCTATGAATACACCTAGTTTAGGTATTGTGTCTTCAATTCATATATATAGACAATTGGGTATTTGATGAGGGCTCAGGAGGCCTTGTGCTACTTGAAGTATTTCTTGTTAGCTTGTTTCTCACGTGATATCCATTAAGGGTAGCAACTGGCCTTTAAAGCAGTCTCTTGATATTAACTGGTAGGTGCAAGGAACAATTTTCTTCGGATATTCTGGTGATTAAATAGGATGCCTACCTTACCTTGCCTTGTCCATCAGGCTTCGGGGGGAAAGCTATAATCATAAAATCATAAATATCTGATAGGATGTGTAGTTAGTAGTGCTAAAAAAGATAACCAAACAGTGAAAACAATACCACCAACGGTAAGGGAGGAGGGGTAGCCCTTATTTTATGGCGTACGAATACGGCCCAGCACCCACTAGAGGAAAAAAAGAAAAAAGAAAGAAAAGAAAAAGAAAAAGAAAAAGCTGTTTTCATGTAACAGGTGTGACAGGTTATGCACGATTGTATTGTGTCACGGCCACCTTATCCTTTTGTTTGTATCTATACTCCTGAAATGTTAATAAATCTGGTTGGAGGCTGCCACCCATGCTCATACATAATACTCCCCACAAGGTTTAGTGTCTAGGAAACAAAACTCAGCGATTCGTTCAACCTTTTTCCGGCTGAAAGCTAAGTTGAAAAGACTGCTGAGGTTAGCCGATGGCACAGTGAATAGCAACCCACATATAATGAACTAGAAGGAAAACATGGCACTTCTCATTACCGGCGCCCACAACCGTTCAAGAACTAATTGTATGGAGTAAAAGTGATCACCTCTGCATAGGTGATAGTCAGCGTGCAAGGCCCTCCAATCGTCGACGTTTTTTTTTCAAATCGCAGAAATTGAACTGTAAAGCGAGGTTGGCTCGGGGGATCATTTCCGCCCCTGCCCTTTCTAAAACTGTAATAACGCTAATGTGAGATGGATCATTCAAACTGTTTCTCGAAAACTAATTGGCTTATGGGAGTGTATGTTGCGTGTGTATATTGCGACTGTTGGGTGAAGTAAGCCCTTGCTCGCCATAGTGATTTAATAATACTTGAAAAGTATTTGGGAAGGACAGATAATAATAAAGATTAGCTGATATTCTAGGTAGACATCCCGCGGAATGGCGGTACCCCCAGCAGCATTATCATCGAACCTTCTCCTTATAAATTGTGTTAACGTGATCCGACTCGACCCCCTCAGATAATATGGATGATAATATTACTCACGGTCTATGGTGTCGGACTCTTTTTCCAGCGATCAGCAGGAGCGTGGATTCGATCTAATATCGAAAAAAAGCAAGAAAGATCCCGCGGTGAGAAAACAGTGCAGAAATAGTGTTGTTGATTGGCTTACCAGGCCGTCGAGATTTGTAACCTTAAAGTAGCGAGACGCACATCGTCTGCAAAGCCCTCTGTGGGTTGGAATCGAAAGGCCAAGATTATTGTTTTTGAAACTGCATATATCCTAGTCGATTTCGAATTTTGAATACGCCTACTCACCTGCCTCGCTATGTTTCGAGTGTTTATTTTTACAGAAAACATATAATCAGTATTAGACACGGCCAACTAACTAGAGTTGTGAGGCCGGCCCGGTCCGGCGAGGGTATTCGTTTACCTTAAACGATTATGCTGCCGTGCTCGGTGTGTTTGTCTGCTGCCATGATGTGTCTGGTAGTGCTGGAGGACACTGGTGCGACCTGAAACACCAATCAGCATCATCATCGTCTCTGGCTCCCGGCGATGGAGCGGCTTTTCGAGTGATCTTGAATGCCACTTTCTATCACTAGCCTTGCATCATTTTACTCATTTTGGTGATAGTACATCACTGTTGTCTTTTTTGTGGCCTCTGGCGAGACTCTGATGGAGCTAGGTGATGACGCAATTAGTAGCTTGAAAAGTGAAACCAACATCGACTCTGGAAATTGTATAGCGCCTCTGGCATCAACGATTTTGCGCGGGAAGCTGCCTTGAGAACACGATCTTTCATGCCGGCACCCGTCTTGTTGTCCTAAGTAATGGAGTGCATGAGATGAGGTTGTCTCAATAGGTTGATATTTGAAATCTATTCGAACCCTGTTTCCGTAACGAAGGATTTCTGTAAACGGCTAGAGTTCGTACTACTGGAGTAGGGGACCTGCCAGCAGCACCTACCAGAATGTCACTACCACACGAGCGAAGAAATAGATGTCTGCGCTGGAGCTGTAATACGCTGTGCAAAGTTGAAGCGAATAGCAGCACCGGATGTAAACCCGCCTAACCGAGCTTGTATTAAGCTCCGTGTGGTATTGAGATGTGGGTTTTTCTGGAAGGAAATTCGTATGGCCCCAGATTTAATCATCATTAGCTGCTTAGCCTTATGGATGATTCGGGGCGCCGGCATACCGGTCCTTTGCGTTGCCATTTGGACGTGGTAAACATTAAACGACCTTACTTCAGCAGCTCCATCGTAAGGTATATTCTATCACAATCTCCCTCTTTGTGTGTACTCTAAGGTAGAAAAATCCTTGTGTAGCTAGTTTAGTTTGGTGATATACTGGTGGGTGATCGTGCTGTAGCCCTTCTCGCGAGAATGCAGTGGTTTATCGGTATTTTTTTCTTCTTTTCGTCGAGCGACAGTGAGAAAAAACGCTAGTTAGAAATGGGAATGACTTTAGGCCCCCCACCTTCGGGTTGATCAAGAAGTCCAACATGTTACAACAAGAATCTGCAGTGCCGCCAAGTTTCCGAGACAGTGACACGTCCGATAATTGCGACCTGAGATCACTAAAGTCTTGTATGTAGCTAGAGAGAGCGGTGTTTCTGCCAAAACTGATTTGATTTGCAACGAAAGCATATGTGTGAACGAAGTGAATAGGAATATTGCAGGAATTGGACTGATCACAAGGCTGTCCTAAAAGCTAATGCTACCCTCTCGAAAGGATTGATTGCTGCCATAAATGGCTACAATTTACGAGAGCCTATATTTCAAGATTCGCCACTCCTTATTTCAACGTCTCAGGGTGGTAGGATAGGTACATGTGGTTCTCATAGGTCTCCTTGAATCGACTCTATCACAGTCAACGAATTTCAGTCACGCACCTTGGTCAAATCGTCACGCCTAAACAGAGTGGATCGTTAGGCAAATGAATCACAAGTATCCGTGGTGTTCGGAACGGGGAATTAATAAATCAAGCCAGAACTTGAGGAGCCAATAGAATGGAAAGGCAACGGGGAAAAACAAAACGGCTGCGGTGAGTGTTTTTCGAGAGGGGTTTCTTGGGCTGTGGGCTCTCCCTCTAGCTTTGCAACAACAATCCCTCTCTAGGAAAACGCTACTACTCTCTTTCTCCTCCCATCTTCATCTTCATTATCAATTGAAATACTTTCTCTATCGTTGTTTCTCTGTTGGAATTGGTTTCTAGGTCCCGTTATCATCCGTCGCCAACCACTGCATCAGATCCACCTGCAAGATGCCGCTCTGGTATCATCCTCCACCAGTCCTCGTCGAGGAAGGCACTCCTGCTACGTACGTTAACTCTTTTTTCATCCCAATCCCTTGGGTTCCCGCTGACTTATGCATTCTTCTGCAGCTCCGGGTGCCCTGTTAATCCACCTTTGTATTACCACCCACCTCCAGTTTGTGTTGACCCCTCCGAGGATGCGGTTGTTCCACCTACTGGGACTGCTCCTCCTCCTGGTGCCTGTCCCACCTCCCCTCGTGTGGCAAGCTTTCCTAGTAGCTTCCCCCCTACAGGTGCTGCTCCACCACTTAATGGTGTCTTTGGTGGTTTGCCTTCTACAATGCCGGGAATGTATCCTGCGCCTTACCAAGGTAATATACCTGGCTACCCTCAGACAGCCTATGGTGGTTTCCATGCCGCTGGAAATTTCGGTTCCAATATGACGCCACAACCTGCTGGCGCTGGAATTTTTGCCGCTGGTTACTCAACACAGCCTCCACAAGGACCTCCCACTGCCCCTGTTGATTTTCATACAGGTTCTGCGCCTAGGTCCCCAAAACTAAATGCTACTGGATTTACCACTCCTCGCCGATTCAGAGAGCGAGTCTATTACTACGATGATAAAACCGGAGAAGTTCATCTAGACGACCCTGATAGCCCAACTGAGCGTCTTGTCAAACCTGAACAATCTCTTCCCTTACCACAATTTAACACTCCTCGCTCAAACTCAAGTCATCAAGGCCGAGCATACTATGTTGACGAAAAGAGTGGGCGTAAAATCACTATTGCCCCGAATGCAATCCCGAGTAGTCCCCGCCCACAGCGTAGGTCTCGCCACCTTGAACTGACCAGGGAGGGCAGCGGAGAATTTGAGGTGAAGCTTTGGCGGGGAGGTGATCATAGATGCGAGAAAAAATTCCGAGTTTCAAGCGGTCCAGGAGGTGATGACGATGTTGATATCAAGCTCAGTGAATGTCAAATCTGTGAAAATCACGACCATGACAAGGACCAACTTGATGAAGTAGAACGCAAACGGCTGCACCAGGGGCTTGCCGCGAAAGCTGATGAACGAAAACTCAAAGAGAAAATCCGTCAAGAAGAATACGCAAAGATGAAAGCTGACGAGAAACTCAAAATAGAGATTCGCGAGGAGCTCAAGCGCGAAGATCTACAGCGTCAAGAGTCGATACGCATGCAGAGACTTCAGGCTGAACAGCAAGCTAAAAAAATGGAGGCTGAACGCCAAGCAGCCGAAGAGCTAGAGAGGGAACGTATCCGCAAGGAGGTTGAGACTGAACTTGAGAGACGCAACCAAATCCGCAGGGCCGAATTGGAGGCAGAGATGAAGATACAAGAGAGGATCCGAGAGGAGACTAGGCAGCGGGAATTTGCCAAGGATATGGAAGAGAAAAGACAGGCTTGCTTGGTTAAGCTGGAAGAAGAAAATAGGAAAAAAATGGAGGAAAAGGCCAAAGAAGAGGCCAGAGAACGTGAACGTACACTCCAAGAGGAGCGAGATAGAATTCGTCAGGAGGTTAACGCTGAGTTGACAAAGAGGGAACAGGCTCGTTTGGCCGAAATTGAGGCCGAGAAGGTACGGAAGGAAGAGGCTAGGAATATGGAATTAGCGATGGAGGCGGAAAAGAGGAGATTACTTAACCTTGCTGAAATTGCAGCTGAAGAGAAGCGGAAAGCCGAAGAGGATGCTCACCAACGTAAACTTGAACAGGAGAGGCGTGCTAGGATCGAAGAGGAGAACAAGATTCGCCGAGAGGAATGGGAGCGGCTCCGAGGCGAGGAAATGCAACGCATTCGGGGAGAAATCATGAAAGAACTTAACGAAGCAGAGGCAAAGAGAATCCATGAAGAGCGTATTAAATTCGAAGCCCTCAGACTCCAGCAACTTGAAGCGGAACGTATTAGATCAGAGGAACAGGTTCGCCTTCGTGTCGAAGCTGGAAGAGAAGAGCTAAGAAGGGAGCTTCGCCAAGAATGGGAAAAAGATGAACAAGCCAGGATTTTGCGACTTGCAACAGAGGCCGCCGCTCTCAAGGCAAAAACGGAGGCAGAAAATCACGCCAAAGAACAAGCTCGCATCCGCAATCTTGCTGAAGCCCAGGAGCGTCAAAAGATTCGGGATCAGATAGCGCATGAAGAAGCTGTCAAGAGGCAACAACGCGAACAAGCCGAAGTAGAAATGAGAAAACAGGCGCGAGCCCATGCGATTGCGTTGGAGCAGGAGAAGGTTAGGGCTGAGGCGGCAAAGCTCAAGAAACAGCGCGAGGATGAAGCAGTAATGGCGGCAGCTATCGCAGCAGCGAAAGCAGAGGAGGACGAAATTAGGAGGATTATTCGGGCGGAGATGAAGGAGGATATGAGGAAGGCTAGGGTATGGGAAGAGGGGCAGTTTGAGGGATCAGAGCCGACGGATAAACATGGAGGTAATAAGGCTAGTTCTAGTGCTGTAGATGGTTTCATGTCCCCTCCTCCGCAAAGGGAAAGGGTGCAGTTGCACTGGGAAACAGATTTTGGGGAGCAGTATCATTAGTTGGATACATCTAAACCCAGGAATTTACCTCAGAAGGGGAGAAGTATGCAGCGAGTGGGATCGAAAGCAATACATGAAAAAGCAAGGTACATAGTCGATGTCACGAGCTAGTAGCTTAATTTTGGTTTTGTTATAAGGTTGGATACGCCTGTGCTTATGCCTTGTAGGTCTTGATGAGAGTCCAGTAATGCAAAAAACTAGATAAATCAAATTTGTTTAACTCTTGTAAGGCCTGAGTTCAAGGTAACCCCGCTTTGATAAGCAAATGGTGGTGGTGGTGGTGGTGGTGGTGGTAGTAGTAATTCATTCAACGCCCATAAGCACTACTCCTGTAAGCGTTGAAACAGTGGGCAATTAGAAGGTAGGAATAGAGTCGATTGCTCGCTTGCTAGAGGTAGGCAGTATGGCTCATATCTAAATACTCGAGTAATAGCCCTTGGGTGCCCGCTTCTCGTACTAGTCTCTATTAAAGCTACGCCTAAGCAATTCGGTATTAGGAAGCTTCCCCAGCAATAATTGTTGAAATATATAGCTCTCATGTGACCGACAGTGCTTTGCACGGTAAACAGCGTAGATTGTGGAAGGTCTTAGCATATATGCGAGTAAACCTTATCGAGCCTATGCTGGAGTCAAGTCGAGCCTATCAGACGGACCTTCTCACTGCCAGACCCAGTGTTCCACAACAGTTGGTGCTAAATTTTCTCGTGCAAATAAGCGCCGAGATCGCTCACTTGCTCGCTTCCTCGACCAAAGATGAAATCCTTGTATGTATAGGGTGGAATAAATCTCCGTTTGGAAAGTATTGAAACCACCCAGTTATAACGCAAACGGAAACAGTGATTTTGTAAGGCTTTGGGCCACAGTCCAGGTGTAAGACACTGAATACTGTGAAACACAAACTCTACAAGGGTCGGGGAATGAATCAATTGATGCATTGTCCATACAACGAAAAGAGGTGAATGAATCAATTGATTCATTAACAAGGGAGGTCTGTGGTAAATGTATCATGATACACATTATCCTACACATTAACACAGGATGTCTATGGTAAATGTGTGAGTAAATGGATCATGAAAGGTGTATTTGGTGAAAGGCATCAGTAATAGTGTAGGTAAAAGCATCAGGGAATGTGTACTAAGCGAAAAGCATCAGTAATAGTGTAGGTAAAAGTATCAGGGAATGTGTAGCTGGGAAAGTTGTCAGGAAATGCATCTGGAAATGCATCTGGAAATGCATCTGGAAATGTGCACATTATAACATTTTGTCCTTGAGGTAAACCTAAACTAGACTAATTACATATGAAATGGTGGCTCAGTGGTATAAGTAGCATTTAGGTAATACAACAGCAGCAGTTCAATCCCCCATCCCAGCTTTTTATTAATGCGCTTTTTTCCCTTAAAATGGCCAGTAGGAAATATTAAAAGTGCAATAATGAATCATTTGATTCATTTGCTTTTCTTTTACTGTCTTAATTATATGGGCAATGAATCAATTGATACATTTTTGCGCCTTTATAGGGTAATGTGTATGTAAATGAATCATTTTGCACTTTTGATTCATTTACAGATTCATTTTGGGATTCATTCTATGATTCATTTACCTATGTCTTTTGCCATCCCATTTCCCCATATATTGATTTGATACATTTACTGATGCCTTTACCCACACAAGATTTTTAAGGGAATAGTATGCATTTACTGATGCTTTTCCCCATACAAACCTTGTGAGGGGATTATGATGCATTTACCGATTCATTTCCCGCCGTTGTAGAGAAAGGCAAGTGTGTATATCAAGTATGAAGATGATCAGAAGAAGGAAAGACTGAGTGGAGGGCTATATATATAGCCTCCTAGATATCATTTCGTGACAAATTTATTCCCATCCTGAGTACTACCAAAAAATAGTCGTATATCTAACAGTGTAGAAGATGAGGCTTCCTAAACCTAGTGCAACTAGTGTCGATTACACGAATGAGCCTTGGCGCTCGGCTGGGCAGATCTAGAAGGAATAGCGGAGGCAGTACTGCAGTATCAGTAATAATAAAAAGAGGTTTATTGTACGCAGGACCTACATTGCTATCTATTTCAAATTAGGCTTACCATTCATTTCTTGTAATCCTTCCAGATAGATCCCTCTATTGAGTACCTTATTAGATCGCTATTTTTAAAAATATGGATACAGAGCAGTGCTAAAGTCATGTGTTAACCCCTTCTAGCAAAGGACGGCGGCTCCATCGCACGTTTTGTCTTGTTCATCCCATTGGGCGAGTACAAAGGTCCCCTTTACTTAGATATACTACACAATGGGTGGTTTCTAATGCATGTTCCCATTCCCATACCATCCCCTAGTAGTTGCCAAACTCTCTCCGGAGACAACGTTATCCAAAAACCACATCTACTATAGTGGTTTACTTCGAGCGATAAACCATGACTGAAATTAGCACGAACGTTTGGGAGTTCCCCCTATTTGTAATTTCATATTACGCATAGTATCGTACATATAGAAATATTTGCCATGGTGGGATAGACCTAAGGCTTAGGGAATACGGGGAGGTAAATACAAATCTTAAGCACTAAATTTCGAAGAAAGATCGGGCGGCCGAGACGACGGATGCGGTTTTAGATGATAGCTGGCAAGGCCGAAGCCAATTTTTAGCTTCTCTTGGAGGATCAGGCAAGAATTAACAAACAGAAGCGAGATTTTTCGAAGCATGTCATAGATAGGTAATACATGGTATGTCACTCGAGATACCGCTCTAAGGGTATAGTAGTCTTTGCGAAAGCCTCTTTGGGACGAAGCCAAGGAGCTAGCGAGGAAAATAGTGTTGGGGTTCACTTACGCATACGCATTCCAAAAGGATGGGTAAACGAAACTTGATAGGAAAATATATGAAAGGATAGCAGCATATGGTGAAATGAAAATTCTTGTTATTAGGTGTTGAAAATAGGGTTTCTGATAGAAGGCTCCTGTCTCATGCCTAGCCTTCGATTCTCGGCGTCATGGGTCGTTCCTCACGTGTGTTTAGGTGGAATTCCACACCCCCAAATAATAATTCCGAAAAAATAGGCTAGGCATGAGATACAGAAGGTTCTAGTGGAGAGGACATCGAGTGGACCGAAGGTGAAGAATTTTCCTGCACTAGTATGCATACACTGTCTATAAATTTGAACCTGCACTGCAGTCGAGTCAATAAATCAAGTTTTCTCCGTCTCCTGATCCCTATTTTCACATACCGTATAGTTTCGAGCGATACCCCCGGGGGGATCTCGCGCAACCAGGAGGGTGGTGGTACCTATAAACGAGGCTGAAGGTCCTTCCCACCAATCAAAAGTTTCTATCCCTCTTGGTTCCGCGGGATCTCCCCGGGGGTATTGCCCGAAACTATACGGTAATTGGGGGGAAGAGCGATGCCGAGTGACACGCCATGAACTATAATAAGGTAAAGAGGAAGATAAGGTTTTCTAAGCACAACCGGAAGTGTCCTACTAGAGTGGCTAGGATGAATGCTTGCTTGCTGCTGACCGGGACGCGAATAACTAGGATCCTCTTTTGCCAAGGAGTTTCATCGGATGTTTCCAAATCTGCCGATGTATAAGGTGCGCAGGGTGACGCGCATTAGATCAGGGTCTGCATTCCTTCCAAGACAGCTCTGGGAGAAGCCTAAAACGTTGACCAAAGTATTGGTCCCTTATTCCTGGATATCCAGAGACGAAGAATCGTGCAAGAAGAGGTTAACGATCAAAGAAAAATTTTAGCAGTAGTAGTGGTAAAGTGGGATACACTGGGCTTTGCACTAAATGCATGCACTCTTCTACCTACCCCCCGCTAGAACCTGCGACGTCTTACTAATCTTTCTTAGATCTACTTATCTTTAGCAGAGATAAGATGCTAGAAAGTAAGATCCTTTACCACGGTGCGCATTGCCAAACTGCGCCCTACGTAATAATTAAGAGTGCAAAGGTAGAACAGCAGAAAATTTTTGCTCTATGAAGTCACCATACAGCCCTTATGAAACCCGTACCACTTTTACACCCGAAATTTTGTCATACCCTTTTTCTTTTTCTTTTTCTTTTTTTTCTCAAAGTGTTTCAAAGGGAAAGTAAGAGCAGGGACCAGTATCTACCCGCTATGATCTATTGGTTTTACTACCGCGAGAGCTGGACAGACTAGCCATAGTGTAAGTGGTTGCGCATAGACTAACCTTTGAAACTAATTAGTGTGTAAAGGGTTTACCAAAACTATTGACCTCGACACTAGTCGTGAAGCTAGAGTCCTTTGACCGAGTAGAAAATTCTTGTATAGTCTAACAAGTATTTAAGAGGACAAGTGAGATAGCATACCAAGTTGTAGGGTGATTTGTGCTTGTGGTACGATAGATTTAACTCACAAGACCCTGAGGTGCTAGCTAAATCTGCAGCGGCGTAGTGCTACAGTGGTACAGATCCTTGAAATCGGAAGGCGCAAGGCTTATGCATATGTATAGAATTTTTCTTGGGACTAAACCTAATAAATTACATCCATAATCACCTATCCGAAAGCTAGACGCCTCGTCCTATCCACGCGCAGCGAGTGATAACTCATGACGTAAACAGTGCAACGATACCGAATAGGATCCCGGCCCATCGCGACATAACGTACATGTAACTTCTACATAGCCACATCAGGAGGTCAGCCTTGCCAACATTCGGTCTCGTGGATGCAAGGCAAGGTAGGTACGTAAGTTACATGCACGACGGAAGCCCCCGAAAACGAAAATAGAAAAATGACAACTTGATTCTATAGCCAATGTTCTCATTCCCAGATGTTTTTCACTAGATAAACAGATAAGCAGTCTCATAATCGTGCGGAATACCGATGCGTAAAAAACAAAAAACTGTAACCAATGAATCTCTCGTGGGCCCAAGGAAATTAACAAATGAACGTAGTAAGACGCCATAACCAGATGAAACCCCCAAATCTCTCAGAATATCTTGATTTTTTATGCGTATCGTGACACCATTCGTCCGTGTACCCCAAGAAGCCGTTAAACAAAGAAAAAATAAAAGAGAGAAAAATACAAAACCTCCTACCCAAATTTAAAACTAAAACCGAAAGTGAGAAATGCAAAAAAGACATGAAACCGATATCGCCAAACCCAAATGCTAAAAACAATTTTTTTAAAATTCATCTTCACCCTCAGCATCCTCCTCTTCATCGCCACTCAAAACCCCAACCATTCGATCCATTGGGCCTTTTCTTTTCTCTTCTCCATCAATAGAGTCTTTCCCGGATGTTAACAGTCTGTATTTTCCGCTTTCTGCCTTTTCCACAATCCCCACATCAATGGCCCATCTGATCAGACCTTCATCCATGACCCATGATTTCGGGTTGATCGCCTTATAGTTGTTCTTTTCATAATGCTTCCCCACATGCTCCATTCTCAAGTCCCAGCTACCTTCACCCTGAAACTCTTCCTCACAGTAACCACACTTGCTCCATTCAGGTGGTGACCGCCGAACGCGTAGGCAGCGTTCTTGGATTCTTGGGATTTCCTGACTCAAGAAATCTTTCAGGGGATTTCTGTGGACGTTTGTCTCTTTGGGACCATGCATGCGTTTCAGATGTTGTCCGAAGAGATCCTTACGGTTGAAGATAGCATTGCGATCTGCACAATCTGTATTATCGCAGCGCCAGTAGGTGAGTCGTAAGTGCTGTGAGAACACATGACGTTTCCATTCATTCTTAGATCCGAAAGTTTGCTCGCAACCCGCAAAATGGAACGTGCAAAGGAAGGGTCTCGTGTGCTGAGTTTGCATGTGCTTACTGTACGAGGGGGCGGTTGTTAGTTGATTAACTTGGATATTGAGAGGGGGTGTTGGTGGGAGGGGTGAATACCGGTAATCGGAGTTGTGTTTGAACCATTTATTCGGATGATCTGGACAACTCTGTCTCTCTTTTTGTTTCTTCCCAGCGCCCCTTCCTCTGTGGTTTTTACCCACGGGGCTGGTAATGGTGTCCTTAAATGGCTTCATCATTTCCGCGCGAGATTTGGCTGAGAGCTGTGAAGCTCCGGAGCCACTTCTTGAGCGTCTCTCTCCCCTCGTTTCTAGTGTTGCCTGTGATCGAGGCGATGGCTGTGGTGAAGGACAGGACAAAGGGGAAGAACATTCGATCTCCATCGGAGTTTGTATGTAGTACCTCTCTTGCCCATTAGGCCAGGAGTCTGTATCATCCCGTTCTGGTCCATGAAAGCGGATATCTGGTATGCTGTCACGTTCGAGCCTACGGTTTGGATGGCTTTCAACTGCATCATCATCCTTCTCCTCATCCTTCTCCTCATCTGCGGGAGTTAATTGTATGCTTTTAAGGTTGACGTATGATCCCTGGCTATCGAGACCAATTTCACCACCGATAGCATCAGGAGCTACACCAGGGCTGGTATTACCCGAGTTTGAATCTGCAGAATATACTGAAGCTCTGCTCCAAGTTTGGTGATTGCTCAGTCCTGGTGAAGAAGGTGATAAACATCCATCCATAGATGATCTGTGAGAATGGTCTCCCCTGCGAGCTGGCCCATGGGCGTATCCAGGGCTTGTAGGTGATGTGTCACCCATAGTATAATTGACGTCCCGAAAGCGATGGCTGTCGGGAGACCCAGTCCAAGCACTCGCTGATGTGCCGGCAGCAGAATATGGGTTATAGTCGTAAGTTGAGCTTACAGCTGAGACTGAAGCAACTGATTCCGGATAAGATGGCTGGTATCCGTCCCAGCTTGTTGCAATAGAGAGGTGAGGATTGTGGTTATGGCTGGGAAATCCACTGCTGCTACTCGAATTGTTGAGTTCTACAAGAGGTCTGGAAGAAGCTTCATCGGTCATAAATCGAGTTATAGATGTCGAGTTGTCCATAAGTGTATCCGGGGGAAGTCGGAGGTTTCCCAGGGCTTCAAGTTTTCTTTCAAGTAACAAAGAAGCATGAGGATTAAAAGTGGTCCATGAATTGTAAGACATTTGCGGATGATCAGATAGATAAGACCCATCCACTCCGGAAGACTGCTGAAGGATGTCATGATCCTCTCCTGGAGGAGAGTGCAAGAGACTCTGCATAGAGGGCTGATTGCTGGGATTCATAACAAATGAGCTGCTATGGCACAACTAAATCAGTACTGAACTGTACCACTTCTATCCGTTGCTGAAAGCCTCGAACAGGTAATGGAAAGGGTATAGTGGAATAACAAAACATATGGTGTAACTGTCGGGGTATTTGGGATAGTTGGGCTAGACAGAAAGGAATAGGGCAAACGAGACTCAATGCAGAAGAAGGCTGTGTATGACTGAGACTAGTGTTTACATACCTTCTGGGGCTTCTAGGTGGTGTTTCTCCTGTGATAGCCGGATAATCTTCATGCATAGTCAAGTCAGAATGGTGATTGGAACTAAACAGATCCAAACCTTGGTAATGAAAAAAAAGACTAACTCAAAGTGCAAACTTGCTATTCCACCAATGCGTGGCGAGTGGATTTAACAGTGCCTGAGAAATAGGCCGGTAGTTCCGAGACGTTTACTTGGAGCTACAGAAGCGGAGCGAAGCTTGATATATAGACCAAGCTGAACAGGAACTCAAAATGGGTGTGGATTGGAAAATGCAGCCCTGGTGCAGGGGGGAATTATGAATCTAGAACTCAGGATGGAGGGGGAGACAAGGCACCTTTGTACCCTTCGCCCGGAATGGTGTTCTTCTTGCTCTCGCTTTTGTCTCGCACGAAGTTCGGCAACCTCAACAACGTATAATGCAGTGCCCTGATTGACGCGAAGGCTTTTTGCGAGTGCGCGCACTCTGGTTCGCGCACGCTCGGACACTGCCCCCCTTGAGGGATGGGGGTGTAAGTTTTGAGCCTCATATTTCATGGAGGAGTGTCGCATCTGTCGCCGTTTATTCCTCCTTTTTTTCTTTTCTGCCAACAGCGGTCAGAAGTGCATAGGCCTAGTTACCGGGATGCAGTTGTCCGGCGTGGCTTCCGTGCGTAGAACATCGTTCCAGTGCGCAAGCTTTATTCGCACCCACACTCTCTTGCTATTCGCAAAGCCATAAGCCGTGCGTGCGCACGACGGACACAGATATCACCCAGAACAGATATAATTTACCTCCTACATTTCCAAGTACGTGAGAAAAACCTCTTGTCGAGTACTGAGCTATGGAGGAGTCTCCGATATCTGCATAGCACCTGCGGGTCGATAGGAGAAGAAAACGGTGCTTCATCCCAGAAGCCAGGAACCTAGCGAGTCATAACTCCCTGATTTGCAGACCGTATCCACTCCGGGTGGCTGCTGCTGCAGGACAGCCAAAGGATTCGAGGACTCAAGTCCAGAAACGCGGAGTCAAGGTGCATCCTCAGGCACACCACCTCGGTGGGTGGTTAGGCAACAGCGATCCACCTTGTCCCGGCAATGAGGTGACATTCACTCTTCCCTCAACCCCAAATCTTAGCGGCACAACTGATAGAATACCTACCTACATACCCTTTGTTTCTGCTGCAAGCCATCGGATCGAGACTAGAGGATACACAGCGCCGGTATCTTATGTAGGTACAATGTTGTGAAATATTATACAAGATGCGAAGGAGTGGTTCGGGCGGCTATGCTATCTATCTAGCTCTTCTATGATATCTGCAGAGCCTCAACTATCGGTTCGGTCTCCAACCCCTGCTTCTGAACTTTCCCTGCTTCACTAAGACTTCTACGGCACCTAAGTCTCCCCTAAACTGGAAGTGAACGTAATCCTGTCACACACGTTATCTGCTTCTGTGATACCTAAAGCCCCAAAACAAGAAATGGGAACTTCTATCAACTCGAAGAGGTTTGAATCCACATAGAAGCACGTGCATATCCACTGCTTTTAATACGAATTTGTTTGACATCACAAAACATACAATCACACGATCATCTTAATCAGGGATCCGATCGATTAACAAAGCTAAAATAACATCCCGCTGTTCTGGACCAAGCCACAGAGTCCTGGCCTTGGATCCCCATCGTGCTGTATCATGCGGTATTGGTTCAACAAGCGATTGTGCTTCTAAAAGTATTATGTGGACTCACGCGATTTCACCCATCTACTGGCTGTCAGTGTAACCTATCATACGGATTCGTGCTACTGACCCTCATAGGCACAGCCCGGAGATATGTGGTCGATCATCTCTTCTCCAGATTCCACGCGCTGGCTTCACATATACCCCGACTTCTATCTAGCATATTCTTCCACCCCAGCTCTCATTCAACTATTAGACTTGAGACCCTTGAAGCAGTAGGCGGTTGGGGGTAACCTGTGTTGGATGCAAAATGGCTTGTTGGCAAGAGAGGCTGAGTCCCATAAAACATCATAGACAGTTGGTATTTCAATGTCTGTGCAGGCACATAAGTTTTATCTATCGGTTTGATATTGAAAAGATCTCACTCGCTGCTCCTGAATTAAGACCGTTCAGCCCTCAGCGCTACCCCTGAACAGGGTTCACCAAGGTTGAATCTTCTATTCTTCGTATCTTTACTTAAAAGAAGCCCAGACGCTTTGCCAATCTGGCGGCTGCAGAAACGTCACGGCCTCAAAATCAATAAATCCTCAAATACCAAACCGGCAAATCCCGCTAGAAAAACGCCAAATCCCCGAAACGTGACACAAACCACAGTACTACTGTGCACAGACTTTGATATCAGCCGCAGTGGTTCGAAACAGGAAAGGTCAGGTACAAGATTTTTACAGATGCAATTGAGCGCCCTTTGTGCAAATCACATTCTCACTAAACTATTTCTCACCCACACTTCCATCAATGGTTCGGAGAAATTGAGCCTCACTAATTTTCCCCACTTTTCAGCCCGCGCCGTCACTATCCAATCCTTCGGCGAGCAATCAATGTGCTATCTATCATAAAATACACTTCATCACACAGCCATTCTAGAAGGCCTGCATGTAACTTGAATCGTCCTACCCAGACTAGTCCAATTCGGTATGATCCAAATAAACCAGGTACGTACATACGACTGAGGCTCTTTATAAGTCTATGATCAGTATATCTGAAGCATTTTTCTGCCTATTTTCCATAATCTGCTCGTGGCAGGGATCATTGTAGAGCGCCCGCCGTATTGCACGCTTTCTATGGTTGTGTCGGGGGTTCTTAGGACTTGTGCGCACAAAAATGGACACACTGACAGCAAACTATTTTGTTCGCACTCTTCGTGCGGACCAGCCAAGACAACTAGACAGGTGACATTGTGAGGCGAGCATTGGATGAAGTGATATGCGCACAGCGGATATTGGGATCACTAACTTTATGCAAGTATTGCTGTAAGAATATCCAGGAAGGGGAATGCCGGTACTTACACCTCTGTGATTTGGGAGGATTGAGGCTCTGAGGCTTTGGGGCTCCTGTAAATTTTGAGGCGAGTCGGCGCGCTGTGACCAGGCGCGACAAACGCGAAAATATCTATATGATTCATTTCACCGGTTAATTGAAATAACTAAATGTCAGTGATCAAGCCTTGATACCACATAATGACCAGGGTAAAGAGATAAATGGTTGACTGAGAACATATTGGGCAATTGTGAACGGAACGTTTAAATAGGTATACTGGATTCCAGGAAGATGTGTGAGGGTGAAGCTTGGCGTTAGTCATACAATATCACTCGACGCTAACCTGGAAAAATACCGAGGTCTGGGACCGATTTTGACTCATTTCTCCAAACACTAGTCAATTCTGCACCTCGGAACAAATTTGTCCGGTTTTATTTCTCTGTGTCATCGCTCACCTAGTTACCGAGCCCAGGCTTCTGAACCTGCAGCTGGATTAGGCCAAGCGGTTATTTGAGTGCAGGTGGTCTTGGAATATACGTACTAGGACCAATGAAATGGCAAGATAGAGTCCGTACGAGAGACCTCAATAATAGCTCCATAGTGAAGCATAACGAAATTGATCGCGCATCACGAACGTTAAAGTAGCTATCTGTGAGCGGGGTAGCCATTCTTGCTGGCGGGGTTTGTTACTAGAGCGGGGATCCTCAAACCGAGAAATATTAACCTTGGGTCAACCCTCACAAAGTAATAGAATGGGGCAAGACAACATGATTTCGGACTTTCCTAGCTCATTGCATGACGGGTATTAAACACTATGTGCGTAGTACTAGTTTGTAGGCCGGTTGAAATGGGGTGCGGTTGTATCTGCTCTTTAGGGCTTAGCTTCTTAGATAATCGAGTAAAAGAGGCCAAGATTTGCCCAGTTTTATTGTTGAACAAACTATTTATAATAGAAACACGGTATTTTCTGTACTGAGTTTGTGAGGTGGTCTTAATTTGCAGTCACTAGTCAAAACCTTCGCGATCGTAGAGGAATTGCGCAAGCCCTCCCTACGTGGCGAAATGCGATCGTGACTCACAGGTGGGAATGAACCGTCGATTCACCGATTGTATACAAGGGATTCATGTATCAGTGTGTGGTCAAGCCCTGCTGATAGCATCTAAATAGGGTAACCTAGGATAAGGTAGTCAATTCTAGCTGTAGGTGTGTTCTGTGGTCCGGTGGATACCAGAAAGTGCAATTCAAAATGCCTGTATTGTCAATTCGTTTAAAATTCGTTTGAAATAGTACCTTATGGTGGGTGGTGGTCTATTAGTGCAGAACCACCTCTTCGCACGAGTTTGGAGGTGATTTTAATTTTTAATATATGCCTAGGAGGTGTGACTAGGTTCTGTTTGGCTAAGGAGTGCCGGTGAGACGCTTTCGGTATTTCTTTCCTTTCCTCTATTTTTACGAGGAAAAAACGGCTAGGACATTCTTTGGTACCGAGTGATGATACATGATTGCATTATGTTGATTGACCGACCGACCGACCGACCGGCCGATTGGTTCGTTAGGTACGTTCGTAGTTGTGTTGTTTCGTCTTGTTCCTATTCTCAAAATTGAGGAGGGTAGGGTCAGGAAAGCCCAAAAATACCTCCCTTTAACTAAGAAAATAACAGCGAAAAAAATGATCTGAGAGCCTTCACTAGATGCAAATAAAGAACAACAAAAGGATGATTCAGTGGGGAATCGAACCCCAGTCTCTGGTCTCTTTAGTTCTTTCACTGTAACACACAGAAGAGGGCGTCTTACCACTAGACCACAGAATCTTTGATGGAAGATATTATGGTCTCTGCAAAAAAGTATTAGTAATTAACAAACTCTCCCATAGTGGTGTTTGTAATTGGGAGATACGCTTTGGAGAGCCTAGGGAGTGAGGTAAACACTTTATACTGCTAATTTTACTCTGGTATTTTTGATAGGATTTCGACCGGCTGCAAGCTACAAAAATTTACTTTTACATCTAGAGATTTGTGAGATAACCTCTGATGACAACGTGTGCCTGTGTTATACACTGAAATCCTTGGGCGTTACCGGAAATACTACTATCGTTGATTCAGGGTGTGACCCCATTGCTGGTATTTCATGCTGTGATAGGTGAAGGGTTTCTGTTAAATTTTGTTGCGATAATAGTTTTCAGTGATTGTCCTAAGCTCGCCCAATTACCATCTAGAGTACTACATGTAGTTAAAATCCCTTTACTAATGACCGAGGAAATTCAAGTTCTATAACCTCTAATAAAGTTTTGTACTGCCCAAACTCATCTCCAGCATGTGGTAAGAAGTGAGTCGGGCTAAATTGAATACTATAGTTTCAAGATTTGAGTCGAAACTGGGGCCTCTGAGCTAGTATAATAGGGTTTCCTGAGGAACTCTATGGGCCTAGCTACAATAGAGTAGTGGAAGGATCGTCTCAAAACAGCCTTGTCGGGCCGCTGATCACTGGAATCTTGAGTCATTCTTAGAAAACACCCTCGAGGGGGACCTCTGTAATTAGTCGTGGTTGTAGAATTAGAAGCTAGGAGTGAAGATAAGCTCAAAGATGTCAGGCTCAGAGCTGTGATCATGGATTATCGCTCATGACGATTCGGAACGGAGTGTTTTTTGTGGGGATCAGGTGGCAGAGAAGACTGTTCTCCACGCAAGCTCAAATTTATAGATAGCGCGCGCGCATACATACTAGTACAGAAAAATTCTTCAACCTTCAGCCCACATGATGTCCTCCCACTAGAACTTCCTATCGGTCCCAAATTAGGGAGTTCATTCCAACATGGGAAGTATTTGTCATATGAATGCATGCATGAGGCAAACGCCCGACGGAATCAGGGGTTCTCGCAAACGAGTTTTCTATTTGATCACAGCCCTAAAGCTCTTTACTCCCACCATCTCCCTTCAATAGCTAGAATGTTTAATCCCGATGCCCTATCTACGAGTACCCTCGCTTACCTGAGATCCGGCCCTTCCTTCACGGTCTCGTGTCTTGAAGTAACTAACGTGCTCAGTAGCCCATATCTACGTGCACCGGTGCCACAAGCAAGCACAAACTTCCCGTCAAGCTTCCTGGAGGCGGTCCCCAACACCAACGTCTAATGTGGGACTAACACGACGATTCCACGAAATTTCTGCATAAAGCCGCGGAGCAAAACCAAAGAGCTCAGGTATTCCCACTAAAGTACACCAGCCCCGCAAAGATATAAAAAGTACCCCACTCCTACGAGAGCGGACAAGTTTCCCCCAGAATACGAAACAGGTTGCTGACAACCTATAAATATGGGTATCAGCACAAAACTACTCGGTGGTCACTTCCTACTGCAACTACAGGTCACCCAAAACTCGGCGCAAGCATACGCCCTTTTGGAGATTGGGTGACTCGAACAGTGGGAGCAATGACCTCGTATCTTACAAGCTGATTTGTCAGAACTCCCGCCAGATTCTTGAGCTTACATATTCCTCCAACCCGAAGAACACCTATATGTTAAAAGCACCATAGCCCAAGCAGTTAGCCGTTGATGACAAACTCCTCGATATCCGACTTCACAACCCCTCACTCGCTCGCCAAAAGTCTTGGCACCCTAACGTGAAACAAAGTATTCAAATTAAACGGGAAAACACCCCGCAATTACATACCATCGTAATCCGTCGTGGTGTAATGGTTAGCATCAGCCGCTCTCATGAGCAATGCTCCGGCTAGATCCGGGTTCAATTCCCGGCGACGGAATATTTCTTTTGCACATTATTTTTATCCCCAAACCTCAAAGGTTTTATTCCCAACTCGAAAGGTCGTATGTGATGCAACGTTTATTATGGCTTTCACACAGAAGATTCTTGTACTTATTGAGCAATGCCCAAAACAGACTCGCTAAATCCTAGTAACATGTATTTTAAAGAATCCATACTTGGTATCAAACAGCCTCTCCACTACCTCCATAAAGACCCTCAATAAAGCTTCTTAGTAACCCTAATGAAAATATGTCCCTCCGTCTGTCTCCCCTCATTATCAAACAAACTCACAAACCTATACCCCTCCTGCAACCGATCCAGCCGAATACAAGCCCACGCCGCCAAATCATCCCTCCCAAACTCCTCATCATGAATCTTAAATCTGCAAAAGATCAGTCATACTCCAACCCAACAGCAGTAGGGAGGAACACAAACCTAACAAACGCCAACCCCTCAATAACATTCTTAACACCCTTAAACACCATCTTCTCCGCACCCCACGAACACTCCACCCCTCTCTTAGCCTTCGTACGGGCCTTCGGCCCCGCAGTCTCATTGATATGAAGTTCAGCCTTCACATACGGTTTGAACCCCTTGGCGGTATCGCTCGCCTCCGGCATGGGGATAGCAGCGCCGGCAAGAACCTCGATTGTGAGGTCAAGGGTTTTCTTCACCGGTGGGGCATCACCGGGTCGGAAGCCGCGGGGCTTAAGTACGTAGCCGCCTTCACCGGCAAACATGCCTTCGTTGAGCATCATGCCCTCGTCGCATTTCTGCCAGTTGAGGGCAACGAGTTGGACGCCGCGACGCCAGAAGGTGGTTGGGTCAGCGTTGGAGGAGGAGAAGCGGAGGCCGAAGGGGTATACGCGCATGAGGTGCTGTTTGTTGTGGGTGAAGATTGCTTCGGCGTGTTGTTGGTGGAGGTTTGCGAAGACTTTTTCAGAGAAGGAGTAGACATGGTTGGGGATTTTGGAGGTGGGGTGGGAGAATGGGGCGGGGGAGGTGGAGGGGAAGTGGTGAGAGGAACAGTAGATCCCGAGGGCAGCGAGAGTGCGTGTTACTTTAGTTTTCTTGGGCTTGGTCTTGTTGGCCCTTTTGGAGAGCTCTTCGAGCTCGCTGTCAGAGGATGAGGTATCGGCTGGGAGGGTGGGAGCTCGTGGGAGGTTGCGGGGAGTGGGGGCTGGAGGACCGGGAGGGGGGAGGTATTTCGACTGGTGATGTTAGTGAGATCAGTGATATGGAGGGAGGTTATACCTTAACGAGAATCTTCCTGCGTAACTGCTTAGGGCTCGGCAGTTCCATTACATCCTCAGGTTCGATTCCTTGAACTAACATATCACCCCACTCCTCCCTCATAATCTTTACGATTTTCTCCTGCTGTACAGGACCAGCATGACACTCTAACGAGATTATAATCGGTCCTTCTCCAGCACCCCCTTCCCATCCCGTTCCATTAGCAGAGAAGCTATGTTTTGCAACAGCTCTACACACTTTCCGGAACGAAATCTCTTTCGTAAGAGTATATCCATGGAACACCTCCGGCTCGCCGTCGTCACCATCCCATACATCGATCTCGATACATCGGCACCCACGACGCAGCACCGACTTATACCCGTTCGTCGTGCTCGTGCCGTACAGCTGATGGCCAGTCAGGTATGTGTTATGCGAGGAACTAATGAAGTACTCGCACAACGGACGGGACCAGTCCTTAGTCGCTGGATCCGGTAGAGCAAGGGCGCTGTTAGTTGGTGCTGAGAAATACGACACGAACTCATCGAAGGTGATGTTTGAATCTGAAGCTAGGAGCTTCTGTGCAGACTGTGGTTGCGAGGGATGGAAGACACGGGAGATCCAGCTGGTGATACCAGTAGATGTGGAGCCTGGGTCGTTGCCGGAGTTTGCATCGTTAATTTGGACGCGTTGGGTGTTGATTAGGAAGGACTTGAAGGCGCTGACAGAGAGTTTGTCGTGTTTGGCGTGGGCGTCGAAGATGCCACGGAGCTCTTTGAGGATTATAGGGGAGGTGATTTTGAGGGGAGTTGAGCTGGCACCGAGACTTGCTACGCCGCCGCCGGCACCGTGGGGGGAGGTTGTCAGTGTAGCCATTGAAGATTATGTTGTGGTGAAGAGGGGATGTAGCGAGAGCGGGGTATCTGTGGGGTTTTTGTAGCTTCGTTCTCGAGAGTGGTTCTATCGTCTGCACGATGTCTCGTCAGTCGTGATAATTATCTCACCATAGAAACCGAGATCTTGCAAGAGATTTATAGAATGAGAGTAAAACACCTACCTATCGATAGATGAAGCTTCCCCACGAGGGATTAAAGAAACATGTTTTTTTTCTCCCATCATTCTCGTCCCTTTGCCCCTTTCTCCCAATTTCAGTAATAGATTTATTTTTATTTTCCTGGCAAACGCGCGGCGGATTCTGCAGCCATTGTTACTCGAAGGGGATTCCGTTCCCCCCGCCAATGCGTTTTGGCGAAGGCTAGATCTTCAGCTGAGATTGTCGCTGCCGCTGTGACAGGATCGGGGAAAGCGGGGTGCTTTCGTCATAGGCTGAGACACAGACTGCAGTGTAGCCATAGGTAAGGAAAGAAGATACGGTCTCAGATACGGTGGATTCCTATCTGATTGAGATTCAGCTTGGGAGATATCGTGATGGATTGCTTTTCTTTTCTACGGAACCTGGGGAAGCGGGGGAGGTGTTGCGGCTCTGCGACCGACGTCATCACGCATCACTCTGTTTTTCGGGAACGGTCTACTAGAGATGTTTGCAGCAATACAGATGGCGATGATGGTGATGATTTTGATGAAGCTTTTCTCTAGGACTGAGACGAGGCGTTTGGGGCTGGTTTGCTGTCGCGGCCGAAACATGCGGGCTACTCGTTTAGTAAGTGTTAGACGGATATCTCGGTTTCCCGGGTATCTCGGTTTCTACGATTCGTCTGTGCCACTGGCGACGGGGCTGAGGATGTGGGGGAAGTGGGAAGTGGGAAATGGAATAGGGGGTCTGTGGATGATGATGCTGGATACCTACTATGGGTGAGTGGAGGATAGCGGGCATCATCGAACATCACTCGGGTTTCAAAGAGTTTCGGACTATTCTATAACGATATTCTATGTTGAATATGAGAGATTAATGGACATTCAAGACTATGCAGATACCGGGGAGATTGAGGGTGTCGCCTAAGGGATCTCGGTGGTTTTGGTAACTACGGGTATTGTATTATCAACACGAATCAACACCTCGCTAGATTCTTAATTTACCATGAGCAGACTTGTTAACCTTGGAACGGCTTACTACGGTAGTAGCAGTACCGAAATAACGGAACCCAGCGGTAACGGATGGCGCTCTGGGTTCATGAACCATTATAGGAAAGATCACTAAATATCACTCGCTGTTGGTAAAGACCGACACTAACGTGGTACGGCACCCTCTTTGGATAAGGATCACCATGGATTATGCAGAGAACCCGGGAAACTGCCTTGGCAAATCTGTTGGAGATACTACAGTCACTCCCGGCCACTCGACGAAACTGGCCATTTGACGAACAGAGGTTGTCGCTTAGGAAACTTTTACAACTCTCTCGAATTTTTGCAAAAATTCTAACTACATGATGGCCCAAAATATTGTACAAATGAGATTTATTGCTAACTAGGCCCAGGCCCCGCTGTTTCCTGACTTGAAGCCTGGGGGCTCATGGTTTTTCGCTTTTTCGCAGCGAGTTTCGTCAAATGCCCAGTTTCGTCGAGTGGCCGGGAGTGACTGTACTACCGTGACGTAGTATCGGCTTCCTAATACTGGTTTCCTATGTGCCTCTACTGTCTCAGCTGTTTCATAGGCTCATGTTTATTTGGCGGGTATTCAGGCTATGCAGAACTGCTCTGGGAGGCCGGCCAGTCATTTGGTGGAGCTCTTTCTATTGGTCAAACACTTGTATATATACAGAGGCTTTCGCCTCTAGCATAGCAAGTAACTCCGCAATCTATTACACACTCGAGATTATTCCTTCATTAGGTGTTGTAATATTGGGAGCACGTAGGGAGGAATAGAAGGCTTGATTACTTGCTTGTTAGGTGGGCATACGGCCCCTATCTAAATAGCTCTCTCGGGTGCCCGTGTGCCCGAGTGCCCGAGTGCTCGGGTGCCTGTCTCTCAATCATTTCCGATCCCGAAGGCCAAGCCCCGTATTAGGAAGCATCTCCAACATTAGGTTGCACATTCACATCGAGTGATCCATCATGATTCCCATAAGCAAAAGCGAAGAACACGGTTCAGGGTGCAGATAAACCGGGAAGGACTAAATGAAGTAATGATACACCAAAATGTTCCATACCCGACTCTCGGCTTAAGAGGAACCGCAGTGTCCTAAATAGTCCTCAAGCTAATTTCCTCACTTTCATAGCTACAAAATCAACTGCCCCACAATCAATCCCAACTGCAGAACGGCAGCAGAACGAGCACTCCCCCATTGCTCCTACCTCTAACAACCCACTTAAGCCTCGCTCTTCCCCCGCTTCTCAAAAGCCTCCACAAACGCCTTAATATCCTCCGCCAAAACCTCCGGACTCTCCATAGCAGCGAAATGCCCACCCTACAAAAATTAGCACTACCCTACTAAAACTCAAACCTCATACATACCTTCTCATGTCTCTTCGACCAAATCAACAACTCCCCAGCCTCCGCCTCTACCCACTTCAACGGCACCGGTACCAGCTCCTTCGGAAACAACGAGTACCCCAACGGCTTCTTAAACCCAATAAAATACACCCTCTCCTTTGGGGCAAAAAGCTAAAAAAAATCAGCAAGCCCTATCACACCAAAGTGATACATACCTCACGGTACGGGTATATAGCCCGTGGAAAAGTCTCCGTGAGCCACCACAGCGTGACCAGCTGTAGGATCTTCTCAATAGGTGGTTTCTCGTCGCTCCATTCGAGGAGTTTCTCACCGATCCTGGAAATTTTAGTTTGGACGGTAGAGGGAAGTAGAGGGAGGGTAGGCTTACCATGCGAGGAGGGCGAGAGGGCTGCTGGAGATGACGTGGCCGATGGTGCTGGGTCTGGTTGCGTGCGTTAGCCCGTATGCGCTGCCGCGGGTGCGGAAATCTTTGGCGCGGTCGAGGCCGATTAGGTCAGTTGCGTCGAGGTTGTCGGTAGGGCCCTCGGTAGAGCTGAGGAATATGTTTACTGGGGGGGAGGGGTTAGTTTTGTTCGTGGAGGGTGGGGGTGGGCTTACCGTGGGCTCCTATTGTGGTTTGGTTAGTGGTGGGTTGGTTTCTTGTCTGGGGGGTTGGGATTTGCTTACCTTTGCAGTCTGGGTAATGGTTTTGCATCAATCGCGCTAGGATGCCACCGACGTCGCCGCCCTGAGCTATGTATCCTCCGTTGGACTCGCCGAAGCCGAGACCGATCATTAGCTGGTTCATCAGGTATGCAGCATCCGATTTCGTAAAGTCCTTATCAAGCGGTGGCTGTGAGGAGAATGCATATCCCGGAAGACTCGGGACGATTACATGGAAAGCAGGGGAAGTCGAAGCAGCCAGAATAGGGATTATGTCAAAGAATTCAACGAATGATCCTGTACACGATAATCAGCTAGTAACCCGAGCTGAAGTTTATACTAGTTGTCAAATGTCCGTACCTGGCCACCCATGCATAAGGATGAGCGGAACAGCATCTGGGTTCTCGGAGAAGACACCGATGAAGTGGATGGTGTATTCGTTCCCGTCGCTGTTTTTAACTGGGGCTGTATATTGTGGGAATTTGTTTATTTCTTCTTCATGTTTTCGCCTAGTACCCATCAGCGACTTCTATCTAGAGTTGCAATTGAACAGTAGAACTCAACACACCATTCGAAGCTACTCTCCCAATACGCCTTCGTCTCCTTCATCCATTTATTCGTGACCCCAAACCGCTCATCCGAGCCCTCCCAAGTAGGCGGCGGAAGCTTACTCAAACGTAACAAAGCCTTAAAATCGTCAATATCCGCTTGTGGAATTGCGATTTTGAAGGGCTTGGGGGAGAGAGTTGCATTCTTTGGAAGCGACATTTTAGTAAGACTTTCTGGTTGCTCTGATGCTGAAGCTCATTACCGCGGGGTAGTCGGCTATATAAGCTATTAAGTGCGGCACGTTGAAGATCTAGGAATCCGGACGATAGACTTTCCGGGGTGGGAATTCTATTGCCCCGCAACCTACCCTTGTCGACTCGCGTAGAGTCATAGACGCACGACAATGCAGGTTGCTGTTGGTAGATGGTTTATTCGATTGCATCATTGGCAGGTGTTTGAGTAAATACCTCTTATACGAGGTTCCAGACCCGGAGATGGACAGCCCGGTGAAAATAGCAAGCTTTAATACGACTTGGAAATACATAGCCGATCGCAGGTCAAGGATTAGTGGTGTGATGTAGTGTTGCCGAGTCTGGCAGGTGGGGTTGATGTACAACCCCTCA
Source organism: Paragyromitra xinjiangensis (assembly GCA_038503065.1). Taxonomy (NCBI): domain Eukaryota; kingdom Fungi; phylum Ascomycota; class Pezizomycetes; order Pezizales; family Discinaceae; genus Paragyromitra; species Paragyromitra xinjiangensis. The sequence continues at coordinate 1,738,490 of JBCAMK010000011.1, forward strand.
CCCGGAAGCTATTTCGGTGAAGTTATTGGATCCGGAATCATTGACACCGGTCTGGGGCCTAAGCGAGTGAGTGTCGAGTGACTATCCATGATCTCCGGAGTAGATACAGGCGATGAGATGATAACAAAACACCCACTCTCACTCCCACCGGTTAAGTTCGTAAATACATTCTCGAATCTAACTGAAAAGACAAACGATACCACTAACAGGCCACCCCCATAATGAAGCTGCTTGGCCAAAATGAGGCCCAACGTCTCCTTCCGTAGTTTGTTCTCTTGCATATCCCGAGCCTGCTGTAAACAGCGGGAACCCGCCATCCCCTAAAATCTGCACATAGCTCTTATACTCCCTGCTAGAAGCTCTAGGACTTCTATAGCGGCGAAATTGCCGTTCTGTTGACGTGTCAGAGATACCAGTCAAGATAGCCGGCATGTTAAGTGGATGGCACATACCTTATCATATCTCCTAGACCAGATCAGTCCACCCCACTCGCCTCTGCTTCCACCCATTTCTCGGGAATCGGTATAATTCCGCCAGGGAAGTGGGAGTAGCCGACCAGCTTTTGGAAAGGCTGGATGAGGACATCTCCGTAGAGGGTTTAGAACCGTTCGGCAAGCAAGTAGACTACAACGTGAGAGCTTCCTGGAAGAGGTCTCATACCTTGCGATATTGAAATATAGGTTACAACCTGGAGGATCTTCTCGATAGGCAAGACTTCCGATGGCCGTTCGAGGTATTTCTCACCGACTCTATACACCCTCACGTCAGTAGCGGAGGCGGAAACACAGAGACTCTGGGATTTACCATGCAGGTAGAGCGAGATGACCGCTAGCAATGGTGTTTGGTCCCACCGCACGAATCGCTGTGAACATATCACTCACTAGCATCGATGCAACAAGGTATCACAGTCAATTATGAAAATATTTATTATTTAATAAATAATAAAGTACCATGTATTGCCATTATCTCTCAAAGTAATGGTAGTACGCTCTGCATCATGCCAGCGCGAGTTAGGTCTAGTCATGGGAGGCATGGTGCAGTGTAGGGGTGTGAGAGCATTGAATCGATATCTCAAAACCCACAGCAATTTGTTGCACGCAGCTGTGCAGTATTAGTGCGTCTGCGGTTGGACGGCTTTGTCGGTTGGGTTCAAGTTGTTGGTGCAAAATACACACAGACGTGAACTAAGTACTTATTGTAGAATTAACATTAGCCACAAGTATTACAGAATAAAGGAATTACTCTCAACTTGTAGGACTACAGACAAGACCAACTCTATCATATCGCGGGGGGATAACGCGTCAGCCACGTGACACCTCAACAACCACCCATACCACGTGACAACGATAATTGAGTCACGTCCCTGACGTCAAAGCGCAGACCGACGCGATCAGGCTGAACTTGAAAGACAAGGTATCACGTCTCCCCAGACCACCGACAGTAAAGATACCGAACCCGCTTCCCCTCTAAAAATCCTAGCAAATCAATTAATATCCCAAACCCAACCTATCCATTAAAATAAATGTGTGGAAGGTAAGAGCCTAGCTTCACAATACCCGCCACTAACCCGTGATTTGAGCCGGTTCTAACCAGAATGCAGATACGTTCTCGCCTACCCTCCACGCGATGTCGGACGGCGTTTGATTGAAGATGGCATGCCCGTCGATGAACTACCTGATGAAGAGGACGTGCAGCAAGGCTACAATATTGCCCCCGGGAATATAGAGCCTGTGTACCGCGCCATCCCTGGTATCCCAGGCGAGAACGGTCCACCAGACAACGAGGGGGATAATCAGGATGGCAACAGCGTCCAAGGAAGAACTCAAGGGAACAGAAGCGAGGGCGTGAAATATGTTTTGCAGGCAATGAAATGGGGTTAGATTTTTTTTCTATTATTATTTCATACTTACCGATACAAGAGTGGCGAATCGTACGAATTTTCTTCCTAAGCATAGGTTTAAGGTCAAGTGAGCTAACTTACTCGTTATGGTAGGTCTTATACCATCGTGGACGAAACGGAAGCCAGATTATGGCTCTCTCATGAAGACTATAAACTGTCGTGACGACTCGCTGTTTGAAAATAAGGGGATGTGGACCTCGATGAAGCATAAAAAGCGATGTATAGTCGTTGCACAGGGTTTCTTCGAGTGGTTGAAGAAGGGTAACGATAAGGTAGTTAACCAAACCCCTCACCTACCGCTCTTACTAACCAATGTAAACTAGATCCCCCACTTCGTCAAAAGAAAAGACGGGAAACTACTCTGCATGGCCGGTCTCTGGGACTGTGCACAATACGAAGGTTCCTCCCACCCTATCTACTAAATAGCAAATACTCAAATGACCTAGGTTCCACCGAAAAGCTCTACAGTTACACCGTCATCACCACCTCCGCCAATAAACAGCTCAGCCCCCTCCATCACCGCATGCCGGTAATCCTCGAAAATGGCTCCGAGGAAATCCGCACCTGGCTCTCCCCGACTCAAACCTGGAATACAGAGCTCCAGTCCCTACTGAAGCCATATGAGAGCGAACTGGAAGTATACCCCGTCACCAAAGACGTTGGGAATGTTCGGAACAATTCACCAACTTTCATCATCCCTCTTGACTCGAAAGACAATAAATCCAACATCAAGAACTTCTTCGCTGCGTCACAGAAACCCAAGTTCGAAGGAAAAGCCGAATCAGGCACAGTGGAGAATAATGCCCCGCAAAAACCGACGGAGCTCCCACTGAAGAGGGAAAGAGATGAAACCGAGTGGAGTACAGACACTATAACAGATACCTATTCGCCACCCTCTAAAGCCCCGAAAATCGAAGATAGCCCCCAGTCAAGTGGCGCACTTCCGTCTACGCCGAGGATAAGATCGGCGACGAGTAATCTTGCGAACAAAAAACCGACTGCATCGCCGTCTAAGAAAAGATCTACAAAAGGAGGTGGTACGCCGAGGATTACGAATTTCTTTACCAAATAGGTTCTGCTATAGTGCCTCTTTTTGAGCTTTGTTGCTGAGTTTGAGTTTAGCTGGTGTTTTGATTGGATGTATGTTGGAGATTTATGTAGTGGCATAGGAGTTTTCTTTGCTTCGGACTTCGTTGTGTTGAGCAGTTCAATTGGTGGTGTTTATGGGAAAATGCTAGTGTGGTTGCATTGGTGTAGTAGCATAGTTTGACTTCCGAGTTTTCTTTCCTAGGTTAGCTTTTTAATAATATCTATATGCATGGTCCCGAAGTCTTCCATGAGAGTTGCCAGTAGGTAGTTAAGCTTATGAGCTTAAAACATTTATATCCACCCCAAACGGTGATTCTCGTAGGGATCGCTGAATGAGATTTAAGTTCAAACGACGCCAAACTCTGGGGTTTAGCTTGTAAGACCCAGATTTGTCATAGAAGGGCGGAGCGTTTTAACTTCCTATAAGCGCAGCTGTACAGGTTTGGGGATGAGATGATAGATATTAGTCTCCACCTCATTCTTGAGGAAGTCAGCGCCCTTTGTCAAATAATATTGATGGTATTATATAGGGTTGTGTAGTGAGTTCGGCGGTCACGGATTATCACTAGTTTATTCCCTAGCAACACTTGTTAGATATTTACTTCCTTTCGTGCCGCTTCCGGCCTTTCTCTATTCATTTGGCTCTATTCTTTTCTCCATGTACGTAGGGCTTCTATAGCATACATGTATGTAGGCTTCTCTACTATCCAGGTTTTTTATTATTCCTTGCTGATTTGACTTTCTTTGGCTGTTGATTATTCTTTGGCTGTTGATTATTCTTTGGCTGTTGATTATTCTTTGGCTGTTGATTATTCTTTGGCTGTTCGGTATATTGGGCTTATTTGGAGGCTGCTTTGGGCCTGAAGGGATAGCCGACAGAGAATATGGTGGAAAGCCTCTGATTAGCTGAATATCTGTATATATACATGTACGGAGGTTTTCTGCCCCTTCTTCATTTTCTACATGCTTCGTCTCCCCTACACATCACCTCCTACCTTTGCACCTTCCTATTTCGGCCACCAAACCTCCTCACTTTTGTGAAAATTTTCTCAGCACACCAAAATTTTCAGCTTCACTTCTAGCATACATTGATGTTTGAATTCCCTCCTGTCGCCCTTTCCCCTCCCTCAAGAGCATCAGCAAAAAGGGATGCCCGCCTGGGCGCGATGGGCAAGAACCTGGGCGTGGCCCCAGCGCCCAGTACGCCTGTTTGCGTCCAGCTGCGTCCATAGGTCTAGTACGGCCATACGTTCGTTCTATTGCTCGCCCCAGCACGTTCGTACGCCTAGTACGGCCATACGCTTGCTCTATTGCTCGCCCTAGTACGGCCATACGCCCATGCGCCCACATACGCCCACACCCACACGCCCACACCCACACGCCCACACACGCCCATGCGCCCATACGCTTGCTCTATTGCTCGCCCTAGCACGTCCATACGCCCACACGCCCACATACGCCCATGCGCCCATATACTGTCTCCTGGCCGCAAATTCAGCCAAGTCGAAACCCTAACCCTCGGTTACCCGACCCTCCTAGGCTCATCATGACCTCACACGCGCCTTCCGCCAGCAATTCCCTTATATCAACCACACACCCCACCTCCTGCTCGCCTCCACCTCCCACCTCTCCATCTCCCGCTCGCCCCACCCCTCCAATCCCCACTTCTTACCTGTCAGTCGACTGTGCTAACACGCTGTACTATAGAGTCAATTCAGCGGTCGATTCGGAGTCAATTCAGAAGTCAATTCAGCAGTCAATTCAGCAGGATTCGGAGGCTCAGAAACAGCCGATTCGGAGTCAATTCAGGAGTCAATTCGGAGTCTGTTCAGCAGTCAATTCAACAGTCAATTCGGAGTCAATTCGGAGTCAATTCGGAGTCAATTCAGCAGTCAATTCGGAGTCTATTCAGCAGGATTCGGAGCCTATTCGGCAGTCAATTCAGCGGTCGATTCGGAGGTAGGCAGATAGCTGACTCGGAGGCTGCTTGGAGGCTGCTCGGGAGGCTGTTTGGGAGTCGATTCGGAGTCTCGGAAACAGCCGATTCGGAGGCAGGCAAGCAGTTGACTCGGAGGCAGTTGGATCAACAGCGGAAGCAAGATAATGGGTGGAATTGCGCCCTACATGTACATAGAGCAGGGTAGACTATTAGTGCCATACAAAGCAGCGTGACAAGCAGCGTGACATCGTACGCCCAATGCGCCCATGGGAGGCTGTACGTCCAGTATGTCAGGCTCGGATTTTCCAGGCCTGCGCCTGGGCGTGGACGAGGCAGGACCTACGTCCAGCGTGCCCACACGCACGCCATACTAGATGATGCGCCTAACGCAATGCCTAAAAAAAATCCGAGCCCAGTGCGCCCAGTGCGCCTACTGCTCTAGGCGCGACTGGACGTAGACCCGGCTTTTTGCTGATGTAAATTGTTTTGAAAGACTGTTGTACATTTCTCAACACAATATAACCTATGTAATAGCTAGTACAAGCATGTACTGTTATGTACAGGCTGCTACTAAGCTTCCAAATCACTTCAGCAGACTATCATAGTGGAGCTAGCACACCTGCCAGTTTACACCTTTCCACATAATAGGCAGTACAAGCACGTACTATCACGTACAGGCTACTACTAAGCTTCCATATCGCTTCGGAAGACTGTTGTCGTATGTTTCCTCACATAACCCCTGTAATAGCCAATACACGCATGTACTGTCGCGTACAAGCTGCTAGGGCTAAGCCTCCAAATCTCCGAGAGATTACAAAAGCAGGGCTAGTGCACCTGCCAGTTTACGGCTTCCCACATAATGGTCAGTACAAGCGCGTACTATCATGTACAAGATACTACTAGGCTTCCGAATTGCTTCAAAAGACTTGTAGTATATTTCTCCACCTAATACAAGAACCTATATAACGGCTAGTACAGGCATGTACTATCACATACAAGCTGCTACCGAGCTTCAAGAATCACCTCAGCAGACCATCATACTAGTCGTTGGTGCCAGGATACACTAACCTATATTTAAGGGGCTCAGGCGACTTAAAATTTTTTCTAAGCCCCTAATGCCAGAAAGCCAGATATCGTTGATGTGCCGGCATTAAGCAAAGCCAGCCATATAACCATATCTTCTTCTCGTCCCCCACAGGTGGCATTCTTGCCCCCTTAGACATTTTTATCAGGCCTCTCAGGGATTTCTTACTCGCACCGCCACCTGTCGCTAGACTTACCCCTAACCCGAGTACATCTATGTTACTCTTGTTCTGATCCTAACCTCTCTATAACCTTCGGTACGTAGTTACATGTACCTTCAATGGCTAGACACGAGACTATATACGTACATAGGTAGGTGGTGCTGTTGACATGACACCCCCACGATGTTTGACACAGAACTGTAAACTACATGTAAGAATATTGCCGCACACTTGTCCCTCACAGCCAGAAGAAGCCAATGTAATGATGAAATGAACAATGGAATGGTAAACAAAAAAACTAAACTTAAGGAAATATTCGGCATAGACCCTCAACAGAAAACAAACAAAATACCACGCCTGCGGCCTGGAGAAATACTGAATCAATTATCTCCTACTCAATCCAATCCTTCAAAACATCGCGAATCATCTAAGTAGAAATCTGTGATGATAATTGACCAGCCAGCTATTTCGCTTAACAAACGTATGGTCAACGAAAACTCATAGAGGCTGACTTGCACAAAACTAACGTTGCACGCAGTTCCGACCAAATAACTATCCCCGACCCGGAGGCAGTTCATCAACCCTGACATCGTTAGAACAGCCTAGCCCCCACTGCTAAGAGCGCCACTCACACTAGTCTAGTCCTACTTTGTTTTGACAGGCCAACAATCCTAAGGTGCCCCGCTTTTGAGGCCGTGTAAAGGTGACCGCGGCGCCAGCTTCGAGAAGCAGCTTCACAATGCTCTCGTGACCACCTTCCGCCGCAGCCTGCAATGCCGTGCGCTCGTGATACTCTGCCGGTGCAGCGTTGACCTCAGCTTTCGCCTCCAGAAGCAGCTTCACAATGCTCTCGTGACCACCTTCCGCCGCAGCCTGCAATGCCGTGCGCCCGTGATACCCCACCGGTGCAGCGTTGACCTCAGCTTTCGCCTTCAGAAGCAGTTTCACAATGCTCTCGTGACCACCTCCCGCCGCAGCCTGCAATGCCGTGTGCCCGCCACTTGTCGCCGGTGCAGCGTTGACCTCAGCCTTCGCCTCCAGAAGCAGCTTCACAATGCTCTCGTGACCACCTTCCGCCGCAGCCTGCAATGCCGTGCGCCCGTGATACCCCACCGGTGCAGCGTTGACCTCAGCTTTCGCCTTCAGAAGCAGTTTCACAGTGCTCTCGTGACCACCTCCCGCCGCAGCCTGCAATGCCGTGCGCCCGCTATCCACTGCTGGTGCAGCGTTGACCTCAGCCTTCGCCTCCAGAAGCAGCTTCACAATGCTCTCGTGACCACCTCCCGCCGCAGCCTGCAATGCCGTGCGCCTGCTATCCACTGCTGGTGCGGTGTTGACCTCAGCCTTCGCCTCCAGAAGCAGCTTCACAATGCTCTCGTGACCACCTTCCGCCGCAGCCTGCAATGCCGTGCGCTCGTGATACTCCGCTGGTGCAGCGTTGACCTCAGCCTTCGCCTCCAGAAGCAGCTTCACAATACTCTCGTGACCACCTCCCGTCGCAGCCTGCAATGCCGTGCGCCCGCCACTTGTCGCCGGTGCAGCGTTGACCTCAGCCTTCGCCTCGAGAAGCAGCTTCTCAATGCTCTCGTGACCACCTTCCGCCGCAGCCTGCAATGCCGTGCGCCCGCCACTTGTCGCCGGTGCAGCGTTGACCTCAGCCTTCGCCTCGAGAAGCAGCTTCACAATGTTCTCGTGACCACCTCCCGCCGCAGCCTGCAATGCCGTGCGCCCGCCACTTGCCGCCGGTGCAGCGTTGACCTTAGCCTTCGCCTCGAGAAGCAGCTTCACAATGTTCTCGCGACCACCTTCCGCCGCAGCCTGCAATGCCGTGTGCCCGCCACTTGTCGCCGGTGCAGCGTTGACCTTAGCCTTCGCCTCGAGAAGCAGCTTCACAATGTTCTCGCGACCACCTTCCGCCGCAGCCTGCAATGCCGTGTGCCCGCCACTTGTCGCCGGTGCAGCGTTGACCTCAGCCTTCGCCTCGAGAAGCAGCTTCACAATACTCTCGTGACCACCTCCCGCCGCAGCCTGCAATGCCGTGCGCCCGCTACTTGCCGCCGGTGCAGCGTTGACCTCAGCCTTCGCCTCCAGAAGCAGCTTCACAATGCTCTCGTGACCACCTTCCGCCGCAGCCTGCAATGCCGTGCGCCCATCGCCATACTTCGCCGGTGGAGCGTTGACCTCAGCCTTCGCCTCCAGAAGCAGTTTCACAGTGCTCTCGTGACCACCTCCCGCTGCAGCCTGCAATGCCGTGCGCCCGCTATCCACTGCTGGTGCGGTGTTGACCTCAGCCTTCGCCTCCAGAAGCAGCTTCACAGTGCTCTCGTGACCACCTTCCGCCGCAGCCTGCAATGCCGTGCGCCCGCTACTTGTCGCCGGTGCAGCGTTGACCCCAGCTTTCGCCTCCAGAAGCAGCTTCACAATGCTCTCGTGACCACCTCCCGCCGCAGCCTGTAATGCCGTGCGCCCATCGCCATACTTCGCCGGTGGAGCGTTGACCTCAGCCTTCGCCTCCAGAAGCAGCTTCACAATGCTCTCGTGACCACCTCCCGCCGCAGCCTGCAATGCTGTGCGCCCATCGCCATACTTCGCCGGTGGAGCGTTGACCTTAGCCTTCCCCTTCAGAAGCAGCTTCACAATGCTCTCATGACCACCTTCCGCCGCAGCCTGCAATGCCGTGCGCCCGCTACTCGCTGCTGCTGTGGTGTTGACCTCAGCCTTCGCCTCGAGAAGCAGCTTCACAATGTTCTCGTGGCCACCTCCCGCCGCAGCCTGCAATGCCGTGCGCCCGCCACTTGCCGCCGGTGCAGCGTTGACCTTAGCCTTCGCCTCGAGAAGCAGCTTCACAATGTTCTCGCGACCACCTTCCGCCGCAGCCTGCAATGCTGTTCGTCCGCCTTGCTCCGCCGGTACTTCTTTTTCCTGGACGCCCGCCTTTAGTAATTGCCTTACAACGATCTCCTGCCCATTCTCCGCTGCCCATTGTAATAGCGTCCTCGATCCCTGGATCACCAAAATTTCAATCGGGTCATGGCCTTCCTTGATATCTAAAATGTTAACCGCAACCGATATGCCTGTCCGGGTTGCAAGCTGCATTGACTCTGGATTTGACAAGTAAGCTGAAAGTTTGTGCTCATCGTGAAGCAAGGATGTTCCTTTGCGTTGGCGAACACTCATTAACAACGCCCCAGCTTCTTTATTTCTTGTGTCCTCCCGACATGGCCAAGGAATAACCGTCCTTGTCCATACAAGTTCCGCAAGTGTTTCCGCATTATCCAGTAATCCATTTTCGAAATAAAACCGAGCCCGATCTAGAACGACATCAGCCATACGTAATACCCGAATGTCCACTTCTCGCGTTGCATCAAGGGCAAGGAGAAAGATTTGGCTTTCATCCATTTCTGGCTTAAATTTTGAGCAGGTAATAGCCAGATTTAATAAACTGACAACCCGATCTTCCGATGCTTCCTGAATCGTTTCCCATCCCGAGTACACTGCATCCCAAATTCGGGAGAGATCGCTCCCGAAACCCTCTTTCACCCTTTCCACAAATAGTCTTTCCGCTAGCCTTCGAAGGCGCCCCTTAGTTTCTATTGTGATGAGTAATATATAGAGTCGACTAGCTCTGGTCTTTCTGGAGTTGTGATAAAGCCACCAATCTATCTCCAAGGCTTGTTCCCATAGTCCCTCATCTTCTAACCGCTGCGCCTCTACTCTAGCTGCGCCGTAAGCCTTATGTGGAAAAGGTAGGTTTCCCACCAGTCGGAACGCCGGAATAATGTAAAAATATGCATCTTCAATAGTCCCAATACCGGATTCGCTAAAAATTGTGGTCATCGAATTCAGATCCGAATTAATAAGCCGAAATTTATCCCACCCATAGCTTTGTGAGCCCGGCGTGGCCATGGTGGACTGCTCCGAAGCTAGATCACTAATACCGCGTGTAACATCCCCACCAAGCTCTCCAGTAATCCTTGCCAAGCTGAAGATGAACCATCCGTACAAATCCTGGGCGCACAACCCCTCATGGCCACCCCTGCAGTCTATACAGATATATTTGGCCACTTTAGAGTTCTCCTGGCCATCTACACCCCCAAAGGCTTCCGTCCATCCGAAGTACTGGGCTTCACTAGATGTTGCTAGTGAAGGTATCACTAGTGAGGCTTGCACTTCGTTGTATGTAGTTTCACGGTAGGTCCAAAGTCTATAATCGAACTTAGACTCGTCGGTAGCTAGCCCGAGAAACCGAACATTCTTCAGCGCTAGCTCGCCGTCTTGCGCACGTTTTCTCTTGGCCTCCATTAAGGAAGAAGTCCAGAGACATAGCACAGCTTCCAGCTCACTCCAATCGGCCTTCCAGGCCTTCCGGTTACCATTACCATCCTTCTCCCTTTTAAGACTAAGGGCGGCTGGGAATACAGATTCTTTTCCCTTAGATTTTACCTTCACGGGAAAACACCACTTGAATTCTGCTATATCTCTCGAGTCGTCCTTTATCGTCATTTGGGCAAAAGCAAAATTCATTGTTCCTTCGATGGCGCTTTGAAGCGCTTTAATTCTGTTTCGATTTTCCAAGGTCCAATCTTCCGATAGTGTAATCAGACGAGCACGACTCTTGATTACATCCATTGCCAAATTCGACGACCCCTCGAACGATATAGATTTATCGAACTCAGTTGTGACTTCCCACGTTTCGCATTCGTTAAGATTCTTCGCAAGCCAGTCTAGTTCACACCCATTCACTTGCTTAGGATTTTTAATGTCATTCTTATTTTCACGCTGCATATGCGCAAACGACCGCAGCGCCGTCATGGCCAAGACCGCGCCCAACTGCACAACCGTGACCGTCGCGTGCATTGCGCGTAAGCCGACAAATTGAGCGATGAAGCCGAAAAGAGCAGTACTAATCGCAACTATAACAAGAGGGTTCCTATCCCTGTCTGACTTCTTTGATGTCATGATAATTGTTGTAGAGCGACGCCTCGCAAAGGACTCGAAGAGCTGGTCCCCAACCGTTTGGCCACCTTGCTGAAGCCATATGATGGCGTTACGACCCTCAAGCCCAGAGTTCTGGGCAATAAGCTCCTTATTCGGTTTGTAAATAGTTTCGTCGGTGCTCGATTCAACGACCCGCGCACACAAGAATATCCCAACAGCGAGACTCAGCGTTCCGGCTAGGAACATGGGAAAGCCATATCCTATAGGCTTGTTTCCCTTCAGAATCCCGGGCTTATATTGTACCAATCCTGAAAATACCAAAACACTACCTTGCAGGAGGACACCCACTAGTGCAATTGCTTTCGCCATTGAACGACGTCTTCCAATGTTGATGCTAGCATTCAATGAAAGGCTCGGAGGATTCTGACGAGCAAGGAAAGCTTCGGTGTCCGAATCTAGTCCAGCACTGGATGTTGGACCTTCATAAAAGCCGTCGCTAACTGCTTCCGGGAGCGTGTAAATTCCGGCTTTGGCCCCTGTCTTTTCTGATTCGACATATACAAGTTGAAGAAGGACTGGTGATCCAAGAACTCGTACAACTCCTTGACCGTTCCACAGTTCACACACATCTGCCGATGTGGATGACATGAGGTCCGCCTCCACGGTCCCCCGGCTTTCTGTTGCCCTGCCTATAAGCGATCGAAAGTTGGTATTGCCTCCAACCCGAATAGCTGCAACCATGGCCGTTATGATACCCAGGGGAGCCAATGCAAAGACAAAGCTGTCGAGTAGGCTGTATGATTCGCTTAAATATTGTTTGGTGACTTGCTCGCCGAAGAGCGCAAGGAGCGGGGCAAGATCGCTTCCAAGGTTGTTCGCAAAGTCTTCCCAAGTAGCAGTGGCGCAGCCAGCAACGATAAGAAGAAACAGTATGGCTTGTGGTACTGTAGGTGAACGGCACTTCGAAGTTGCTAGAAACTGCGAAGGTAGCGACAAATTGGCAGTATATCCAGTGTGTTTAAGGCCTGTTACCCATTCGTTTAGTAACTAAGATTCAAAAGAAGGATGGGTGTTCATACCTTCATCGACCTTTGCCATGAAATTTCCTTGTTCCCATAAAGAATCCACATCAATCCCCTGTACAGCCATCCTACTCGTCCCCAATGCATAAACTCCCTAAATTATTATCAGCATTTATCCTCCCTCTCGACTAGAGCGGATAGTTCAAATTACCCCAGCTATGCATGGCATCACGGCGGAAAGTTCGGTGCTGCACCCATTCTGTTGGAAGCCTAATCTCTTAGGTGGTTAGCAAGCTGATGACCAAGTCAAACAAGGTAATATCAAAGAGAACATGAAAAATCACCTTCTACTTTAGGTTGCCCCTGCTCCAAGAAAGACTCCAGCCCCATCCTCGTCAGTCCCAACACATAAGCCGCCTAAAAAATCATTAGCATTGTCATTTACCTCGTGAGCCTGGGTGATTTAATCTACCTCAAACTTCCTTATCTGAGCGTTGTGAGCCCCTTTGCTCACATATCTACCCTCTCCGTAACCTACTTTTAATAGTCAGTAGCTATATGCGAAGATAGCTAAATAACAATACCTTCTATCTCCCCCGCCCCATGCCTCTTCTCCATCCCAGGGTTTAGCTGCTCCAGCGAAAACCTCAGACCCGTGTCCACTGCCTCCAATACATCCTTTCCCTACTTAGTCATTAGCACACACAGTTCTCGCTTCTGAAAAGTGAACGCCCTTAATTACCTCAGCCATGCTTTTCCTGCGATGCGAGTACTCTCCCTGATTCTCGGCCTAGTAATTTTGAAAAATTGCAATCCACTTGAGCGCGTTAAGGTGATTTTCAGAAGGTGTTTGATAAAGTTCGCGGGTACAATGGTGAGTGTCGATGAAGAATGAGGATAGAATCAAAGGCTCGTCTCCTACAGCGAGGCTTCGTGCTGCAAGCGTGCGTAGCTGAAACATTTGATATAGGACCGTCCTCGTATATCCTGAGGCATGCGCAGAAGTTACAGGCCAATGGGTGATTTCATACTACTCCGCCCACCTCCCGGAATTTGCACCAGCCGGGAGGACTGGACATACCCGATAGGACCCGCCACCATTATCCCGTAGTTCCTCTAAGCGAAATCTCAGTATACCAATAAGTCAGATCCGGAACAGGCGAGACACCTCCCTCAGGTTTTCACTGGATCAAGTCAATGCAGCTCTTTTTATGAGGAGTCAGTTTTCCAAACCATAACAACAACGGAGACCCGACCCAGATGCGATTGGCGGCCACCCGCCCGAAAAATTACACCTATATTGCTAGAGGCAAACCCGATGGTCCGCCAGACTTCCTAAGAAGGACCATGGCAATCACTGACGTCGCTTTCGATTGCCGCTTCAAAGAACTACCCCTTTCGTTATTGGCGGTTGTTCAGTGCACCTCAACAACTTGTTGCAGGCTTCACTTGACGTTGCAAAAGTTGGCCGGCCCACGACGGGTAAGTAAATATGCCAAGCCGAGGCTGAAAATAAACTTTGTCCCACAGAGATAACGCAACCTCACGCCCACATCTTAGCGCCTTGACGGCAAGCTTCTGAGCGAAAACCCCCAAATGAGTAGAACTAAGGCCAGGTACAATATCAAGCCATAGATGCCCCCTATAAAGTAATGTCACGCCCATCTCCATTGCCCCGTACAGATTGCTGCATCACACATTCCCCATCAAACTCTAGCGCCCAAGATAACTTAGTGTACCACTAAACCCTAGCGACTACATACATCTTCCACATGAATCCGGTCCCGAAGGCCGCTTCGCACCACAGGATATGTTTGAGAACGATCCTAGCACAATAGTTGCTCATACAGCCTTCTGTGAAGAAAGCAAAAACTAAGGGAAAAGAGAGACGAGTCGTATCGCAAGAACATCAAGCTGGTAGTGAAGCATAAAGCCTCTGGAATATGTCATCTTCCATCTTCTCTCACTTCCAGCCACGCCCCCAAATGAGTCAAATCCACTTCTCTAAAGGATATAAAACGCTAGTCACGAGACCTACTACCAGTGATGCTAGGGCAGAATGCACCTACGAACAGGGAGCAAACCCGAATATCAACAATGAGGCCCGAGAAAAGCCGGTCTCCCTTGCACTAACAGCGGGACTATCAATATTTACGACGTAGGTCTAGACACTACGAACAAACTACGGAGGATGCAGGCCGGTCCGCAGAGGCAGTTCCTGCAGCAGAAGTTCCAGCGAATTTTTCACATCCACATCAGATCCCCCCAGGCTAGAGGCGGTATTGACTTTCGTTCTAGGTTGCACTAAATGTCCATAGCGTTCCTTCATTGCCTTCTAGTCAGACTCCAGCCCCGAAATTTCCTTAGGCCAGTGAGGGTTCCTGAGAGAATGCCTCCTCCGAGACCGTTAAAACTGTTACTACAACCCATAAAGATACAGCAGAAGCAGCTTCTAGTGAGGTAGATATTTAGATCTTATACTCCCGCCACGCCGAAGGTGTCAATATAATTAACCTTATTACTATAGCAATGAGATTATAGGTTCATTATCGTTCCCACTACCTCCGATTACTACTCACCGTACGTGATTTCTATGGTGTAACAGTGGTTAAACCCTGCTGTTAAAATATAATTTTCGGCGAACATGCAGAATAACACAGATATCGAGCAGTATGGTGTAGAATAACACACAATCTAAATTGACACACCATTGATTATGTATATATATTGAGATCTAGATATATGTACTTATGCTATCAGCTACATGTAGTCTCGCACCGCCATTCGTTCGCTCTAAATAGGGGGTTGGCCGAGCTCTCTTATTTTAGAAGGGTCGGCATGTGACAAGTCGGCTGCGAGACTAGCTATCAGCATCCGCCCAGTCAACACAGCAAATCTCGTGTTTGCTCAAGAATGCCTGCCCCTCAATTGCAACTTCAAAGACTTCATGGTCGACCTCGTACTGTCAGGAAGCAAGCTGGGAAAAAGGAAGGCAGAGTAATATCTCTGGAGTTTCACTTCCAGATCCTCCTGAGCATGCTCTACAGCACTGCAGCCAATGTAAACTGCCGGGACATAAAAAAACACACCTGTCGTTCACCTCTTCTACTGTTGCTTGCAATATAAATACCAGTAGATCGAGAACAGGATCGAAAAAAAGGGGATCCTTTGTCACGGTGTGTCAATTTGGATTGTATGTTATTCTACATCATACCGCTCGAGATCTGTGTTATTCTGCATTTTCGCCGTATAATTTTATTACAACCATCGACGCAGCTCACGATCCGAGCATGTACCGAACAAAAGTATGTGAATTCTATGTACTACGGGTGTAGGGGACAGTCTGTCACCAGGTGGCGGTACTAGCGGTGGTGCTTCTCTTCACGCTCAATACTCTGCAGCTTTGCTTCTCTTTGGTTAAGTAACCTTTAATCCGCCCTACCCCTAAAGCCTCTCTACTTACTGTAAAATTTTGAGGGCTTCTCCGGTCCCGAGTTGAGTTGGTGGTCAAGTTTCGCACTGCCAGTACTACCACTTGGTGACAGACCCTTTTTTTATTTTTATAACGAGTTTATTATAACTAGAAACACTAGCTACAAAAGAATAGACCTTGAGAGGGTATTCATCCCACAGCATGGGAAGGTGGCAGACTTTCCTTCACCCCCGAAGTATAGTCATGTATAAGTATTCCGTATAAAAATGAGTTAGCACTTTATTGTTAGCACTTTATTTTCCCCCCTCACAGACATAAATCCCTAAGGGCGGAGAATCCTTTCGTCTCCCTCATTTTTCACCACTCGAGCATAAGCAGTCAGCCAAAAACCAGCCAGAAGCAGCGAGGGCGCCAATATGGCCCCCCCCATCAGAGACGAAATACATCGGCAATTTTATATACTAGCAGATGAGATTTTGACTATCATGAGTATCAAATCACCAGATATCAGCTCATTGGACTTTTTCCAAGATCGAGCCACATCGAGTGATATACTGTGATTATAAATCTCTCTTCCCTTATTTTTTAATATTTTTCGGGAGGTTGTCCTATTCACTGATCAATCTATCACTAAGTGATAACAATACACAAATCTAGAAAAAATCTCTTCTCATTTTCTTTCCATGGAACTGCATGAGTCATAACCTCCATACCTCTGATTCCCCTAATATTACCGACACAACGGACCGATGCCCCAAGAGAACCACCCATCAATTGAAAGGACAACCGCTATATAAGCAAATATACCACACCTCCATACCCAAGCGCCAAAACTCAGGAGGCTGTCAGTAATGCCCAATGAACCCCCGCCCCCGCCATAGCCTAAGGACTGGATGCGGGTATGAACTATCAATCAATCAATCAATCAACCCCCGCCCCCAAGTCTAGGCTGCTAAAGCAACTTCGTTACTACCCCTTAAGCCACTTACATTCTAGATATGCAGCCTCAAACCTAAGGACAGTCGCGCAAAGACCGATTGCCAATTTGCGCCGTGAGGTGATGCAGCCACGACCTTAGCGTACCAACGTCATTCTATAATGAACCCTTTAACACCCTGCTGTCCGGGGGAACTTAAATTAAAAACTAGTGTCGAAAACCAGAAAACCCCATGGGCCCAGCCCCCATTTCATAGTCGAACAATATTTCAATAATACTCTGCAGCGTACCCCCATCATATTAACTTCTATAATAAACGAAAGATTTGATTTTATCTTCAGCCCAACATCAAGATAGATGCAAGTCAAACAAAATCCCAAAGAAAAAGGCCGATTTCCTCAAAACAAGCTCTTATTTCGTTCTCCTCTGACTGCTGTATAATATGCTGCTAGCACCTTAAAAGCTATCCCGCCTGGAAAATAAGTCCGCGAAATCAGGCCTGTGTATAAGTTTGATTCTTTTGTAGAGTATTTTTTAGTTCTATTCATTGTGTTTTGTTCGTTTTGCTCCTTTTTGCTACACGTTCGAAACTAGGGCCATGGATTCACGTGATCACCCACTATAAACATCTTCTTGGTAAAGATGGAGACGTAGTGTATGTTAAGCGTACCAATAATCCGAGTGATCGGATGTGCTTAGTGATCTACCCATCTATCTCCCTAGACCTACTGTGGGATAGCGTTGCCCAACGGCCAACAGAGCATGTAAACAGTGTAGGCAGTGAAAAGTTTATGCATAGGAACGAAGTCTATATATTGGGCCTATACTACAGCTACAGTCAAGTTGAGAAAATCAATCAAGCCCTCCCTCTTCTCTACTTCCCGGTCCCCATATTATACAACAGCCTAAGCGTAATAAAAGTCGAGTGAGCCATGGTGATTAAAAACACTTTTCAGGAAAACTCTGATTGGAGCGGAAAAATTACGCTACACCTAAACCCTCTTAGCCCTAGTTAGTACATGGCGTTGACACTGCACAAGTATCTACTCCCCTTACCTCAATCCATCTATCTCAATCGAGATCCGACCGTGGGCCAGCAGAACGCCAAGTTCAAAATGAAGCTTGGGTCCCCGAGCCGTGGACGGGAGCGGCACTTGAGATCGGTATACGAAACCTTCCAAGTTTCAAAATAGCGAGCTGGCCTCAACAATTGCAAACTCGCCGGAGATGGTAACAAAAGCGGTCCTTTCTAAACTCTTAGGAGGAGTGACAAGATTAATCCTGTCATGCGTTGGTCCCGCAGGTTTCTATAACATCGCTTGCGCGGTTATTCTTACTATAGGTACATCGCCGTTGCCGAAGTTGGGGGGATCGCGATGGATGGACGATTTGAAAGCGCAGTTGTCACCCGACCGATGGCACTGGTGGTTGCGTGAATCCACGCGTCGTCCTTTTATGCGTGACAGATCACACTATCAATTTCCCATTCGAGCACGGCCATAGACGTTGAACTAGCCACGGAATTTTCTGGAATGCAGGTGCGCATCACCGATCATCACTCTACGTTGAACATCAATGTTGATCCATGCACCTCGAAACTCCATATCTTGATGTTTACGTGCTAAATATTTTATTCCCGCAACGTTCTCGACTTTAGGTTGCGTTGTGTATCTCATTGTGACATTTCTGCGGCTTTTCCCGAAGGAAGAAATACCGCTCAATTCTTGGATTCTAATATGCATGGGCGACGAAGAAAGTGGTGGAAGTCCAAGAGAATAGAAAAACAAGAACACGGTAATAACCCTAACCCTTATCGGAGCCCACGGGATGTTTTTTCGCATTTCATCTATTATCCTGTTCCACAGCATGCGCATCCTCCGTCTTTTCCTAAAGACAATATCCTATTTTGGCTATTTATAGCTTTAGAAAAGCACCTGTCATTAAAATATTTTCGTCCAAGGCCGGTGATAATTTATTTCGAGATGATCATGCAGCCAAGTGACTCTGGTAGGAGTCGAGCAGGAGAGTAATCCAGCCCAGACTCTACTGCATTTGCTTGTCCCGAAGTGAGAAGCCTAAAAGTCCCGTCTAGCCTGCAATAAATCACCAGTTAACAAAGGATGAGCAGTGAGACGAGATTTGCGAGAGAACAGGCATCGCTCCAGCTCCCGTACTCTACCAGCTCGATGAGAATATTTTTGCCCCCCACAGCTAAGGCTCCAGAATGGTTGGTTGGCCCGCTCGCGCTCCGAGAGCTGAAACCAAGCCCATAAAGTTTAATTCCAATCCCATTCCGCGATGTGAAGTCGACAAGCCAACCGTTGAGTGTTTCACTGAAGGTCAGAGTCAAAAAACGTGAGACATCTAGGATACCACCATACCTATTCGTATTCCATGCCGAACGTTTTCTCCGAAACCTTAAAGCTGTTCTATCCTGTAAGGCTCTCGATGATTCACGGCCAATCACTCGACACGCCTTCCAACGACATCAGGATACAATTGCCTAACCCTGGAAACCCGACTACACGTAAGCAGAGTATAGCTATCACGCGCCCTCCACGGACTCGGGATATATGCACCCGGTATATAGCTGGGTAGGTTCCTGCCCACGGCAACATGCACGTTACGGTTATCCGGGTTCCAGCTCTGGCCTATCTCGGCACGCTTGTATACGTATATATAAGCCCATATAGAAATTTCTGATGTCGACCGAATGAATCCCCCCCATCCCATAGAGTAATTTCTTATCTCCGGCCGTATGCAGGGTCTCTCCCGTCTGAAGTTGCATTTAGAATTACTGTGGGGCAGTAGGCACCAGCGTCTGCTACAGCTCGAGGCCCACACGCTCTTGCGAAATCGAAGTGAACTTTGTCTTAAACTAACTGATTAGTAGCTATGGGATGTATGTATCATAAGGCACCATAATACATGTCAGACATGAACCAACCCGTGCGTTCTCACGTGTCCGCATCTAACTCCCGAGAATGGTAGCCTCTCTCGAAACCCCCACTGTTAGCTCGAGATTCTCATGACTCGCATTCAGTGTCCTCAATCTGTTTTGAACCTGTCAGGCCATATCGATACCTCAATAAGCGCCGACAAGAAAATATCGGTATTCACACCGTGATATGTGGATGGTCCCAGCACAGTGAGTCAAATGCCAACGCAACCGAGGCCCGAGAAAGTGCGGCTAAGATTCTCCTGAAGAAATGTACTACTGCTATTATGGGTACCTACTAGCGAATTCAAAAAGTATCGAGCGAGCCGAAACCCTAACCCACGCTGGTGCGTAGGCTATCCACACCCCAAAAAATTTGGGGTTTATTCTTGAGACATCTAAGTGTTTCTTTAACCTCTTATATTCAATTTGCAACTATTCCGAAGTTGTTTGGACCACAATTGCTGAAGTTAGATGTATCTATCGCTGCTCTGCATGTGGGTTAGGGTTTTCGGCTCGCTCGATACTTTTTGAATTCGCTAGTATGTGGGGTATAAGTACTGAATAAGTGCTATAGTTCCTTTCGGACCTTGAGTTATTTGTTTTTATTTTCGATTTAGGGTCACGGGACATCCGGAATAGGAGTAATCGCGATCTGCGGCTTAAAGAGTACAGGCAAGAATTAACGATCTATGAGAAGTCGAAGAAATCGGATTCCTATCCTGAATTCGATCGTGTAGCCACAAAGCCTGTGGCAAAGCGTGCACAGACTGTTGTGAAAAGTTTTTCATCCGTCTCGGCCATGACCGGCAAGCCTCTTATTTTACATGAAGAGCTAAACGCAATTCCCGCTATTAACAGCATCATCACTTCCAATGAGACCTCTCCACACCTTCCCCTTCCCCGCATTTATGCCGCCCGTGGATCCATCCATTCGATGCATCGCGGCTGTCAACAAAAACGCCCGGGGGCGCTTCCAGAAAAGCAAAAAACCCCTGCAAAAAATATCGATCAGACCACCAAGATCCCGATTCACGATTTCCATGTACCCCGCGGAAAACAACCCCATACTTATGCATGCACCTACGATTTCGTTTCTTTTTCGATGGCGCCGACAGCTGGGGGTGTTCTGGCTTCTGCACCGGAGGTACAAATAAGGTGAAGCACACGAGTGAAACTGATATTTTGGCGTTCCATCAACCGTTTACTCCGCCGCTGAGTTTCCATGGATCGTCGATCGTGGGTACCACGGGACAGGAAGGAAATTGATCGGATTCGTTGGGTAGGGGCATACATAAACAGGGCTGCGTTCGTTGAAACGCCTGCACATGATGTTTAGAAAAAAGCAGATATGCTATAACTTCACAGAGCATCTGATTAATTCAGGTTAAACTAGGCAATGCGAGGACTAGAGATGCGAGGATCTTACGAGCACTTCGGATTGCTAGCCATCTCAGGAATTACTATGCGGTGTGCCAGGCTTCAGCTAGAGATCCAACTCTATAACCGAGGTTATCTGACTGCGGCCGAGAGTCTGGGTCCTCGCAGACGGGGAAGAGGGAAGGAAGGAGATTTGCATAAGCACAAAGCAATCGCTACAGATATCTACAATAATTTGTAGCAGTATTCTGAATTTTTACGTTATGGGGCTCAACGCTGAAGCTGAAGCCGCTGAAGGGTCTCTGGCGCGGTGGCGCAGCGGCTACTTGCCGACTGGGCCGATATTTTTGGTATCGCGCAAGATTAGCGACTGAATAAGCTTTTTTGACGGGTCTAACCTTAATTCGCCGAAGTCTTAGTTTCTGGACTTTATCCGACACACAACTCCACGCTATCCCGTGTACCTTACTTTCGTCACCCGGTTGCCATCACATATAAACTTTCAAGACGAGCCTCAATATCAAACAACCCGAAACAGTTGTTTCAGCTGTCAGAAAATGTTGCGTATATCTAACAACAGTTACGCCACTCCCCGGAGTACTAACCCCTTTCTTACACTACAAGTTTAGATTTAACAACCTTCGGTTCTGCCGGTGAGGGCCTCAATAGATATGACCACATTCTCTTACTATAAGTTTCAAGTGCAAGGTCACTATACACCAGTATCTACTTCTAGTTCGTGCTGGATTCGGTGTTTAGGGTTGCGCATCGTTCTCTATGCAATTGATATTTATCCCAATCACCTTATTGAGTGCTCGTTAGACACGCAATAGTCTATGTAAAACCCCACCACACACCAATAAACAAGGAAATGAACGGTGTTATAGGCAGTAACACAGTAGTAGCCCAAGCATTGCCATCCACCCACCATATGCAGAACTAGAAGGGATCATATTTTGAGGTCACATTAATAATTCTCCGTTTTATGAATCAAACCAAAATACCGAATCCCTAGTCCCTACACCCCATATGCACCTGCTAAAGGGATTATCAAAGCCACGTCTCCGAGGAGCCTCGTAATCTTATATTTCCAATTGAGAGAGCTCCTAATTTTACACAGAAACGGCCACCTGCCCTATATCGTTAACGGTAAAAGCAATATGCCAATTTTAGCATTCACGAAGGGCCTTGATCAATGAAAGAAGTGCATAGGGCCGGATAACCAATCCGAGCTGCAAATGCAATGCGTGAACGCCTCCGTTTATTCTACCGCCGTTTTCCCCAGAATATATAACCTTCGACGATAAAGCCCAGCCACGTGGATTTGCCCAGATAAACCTGGTTTGGATCATCGTGCATGCATTCGGCTTTAAGGCTGCCATGTACTCTGCGAGAGTGCTTTGCCGGCAGTCATAAAACCTGGATGGCGGGTGATTGGTTAGAGGTTCGTATTAGCATATATTGAACATTGACGGGAGATGGTTCGTGATATATGTTGGAGCTTCGGAATTAAAACACACTTCATATTGTAGATATTATCCGCCGTAGAGGAGCCACAGCTACCTATGGACATATTTAATTATTGAGACTAACTCTAGGCGCATAAATGCCACGTAATGTTAATACAAATTCTTTACAAGACTACTGCAAATATGCAAAGCTAGCGAAGCAGTTTAAAACCAGACTATAATATTAGGTTCTCGAAGCGAGCAAGATTTACTGCTAGTTTCATCAATTGAAGTTCAATAACTGCCGATATCAGAATTCAGATAATTGAAACTTTTCGAAAAGGTACATTTAGTTATCCTCAGTATCGTAGTTTGTCATATTCGATAAAGACGCCGTTTTTAGAATGTCATATGATCTAGCAAAGAAGAGGGGAAATTTATATTTGAACTGTCTGACGTCGCCGAAGAGTGCGAAACCACTCTTCTCTTCTTTATAATGCTTAAACCCATGAGCATTAGCAAGACATGAAGTGCCGTCCCCCCCCCCTCATTCTTTCCCGCTGACACATACACATCTGCTCACACAAGGACCAGCTACGTAGGATATGGAGGGGTAACCAACAGCCCATTTCACAACCTGGAGATATCTACCTATCCAAACAAATCCATCGGGCGGTGACACCCGAGGGGCTAGAGGCCTATTCACCCATCCCGACCGCCAAGGGTACGCCGCCCGAGCTCGCACGTCGGTACACATGTACAAAATATAGCCAAAACAAAAACGTCAACGAGTCAAAACTCGACACCTTTGAACAGAATCCGTCATAAAGGTTGCACACTTGCAGTCTTAGATTGGGCATCGCATGCTCAATTACGCTCAATTACTCGCGCGATATATCTGATATCACATATATGCACGACATAGCCCGTATTAGGCATGGCGCATGTGTACCTGACGTCTGCATGTAATTTCAAGATAGGGAAAGTTCCTCGTTACGACGCATGGAACAACACCATGGTCTATGCGTTTCCTTCAACGAACGAAGCGAAGGAGAGTGGAATTCGAATAACAGCTGGCGGCGGATCATTGGTAATCAACAACTAGTCACCTTACTCACTTTCTTTTAGAATTTTAAACTGATAGTGAGGCTGCCACGAATACCTACTACAGGAGGAGTTCGGGGATGGGAACGCGTTATCCGAGGGAATTATTTCTTCTTTTCTTTCCCTACGAATTCTCCACTGTATCACCGAGAAACATCCTTGGAAAGGGCTCTTGTGAGCAATTGCTCAAACGAAACAAAACCCTCAACTCTATCGATAAGGGACGACTAAAAATACTACGTCATGTATTTAGCGGGCGGCAAATTCGTGGCTTTCGTACCTACATTAGTCGCTGTCATAATGTATGTATTTTTTTGCAAGACCCATATTTCCCGCGCAGCCGTTCCATGCCCGGTCCAGAACATCCGATATCCCCGGCGGTTCCACTTTACCGGACCGAACCGACGCAACGGTGATTCGATTCCATTTCCGGGGGATTTCACATGTCAGAATCAGGAAAGTGTTTGTTAATTTAGATACTTTACGCATCATGATGGTGTTGATATAATGGTATGTACACGGTGCAGGTATCAAGCATTGATGTTCACCGGGTACGAAGTTGAAGCCGAGTTTGAAACTTCGGTCACTGGGTTTTTTTGAGGCGTGTGGCGATATCTGATGAACAGGAGATGACGAAGGGAACTCAAATCCGTCCTTCAGGCGAAGGAGGAGGTGCAGAATGGAAGCCGGTTAAAATCTCTGTATGTACTCATATGTGCGTGTGCATGTAGGTAGAAAAATATTTTTACCTATCAATCTCATATCGCAATTGCAACACTCCATCGATAAGGATATCAACCTTGTAAGTTTGTTACGGGATGCAAGCACTTTTTGCAAATCAAATGGTAGTGTTGATGTATGAACGCCACGGTGTTCATGCCGATCCAATCCTAACATAGTGGGTATTGGTGGTGGTCGAGCCCTGTTTCTTGGCGTGCATGTAAAAATAGAGTGCATGCGTCCGCGTCGCGTTCGCTTGCCACTTGCAGCGGAACGGATTTTTTTTCAAACGACCTATCATGCCATGGACTATGTGCTCGCCCTCGGCACAGACTGATGGTCTGGGTTCGGAGCTTCGTAAGTTTGCGCGGCGTGGGGGAGAGCCGGGGTATGGGGAAGGGGGAAGCGGGAGAGGGAAAAGAACAGATTCGAGACATGGAGTTCAACCTTTCGGAGGTTGCCGCAGAGCAAAGGTATCTTTTCCTTGGTGTTGGGCATTCAACAAACGAACCGCGTAAAACCTGGTTTCAAAACCTTTGGATATGGAGATGGTACTGGCTAGGACGGCAGCACATATGCTCGTGTATGTAATCTACACATGCCGTACACACGAGGCAAACGAACAAGCAAAAGCGCAATGCCCTAGCGGGAGTAAGGCAGGTAAATGTGGGGTGACCGACAACGACCAACGACCAGAACCGAGACAACAAGCATTGCTGCAGGCGCACGGGCAGAGAAGTCGTGGAGAAGAAACAAGACTTGATTGATCAGTTGGTCTGCTTTTGCTCATGCTTCCTTCTTCCTCCCCCAACTGGGATATTAGAGATGGGATGGGGATGTAGTGGAGCGTTGCATTGCAGCAGAGCAGCAGGAATGAGATGGGGTGAGGCGCGTGACTTAGTACCTGTTTTGACTCGGAGAAACGTCTTGCTACATCATGTTTGTCATATAAATGCTGAACGATCATTGATTCAACTCGCCGGAGAATATACTCCACGCGGATGCTTTGCTGTGTTGTACGGTCAATACATTGACTATGGTCGACCGCCTTAGTAAAGGTACACATGAGTGTATCAAATCTCTTGGGCTGTGGGGTTGGCAAAGTCGGGGCCCCAGGGCAGCAATTCACATGGCCGTGGAAAGACCGCGGTGCGCGGTACAGTACTGTACGTACTCTGCTCTAGATAAGTACATGTAATGAAGGATTGGGACGCTAGAGAGATAGAGTTTAGACGTATCGCTTAGTGCACCCAACGAGGGTGAAAATGCCGGCTTGGTAATCCTCGCTGGAGTCGGGGCGTTATGCATTCCAGCTACCGTGCTGCCGTGCTGGCTGCCTACTTTGCTCGCACAGATCAACTTCTGTGCTCAATGCGTATGAATATGCGAAGCTTACAGTCTGGCCCTACGTACTATACGCAGATGGGGAATAGGTATCTTTAAGAAAGCCGATTCCGGGAAGGAAAACACCGACCCGTGCAGAGGAATTGAAATTGAATTGCTTATTTGTGTGCAGCGGCAGAGAGATGTGCTTTGAATAGTGTAGAGAATTGTGAATAGACGGGCTTCGTTGCAGATTCTCAACACAGCTACATAGGTACGGCAACGAGTGCTTGTAAGAATAGTCAACCTCTGGGTATTTTTTCAAGTTGATTCGTGTTGTCCGGGGCAATATTCCTCCTGATCTGAGTCTTGTCTCTGTGTGCGGTGTGAATTCCTAAATCCATTCCGCAGTCTTCTCGAATCACCTCTTCCTCTTTGGATTGCTCATCCTCATCCTCCTCATCCTCCACTTCCTTGTGCTTCTCCGGATACCTCCCATTTACGTCCTTTCCCCAGGATAAGCTCAGCGTAGGTAGTTGCTCGCCCTAACGCCACTCACATAGTTGTCGTTTTCTGAAGATCCCATCCCCACTGAATTGTGTCTGGACTTGCCATCGTTCGCCTCATTAAATTACTGCAATTGTGGGGACACTTAGTTTGCAGAGAAAGCCACCGTCAATCACCAAACCTCAAATAGGCAGACGGACGTCCGGGCGTAATAACCCCTCCTCGTTCGCTTTCAGCGACTAGAACGGAGGTTGTGCCATCCTCCACCCATCATCAACCCTCTTCCTCCTCCCCCAGTATCCCCCTCTATCCTTCCCTTACTTCTGAAACCATATCGCTCAGGATCTTCCACTCGTCCTGCACCCCCAACAGCCGAGGCGTCAGTTCTCTATCATTGATAGATTCGCTGCCCACCGTTACTGCCAGCGGACCACCACCTCCCGAGATATCCATATCCATACACAATATCATCCCATACCCTATCCACATTAATAATTTCGTTATCCAGCCTATCCGGCACGCGATAGAATATTGAAAAAGCAAATCTGAACACCCCCAGAAAATTTCAACCGAAAAAAAAGAACCGTCAGAAAAGTCGAACAAAGGAGCCATTTCCACGCGCTCTTGGTCACACACGCAGCTCCCTCTCACACCACTCCAACCCACCACCCACACGCGCGCACAAGGCTTCCCAAACCACCAGCCGGCGTCCGTCGGGATTTGCAGGCAGCGGCTCTTTATCCATCCTTCTTGAGAAGACGTGCGTGAGGTGTGTCGGATAAGAAACCGACAAGAAAAAAAAATCTATACACACACGGAAAAAGTAGGAGTATTTCCCCTTTGCGAGAGTGTAGGGGGGTAGCCAACGTGTCACAGGCTTTTTCGACTGTGTAAATCACAAAAAACCGGATCCCCCCTCTTTTCTCGATCCCCTTCTTATTCCTCCTTGTGTCCTTCCCCCCCGCTACGGAGCGAGAGAACCAGCAAAAGCCCCATCTAAATCGAATCCGATCGCGATTTCGAAAAAAACGGACTGGATTCTTCACGATCCCATACCCAGGGGCAAAGACAAAAAAAGAACCAGGGAAACCACCCCCACAATCTGCCTGGTAACCACAAGCCATCCGACTGAACTAGACTATCCGCTTTTGGCAGGGCTCAGGGCATCCTGCCTATTAGCTGGTCAGTAGGACGTACCCTTACATCCTAATTCCTTGCTCCTCCAACGGAAACGGTCATACACGGCTAGGAATTACAAGAAACCGGGACAAATCGTGGGGAACGGCGTCATCCGTACCACGAAAAGTTTCGATTGGACATACTTCACCAAGCATCTTTTTTTTCGGCTGCAAAGCGTTTTGTGAGAAAGTAAAACGGTAGGTACGCCTTGCCGTCTCGTATTACACTAGATCCTTTCGTCATTCCAAAGTCATAATTTTTTTGACCTCGTTACCCACGCCTGATCTTTCTTTCCTTTTTTTAACAGGAAAAATAAAATAAAGTAAAATCTGTTTCTGACGTGGTGTGATCGCAAAACAGATTCTCTTGGAAGTTTTTTGCTTTTATTTTTCATCGAGCAACAACCCCTGGTCACGTTGCGCTCGTGTATTACATAGTCCCTGTCTTCCCCGGATTTACGCTGTCTTATCTGCGTGCTCCTCCGCCCTCTACGACTCATCGGACGGAGGAATCTACAACTCGGAATCTATACATTGACAGCTTTCGGAGATTATCACTCCCTGGTTACAAAGCTGAGAATACAACCACCACACACAACACCCCACAGCAAGAGCATCACCACCTTCACTAAAGCACCTCGCTCGGTTTCCAAACGAGGTCAACAGCCGAGATGTCACTCAATCCCCTCCAGAACGCTACCCCTAGGCAGCAAATTCCTAACGAGGCTCCTTCCTATTTTTCTCCATTCTTTGAACAGCCATCAGGCACAAAAGGACCATGCAAGATCTCTGTTTGGCAGCCTCCACCAGTTGAAGAGCCCCGTCGGTCCAAAGCACCATCTACCCGTCCTTTAAATCCCCCCCAAATTCCAACAGCCGATATCTATGTTGTTACGGGTCGCACTACCATGCATTCCAAAAACAACAGTCAAGATGATGGCAAAAAACGCCTCTACGAACCAAAAGAGAAGAAAAGTATCGATGAGATTATGTGGTTGGGTTCCGTCACCGGGTTCCTGCCTCCAATCCCCCTACCAATAAAGGTAGAGACCTCACTTAGGAGCAAGCTTGTAAGGAAACCAGAAGACAAAGCTAGCCAAGCCAGCGCCGTTGCTCAAGCATCACGGAGAAGGTTTCTGGACGCGGGAAAGACGGAAGAGGAGAAAGCAGCAGAGAAGAAGAAGCAGGAAGAGGAAGCTGCAAGAGAGAAGAGATTGCTAGAGTGGGCCACAAAGAAGAAGACGCAGAAGAAGCAGTCATCGGAAGGCGAGAAGAAGAAGGCACCAATCACAGCTGTCCCGCCACAGCCGATAGAGACCTCTACAAAGTCCAGTGCTTCGGGAAATGTCCGTGCGTCAGGTCGACGGGGTAAGGTATTTATGCCGGTAGCTCAGCCAATTGAGACTATTCAACGCAGTAACCGACCGGATGCAAGTCATCGACCGAATCTTCCAGACAGTGTGTCGAGTTACGCTCCGGCTAAGCCCTTCCTCCCACAACATCTCCCGCAACCCATCGAGACTACAAAAAGGAGTCATCGTCCTGCGAAGCCTCCTGTTAGAAATAAGAAGAGTGAAGAGGAGAGCGTGTGGATGGGCTTGCCACAGCCTGTCGAGACTGTTCGGAGGAGCAACAGGAGGAGCCCGTTGAGCAAAGACGACGAAGGTGGAGAGGTGGGCAAGAGAGCGCAGGTGTCGCCAAAACACTCGGCCCGAAACTCGACGAGCTCACCGCGGGGCACGATGTTTATCCCACAGCCAGTGGAGAGCTCCAAGAGGTCGAACCGACCCGACTCGACTGCCCTACCACAACCCGTTGAGGTCACAAAAAGAACTAATCGGCCGGTACCCTCCCCGATTCAGAAGCCGGATGGACCTCCCACACCTACTACTTCCTTTTTCAGCCCGTCCCCGGTGCTACCTCAACCATTTGAGAGCACGCGACGTTCTCACCGCCCTATCTCAGCTAGGCCGTTAGTGCCGCAACCGATTGAGACCTCCCGCAGGTCAAACCGCATAAGGGTCCCACTGCCGGAGATGCAGATTGATGCCAACCAACCCAATCAGCTACCACAACCTGTCTCGGTCTCAAGGTGGACTAACCGCGAAAAAGCCGCCGCGGGACGTCTCCGAAGGAATAGCACCGATAAACCTGAGACGCCCGGGCTCTATAACACGGCGCCGTTCGTCCGGGATAGGGAAAGAGAGAGACGATTGGTGAAGAAGACTTGGGTCCGACCTGTCGATCACGTGTCGCATCTTCACGAACCCATTGATTCCGCACCGCCTAGTCCGATGCAGAGTCCTCAAAGCTCCAGATGCCCAAGTTTGAGCTCGTCTCCAACTTCATCGGCAGCTAGCTCGACATGGGACGTTGCCTCTAAGGTTAGCAAGGCGTCGCGCGGAGGGTTGCACGGAAGGCGTGAGTCACTAGAGGAAGGTTTTGCTGGTTACATCCTTGGGCTAGAGCGGGGTTTGAAGAAGGATGGAGCTTTGGGTACCGCCGGGCGGAAGCGAGAAAGGGCTAAGGAGGAGTCGGAATACCCATTCCCATCTGTCACTACGGTTGAGGATATCGCCAAGGACGATGATAAGCAGGACCGGACCGAGGTTACCGATCCCAGCAGTTGGGGTGGACCTAGGAGCGAGAGCTCCGAGACTATCCGCCCGAGATTGACGGCTATCAACACTGATCCTGGCGCCTTTGAGCAACTTAAGAAGCAACAAGAGCAAGAGGATTACCCGATTTGCCATTCACCCGTCCACTCACACTTTAAGGTGCCAGAATGGAAGCCGGAGCCAGAACCTCTCTCTCTTGACGATGAATACCAAGAAAGGGGTCATAAGGGCCATAACAACGCGCGCATCGGGACTGACGAGCTCACGATGTCCAAGCCGATTGGTATTAGCATCAACAATGCTAACACCAATACTCAACTCCCTACTCCACCAGACTCGCTTGAGTCGTCCATATCGAACAAATCTCTGCTTTCTCCAGCGGCAGCCTTTTCTGTGGCGGGTGGGATTAAGACTGCACCGCCTCGCGTGTCATATGCACCAATGTCGCCATCCCCAGGTTACACGGTTGCCTCGTTGCCACCAGCGAAAAAGCAGGAACATGGCAATGCTGCGGAGATCGCGGAAGAGCTCACAGCCGGTGTCATGCGCTACCTCAGTCTAGATTTCGATAATGTGGGCCGGAAATATGATGATGAGCTGGCGCTGTACACTGGTATTCCGATGGAATTGGTCAGGAAGGATCGCAAATACGCGGTTAAGAAATATGTTGAGAGATGGGTTATCGAGAACCCAGAGATTGAGTGTGGAGAGAAGAAGAAGGGTGGTCTATGGTAGACGGTATTTGGGTTTCGAGCAATTTCCTAAGTTCGCCGGATTAATCCATAATTCATTGCATTGGGCGTGTATTTTGTTTCGTTTACTCACTCACTTTTATTTTATTTGTGTTTTCGTTTGGGTTGGGGAGAGCGAGATTGTCACTAGGGGGTCAGGGTTTTTATTCATTGTTGGGTTCTGGGGTCTTTCATTTTTGCTTTCTTTTCTGTGCAGTTATGACGGGTTGTTTGGTTCGTTCATAAGGGGTTTGTTGATTGATTGGCGGCATTGCGGGTACTTTTGCAACTTTTTCCCTTTTTATTTACATATTTGGCTGCTCTGTCTGAGGAGCGAGGGAGGTGGAGTGATATTGAACGGGTAGAGGGTTGAGTGGACAAGCAAGATGGAGGGAAGATGGAGCTTTCTATGGCTTTTGTTCACGTTTTTTCTCAACGTTGAGCTTGTTTTTCTTATGTGTTTTTAAGGGGTGCTTTTCTTGTGCAGTGTCGGTTTGGGGGTTTTCCTTTTCTGGAAGGGTTTTTTCATTTGTCCTTCCTTGCAAACGATCAGGTGTGATATGGGTTACATACTACGTTTATTATATGAATTTGCATACATACTTCCCCTTTGTGACTTGTGATATTTGTTTTCTTTGTAATCGCGGCTTTGCTCTATCTGTAATTTCTATTTTTTCTTACACAAAAGGGGATGGGGGGGTTAGGGTTTACGGTGGTTGATGGGTACATGGATTGATGGACTGGATATATTGGAGAGCTAGGGCGTGGCATATTGGCCCAAAAATTGTTTCAATTAGCGGGTTAACAATGGGAAGAATGGATGAATGCCTTCGGTAGGGGATGCTTGGTAGGACAAGGGCGGTTATATATCAAGTTTGCGTATTTGATAGGGTTGGGGGAAAGCTTGTGTATCTGTTTTTAACTTCTTCGATCTTATCGATAGCGCTTTTACTATGTCTTAATATAATTGTTGCTGTTTGATGTGGTTGGGCTTGGGTGTTCTGTGATCTTGCTTTCCACAATACACTTAAATCTTAAAAGTTTGGCGAAATCCTGCTATTGGGTTTGAGCGGCATCGGGAATCACTCGGAGCGGTGTTTGGGGGCTTTTCGGGACCTTTTTCTTTTCTTCGAATGTCGAGCATGTGTGACCTATTTTTAGAAATTACTTGTTGAGGGACAGTGGCAGATGTTTTTTTTTAACTGCAGGGACTTCTTTAGTCATAGAATGGTTGTTAGCTTATGGAGAGTGTTGAAATACTCTGACTGGGGTTGTTGTGTCTGAGACAGGAGGTAAAGATAATAATTGGATTTTTGGGTTGAGTAGGTGTTTTCTTGATGGACTTAAGTTTGGCGATGGCGTCATATTGTTGTAATATTGGGAGCACGTAGGGAGGAATAGAAGACTTGATTACTTGCTTGCTAGGTGGGCATACGGCCCCTATATAAATAGCTCTCTCGGGTGCCCGAGTGCCCGTGTGCTCGGGTACCTGTCTCTCAATCATTTCCGACTCTGAAGGGCCAAGCCCCGTATTAGAAAGCATCTCCAACACATATTGGAGACAATTATCGAGTGAGCTTTGGTGATGTGCTTACCGACTTTTTATTTCCTTTGGGTATATTCCGGAAATAGGGTTAACTCCCGTTGGTTTATGTAGAGATATTTGTAAGGTAGTTAATTCTTTGTACAGTCGGAGAGCTAAAGTTCGAATGTCCGGCTGACCATGGGCGTTAGTTGACTTGTATGCAGCAGCTATATGCCTGCTGTAAGGGAATTCCATCTGCAGACCCAAGTCTAATTAGTAATTGATGAGCGGCCACTTGCGATATACGGCGCCCGATTTCAAACTTCGGGGTTTGCGGTGACTGGTTTTAGGGAAGTGTTATATCCGACCATGAAGGCTTTAATGGGTTTTCCGGGGCCGAGACGTGGGTTTTTTTGGTGAGAGCAAGTATCTATAGGACTATAGGTTGCTTTGGGCATAATTTCCTGGCGGATATTTAATAGGATGAGTAGAGAAGGAGCTCTGGCAGATTGTTTTGCGGACACGGACGGGAAATCATGAAGATAGATGCGTTTGTGGAATAGCGTGAACGAGCCACACGCCACACTGACGTTCTACCGCACCTGGCAAGCAACCCCACGTAAACTGCAAATTTAACAACTTCAAAACCTCACCAAATGGCTCTAATCGACCCCTTGCTCAAAACCACCAGATCGCCGATATGGGTTCATCCTCTTCTTTGGCGTCTCGACCATCTCAACAAATTTGGTATATTAGTCCAACCGATCGACCCCCACGTTGTCGATCCTTCTAGCCGGGAACAAATACATTTTTCTTCTTCTTCAGCTGACAGGCGTCTTACCGGGGGATCTATTGGATCCCGTGACCTGAGATATATTCTGCAGGACATCGAACTTCTTGAGATTTATTTAGCTGGATTCATCATGCGGATTATCAACACTTTTCAAAAATCGGCTAAGCCAAAGCCGTTTCGGTACTACTCTCAGGAGTAAGTCTACTAGTCCTCCTTGCAGGGTTTAAGCTGACAAGATAATCACAAGACAACGTCCTAAGCCCGTTAGCCCACTATTCACTTTCGATAACATCGTCATTCAAATTCACCCCGAGCTGGTTGTGCGCACGAAAAAGGGGTTTCCGTTCCTTATGTACAACTGCCCGGAAAGAATCGCCTCTCTTCGACGGGATTTTCCAAACACTCGCGCAGGCAGTGATATTGAATGGTCATTGAAACAAACCGTGAAGTCCCTGGATTTTAAATTGGAATTGATTGATCCTTACAATGTTGCCGGATTGATTGCTTTAGCCCAAGAGCAGTTGGGTGTGTTTTCTCGTTTGAACCAAACTGCCCCTGATGCACTTAAGGTTCGTTCCTCCTCGTTCTCATATAGGCTGCAAGGTATATTCGGTTTTTATATTTGTATCATAGGTGCATTTCATATCACCACATGCTTCCCAAGCCGCAGTATATCTTTACACTGCGAGGATCCCACTTCGTTACCTGGCCGCGTTACATAATCCTCATCTTAGTTTTGAGGAACCTGTTATCATAACGAGGGAGATTATTGATCTTCCGACCCCACCGCCTACCAGCGAAAAATTTATAACTGAAGGACTATTCCTAAAGATGCTGGCGTATATCCTAGAAGAGGCCCTGGGCTACGAAAAGTCCTTGTCAAAGCCGACTCAGTCTAAAAGCTAGGCCACGGTGTTCTATATTCGGGGCGAGAGCAGTGACAGTTGAGGGCACCCCTCTCCCCAGAAATCTTTAGTTATCCTGCTAGTATACATGTCTTTCTATGGGCTTAACTATTTTGTATGAGTACCCAGGTGTGTTGGGCCCAGGCAATATCTCATGGGAGATTGAATGGATTATCAAGTAACGGAGTTCAGACAACCATAATTCTCCGTGGCGCAATTGGTTAGCGCGTTCGACTGTTAATCGAGAGGTTGGAAGTTCAAGCCTTCCCGGGGAAGATTTTTTGGCTCCTGGGAGCTTTGGGGGTTGCGTTTACTTGTAAATCGATCACCACACTAGTTTGGTGTGAGCGATGGTCGCTCTTTTCGTCTTATGCGATCTTGCTTTAGTTTTGCTACCGTGTGTGGATTGAATCTCTAGTTCTTTGGAGTCATATTTTATCACTCGCCGTAGTGGGATAAATCGCATAGCTACATGTAGAGGATTTTACCTCATTGGTGATTAGGAGTGAGCCAATATCTGATGGTGCCGAAAGCACGGCACCCATTCCCACGAGATTCTTCCTCAAAATTAGGAGTATTTCCAATCGGCTTTCCTAAATCTCGAGGCCATACATTCCTGGAATCTTTTGAGTGTGAATAATTGGACCAAGTCAAAGTCCAAGCTCGTGGTAGGGAAAAAAATCACTTCCCCGGGAAGGCTTGAACTTCCAACCTCTCGATTAACAGTCGAACGCGCTAACCAATTGCGCCACGGAGAACTGTATGTGGTCTAGCGCCTGAATGGTATGTCTCACTTGTTTATTACTATATCTGAGAGCTTAGCCTATATAACGCAAATAAATATGAGCAAAGGTGCAGACTGCCTCCCGATTTAGAGGTGTACTTCCAAAATACCCCGTAGGTATAAACTACCCCCCTCCCACCACGTAGATACACAACATAACAAGATATTTATTTCATCATCGCCATCACTACTAGTACAACCACATTTCATCAAATCTTGCTTGCCAATTCAGCATGGTGGCTCTCCAGGAACAGCAGGTATCTGAATCCTATACTCGTTTCAAGACCACAGTTGCAGACAGCATGTCCACCAGAGAGCAAGCAAAGTTGGATCTAGCGATTTCTTCCAGAAACGGCTTTTTTATTGCTTCACAATGTGGGGTTTAATATTTTTCTTAATGAATTGAGGGGTAGTTTACACCCCCGGGGTATTTTGGAACCGTACCTTTAAGTTGGGAGGCAGTCTGCACCTTTGCTCAATAAATATTGACTCTGGGGTTCTTTGGCACCTTACTAGTTTGTGGAGTCAATTTTATTATATAGTTGGGTGTCTTTCAATTTGATGATGGTTCTCGTTTAATACATGTAGGTTTTCAATTTTAGGCTAAATGGCTCCAGTGTCAACTTAAATTTAATTACATGTAATTCTTTTACTTCCTAATTTGGAGTACGTGACTTCCTCAAAGTCACGTGCATTAGGATATAGAACGGGGATAGAAGGTGCATTATGTCCGGTAATTTCATTACAAACTCTGTTTGATGTACAAGGGAAAAAGAGCATTATCTAGGGTTGAATAACAATTACGAGACTGGCCTCTTTGCTCGTGGCTTAAGGGTAACTTTTACAGGACGAGAAATAATCCCCCGGTAGCACATGTAGTAATGAAAGACCATCTCCCATTCATGATTCATCTCTCTCATTCATCAATTTCGCCAACTCCTCCAACGTCGCCGCCACAGCTGGTTCAGCTGCGTAAAGGGGACTAATATCAGAAGCATAAAGCAATACATCTCTCGCCTCCTCAAATCTTCCCATTTTCTTCAAACAATAGGCTTTCCACACATGCGCCTTCACGTTGTCATTTTTCTTGAAGGTGATACTTGCCTCTAAATCAGCCAGGCCTTCAGGCCAATGCTCAACCCACATATGAGCCTGTGCACGGTTTCTGTACAGTTGTTCGAGCTGGTCTTCGAGCACTTTGGCATTCTCCCATTCCGGACGACCCCGGGATATTTCGATGGCCTGGGTGTAGAGTGCGATCGCCTCGAGGTATCTGCCTTGGCCGAGGGCTGCGATGCCTAAGCTGCAGGAGTTTTTGATTGCAGATATGCGGTTTATCTCGAGAGTTACGAAAGGAGAAGGAAGGGTGTTGAATGGAGCTTTATCGAGCCTTCTGTGGAAGCGGTTAAGGGCTTTGAGTTCGCGGGTAAGGAGAGGATCTGAGTAGTTGCCAAGGAGCTTGATGAGATCTTCATCTTCGTCGTAGCTGATGGGGAGAAGGTTGAACTTTTCTTGAGATTTTTTTGCCATGAGCTCGGGATGTTAGGGTGTGGATGTTGGAAATAGTAGGTTTCCACTTGTCGTAAGCTTATCTAAGGATGGCCACAAAGGATTATGTCTGGGTCTAGGCCTGAGAGATATATTGCAAGATGGCGATGGGTGGGTGGGAGGAAGAGATGAAGGGAAGAGATAGGCATTTTTACCGACGTAACCCTAGCCCTCCTACTGCATGAAGTAAACCACATTATGTCACCTATGAGGAAGGGGGGACCATGTAGTCTCAGTACGAAGCATTCTAATTACAGTTACTATTTTCTGTGGCCATGCTAAGCCAGTGCTGCTTAGGGGATCATTGCGTCATAGTATATCACTCTCTGAGAGCTTGCCTAATAAACAAAATCTGATGGGGTTTGAAGAATAATAAGTGGGGTTAAAGGGCGGCTATCAGTCTTAAATTTTTTCTCACCATGGGATTTTTCTGATCGCTATAATGCAAAACTGGCTAGAACTTAGCTGTTCTCCACGCGTCGGTGAGCTAGAGAATGGCACGGTAAGGGTAGTGATAATTATTTTGAATGTAGTTATAGTGGTAGTGAGCGAGGGGACGAGACTAGATGAACGATAAGATGAGAACCTAGCCACTAAATGAGGCGGTAGCTCAGCCCTTAGTTCCGTTACCGCCATCGCTGTAGCATCCACCGTTGAG
Source organism: Paragyromitra xinjiangensis (assembly GCA_038503065.1). Lineage (NCBI taxonomy): Eukaryota > Fungi > Ascomycota > Pezizomycetes > Pezizales > Discinaceae > Paragyromitra > Paragyromitra xinjiangensis. Next base: position 1,775,152 of record JBCAMK010000011.1, read on the forward strand.
ATGGAATCATCAAAGTGACTTGATACTTTACTCCAATTGTGACAGAGTTTTAGTTACTAATTATCATTTCATATGTTGACACTAAGAGCCCTGGTTGGTTTCCATTCATACAAAGCAAAATTGAGGGATATTTGTGCTTTCTTTGCAGTGATCTCCTTCCTAAGCGGATACTGCCAAAATCGAAGCCATTTCCCTCGTTTAATACTTAGTCCCACACCCAAAGCCCCTCTATCCGCTAAGGTACCATCAATTGGTAATCCTCTTGCTACGCGCCTTCGCTAATATATCCTGCGGCAGCGGCATTCTGTGCCACTGCAAACTCCACAACACCTTCTCGTTGACAGCATCAGTGATGATCTTTTTGAGTTCCGCCTGTACTTCGGCTCTATCCCCGGGCTCACAGTCCTCAAAAGCACGCCTGACATATTGTCTTAAGCTGTTTGGGAAGCGGGTATTTCGTGGCTGTGGGGCATAACTCTCTCTCGGCTTTTGCTTGTAGTAGCATGTTAGCAAGTTTTTTCTGTTATTCGGAAGTTGATAGTAAATTAGAGAGCGAGCCTACCCTCTCGACCTTCTTCGCCATATTTGATCGCTGGACGAAATCGAAATCGAGCTACTGATTTATTCGTTGTTAGCTTACAGATTTTTGGTGATCGATCGGGGTAGCTAGGGATGATTGAAGCGTTAGTTCTATATGTATGACTTACAGCTAAAACTCTAGGGTTTGAGTCGCTGCTGCTATTTCGGGAGAAGCTGGTAGAATAATGCTCTGAACTGAGATGAGATTGTTGCTCGGGAGAAGGTAGCACGCTTGTCGAAAGCATCACGTGAGTGCGTGAATCGCGGGGTCATTTGGCGAGTGGGTAGGCCAACCATAGAATTTCCTCGCCACACTACCTCCTACTAGGTGATATGCACAGGATAGGTACATATAGGCGAAGAATTTCTCATTGATTGATGTGAGTCGTTTCTCTGTGCAGCTTTATCTTCCGGGGCTCCCCAGATTGCTGGGAATAGCTCGAGATATCTGCACTCAACCACGCTAGCTACCTCCCTACACAAAACAAATTCAGTTGATTGGACCCCCGGACGGTGTGATAGCTCAGAGCTTCCTTGAAATTGTACGAATACTAAGCCAGGTAAGACAGATATAGCTCTTTCATACTTCCGTGGAAGAAGAGAAGCCCTTAGGATCATTGACCGCGACGGCCAGATACTCCTCTCCACTAAACAAATACCATGGTCAGAAATTTGCCCTGGGCGATCCTTCGTCAGCCGCCTATCATCATCGAGACATCTTCCCCCACGGATACCACCCCGAAAGCTGCGGACCAGTCGAAGAAAACAAAGAAGCTAAGGAAGAAATTAACCTGTCCTATGCGCCATACCACCCCACCGACCTTATCAGTCCACCCTTTGCTCTGGAGCCTTGGTCATCTCGACTTGTTCCACATATCTGTGGAGCTAATGCCAGTCATCTATCAACGGCCAGAAGAAGCTAAGAAGTACCCCCCTGCTGGATACATTGTTTCCTCCTGGTTCGATGACGTTCCTTACGGTGCGGACACCGAGGGTTTCTGGCTAGCTGATACCATTGTGGAGGCAGTCGACGCTTTTCAAGAGTCACTGGAGACAAAACCGTTTGTGTTTGTATCCGCAAAGTAGGTTTCAAACCGTTTAGGGAGCTATAGCGAAAGCTGCTAAAGACGTACTGAACTAGGAGAGGCTCTAAAAAAGTAACTCCAATGGTCCACTTAGGCAATAGGTCTTTCCTCATTTTCCCGGACTTGATTGTCCGCACCAAAACTGGCTTCCCGTTTCTATTACACAATCCTTTGGCTGCTACAAAAGAACTACGCTTGAAGTTCCCCCACACTCGTGCCGGCAGACACGCTGGCGGGAGTCGCCGGTCTTTCGCCGCTCATAATTTCGACCCGAGATACATCGACCCTTACGATGTAGCTGGTTTGCTTGCCTTGGCTCAGGAACAGCTTGAGGTCTTGCGATATCACCACCAGCCTCTTCCTCATGCTCTTAAAGTTCGTTCCTCTCTACATTCCCCACCATCTAGGAGTAGCTGCTTACTCTAAATCAAGGTGTACTACATGCTAGAAGATACGTCTTCTCATCTAACCTCGATTTGGCTTTATACGGCGGAGTTTCCTGTATCCTACTTGTATGCGCTAGAAGAAGGCAACCTTGGCATCACGGAAAAGGCCACCATAAGACGAGAATTTGTTTACCTTCCCACCAGGCCAGCTAACGGCGAAAATGTCGAGGGTGGTCGGTTCCTTGGCATGTTCGTAGATATCTTTAAAGAAGCTCAGGCATTTGAGAAGTCGCTTTCTGAAGCGGCTCAGCTCACACAGGTTACTGAAGAGGTGAAAATCAAGGTCGTGGACATGAACGGCAACGAGGTGGTTTGTCAGAACAGTAAGAGGAAAGGAAGTTTGAAGAAGAGAAGAGAGAAGCGGGCGAAATTGAAGGCTCAGCGTATCGACTAATATGTGCCTCTTGGCTTGAAACATTTATATTTTTTTCCGGATTTAAGTATAGTCCTGCATCGTCTTGGAGAATATCCGCCTTGTCTACAGTCTGCTTTTTTCCTCATGCCTTATTGCAATTTAACCATTCCGCTTCTAGGGTTGGGATATATAAGAATATTTGTCTGTACGCTACTTTCGGGAGTAACGGGGTCTCATGTTTGTTTGCTTTGGTATGCCCCTCCCTGGTTCTGCAGAAATAAAACTAACATTTTCTAGGAGTTCCCTCAGGTTTGTATCCGGGTTTGTATCAGGGTTTGTATCCGGGCTTATATCTATATTTTGTTGCCACTTGGTATAAGGGACAAGCTATGACGCGATTAACGGCCTCATCCTCATGTCTATTTCACTTCTATCTACTGATATGTTTTTTCCTTAGACTTAGCTAGTTGATCATATTTCCTTGATAGTGTATAGAAACTCCTAGGATTGTATCTAGCTCTCATGACCATTAGATATGCTCACTGTTCTTCAAGGGGTTTTTGTTTCTTGCTTCTGTTTCTTCTAGATTTGTGGCAGTCTCGTTACCTAGATTTTTTCTCCGTTACGGGGCTCTTGTTTTGCTCTAGACTTTATCGCTAGAATCTGAATGAGTCCACCCTTCAGCTTTCATTCTCCTCTTGCCTAAGAAGCTACGAGCTGATGTCGCTAGCCACCCAGTCATTGCATGTTTGTCAACGTTCCTCGGATCATGTAATATCACTCGGTCAATCGACTCTTCGTATCCAGTTACATGTAGCCAGCAGGATTCTAACAAGGGAATGCTACATACAACGCACGAACATAAAAAATCCTATTCCTAATGCTATTGAGAAGATTTTGATATGACTTAGGCCATGGTAGATGGGATGGGAATATGTGGTGATGATAATCACCGTGCCCCACCTTCCCGTGTTCGGAAGTAAGATATGAGTTTAGAAGCTAGGATTCCTACATACATGTAGCTACATGTACTCTCTTCAGTACTAGCCAAGCGACGCAATACTTCTATACATGCAGTGACTTGTATGCATATTTTGGCGGCCCCATCTTGTTCTTTGTATTCATCTAACAGATGGCTATACAAAATCCAAGTCGCCAGAGCCGTTACCTCATACAATTCATCCCACCAACACCTTCAGCCTCCCTCCACAACCACCATTACCCTACCTCTTTTGACCGCCATCCAACTAAAACCCCTCTTCAAGCTATCACCTTTGACATCCACAACCTGAACCATAACGACGGCTTCAAGTTAGCTATTCTTTGGTCTATGGACACACCTATACGAATTTGGCGCCGAAATCCTCAAGGAGCTCATTGCCGAGCACGGTCTCGACGTTGTGAGACTCGAATCATAATTTGGCGCTTAGTCATGCGAATACTAACGAGGATTATATAGGCTACTCGCTTGTTTCCTCCTCTATTAGAGATCATCAGTTGAGCATCTATCTCTCTCTTCTAGGAGGAAGAATTATCCGATCCCGCCTCTTACTAGAGAACAAAACTAGCGATAATTGGTGATCACAACGTGATTTATTTTTAAAGAGAATCGAGTCATCGGCATTGCCGTAAGCAGATTGCTGAAGATTGAAAATCTCTCTTCTAAAAGGAAGGATTATCCGATCACATCTCTCGCCAGAGGAAGAAACCAGCTACGTGTCCACCACGTCAAGGCCGACTTTATCACACCTCGTGTTAGACATGCAACCACATGACTTGGGCCGCTTTGAAACCCACCGTGCACGTTTCCTTTACCCAAACCATGAACTATATTAGTTTCATTTACAATTACGACCTTTCGAAGAGTGTAGAAACGAAGAAGCTAAATCTAGGCTCATCGTAACAGTAAGGGCCTAGCTCTGGAGTAGCGTGAGAGGTTCTCCGTCTTGATGGCAATTTATGATAGACTATGAAGCTTTACTCACATGTAGTTCTTTAGCGACAGATAATCAACTCCAACTACTCATGAATACCCGGACTCTATTATCGAGAGTCGACTGACAACAAAGGGATGAGCTGAACATCTCTTCTACACGCTCAACGTCCTTTTATCGACCTGAGATACCATCTTGGCGTACATGAATGCCTGGATATTATTAGACAAGTCATTCCCAACCTAAGGGTACAAAATGCGACTAAGTAGTTGGCATCATTGAAGTCCGTCAAGTAGCACTTTAAAAGCCGAACAAGCAGCTGCCACGCATGCTAACTGCGAGCTGGACAAAGACGAGCAGCTGGTCTGAGGAACCGAGGAATAGGTACAACACCCTGGAATATACATAAGTAGACTACCGACGAAATAAAAACAGCTCCAAGGATATTCTCAGCGAACTCATGGGAAGGGATGCAATTCATGACTCAAGCAAACGATAAGAAAATTGCACCAACACGCAACTGATCAAATCCGCAATGGTACTGGACATCAGTTTGAGATCTCACATTTTACTGTTCCGTTTCTTAAAGTTTCTTCTCATTTTCCTTATCTATTCTACCTAGTCAGCTTGAAATTACTGTTGCCAACCTTACTTACACGGATTAGGTGCAGCGTTACCCTATAGACACCCACGAATCACCCTTGGAGTAGTCTTGATCTTAAATCTGTACTAAAAGTTGTATCGAAATCTTAGCTACATTAAATGGCCCCCGAAATATTACTGGTCCTAATTAGACGATATTCCAAAGAGACGGCACTGCCACATTCCCACCACCCTAGCTAAACGTACCGAACGCACGAGAAAGATAACCCACTTATCTATGTACTAGAAGCAGCACGATACTAACCCCGTCGAAAGTGATTTAATAGTGCAGCATACCCTACCTCTATTATCATTCCATAAAGCCCTATTCTCAGCATAGCTATCATTGTTCTCCCACCGCCCTATTCCCACCTTCTCAGCCCTATATTTGCACATTAATATCCACCTTCCCCTACTCCAAGGTCATCTCAACAACCCTACCGGTGAGATACACATGCACCCCCCACCGTCGTAACACCTCTACCCGTGCAACAAAGCACACAACCCATCTCCACCCAACCCATTAGAGCCTACACCCCAAGAAAACCAAAAGAACTCACCCGCAAGCACTAAACACCCAGCTGTCTTATCCCCGACGGGGGCTGTGGTCTCCTGCACACGCTAGTCCCGATATAGTTAAAGTATTTAGTGCCGAGTGAGACCCCGTGATATGGAAATGATCGAAATGACTATGCTTGACCTTTGAGACTCGTTTTTTATAAGCGGAGGGTCTATACGTTAACTCTTTTCCCCACAGATGTCTCAGATACTAGCATTTTCTATGTATGATAACTTTTGGGTTCTTGCAACGATATCATTGAAGGTGCAAAACTATCATTCCCACCTAGGCTACTGCCCAGGCAGAGACACATCAGTTCGGGGGAAGCACTCAAAAAAAAGTAGCATTAGAGCCATCTAACTAATTATACACCACAGAAAGCTAATACAAGAGACATACTCTCTTCAAACTTATCCTCAAGTCTAAACACGAAGAACGAGAGCGTCCAACGCAACACCCTTCTATGTACCTTAATAAACCCACAAAACAGCCATAAAAACCCAACCCTTAACTTACCACTGGCCTCAAAGACGAAACATAATCCAACACCTTCAGATCATTCCTCCGCTTGAGACTCCCCTTATGCATAAACCGTACGTCCCTCCCCCTCCCCATTCTACCCAGAACACCTTTAATCCTTCTCCAGCCTTCTTTCTTCGGTAGTAGCCTCTCCGGAGTCTTCATAATCTCTCTACTCTTTTTACGCTTCTCTGCCTTCCTCTTCTCCTCTCTCCTCTTCTCCCTCTCCTCCTTCCTCTCCACCTTCCTCTCCTCTCTCACCCTCCTCCTCACCTTCCTCACCTCCTCAACCCTCCTCTCCAATCCGCATACCTCCTCCAAAGCCTCCGTTAAAACGTCCAACAACCGACACTCCCTCACATCCTCCTCCCCAGGAACTGGAATCCCCACCCTCTCCTTCGTCACAGCCACTTCATCCGTATTAACAATCCACGGATCCCTCAAAGCCTCTAAATACCCCACCGTAAATGCCGCAGTATAAACCTCCACCTCCACGCCCACCCCCGTCTCGCACGGTGTGATAAGATACACTTTGAACGCCTCTGGGAGCGGTAACTCATAGAGCTGTAGCAGTGCGAGTTGGGTTTGAGCGAGCGAGATTAAGCCAGCTGCGTAGAACGGGTGGGGTGTGAGAGTGTGGAGACGTTTTTTGAGGGAGGTGGAGAGACGGGAGATACGGAAGCCGGTGGTTTCGGAGGGGGTGTTGTAGAGGAGGAAGGGGAGGCCGTGGACTGTGTGGATTATTTGGGTTGCGGGGATGTTGATTAGGGTTGTGCCGAAGGTTAGGACTGAGGTAGGGGGTATGGGGAGGGAGCTGGAGGGGTTAGTTGTGAAGTGAGAGAGGGAAAGGGGAGGGTTTGTGGGGGAGACTTGCTGTGAAGATTTGAAGCGGAAGATGGAGGGGGTTGGTTGGAAAGTGGATATGGCCCGTTCGAGGAAGGTAGGGAGGTAAGTTTCGAGGATGAGAAATTTCTGGATTTGATGGATAAAGGTGAGTTCGGTGAGGGAGATGGATCCAGAGGGGAGGGAGTGGGGGGGAGGGGGTCCTTGAGGAGTGGGGATATCGGTGATGGTTATGCGAAGGTGGTGGAGGTGGGTAGGGCTCCAGGCGAGGGGATGGATCCAGAGGGGATTTCTGGTGGTTTGGAGAAGGGGGGATATGAATGACATTGTAAGGTATATGGAGGAGATGGGGTGAGTTGGAGGGTTGAGATAGGATATATAGGATAAGTTTGATGGTGTACTTTTAAAATAGGAACGGAATAATGGGAAGGGTCGAAATAAGTGAGATGAAGTCTGGAAAAGGCAATCACACTCGCAGCAGGCGAACGTGAAATAGTACCATAATCTAAGTGGCTGGAAGCACTTAATGAGTCAAGGACTGAGTCGAGTGAACACGGAAGTAAATACATCTACTCAGGTGCCTCAGCTATCACACTCACTATATGGACTCGAATAAACACTGTTCAGCCTGTTAAGCACCTACCTTTGACAACACGCAGTCACCGGCGATTCTCTCGCCCGCAGACTCAATGGACTTGACTCAAAAAATTGGACTAAATTCGGAACATTCCCAAACCACAATTTTGTCTTCAACCTTCCTCAGCAATTTTTTTACCATAGTGATAACCAAATAGGCCACATGGAGCAACAAAAAACAGATAAGAATATCGAGAAGAACCGTAGACCTGCACCTAACATAAATACCAACGAAATAAACAAAGCTCGTGAAACATTCGAGTGACATCCCGTGACTCTCACTGCTAATAGAACTCCATCCCGCAACCATACCAATTCCAACCCGTCCCAACCACAGCTCACACCCCCTTCACTAACCCCACTGCTTCCTCCTCTAGCTCCTCCCTCTTCTCCCCCACAAACCCCCACGCCTTCTCCACAACCAACATCCACACATCCCTAAGCTCCCCCAACACCTCCTCAAAAAACACCGCCACCAAAGCCGTAACATGCACATCCGACCTCCCCATAAACCCTTCCACCTCTACCCCCTTAAGGCCCAACACCTCAACTAGCTCATCCCTATTCACAAAAGAACCATCAAACTGCTGCAAATCAATCAACAAATCCACCTTCTCCCTGGGAGTATACGCCCGCCCTGGAGCCAGATGTTGCTGCAAATTCATCTGTTGCTGGTGCTGCATCGCATACACCTGATGACTCTGTGTAGCTGAGTCTTGAACTGCACGCGCCATCATTAATCGCTTTTTATTCTGTTGCTCTAGCTTCATCAGCTGCATTTGGTAGTCTTGTAGCCGTTGTGGCTCCGTTGCATCTTGTGCTTTGCGTGCACGGGCTGCTCGTTCAAGGGCTGCTAGTTCACCCGGTGCCCGTGCCCATGAGTGTTGTCTCCGCTGCGGCTGTGACTGCTGCTGCTGCTGCTGCTGCTGCTGCTGCTGCTGCTGAAACTGTTGTTGCTGTTGCTGTTGCTGCTGCTGTTGCTGAAACTGTTGCTGAAACTGTAGACCTCCCTTTTTATCCGGCGTATTCAAGAAACTATCGAAATCAAAATTATCGAGACTATTGCCTACCCCTCCAGGACTAACATCAGCTACAGGTTGTGTAGGTGGGACCCAGCTATGGAAGAATATAGCTGGTGCTTTTTGGGGCTGCGATACTTGGGGGCTAAAAGTTGCCTGGGCGGGCTGTAAGAATTGTGCCGTCATGGGCTGGAAGGCACTGGATAGAGAAAGTTGGGGTGGGGAGTAGTGAATTTGTGACTGTTGTTGAAATGGAGGGTTGTGGTGTATTTGGGAATTATTTGCTGCGAGTTGTTGCCGCTGTAGTTCTTGGTTCGGGTGGATCCACGGCTGGATGTGTGTCTGGAGCCCGCTTGGGATGGGGGAGACAGGACTATATGAAGGGCTGGTAGGGGAGTATGCGGGGCCCTTGGGGGTGTGTGGTCCAGGCGGGAGCAGGGGAGCGGCGGCACCCTGAGCAGGCGAGGTTGATCTGCTCCGGGTGGGGCTTGCATCTGCGGGCTGAGAGCCCGAGGCCGCACTCTCTGAATCCGGCGCTGGGCGTTTCCGACTTCTCTCCGAACTCGAAGAAGTCGGCGTAAGAACCTCACTCCCTTCACCATCACTATCTACATCCACCTTCTTCTTCCCCTTCTTCTTCTCTTTCTTCTGCACCTTCTCTACAGCTACAAAGCTCGTCCACTTCCCCGCGATCCCCCATTCAACACCTACCCGCTCTCCCTCCCGCTCTACATACTCCTCCACCCGATCCTTCACCGCATCACCCACCCAGCTCCGTCCCTCCTCCAGATCCCGCAACTGCGCTCGTGCCGCAAGCGAGTGTATCGTCGTCCCCTTCGCCACACGAGTAACGGGCACATTCAACCTCAACTCATCCCCATCCACCGTCGTAGCACGCAGCGTCACAGCCGTCGGTACACGTGACGAGAACGACAAATACACAGTGGTCCTCTCGAACGGGAACAACGGAGGTATAATAAACGGCGCTTGGATAGGATTTGGAGCCTTGACACCCTTCAAATGAGAAAACCTATTCTTGAACTTATCCTTTGGAGGACTTGGCGAAGGCGGATCAACCTCAGCATCGAAGAGGGATATAACCTTAGGTTTCTTAGCAGGTGGTGGAGTTAGATGTGCGACTGTACTATCGCTTTCATTCCCATCCTCGTACTCGATATCGAGATTATACTCATTAACATGAGTCCCAAGCGCGCACTTGAGAACCCTCACGACCTTCCCGGTAAGGCTCGCCTCCTCCTCCCCGGGGGGGATAACAACACTCACCCCTCCCCCAGCCCTCGCAAGGCCCTCTACAAGCGCATGACTAACATCTCTTCCAATACCAAGACTAAACACCCTTGCCTTCCCACCCGAATTCTTCCTCGCAACATTAACACACGCCAGTAACTCATCCAATCCCCACACCTCCCCATCAGTTAACACAATCACCTCAGTTTCTACCTCAACACCCTCAAGAACCCCTTCCACAGCAGCTAACATCTCCGTCCCCCCCATATCTGCTTCAATCCCATTCACCATCCCCTCCGCGTCCATTAGCGACTCCCGCGAATACACCCGCGGGGAAGTCCATAGTGATGTATAGTAGTTACCAAATGAAACGATGTTGAACCGGCATCCAACGGGGATACTCTTCAATAGTACCCTCAGCGCGGACTTGAGCGCTGGTAGTTTATCATACATACTCCCAGAGCGGTCGACAAGGAACACAAGATCCGGTCTACCCGTCGGTGCGGTGAAACGGGGGACGAGGGTTAGCATCATAGCGGAGTGGTCAAGGGTTGGGTGTGGTTCTAGAAGCGCTAATGGTGATGAGAGGAGGGATGTCGCGGTGGTGATTAGGAGGGTGAAGTCAGCGCTCAACGCTGTAGAGGGGGTGTGGAGTGTTGCGAGAGCTTTAGTGGAGTCGAAGGAATTGGTCTTTTTTGTGGAATGGGTTCCGAGGTAGGTCGTGATCGGGTGGGATGTGCTTGAGATGCTGCGGATTGGCTCGGCCATCGCCACCTCTACAGACAACGAGAACCCTTTTTCAGGGCGGGAGACGGCATTGGCGAACGCCTTGGGAGGGGCACCGTAGCGTGGAGCGATTGACGTGGGAACGGTGAAGATGATCCCGTCAGCTTGCGCGGAGTGTTTAAGCTCCATAACATACTCGAGAATAACCTTAACTGTTACTCCAGCTGGAATATTCCCTAACTGGGTCGTAAACACCTCCGTCGTCTTCTGCTGTAGTAGACCAGCTGTAAGACCCTTTTGGATTGCTGTATCGTAGGTTTCTTGGGCTTCCCATTTTGGTTGGATTATACCCGTTATGATCTTAGGTGGGATATGGCAGACGAAGCTGGTGACGCAGGAGTTAGCGTAGAGGGGGAATGTGTATTGTGCGTTTTTGATAGAGGTGGTGGAGGGGTTATGGAAGGTTTGAGTGAGGGTTGTTTTTGTGGATGTCGAGAGAATAGTGGACTTGAGATTGACGGAGATAAGGGGGAGATTTGCGGGGTGTTTGGAAGCAGTGAAGTGAATCCCGCAGAGTGTTGGGGAGTACACGTTGTAGCCACCCCGTTGGTATAGGTAGTTCGCCATTGATGGCTAGAATTCTAGTAGAGTAGAGGTAGTAGTTGTAGTAACAATAAGAGCTACTACGGGATCAACACAGCTATAAATATTCGTTTAACGGAGTCATACTGCTGCTTAATCTGCAAGGCAGCAACGAGACAGCCTTGTTGAGCCACAGTGACGCGGTAGAAGCTCGATTTAGGGGGACAAGCCACTGGACGCCACGAATCGCATGATGCGTGCATGGAAGAACAGAGGTTTTATTGGTTGGACGAGGCGGGTGGTTAACTGTAGGTGGTTAAAGTGTTGTAACCGCGGTTGGTTAAGGGGTTATTGAGGGTTATTTGGGTTGTGGCTGGTGTAGGTGGCTGGTGTGGCGGTGCGGCGGTGATGGTTTGCTGTGAGGTACATGTAGTTTAAAGAGGGTTGTAGGTAAGGGTTGATAGAGTTGAGGTAGTTTTAGCGTTTAGTGTGTTTTGATAGTTAAAATTAGTAAAGATCCTATTGTTTTTTTTAGTATTAGGGTCATAAAGAATCACTCGTAATCCACAATCGCCCAGGGAAAATACCTCCCAAAAGCTAACAGTGCTGCACAATAGGCAGCGTAGGTAGTATGAAGCCCTAGCATGCGTAAAAGCTGGTGTGTCGGGTCTGTACTGAAGTCGAGTCAGTCAAGTCTTCTCTACCCCTAATCCTATGTTATATCACTCACTATCACCCGTTTCTACCCCATCTCCCATTCTTCTCACTTCTCCACTATCCCATATCCTAACCTAAGAATATCCCTGCCCTATCTCACAATACCAAATCAGCATCACCGTAAGTCAGTAAGAAGGGCCTAGGTAGACTAGGCAGAATCGAAGCTACCTTACCAGGCACCTAAGTGACCAGCTTGGACAACAAATCCAAACACCCAACTCCCTACCTTTCCAGATCAAAGCTAATACTACCTTCAACCAACCCACTACCGAGTACCAACATATATTCGGACGTACAACCGCGCCCCTAAAAGCCTCTGCACCCTCATCATATGCACACCAAACTCAACCACTAGCGAATCGTAGCCGTAGTTTCCGCAGCAGGCAATCAAAAGGGTGGGGTGTTATTTAATATATAAACCTTTCCTCTCCCAATCGCCGTCCTCTAGCCTGGTTTGTAATTACGTAGCTGCAGCATTATCAGGTCGCCAGGGGGCAAAGACTTTTGGACATGGCTGTACTCAATGAAGTAGTCAATGGATCAACTACCACTGACCACAGCACCCCAAGCCTCCCCGGACAGAATCTCTAAAAGCACTAGATTAGCGAGCCGCTGCCAATCTCGCATAAGATTAGCCCCACCGCGCCTCCCCCTGACATACCCACCAGTGCGCTCTAGAGCCTAAAACCACAACTTCGCACTCGACTACCCCACCACACCTATAATTCCTAGAAGCACAACCAACGGGTCTCAGATCAGCTCCCTGTGCGGATCACTGTAGGACACGGAACATCACTCGAGCGTTATCCCGTTTGTGGAGAGTGGAGAGCGTGTAAGTCTAGGCGGGATTCGAATTATATACTCAAGTAAAATACAGTTAATGCATACGACCTATTCTGTAATCTACCCCCACAAACACACTCCTTCCTGCCTAAAGAAACAAAAAAACCACCCGAATCTACCCACAGCCGGTGGAAACTAAAGAACTCCATAACGATGATTGATACCAACAAAAGAAAACCAAGAGAACTCGTTACTAAGAAACAAAAATGAAAGCAAGATACAGTTGGATTAAAAATACAAATGGCCAAACTTACCAAAAAATATGCGACGGGGAAGGAAAGGAGGAAGACAAATAAAACTAGGGGTTCCCCCTTCTTAATCACTTATATACACCGTAGTCACTCTGGTATAACAGAGGTCTCGTTCTACCAGGAATGCGTGCCTGGGAATATCCCGTCGCCGGTGATCAAGACATGTTGTGGTTTTCGTGGGTAGGTAATAGACTTCGCCGGTCTCCAATTTTCGTGTTTTGAATTTTTTTTGTTGATGAAAGTAAGTAAAATAAGAAACTTATCGCTTAGACTCGACGTTCTGCGCCAGCGCTCCATCGACCGGGTAGAACCACGCAGCGATGGCGATGATGAAGTACAGTGCAACCAAAAGGTTACCTTCTAGGTAATTTGATTTCCCATCCTAAGGACCAGATTAGTAAGCATTCCAGAAAAGCGGGGAAAGATAACAAACCTGAATGAGATAGTTCACCAACAACACGGTCACGAATAAAATCATGACCTGAAACCCATCAAAATACAGCGTCATCTCATCGATACCCATGCACCAGCCCAAGACAACGATAAACGGAATAACCAATAACGCAATCTGCATGCTGCTCCCAACCGCAACACCGATACTCAAATCCATCTTATCCTTGATAGCAACCGTCACAGCCGTCGCGTGCTCCGCCGCATTTCCGACAATAGGCAGTAAGATGAGACCAACGAACACGCGAGAGATGCCGGCAGATGTAACAAGGTGGTCGATCGAGCTGACTAAACATTCTGCGCACAAGGCAACCAAGACGGTTGCGAGAACCAAAAGTGTGAGTGCGGCCCAGAGCGTTAGGTCTGGCACCTCAGGCACTTCCTCATCCTCTTCGACTTTGGCTGGTACAGATTCTAGTGGTGCTGCGCCGATAGCTTGGCCAATGTTGGCGCTCGCAGAAACTAGGGCGTCCCCGGGCGGCTGGGTGATTCCGCGTTTAGGCGTTTTCTCGCTAGGCGCGTTGTATAGGTGGTTGTGAGTCTTTAGCTGGAAACCAAGGTATGAGCCATAAACTAGAAGGAGAATTATTGCTGTGCCGCGCGAGAGCTCAGTAATGCCAACATCGCCGGCTGAAGACGCAAGGTGGAAGGCGGTGGGCACGATTAGAGAGCCTACTGCAAGTGCAAGTAGTGAGGATGCAGTTTGTGCGACCGTAGTGTTGAAATTCTGTTCCACGCGATTGAACCCGCCAGCGATGAACGCCATGCCAAGTACGAGAAGGCTGTAATTTTTGTTAGTTTGCGGGGTTTCGCGGGGGCGCAGGCTTTCAGGCTCCCTTACAGGTTACTCAAAATGCTACCGATGAGCGAAGTCTGTACGATGACGATTTCATGTTTTATTAATGCAAGGATGGATACGATAAGCTCCACGGCGTTTCTGTATTTGTTTTTTTTCGTTAGCTTATGCTGCATGAAAGTGGGTTTGGCGCCGTAATAGGTTATCGTAAGTGAACATTATAGGGGGGGTGAATTTACCCAAAACTGGCGTTTAACAGCCCTCCGAGAACTTCACCACAGTAAAGTGCAATTTCTTCGGTTCCATAGGATAGCAGAGCGGCTAAGGGAATGATAGCAATAAAATTCATCACGAATACGATCGTCCTGTGAAATTGTCAATCTCGCGACTCGTGCCGAAGGGAAACGGAGCGGAGATAGGAAACAAAGAAAGGGATAGAGAAAAAAAACTTACGGATCTACCCCCGCATAATGGGTTGCAATTCCCACGGGCACAAACACAAGTAATAGGTTGATCCAGCTGTTGAAGAGAGCAGTTTTTAGCTGTCTTGGGATGCTTTTGTGTTGCAGGTCTTCCTTCTCGCTGCGATAACTTTGTCTGCGATGGTTCCCCTCCTCCATCCTAAGTGTATTTGTTCTTGTCGGGCCACCAACAGAGGTAGCTCTCGAGTTCGCGTGTAATGTCTCTTCCCCATCAATGGAGCTCATCTCGACACCCTCTCGACTTTTGGGTAAAATTTGATCCGTAGACTTGTTCATTTTATGCCTGCCGTGTTGATAGATCCGACAGAAAGGGTTGAATTCGAGAGAGTTTGCAGTATTGCTGGCTTTTCGCTTGAGACGATCTGAGGTAAAATGTGATGTTAGTCTTAGTTTATAGGGAGGGTGAGGGCGAGGTAGAAAAGAATGAGCCTAAGGAGGCTGTTCATTCGCATACTCGGCACTGAGCGGGTCGTGTGTCTCAAAGAGGCGCTAGCCCGAGAAAGGGGGCACTGTCACTGAGAGGGAAATATCTGGGAATCTTACGCATGATGAGATCTACTTTCTTGGGTTCAACGAATTGAGTGTTCGTAAGAGTGTGAATAATAAGGAAGGTGATCAGAAGGTTCCAGGTAGGAAAAAAAAAGTAGGAGTAGGAGGGAGTGGGTCAAAGGAATAGAATGGGAGAAACGGCGACCTTAACAGCACATTCAAAAGCAAATAAAGAGCGAGCTCACAACGGTCACCCACAGACTTGTTTTTGTCGAAGCGTCAACCATGTGGATGGAAATTCAGCTCCCTTCCATTCTTTCATATTTGTCCTTGCGTCGAATGGTGCGACCCCCAAACGAACAAGCTCCTGTGTGAGACAAAGCTTGATTCGCTTGTATTTCCCCTATCACTTGGTTTCCATCGCCAAGACCCCACCTGGGCGTCCGTCATGAGAGAAACTGGTTCACGGCGATGCAACGGGTATCATGTTGGCCCTGTTTATCACTAACCAACAGCTCCTATACCTGCTCAATCCCTCAACAGCCACATGAGATACTAGGGGTGATAGAATTTGACACAACTGCGACGTCACCCAACTAGACCAATCCTCCCAGACTATCTAGAACCCAGCAATCGCGTCAATTGGCAAGTAGGTACCATTCCAAATTTCCATGGGCGCGTGGGGATACGTGTAAAGGTACACAAATACAAAGGAGCTGCAGCGAAGTACGTAGCAACAAGCTTACTACTACCACAAAGGATATATCCCCGTTAGTAACAGAGCATGTAGAGTGAGACTTCGCCTAGGGCACTACACGCTTACTGAAAGCTCAGCCTGGAGCGGCATTGAAATTTCAGTGCTGGGAATTCTTCGGACTTTCGGAAAGCCGAAGAACTTCGGCCGAATATACGGGCCTACGCCCCAATGCCACTTCAAAACCCAGGAACCTTTTTTTCGCACAGCATGGGGGGGGGAGCAGCCTTTTATAAATCCTTATAGAGACCTAAGGTATTTGTGGCAAACATCATGTAAAGCGGATTGCAAGTACGTAGAACAGATAATCTATCCTGCTCGCAAATCCCTCAGGTGGCACACGAGAGAAACAAACTCATTTTTACCCCAGCCTATAGAACACGTTTTTCCCGTATTACGAAACAAATATTGGCGCTACTGCTGATAGCCAAACAACCCCACAAGGAAAGTCAAATCATGTAAAACGTTTATGTTAGGCGAAATTCGTCATCCACCAGGCGGAAGGCAGGCGCCAAATCTAAGCCCCAATATGGTAGTGATGCCTTTTGTATAAGCCTCGAGTGAGTAGTCATGATGGACAGTCTCAGCCTTCTGCTTTCAAATAGTGCATTTGTAGCCTTTATCTGTTTACTCAGTCATTTACTCTGGCATTCATTTTCGCATTCATCTTCGTAATTATTTACGTAGCTACCTCCCCAAAAGGAAAGATTCCGGAACACTAACACTCAGGTTTGCGCCGCACGCGCGCGCCTTCAGCTCCACGAACAGAAGGCGGTGCAATACGAGTGAGGAGGTGTGAGTAAGAGCACGGTCCGCAATATCACTGATGACTATTCACCCTCGAGGTAGCAAAGCTTGCTGCTATTTCGCTGGCCCCTGGAGCTGAACCGCTGGCATCCTATCCCACGGCTAAGATAAGGTGCTGTTGTACTAACAATAAGTTTAGCTACGTAGGGAGATATTCCAAAGAGACGGGGAACTAAGTGCAAAACTAGGCAGCAGTGGCCCGGACCGCGTTATCTTACCCGTGGGTCTTTCCGCCGGGTACTCGGGGATCATCGGTTCGCATTTGCGGTTCTGTGAGGTTTGTGGGGTTGGGCCATAGCTCAATAGGTTATGTGATATATGAGAGTGATGCAGCCTTGGAAATATGTTTATCCGTGTTTCCATGACTTTTTAGGTTATGTGGGCCCAGCCCATTTTAAAAATGTCAGCCAAAGGTGGTGGGGGACGAGCCTGACGAATAAGAGAATGGAGTGGCAAGTTATAGATTTTGGTCAAAGTTCTGTTCGATGTATTTTTAGCCATCGAATTTTTAAAAACCAATAGTCTATGGTAGAGTCAATATTTTCACTAGATTCTTTGGATAGTGTCGGTTGTAGCAATATAATAACACTTTCTGGAGATCAACGAATTGTAGAGTTTTCAGAGTTGGTGGCCTGTAAATATTCTTGATTATATGGACATCTGTTTTTTGCACCTTGGTTTCATTGTTTACCCAGTGCTTTATCGTGCTCTACTCTACTGGAGAAGAACAACCGGGTTTTCGTAGAAAATTTTCATCATAAGCAGCAGACATCTTGACGGGAATCATCCTACCAGCATACATAAATTCTGCATTTTCCATTGCTCAATTGTAGTAATAGGCTGCCACGGTGTGCACACAGACGGTTAATTTTCACCGCAACAAGTAAATACTCCCAGCCAAACTAGATTATTGGTAAACACCCTGCCTACAGTCGCAAAACCACAATCTGTATGAACTGGATTCTGCATATGATCGTTACACTAGATAGGTCTTCACACTTCAACGCGTCAAGTTCAGCTGAACTGGCTGACATGCATACATGTGCGCATGGACCTACGGCAATTAGCATCCGGAATACTATTTGCAGTAAGGGCTAGCTTCTTGGCGCTTGGGATGGAGATATGTACTAGGGCGCCACGAGGTTCTGATGGTGGACGTTGGACCAGATGGTCTTCTTCGCTTGGGAGCCGGTATTCTAGAACCGTACGTAATCTGTCTAGTTTAGGGCCGTGATACGTTCAATTGAGGGATTATGTCGTCCTATCACTTGAATGGTGGTTCTTTGTTTAGCCACTTGGTGCTGGGAGCAAAAGGAGTGGATGTTGGGGTTTGACCAATCCAGAAACTGGCAATGGGGTCCGGCGCTTTTGCTGGTTGGGGGAGTGTGATGTCTTTTTTCGCGCATGTAGAGTAGTGCTGCATCAGCTAGGAATCGAACCACGTGCTACAACGTCGAGACAGTGAGTGGCGGGTCTCAGGGTATGCGTTTTCGTAGATTCGGGCGGTTAATACCGGCGATTGGCAGTTCTGAGAGTTGAGCGGGAGAAAAGCGTTGGGAATAAGAATTGTTGGTTTGGACTAACGTATAAGTGTGGGGGAGGTGTGCGGAGTTTTTTGGTTGATTTAGAGGAATTGAGGGTGTTCATACGTGTAATGTCGCGATGCAGCTGAAAAGTTTTTTATAGTAGCGGTTGTGGGCACTTGGCAAGATAATGGCTGGTTTTGTGTAGCGAGATCAAGAGCTACATCAAGGGTATTATAGCGGATGAATGGTGCGTTCCTAATGGTGTTTTTGGATTGGATGTTTCCTGTTCAGGGCTTGACTATTAATGTCATAGTAATTTTTGATTGTTTATTTTTTTGGTGAACAAATTAAAGCAGTATGATTTCTTCCTATGCAGTTGCGTTGGAATTAATGTGATTTTTAATAGAGTCGAAATATTCTTGTAGGGTGGCTGGTGGGTAGATCCTTAAAATAATCCTCATAAAGGTGACTAGCTATGTTTACGGCAACAAACAGTCTTCAGAAGCCTGGAATTCTTGGGCGGGGTCTGCAGGTAGTTACTTAACTTTTATAGGGACTATCTTCTTTATTAATTGGCCTGCGGGTGTGAGTTACGAGTATGCAAAGTACTAGTTTGACGTAAAACATCTCGAGGACTTTCCTTAGCAGAAAGCAAAAAAGCCGTCCTTATGTTAGGCGGCGAGATCCGATACATAGTTCGGACTATCTTTGTAAGAGATAGATAAAGTTTAAGGTATCTATCCTTGGGTAGTCAAGCATCTTGTTGAGCAAGGATTATTCATGATTTATCACTCGGCGTGCTTCCTATTTGTTCAATCCAATATTTGTTGAGGGCTAGGGTTTTTAGTGAAGCATTATGGTTTACAGTTGGAGCCTAGGATCAACAAGGTCATTGTTGTAGCTTAGACCTCGTATCTGAGATTACAATTTACGGGGGTGTTGTCGTGGACCACGTGGATGTATATTTTCTCGCTGCATGTGTCATCTCGGACATTTCCCTACATTTAGTCATAGTCTCTCTCAGGTATCTTCTGTTATGTATAAGTAGGGATGGCTTCGCTAACAGGAGGTTTCAAGTTCTCATCAGCGTCCAAAGTGAAGCGTGCGTGATAGAGGCTAAGGAGGTATAGAAGGAACTAGCATTGACCGACGGTGTTTGGTATCTTCGCCAACAAAGCCCCAGGGTAGTACCTGCTATAAAAGAAAACACCGTCTTCCATGTCACCTCAGTGAAAAAAGCATGTGCTCAATACTCTCGAGTAATCGTGCTTTTCTTGAGCAATTGTGCCTTTGGCCTCGTCCGGCACTTGCTGTATCCACCCGACTTTAGGAATTCCTTCTTCTCTAGGACTGTCTGCCAGCGAAAAAATTTTCTGTTCGCCATCTGGCCAAAGGCAAAGATCTTGAACACTGCCTCGCGGTTAAGTCCCGGCATTTGTACTGACCGCTGATGGAGGAGACGTTACGACAGCGCCCCCACAACACCTCCTTCATCCCCCTCTATAGCCGCCTAGCAACGTAAGGGATTGCGTGTAATGTCTGCCCACCAGTATCAGAAGTAAAGATCTCCAGTTCTAAAACATAACCCTGCGAAAGCATCAAGTTCGCGGCGATTCAGTGTTTGTGTATGGGCTGTCAAAAGGAAGAGCTTCGTGGACCCTGCATTGGTAGCCATCAATCACATTGATCCCGAAATCCACTGCCGGATGTTGCATGCCTTTTGTGAGGGGTAGATATCACTATTCGTGCGTTATCGAACCTGGCATTTTCGCTGTCACAAGGATCTTGTAGGGCAGAGTTCGCTAGACTGGAGCATTTATCCATGGATTTGGGCATCGTGTTATTATGCTATTGGGCAAGTAGGCATAATACTGATGTTATTCATCATCCTGGCAACTTTCAATGCTAGACTTGGGTATGCTTGTGAATCTGCGGATGATTATTTAGCAGAGATAATTTTAAAAGCATCGCCACGTAGGAACCACAGCCTTTGGGAGCTAGAAAAGTACGTGGCTGGAGCACCCCATCAGTTTTCTGGCCAACTTTTCTTGAAGGTGATCGTCTTGAGCGGAAGTTTTTCCGTCCGGCATCGGATGTTGCCCCGCTTGATGTGGCGTTGTGTGGCTGATAATCTCGATGCAGCCCCCATGTCATGACGTAATAAGCGAGATGCCCATCATCGCGCATACCGCAGGCTGTTTTCTGTAGTATTTTCCTCTTGGATTTTGTAAATTTGAAGCTTGTTTGTATTAAAATTTCATGAAACTGTTCGCATCATCGAAAAACTTTATGATGCGATGACATCACGTTGTATGCAGCCTTACCATCTCATCGGGATCCCTTCACCGGAAAACTGTTTTAATATGCAAAGCCGTTTGTCCCTGCGTAGATGTGGCACAGACGTTTAAGTTCCTCCGAGCCGACGGCATTCGATCTGGCCTTGACGGCTATATTTCTGTAGATGTTCCGCAGCCCGAATTGTGCCCGACTCGAGGGAAAGTAGGTATTGGGGCGAGTTAGAGATATAAGTACTTGGACCCTCGCTAAATAGTTGTAGAAATTACGGAATAAAGCATCATCACACTGCTGGGCCTTAAGAGATTATATTATTGGCATTCGAAAACGAACCCTAACCCAATATCACAACATCTCACTCGATAAAACCTACTTTGCACTCAAATTCCACATAACTCGTCTTCGCTATGAAGTGTGTTCTCCTCGGCGCAACTCGTGGGGTTGGCCTTGAAACGCTTCTTAATCTCATCGGAAAAGGCCACTCGTGTTATGCTCTTGCTCGTAGCACAGCAAGCTTCGACGAAACACTCACTCAGCGTGGAGTCATAGACAGGAGTCTTATAACCGTTGTCAAAGGCGACGCGTTCCAAGAAACAGATATCGAGAATCTTTTCGAGACTGCTGGCAATGATGTTGAGTTTGTGCTTTTTAGTCTTGGTATGCACCTGTACTTGTATTATGGTTTTCTATTAGTTACTGACCCCACGATTCCGTGTAGGTGGAAAACCGAACTTCGGGAACCCCCTCTCTCCGAAACTTGAACCTCCACAAATCTGCACTCGCACAATCAGCACATTCCTTCCTATCTTCACTCGCCTATACCCTACCGTCGCATCCCAACCCCGTCTCGTCGTTATCTCCTCCAATGGCCTTGGCGCTCAAGGCCACAAAGATCTACCTTGTACACTTAAACCCCTCTATGGGTGGGTCTTAAAGGAACCACATGAAGATAAAGAGGAGATGGAACGGCAGATAAACTCATATGCTGGGATTCAGCATGTTGATTTTAATCCTGATCCGGTGGGTGATGGGGGTACGAAGTTGGGGGATTTGGTAATTGTGAGGCCTAGTTTATTGATGAATGGGGTAGCAAAGAAGATGTATAGGGTGGGGGAGAAATTGGAGGGTGCATGGAGTGTGAGGAGGGCAGATGTTGGCTGGTTTGTTGGGGAGGAGTGTTTGCCGGGGAATGATACATGGAGGAATAAGGGTGTGACTGTGTCTTACTGAGATGTTGATGTGTTGGGGGGTGCTGAGGTGTTTAAGAGGTTTGCTAGTTCTTGTGTAGACTTATTTTTGGATTTTAGTTTTGTTTCTTGTGCACATGGTGGCTACTGCATGTGCGGTCCCGCCAGAAAGGTCCTGGCAACCCAAAGCTCGACCACTGAAGAATTTAGATCGTAGCTTCCGCAGTAGGTGAAAATAAAAGTGGCGAGGATGTTATTTTTCCCCCGCTTTGATTGAAGCCTGAAAGGCATTGCCCAAATAGCCTCCGAGTAGATTGGTATCAGCGCCGCATGTTAGTAAAAGCTCTAAAACTTCTTTTGTCCATGGTATACAGCCGCCTACAATGCATTCCCTTACTCTCCGCTTTGAGGATCAATGGTAACTCCAACATCTAACACGACTTGAACAAGTTGTGTTGCTCCAACCTCTACGATGTGGTGGAGAGGTTCGATTTCCGGATTCAGCTGTTTGGGAGCTCGAAGGTTTTGCCTGCTGTGATATCGCCACCCGTAGCATATCTGGGGAAAGGTCGAGAATCTTTCCGTCTGCAGCTTATGGGAAGGTTTTCTGTACCACCCGTAACTGCCGTTACAGTCTATGAGCCCTTTTCTCGAATGATAACCCCAGGTTCGAGCTGCGTACGACAGCATTGGGTGGTTTTTAGACAGTGCTCGTACTGCGGTCCAAGATTCGTATGGGCCACTCTTAAAACCACCAAGCGAGAGGTACGTTAGGCAGGTCACTGCGAGTTCTCTATGTCCGCCCTGTATGATAAGAGAGAACTGGGAGATCGTCTTAGAAATTTGGATCTTGAGAGAGAGAGAGAGAGATGTTCTTTGACCGAATGGTGAGCTAGTTTGGCTATTGTAAGTTCTATATCTACCTGGCTGATTATGATGAAGCTCACACATATCATCTACAATTCTTCGTGGCCTAAAAGCCTTGTATACGGATCTAAGGTGTCCATATAAGGTTCGATGATGATCGCCTCCGCTAGTTCAGTAGTAGTCATTGGGTTTATAAGCTGGGGAAGGATTTTCCGTACCATTTCCTGGGATGGTTCCTTGATCTTAGTTAAATTTCTTTTGTACATTTTATCCAGCCTATCTGGGAGGTCTCCTAGCATTCTATCTATGGTAGTAATGCTACCAATATGTTTAGCCGAGAGGGGGTAATATTGAGGGCTGCGGTTTCATTCAGGAAGCAGCAGAGTTCTTCTGGAGCTCCTCCGATGCAGGAGAGGTAGGCATATCCTTGTGACAAAATGACTCCACTGAGTGATAAAGGACTGGCAATACTTGGAGCGATAGAAAGGGGCCAGCCATGGAAATTAATGTTGAGAAACGGCTATAGGATTGTGAGTGTCAGATGAGGTTGGTATGTGAATGGTTGGGGTTTATAAGGTGTGTTAATCTCATGCCCAGCCCCACTGCGTAGCTTGCTGCGTACCGGCAAGCTGCGTGGACGGAGCTGGGCACGAGACTAAAGGTGTGTCGCATAGCCCCTGTGTGTGCCTTGGTGTGCGCCCAACTTTGAGTCGTAGTCAGCCACTCCTTCATAGAATATTAGATAAGATTAGATAGGAGACCGCATGCGTGCGTGTATGATACATAAATGTGGGGGGTGGGGGTGCAGACTGCCTCCCGACTTGGGGTGCGGTTCTAAAATGCCCCGGGGGTACAAACTACTCCTCGGTGTATCAAGTAAAATATCAAACCCCATATGGCCAAGCAAAAAAGGGCACTCTACAAGTAAACTACAAATTTGGAGATCTAGATCGTAGGTGCTGAGGTAGGAAAAATGTTGCAAGCCATTGCACGATAAACAAACTGGCTGCAGCGACTGCAATTTTAAGTTCCAGCAGCTTCATGAGAGCCTTAACTTCCTTTTTCCTTTCTAGAATTTGCAGGATGACCTCGTTTTTTCTGCTTTGTGGCTACATGTTGTAAGCAAGTGAGATGTGATGGGATGTGGTTGTAGTGATGAAATGGGGGTCTTGTTATATTGTAAATCTATGTGGGGGGGGGGGGCAGTTTACACCCCTAGGGGTTTTGGGACCGCACCTCTAGATCATGAGGCGGTCTGCACCTTTGCTCAAATATAAAGTGGTCAAAACTCTTTATAGCTATCACATATATGACGTTTACCTTGGAGAGATAGATTATAAGAAATGGGAATCCTAAAACGGTGATGAAACTTTTCGGCCTAGTTTAGGGTGCGGTTGTATTTACTACATGTAATCAACCAGTGAGCACGATATCGTAGACCTACAGAAAACCTGGCCCTGGCTACTTATACGATTTCGGATAAATAGCGTGCATAACAGGTGAGGAAACTTTACTTATGGTTTTGCTAATTGATCCTCCTTAAATCTCACGTCTTTGGGGGTGGTTGCCTTAGCGGCGTATATAGGGAGAAAGACCCAGCCAAGTAAGATGGCGTAGGGCTGGTAAGAGTAGGGGATTATTTGATAAATAGTTATGAAATGAAAAATTTGGGCTTAGCAGTTATGGGTGAATGATTCCGCTCTTTAATTTAATTACTCTCCGTCGCAATGGCGAGTGATATTTTCTGATGAGTTCTAATCATGCTGCACCATTTAGTAGCATTTTGTATTGAGGGAAGCCTGCATACTTTTTTAATTTATGTTATTAGGTGAGTTTACTCTTGGAGGGTACATCTGGCGCCTTTGTTAAAAAAACTGCGGCTAGAAGCTGAGATCTAGGATACGAAGCAAAACGTAACATCAGTTGTAAGAGGGCGAGTGATACTCCATGACCGCAATTGTAGTCACCTGGGGATTATGATGTGCCTTTCGGTTCTGTTTTCCGTAGATCTGTCGGGAGTAGATTTCCTAATCGTGATATTGGGGTGCTCGAGCGTGGGCACCATCTTATTCCCTAGGGCCTTCGTAGCGTTGTTGGTGTCTCACCTCTCGTATATCTCGGCCGGAGGATCTGGGAGGCTCTGTCCGGCCCTTCTGATCGCTATCTGGTTCGCTATTCTCTACTGCCTATATCTCCATATTTCCAGCGAAAT